>OX422212.1:155897728-157097728 GCA_949130495.1 Sambucus nigra
CTTCCTCGAGCATGTATAAATCCAATCTTCTCATTAAGTCGCTGACTGGTGAATTGAAATTCAGTACCCTGTGTGTTGGGAGGCCTAACTCGGCAGGTATAACAGCTTCACTTCCAAACGCCAGCATATATGGTGGTTCTCCTGTTGCTACTCGGGGAGTAGTTTGGTAAGCCCAGAGTACTGATTGTAGCTCGTTGATCCAATTCGCTTTCGCATCATCCAGTCTTTTCTTCAAGCCATTCAGCAATGTTATGTTTGTCACTTCAGTTTGTCCATTACTTTGAGGATGGCCTGGTGCTGAGTGGACCTTCAAAATATTTGACTGATGACAATAGGCAGCGAACTCCTCGTTATCAAATTGTGTTCCATGGTCTGTGATGAAAGCATGAGGAAGACCATATCGACAAATGATGTTCTTCCAAACAAATTGGTACACCTTATCGTACGTCATATCAATGAGAGGCTCAGCTTCTACCCACTTAGTAAAATAATCCACTACGACGACGAGATATTTGAACCTTCCTCTGGTCGTTGGCAGTGGCCCAACCAAATCTATCCCCCACATGGCAAATGTCCAAGGGGAAGTGATGGGTGTCAACAATGCTTGTGGAGTTCTTCGGATGGAGGAAAAGCGCTGGCACTTGTCACATTTCTTGGCATAGGCTATACAATCAGCCCTCATCGTCGGCCAGTAGTATCCCTGTGTCATCACCCTTTGCAAAAGCATCCAACCTACTACATGGGCTCCACAGGACCCTTCATGGACCTCTTCAATTAAATCTTTCACCTTGATGGGATGCATACATCTCTGCAAACCTGCCATAATTCCTCGCCTATACAGAATACTGTTAGTCAATACATACCGAGCAGCTTTAAACTTCAATTTCTTGGCTGCGAGCTTGTCAATTGGTAATTCTCCCTCTTCAATATATGCCCTGATTGGATCCATCCAAGATGGTCCTAAATCAAGGGTAATAAAGTTCATCGTCAGATCTTCATCTATACTCCGACCAGCTAAAACTTCAATTAGGATTGTTCTTCGTAGCTCGGTACGAGTAGCTGATGCTAATCGAGCTAAGGCGTCTGCTCTCGCATTCTCCATTCTTGGTATTCTGACCAGCTGAATAGCAGCAAATTCTGAAACCAACTCCTTTGCCTTTGCATGATATCTGATCATTAATTCTCCTCTAACTGCATATACTCCCAACATTTGATTTACGATCAATTGAGAATTACTGAAGACAATAACCTGTTGCGCCTCCATAATTTTTGCCAAACTAAGACCTGCAATCATGGCCTCATACCCAGCCTCATTATTGGAAGCTTTGAATTGGAAACGTAGGGCGTATTCCATGTCTACCTTGTCCGGAGTGCTCAAAACTATCCCCGCCCCACAGCCTGTTGTATAGGATGATCCATCTACATATAGCCTCCATATAGGTAACTCATCTTCAAATTTCTGATCTATCAGAGTTCCTCGATGAAATATTTGTTTATTTCTTTCATCTTCCCCTGATATTTCTCGCTCTTCGTCGATCATCTTTTCTTGCCCTTTTACCAACTGGAGTTGGTTTGAGCTCGAATTTGATGATCCTGTAACATCCACTTGCCCTTTTACCAACCGGAGTTGGTCTGAGCTAGTGTTTGATGATCCTGTAACATCCACAGGTTGATTAGCGAGCAACTTTTGCTCCTCGGGGGTATCCGGATAGGTGAACTCTGCTATAAAATTTACTACAGCCTGCCCTTTTAGCGATGATCTGGGTTCAAAAACTATATCATATTCACCGAGCTCTATTTCCCAGTACATCAATCTCCCTGATTTTTCTGGTTTATGAAGGGCTTGCCTCAATGGCATATCAGTATATACTACTATGGTATGAGCCTGGAAGTATGATCTCATTCTCCTCCTCGCCTCAATCAGTGCCAGTGCTAACTTTTCCAGCCTTGGATATCTGATCTCTGCTCCTCGAAAGGCCTTACTCGTATAATAAATTGGTTTTTGCACTCCATTCTCCACTCTGATCAACGCCGAGCTAATTGCATTCTCGGACACTGCAAGATATAAGTATAATTTTTCTCCCATCACCGGCCTGAACAACAGTGGAGGTGCTCCCAAGTATTTCTTCAAGTCTTGAAAAGCCTTCTCACATTCATCATTCCACTCGAAAGTCTTTCGGAGTGTCTTGAAGAATGGGAGACATCTATCAGTTGCTCGCGATACAAATCTGTTGAGTGCTGCTACTCGTCCTGTAAGACTTTGCACCTCTTTCTTTGTCGTTGGAGATCGTAGCCCTAATAGAGCTTTGATATTTTCAGGATTTGCCTCAATGCCTCGTTGATTGACAATATATCTGAGAAACATGCCTTCTCGTACTCCAAATATGCACTTCATCGGGTTCAGCTTCATTTGATATTTATCCAGTTGATCAAAAGTCTGGCTTAAATCAACTAGATGATCGGCATCTTTCTTGCTTTTTGTCAGCATATCGTCAACATAGACTTCCATATTGCAACTGATTTGTTCAGCAAAGACCTTATTCATCAGCCGCTGATATGTCGCATCTGCATTTTTCAAACCAAAAGGCATAACATTATAACAATAAGTTCCCCTAGGGGTAATGAAAGAAGTACTTTCCCTGTCTTCAGGTTTCATTTTGATCTGATTGTAACCAGAATAAGCATCCATAAAGCTCAGCAACTCGTGTCCCGAGGTAGCATCCACTAGTTGATCAATTCGGGGCAGTGGAAAATGATCCTTTGGGCATGCTTTGTTGAGGTTGGTGAAGTCTACACACATCCTCCACTTCTTGTTTTTCTTCTTTACCATCACCACATTGGCTAACCAGTCTGTATATTTAACATCTTCAATGAAGCAAGCTTTCTGGAGCTTCTTGACTTCCTCCTGTATAGCTTGATTCTTCTAGGGACTGAATACTCTTCTTCTCTGCTTCACAGGCTTGATCTCCTTATTCACATTGAGCTCGTGACATAAGAAATTGGGGTCTATCCCAGGCATATCCTCATGACTCCACGCAAAAGTTTGCTTTCTGCTTCTTAGGAAAGTTATCAATTCCTGTTTTAGTGAGGCTTCTAATGACGAACCTACTTGAGTAGTTCGCTCAGGGTGCTCGTCGTCCAGAATGATGTTTTCAGTAGCTTCCACCACTTGGCCCTTCATGAGTTGTGACTCATCTCTAGGATCCAATGTTTCAATTTCTGCACCTTCATCCACTTGATAGGTAGTAGTCTTTTTCTTTGATTCCTCCAGTTCTTCTTGCTCGGCGGATGAATAATAGCATTCCCGAGCTACTTTCTGATCACCTTTCATAACTCCTACTCCAAAAATTGTTGGAAATTTTAGGCACTGATGCATTGTAGATGGTATAGCCTCGAACTTTTTCAATCCTACTCTTCCCATGATGATATTGTATGATGATTGAACATTCTTATCCATCACGAAGAAGCGTATTCTTTCTGTTCGACAAGCAGGCCACGTACCAATGAATATATCCAACTTGATCGTCCCAAGTGGAAATACTTTCTCGCCAGCAAAATCGAGGAGGGGTCTATGATAAGGCTCCAGTTGAGATAGCTTTAGATTTAAACTATCGAAGCACGAGTAGAACATGATGTCTGCCGAGCTACCATTATCGACTAGTACTCTTGAAATCATAACCTCCTTCACTCTCATTTTGATGACCAATGGGTCATCATGAGGATATAGAATTCCTGCAAGGTCATTCTTTGAGAAACCAATGACCAATTTCTCTTTGTTCACCTTTCTCGGGCGATCCTCCTCAGCTAGATTTATTCGTTGAATGTACGAGCAAGCTTAAGCCTCGCAGAGGTAAGCTTTTCTCTCTGCAGTAAGGTCTCCTCCTCCTGCATCTCCACCTGTTATAACATTACAGTCAAATGACCCAAAGCGTATTGAAAATACCTCATGTTCTGGTTGCCTTGGTCTTTTGGGAAGATCGGGGTCGTCTTCTGGATCAACTTCATGGTTTCTTTTCTTGTTCTCCTCTGCTCGACGAGGAGATCTAAACCTCTCTCTTGCTCGGTCGTTGTTTCTTCTTTCGCTTCCACGATCAACATACTTTGCCAGCTCTCCTCGTCTAATTAGTGTTTCAATCTCATTCTGAAGAGCTATGCAATTTTTGGTCATATGGCCATGATCTTTATGAAACTCGCAATACTTCGCCTTATTCCTCTTGTCAGGGTCTGCCTTCATTTTCTCTGGCCAGTTTAACTCCTCATTGTTTTTTATTTCTTCTAGAACATGGTTGATATCCTTCTTCAAAGGAGTATAATTATCTAATTTCTTCATTACGTCCCATACCGACCTAGTTTTTGAATGTTTGTCATTACCAATGTTCTTATGCTCTTTCTTCTTACCTTTATCACCTTTCACCTTGGTTTCTTTGGCATCCATGTTCTTCTTCGCCGCTATAGCCTCCTCGGCATTCATAATCTTGGACGCTTTTCCCATCAGGTCTGACATGGTTCTAGGTGGATCTTTGGCCAAAGTGTAGTACAACTTATTGGGCAGTAGTCCACTCATCAAGGCGGTAATCGATGTCTTCTCCTCATAATCAATGACTTCCAGTTTCTCGTTATTAAAACGAGTTATATAATCTCTGGTACTCTCACCAGCCTTTTGTCTAACACTTAACAAATGTGCTACTCATTTAACTGGCTTTGCCCCAAAATAGAAATTCCCAATGAATAACTCGGTCAGTTGAAGAAAAGTTGAGATCTTACCCCGAGGAAGATTATTGTACCATATTTGAGCAGATCCGGTAAGAGTTCCCGAGAATGCTCTGCATCTCATCTCATCTGGAACAGCATAGATGTCGGCTGCAGCTTGGTATTGTTCTATATGAAGGACAGGGTCAGTCTATCCATCATATTTGGGGGTCACAACAAGTGCTTTGAACTTTGATGATGTTGGAAAATCTACAATGGCCTGGACAAAAGGTGTTCCTCGAACAAAGGTTCGTTGTAGAGGGTTCTTGGCCTTAGCCATTTCCCCTAATCTATCCTCCAGCCTCTGAATAGAGCCTTTCCATGCATCATTCCCTTCCTCGGGCCTATTGGTTCGAACAGCTGATCGCGTTGATGTGGCTTCCTGAGATCTATCTTGACGAGAACTTAGTCGCGACTGGGCAGATCCTTCCCTTAAATCTGAAGGTCGTCGAAAACTCCTCGATACGACTTTAGGAGGACTTCTACTCCTTCTAAGTCCTAATCGATCAAAAGGTGATACCCTGCTTAACCTCCCTAGCGCACTAGTCCTTTCTGGAGAGAGAGTGATACGTTTTTCAGTATCTGTGGCTCACACTGACGAAGTTCGTCCAGATTGATAAGAAAAATCTTCAGACTCTTCATTGCGTTATGAATTGGTATGCCTAGTACGCGAGGATGGTGCACGGGTGTTTCTTTGAATACTCCGCAGTCCTGAATGGGTTGGTGCACCGCCATGGAGGGTTTGTATGAGTTGTCGCATAGTTTCTTGCATGATGGTCTGGCCCTGAGCCAGATTTGTCATTATTCTAGCCAGATCTGGAATATTAGGCGAAGAAGATGGATTTGGAGGGCTTCCAGCGTTTCGATTGCTGGATTCTGGAATATCAGCCATTGGTGATGAATTGTTTTTTATGAAAAACGATATTACCAGTCGTTTCCCACAGACGACGCCAATCAGTTGATGTAAAAAATTAGATCGTATCTAATTATTCAATCACAGATAAAATACATGAAACAAAGAATTTTTAAAGTGGTTCAGCCTTATAAGAATGGCCTACGTCCACTGTTATGTTATTGCTGATTATTTGGGAATTCTCAATTACAAGTTCAATCAAGAAATTCTCGTCCCTTACAATGAGGATTGTACAATGTATTTATAGCCCTGAGGCTGTAATGTCAAAGGGTAATATATTAAATGATGTACATATGAAAGGGTAATACATTCAATGCCCCTTAAGCGTATGCGTCTGAATGATAAGCATTTAATGAACAGTCAAACTGTTGGTTATCCATCTATTAATGCTTTGTTCGAGGTGCAGCTCGGACCGCCTGAGTTGCTCGGACCGCCTAAGCTTCTCGGTACTCAAGAGTTCCTCGGAGAGTTCTCAAGAGTTCCTCGGAGAGTTCTTGTTCCTCGGAGCGTATGAGTTCCTCGGGGAAGCAGTGTTCCTCGTTGTAGTATGGTTCCTTGGAGCGTGTGAGTTCCTCGGAGTTATTTGTTGTTGCCACGTAGATTGCCACGTTTCTTCACTCAATTGAGCCATGTCAACAGACTAAATTTGGTATCAACAGGTTATAAGAATTCCCGTGCGGTGCACTGAAATTACCCTTGAATCCTCCTATGCCATTTACTTGTTCTTGAAGCATTACTTTGTAGGCGGGTATAGTCGGGCATTCCTCAGTTGAATGACTCGCATCACAAATTGCACACACCTTCTCAAAAGGGTTTGGGATGGATCCAGTTGGTCATCTTCCATATACCTTACGTAGGTCTCGCAGTCCTTTCTCAAGCATATCGAGTCGACTGTCCACTATGGAATTCTTTTCTACATGAAATAGGTCGAACGCCGATGGAGTGGTGGTCACTTGACGATTTCAATTTTGAGCATTAGGGTCAGATGTATCCCAGGATTGGGTAGTCTCGACGACATACCTCAGGTGAAGCTCCGCATCGTGGGCGTCTAAGTCGACAAACGGACCATTACCCATGGTTTCAACAAGTTTCTCCGAATTAATGTTCATCCCATTATGGATAAAGGAAATGATTTGCATTTTATCGAAACCATAATGGGGACACGACGCAATTAACTCATTGAAATGCTCGTAGCATCGTTCGAATGACTCATTTTCTAATTACTGAAAAGTTTGAATTTGAGCCTTGATGGAATTCGTTCGATGTGGAGGAAAGAACTTCTTAAGAAATTTGGATTGTAATTCGTTCCATGATGAAATCGAATTTGGAGGTAAAGACCATAGCCAGGTCTTAGCCTTATCCTTTAGCGAGAATGGGAAGAGTTTGAGGCGGAGCACATCCTTTGTGCAAGATTGATCACTAAGAGTCTCACACGCCTCCTCAAATTCCATAATGTGGGCATATGGCTTTTCTGAATCCAGTCCATGGTAAGTTGGAAGTATCTAGATCATCCCATTCCTAAAGAGAAATTGCCCCGCATTGTACGAGAGTAAAATGCATCCCAGAGTGACAGTGTGCTCGGGATATAATACGTCTCTCAAAGGGCGATGTGAGGCCTCTCCCTCATCGGCGACTGCACTACTGTGTTATGACATGTCTCTCTCTCTTAAAGATTCAGTATCCTCACTTGGTATGCTCGGAGCGTGCTCTGAAGTGTGTCCTAAGAAGGAAAACAGGGTGTTATTTAAGATTGAGTGGGACGGTATGGGAGGTGGAACCTAGAACTGTGGAGCGTTAGGAGTGTGAGGGCTATCAGGGTCGTACTCAACAATTGCATTTTCGTGAATGTGGGTTGGAGGATTATGGGAAGTTAGAGTGAGTTCAGAATTTTGCATTAACAACTTATGAGAGATGATGATGAATCTTTTTGTGTTTTTTCAAATTTTTATATGTTTTTGGATTTTTGGAAATTTTTGGTCAAAGTTTGAGATTGACTCGATCTAATCCTAAGTCTACCTAATTTCCCGACAACGGCGCCAAAAACTTGACGCGACTAAGAATGTGTTTCAGAAGTGCATACTCTCTAGGCTCAAGTGTAAGCCTGTCGTATTAGTAATAAACCCGGTAAGTTGGGATCGTTTCCACAGGAAAATATGACAATGAAATTGTAACGACGTTGGACGGATGAATGAATCCTAACTCTGACTCTAAAGAAAAGGAAAAGATGATTGGTTTTGAGAACTGACTACATTAAATGCAATTTTTGAAAATGTTTATTTAATGCACTAAAGTATGATTAAATGTGACTATTCTAAATTATTGAAAGTGATTGAACTGATATTTGAACTATATGATGAAAGAACAGAAAGGGAATACAATCCCCCAACCCTAGTGTATTGATGATATAAAACTAATCGTAAATTTGAATGATTAATTAGACCCAGAATTTATTACTCCCAAGCATTACGTATATGAGGTTCAAGCCCGCACCATACTTAATCAGAGGACGAGTAAATCAGTATTGCAATAGTTACGCTCGAATTGTATTCTAAAGCATCCCGATTATCCGGAAGCAAACAAGATCCAAATATCTACAAGTGTCGCATTCCTACGCAATACAGTCGTAATCAAATCATTAAATTTAGAGGATTAATTTTATACACATACAACTACCACATCGGGTTGGGTTCATGCATCCCGACTCTTAAAAGTCTAGCCTACCATGATGAAACTAATGAAAATGATTTTGGAATTGCAGGAAGTCATGATTAAACTAAGGAAAAATTGAAGAATGATGTAAAAGGGAATTTAGACAGAGGAAATTAATCACTAATCTTACCAAATCACTCAAAGCATTAGCTATAATTACTTATAATCACAAAAATATGAACAATATTCAATCTTGGAATTAAAATTATAATCTATCATCAAAATAGTGTTTTTCTGAGAAGAAAGGAAAATTGGATAAATTCTCCGTTGTTAAAATGATAATATCTCGAGTTTAAATACCCTACAAAACTCCAAGAGTTTTAGCTGAACTAGGACTCTCCATTAGAGGAGTAAAAAATAAAAATTCGACAGTTGAACCGGTCCAGTCCTCCTTCGGTTCGGTCTGGCTGGAATCCGGATCAGTTCGTTTACTTCTTGGTCGGATCGGTTCATTTATTTTCCTTCAGCTTCGATCCATCTTCGGTCCGGGGTTCTCTGGGAATTGGCATTTCGGATCGGTCCGAATTTCCTTTGACTTTTTCTTCAGATTTTGACTGCTCATAACTTTCACACCGGGACTCTGATTGAGGTTCTCTTTCTTCCTACGTGCTCATGAACTTGATATCTTCCACATCTCTTTAGATGCCTCATCTGAATTCCGGGTAAAAATTATAATTTTGCCCTTTTAACTTTTCTTTCTTTTCTTTCTCGATTCTTCCGGTTTCCTTCTTTCTTTATTGACATAGAATACCTGTAAAATCAGTACGAAATACTAAAAACTCGGTGTACTCATTAGAATAAGTGAGTAGCAAGATTATGTGATAAAATCAAATCGATTACGTTGTTCGAGGTGTTAAAAGTAACTAATTAAAGGGATAAATTGGGAAGAATTTATGCCTAATCAGCAACCAAATGACAAAAGCCGACAACATGACCAACAACCTCTCTAAGATTGGCGATGGTTTCATAAGGTTCTAGTTCTTCTCAGATGTGTTTCCCCAAGACGACCCCATCCGTCGAGACATGGACATGTACTTACGACAGCTCGAGAGAGTGGACAAGGAGGTACTTTTCTAAACTATAAATGATCCAGAGTTTGCACATGATGTGGAATGGTTATATACGCTTCACATGATATAAATGGGTTTTGATTAGATTAATTAGGCTGGCTGTAGAAAAACTCTCATCTTCAAATTTCTTAAACTCTTAATCTATACGTTTATGGCTTGCTTATACTAGGTTTGTGATCCACATGGGGTGTTTTTGTCCTCCATTTGTTTACCAACATTATTTACTAATGATACGCGTTTGAAGTAGAATACGTAGAGATTGATAAATTATCTATTGTGTTCTTTCAAGTTCCTGTTTATACGGTGCTTGTATATTTTATTTGAGCTTATATATTTTAGAGAAATGCTCCGAGTACCAATTAGATTTCTAAATCATCCTCAAATAAATTGATATAGAATTAAACTATTTTATTATATCATTATTTATTTTTTCTCATTTGGCAATGATTTGAAATACTTTTTGGGACTCATATTACTATTCTATATTTTATCTTCTTTTCAAGGAGGGTCAACAAATTTAAATTTGTTATATTTATGTTGTTAAAATCCATAATTATGGTTAAAGATTCCGAATGTGAAATATTTACTCGGTTTCAAGAAAGATAAAAGAAAAGTCATTATTTAAAGGATTTATAAAAAGTAAGAATAAAAGGATTTAATCTAGTGTGTGCAAGATGTCCCAAGATGGATAACCCTTCGTATCAAAAAAAAAAAGTTGGGGGTTATTTTTTTCACTCTAGTGTCATAATGGTTTCGGTACTAAATAGTAAATGTATTTTTGTTAAAATAATAGGTAATGGCTATATGTGCTTTTATATTTGAATACTGAGTAACTAGACAAATATGTTAGTTTAAAGTTACATTGAGGCATAGAACAAATATAGTTCTCTTATTCAAATTTTATACTTTTGATTCTAATTTATGATGTAAAAAAAACCTGACCTTAAACTCGATGAGTTAGCTTTGTGACCCTGCAAAAGGGCTTTTTGAGTCATTGATATTTTCTAGTTGTTAAGTTTAAAACATACGCAAAACGAGTAAAGTTTAGTTGATGTCACTGTATTATCTAATATATCTATTTAAAAATGGCGTCTCCTTTTTTTGCTTTGCCACGTGACTTTTACAATTAAGAATACACAACCCTCTTCATTAATCTCTCTATCAGAACTGACGACCCACAACCCCCTTTCACATAACTACTTCTCATTTATCAATTCCTACGTCTTCCTCCTCCACGCAAGCTACTCTTCCATCTTCCTCACAATGGATCTGAGAAGTCATTCGGCTACATTATTTAACTCGCAATCAATATGAGGATTTCACCCATCTCTGTCTGTTTCGGAGTTAGTAATGTAAATAATCCTTTTTTTTTTAAGTTTCGCTCCGTCACAACTCTGTAAATCCCCCAATATTGAATGTTTTGGTCAATGTTTTACATCAAGTTGTGCCTTACTTGTAGTGTTGATTTTCTTTTACCTTGGGTTTGTTCGTCGGTGTAGATATACGTGAGGTCGTGGTTTTGTTTTAATTTTGGTTTCCATATGAGCTAACACGTTAAAGCTTAGTCTCACATTACTTAAGTGTCTCTATTACTTTTCCTTTTTAACATTTGTCCGTTTTAAGGGATTGCATAAGTTACTGGTGATAATTATATATACTTCTCAACAACAGTTGCGTACCTAATGGGATCCAAGGAGTAATTTTTCCAATTTTCCACTAGATTACTGATATGCCCAAGTGTGCTCTCGTTGCTGCCATGAACTAGCTCGATGTGACACCCCGCCTACTCTAATCCTGGGTGATCAGTCCATTATTAAATTAAATAGGAATCATTAATAGTTTCATTCTTAGCATCACTGTCGAAAAACTTTTTAATTACTATTCACCTATGTTAAAATAAGCTGGTGTCAAATTTTATCTTTTATTATGAACACATGCGGAAATAAATAAAATGAACTAAACAGTTCACACGTAAATATAGTCTGAATTATCACATGACAAATATATAAAATAAAGGAGACCGAATAAACCATCAGTGCTCTAAGTACACAATCCAACCATAATAAGTAAATCTGAAACAAAATACAGTCTGATGCATAACTGGAATAAATAAATAGTCTGAAGGAAACACACCCAACTGAACTGCTACGGAACCTCCTATCTAGAATGAAAGAGCTAAGGCTTCTAAAGAAAATCTCCTTCAAGCCTCCACACTACTGCAGCTACGCGCCTCTAAATAGGATGTCTAAGTTTGTCGTCCCTGTGGCTAGACACCTAAAAGGTTTTGAAAATATTTTTGACACGGGTCAAAGCCCAATTAAAATATTTAACAAGTATTTAAATCACAATTTAAATCAGTTATTTATTACACATGTAATATCCACATACACTCACTTGAGATTCTCACCTCTCAACTAATGTGCATGGCTAACGTATTCTACCTACCTAGTATTCTCTGCCCAACTAAATAAGGTATTTTCCTACTCTCGATAAGTCTAATTCCCTCGTACAATACGTTACTACGGTCTCAATCATAAATTATCTATTCGCATTTTATTATTGAGTCAATTATTTAAGTTTCCCTACTTAAAGTATTTTAGACATACATCATCTATCAATTTTACTGTCTCACATAAGTAGGTATAGCATCCCGGTACATATTCATCACACATATAATATAAACATAACTATAACATCTCCAGAATGACCCCTCGTGATGCTGGAATACTCTTTTATCAAGTACATGCACCTCTCGTACTCAATTGAAGACTATTGGTTCGGCATGTCTCATCGAACCCAAAATAATCAACATAATAAGGGAGGCGAACATGGTTCTAAGCTTTTGGGAAACGAACATACCTAACGTACTCAAACGACATGTCGATCCCATTAATACACGTCACATACTGAGCATCCCTAAGTTTCATACTCTCGGGCAAAAAATCCAAACCTCACTGGAATCATCTAGGTGGGATCGTCCTCTACGTGAAACCTCCGGATAGCAGGAAGCATAGGTATGTTCACACACATAATTAAATCATATATATATATATATATATATATATATATATATACACGTATTCACACAACTTATATACATATATTATTCAGTAGTTATGCACATAACTCAATTATATTTACTCGTACATAGTATATATCACTCGTATATTCGACGTACCATAAATTTCAATTAAACTTCCAATTCGTATAATTTTGAGAATCGCTCACTACTCTAAGAGTTATAATTACCCATTCTAAAATCCATAGTTATTCCCATCGTATACTACTGGCAACAAACGTAATTCACTCCTTACTACATAATCCGTCTCGAATTCCTTCATTTATCAATTATGGGTATTTTGTTAATTTCCCCAAATTCTTAACTCATCTCAACTTGCATAAATTGAATCTCCCCTATAGGTATGTTGACAATTTTTATATTTCCCTCTAGAGTTTAAAATTATTCCAAAAGTCCCTTCACAAATTATGTATAATTTATGGGCTTAAACCAAAATAATTTTCAATTTTGGGCAAGTTCGAATCGATTCCCCCAATGGATAAATCGATTCGCCTTACGGAATCGGTTCGCCCTTGGGCCGAATCGATTCAAAAAGTGTCAGGGACCTTCTTCTTCCTTTTGCTGTTACGAACTTTAATATTATCAAATTCCTTAAACTTTCATACCAAAATCTTAACCTAACAATTATCATATATAACCATCAAATAAACATATAGGGATGATTTCTAACTTAAATCATGAATAAAATCCATATAATTTCATCATATAATCAGATTCACATCTCATAATCATTAACCCCTTTAGTTGTTGTGTTCTTTCTCTAAATGCATAAAAACCATTCATCAAAACCTAGATTTATTCCATAATTCAAATCCCAGAACTCTTAATTTTGTTTTCTCTATATAATTGGATTTATTCTACATAAAATCCTATTCCCAATTATAATTTTACTCATCACATTACAAGGGTAACATCAATTGTCCTTAATACAAAGTTCCTATTCTAAATGGGTATTATAACTCATAAAATTTGCAAGATAAATACTTGTCTCTTATGGAAGAAGTCTGATTTGATTCTTTTTATGAAGCTTCTCTTCTAATCCTTCCTCCAAAATGGTAGTGATACCCCAAATGAGCTTGAATTCTCCAAAATCCTCTCATATGCTCCAAGAAACTCTTCACCTCCTCGCTACTGGCCTCCAATTGTTTTCTAATCTTTTTACCATAGCCTCACATCACCACACGTCTATATAATTCTTGAAATTTCGAAATCCCCTTAACCCTAGTCTATAAAATGACTAAATTGCCCTCTCGGGGTGTCGGTTTGGTCTAAAACTGTCCTGAGACCTAATCTATACACCCGAGTATGCTATTTTGACTATTTTGACCCTTCTAAACTCATCGGTGGCCTCAAAATCATCATCCGAGTTACTCATAATTTATTTCCTAACTCGGCCTCATTTAGTCCACACACGACGTCCGGTTGAAATAACATATCATCATGTCACTATCACTCGTTAAGACGTCAAATATATAATTACTATTCACATAGTAATTTTTTATTCAATAACACTAATCATTTCTCTCCGATTAATAATTTAATCAATCCCATTCCATTAAATTACTTCACACGTGTAATTTAAATTCATTCGAATTAATTCATTTTTAGTTCTTCAAAATTATGGGTTGTTACACTCAGCCTGGTCGACCTTATAGAGCCAACCTCTAGCAAGAGACCCAACAAGAAGTAGTCTCGATCTCGTCCATGTGCCAGGCCAAGACCATGGACCATCACCATAAACTTACCAGTATCATCTCAGCTTACTTCCCAGTAGTCGAGACCTTCATAGTCTAGTCATATACTCATCTCGGCCTGACGCACACCAACCGAAACCCCATTCAGCAATCATCAACAGATGACCAGCAGGCCCTTGGGGGTCTCTTACTCGGCCAGACCGACACCTCCATCACAATAAGACGCATTTGACACCTAGCAGGGCACGTGGAATGGAGCATGCATGGTAGAGTGTGCGTGGATTATGAGCCCCACATGGACGAAACTATTGCAATAACATCTCCCTCACATGTGAAGAATATCTCTCAATCATGATTTGCATTCACTGAGGACAGGTGGTCACAATACATTAGCTAATCCATGTTGTACATGCCTATTGCATGCCTGGGGTGCACATTGCACCACCCTAGTCATATAAATATTTACCTTCTCCTATCTTGGGAGGGCATCTAATTCGAAACCCTACTGAAACCCTGCTAAAATTATAGCATAGAGAGAGAAATATTGAGTGGTCTGTATCCAAAGGCCATTAGAGCCCTTTCTTAGTGGAATTCACTCTCACACACACATAGTGGAGTAGACCTAGATAGGTTAAACCACTTATATACTGTCTTATCTCCTCTTTGCCTCACCTTCTTCTACGTTTACATATCTATTTATACTCCATTATTATATTGGATTGAGCTCATATATTTACATTAATTTGGCGATACCATTTCTGGTATCATCAATCTGGCATTATTTGTGGGAATAAGATTATCATCTTCTTCCTTTCATTTGTAGCTACTTCATACCGAATTCTCTAGTGGTGGATCAACCTCACACTTGGTTGAGCTTGAACCACCATTGAAACAACTCTGGTTTAAGTTCAAGCTCTCTTACAGTTCATCTATCTCACTTCCAGTACATCTCTTGATTTTTCCAGTCATCGGGAATCAATGGCATCAAACTTTCCACGGGGAGGAGGTCCTAGTTCCAGTCAAGCACCGTAATAATCTGAGAGATGGCGGATGTCACAGTAGCGCTGCGCTCATTGGCAGGCCAAGATGCATGAACAGTTAGCTGCCTTCGGTCAGAATTTTATACCCATGCTCACTGGCACGATAGCAAAGATGATAACTCTATCCGCCAGGGAAGGTGCACATCAAGCGACAGGGGGACCACCCCCGGCCCCACAGAAGGATGCATCACCACAGCAGAGGTGGAGAGACGTTGCTAACCCCAGGCATCTGCGCCTGGGGAGGTAGGGTCAAGAATGTGAAGGTAATGAGTATGATGATGTTGAGGTCAAGTGTTGGTAACCATATAAAATTTCTGGGAATACTGTGCGCCCTATCTAAGTTAGTAAAGGAAACACTATAAGGCCGAGCCGAGAGGGACAAGATCGTCCATCGGTGCTTGATAAGATTAGCATAGGGCCTGTATTTTATAGACTCGGCCATATAGGTGATCTCCGAGACCAATTGTCCAGGTCTTGCAGCAGGTCAGGATCCAGAAGAAATGGAGGGTGTGCTGACGGACGACCCCTCTATGGGCGAGATGAGGAGAAATATGAAGTTAATAGCTATCAGAGAACGATAGGTCGAGAGCCCAGCCAATTCCAGGTCGAGAGGGAAGGGGCTGGCGATAATATTGCTCAGGCTGAATTAAATAACGTTGTAGTGGACGCTGCTTACAACCTTGGAACAACTCCGTCCAGATATTGGAGGACAAGATTAGAGATTCGCTGAAGAGTCGAGACCCTCTACAGAGTGGTTATAATAAAGGGTCCCATTTGTTGCCAGGATTGTAAACTATCCTACTCCATCTAAGGTTAAGCTGTCAGTGGTGACGCCGAGGTATAATGGGAGTACCAATCCAGTTCACCATATTGAGATGTATTAATCTTCCATTGATATCTTCTCAATCTCAAACAAGATGAAATGTGGAGCATTCTCAAGAACTTTAATCAGTTCTTCACATGTTTGGTATACTTCCTTTCCGAGAAATTCAATAGAGAACTTTAATTAGCTTACAGAAAGATTCATATATAACTTCTGCTTTGGGGTTAAGCCGAGAAACAAAACCACACACTTGTTATATGTAAAGCAAGGGAGAGAGGAATATCTGCGGGATTACATAGCCCACTTCAATAAGGAGAAATTGGAAGTGTAAGATTACGATGAGAATATAGCAATAACTACCTTGATGGGTGGTCTGTAGAAAGGAAAGCTTTTGTGGAAATTGGCTGAGGACCCTCCAAAGTCCATAGTAGAACTCCTGGCTATGTTCGAGAGAGTCATGAACGCTAAAGAGGCCATGGCAGCCAAATATGAGGATGGTAAGGGGACCAGTGGGAGTAAATCTTAAAAATCTAAGGGAAAAGGAGATAAGAAGAGGTCGACGGATGACAAGTTAACTGACTATACACCTTTGACTGCCACATCAGAAATGATTCTGAATAAGATCAAGAATGATATCTCCTTGAGATGGCCGGAGAAGCTCAAAACCCCTCCTCATAAGAGGGATAAAAGCAAATGGTGTGAATTTCACCAAGACCGTGGCCATATCACTGACAGATGTCTCACTCTGAAGGACGAGATTGAAAAAATGTTAAAGCAAGGAAAGTTGAGAAAATATATGGATAAGGTAGTTCAAAGGGTGACCAAGATGACACCCGAAGGAAGAGGAATGATAAATGCAGACTAGACACCTCATAAAATAGAGAAGATGATGCTTCGGATGATGATGACGAAGCCGACCCAGATTTGCCTCCTCCCATCACTAACCCTAAATGTTGATTGCATTCAATCTCTCAGGGTGTAAAAAATATTTGCGGAGGGCTTATAGGTGGTGGAAAGGAAATTACTGATAAAAAGGCTCATGTAGAAGAAGTTAAATCTCTCCCTCCAAAGCCCAAAGTGGTTCACTCGGCGGCTATAGAGTTGAAGAATGGTAAAAGAACAAAAGTTGGTATGAACACTCTTATAGTGGGTTTTTTAGGTTGGATTTTAAAGAGATTCTAGCCCCACGTGATGAACCTCTAGTGATCACCACCAGAGTGCATGGGTATGAGGTCCCAAGGATATTGGTCGACGATGGTAGTTCAGCCGACGTAATGTTCTAGGACTGTTACAATGGACTAGGGTTGAGCAAGAAGAGACTTATCATGTATCATTAACCTCTGATTGGTTTTAGTGGAGAAAAGGTATAGCCTCTTGGAATCTATGAAATGGATGTCAGAATAGGGAATACTTGGCCAAAATGTCACACAAGGAAGATCAATTTCTTCGTCATGGATGAGAACGTCTACTCGGCCTACAACATAATTATGAGACGAGGATCCCTCAAAGAGTTTGAGGCCCTACCTTCAACAGTTCACCAAATGAAAAATTACCGACTCCTTATGGATTAGGGTAAGTTCAAGGTGACCAGGTTGAGGCACGTGAGTGCTACTTTAATTCGACCGAGGAGATAGAGGCACATAAGACGACCACCAGTACCTAAAACATAGACACTCTTGACCCTAGGGACGAGACAAAGCTGAAAAAGAATGCAGCTTCTGAGGAGGTAGAATCCATCGTCCTCAACGAGGACGAGCTGGAAAAAATTATCCAAGTAGGTAGATCCTTGAAGAGGGAGATTAAAGAAGATTTGATTAAACTGCTCAGGGAGAGACATATCATTTTTTCTTGGAGCCACGAAGATATGCCAGGAATTGATCCGGAGGTCCTCTACCATAAGCTCAATGTGGCCGAAGGGGAAAATCCAGTCAAACAAAGGCGAAGAGTCTACTCTAAGGAGAAGTACGATATTATCAGAGATGAGGTGAAGAAGTTGGAGAATGTTGACTTCATTAGATCAGTAATCTACCCATAATGGCTAGCCAATATTGTCGAATAAGGCATGCCCCAAAGACAAACTAAATGGTTGATGCCACAATTGGGCATGAACTAGTGAGTTTTATGGATGCCTATTCAGGTTATAATCAGATATTTATAGACCTAATCAATACCGAGAAGACCTCGTTCATCACGGACAAAGGCACATACTGCTATAAGTTAATTCCCTTCGGCCTTAAGAACCTTAGGGATACATACCATAGGCTAGTAAATAAAATGTTCGAGGATAAGATAAGTGATACCATAGAGGTGTATGTTGATGACATGCTTACCAATAGCCTTAGGGCCGAGACATATGTGGACGACTTGGAGCGCACTTTTAACACGGTGGATAAGTATCGTATGAGGCTAAATCCTTCAAAGTGTGTATTCGGAGTTGGAGAAGGCAAGTTTTGGGGTTTTATTGTCAATCAACGGGGGATAGAATCTAACTGAGAAAAAATCAAAGCTTTAATGGAGATGAAGACTCCTAAGACCATAAAAGATATTTAGAGGTTAACCAGATGAGTGGAAGCACTTAATAGGTTTGTATCCAAGGCGACAAACAAGTGTCTTCCCTTCTTCAAGGTGCTAAGGCAAGCTTTTGAGTGGAACAAAGAGTATTAGAAGTCCTTTTAAGAGTTAAAGGTCTACCTCGTCTTCCCGCTCTTATTGTCAAGACCCATTCAAGAAGAAAAGGTATACTTGTACCTGGCTGTTTCATAATTGACCATCAGCGGAGCGATCATGTGAGATAATGAGGGTGTTCAGAAGCCAGTGTATTTCAACAGCAAGGCTCTTCAAGGGGCTGAGCAAAGATATCCAAAAATGGAGAAATTGGCTTACGCTCTCATTCGTGCATCCAGGAAGATGAAGCCCTACTTCCAAGCGCATACCATAGTTTTCTTAACAGACTCCCCTCTTAGGCAGGTTATCCATAAACCTAAGAAATTGGGTAGGTTGATGGTCTAATCTATAGAGTTGGGGGAATTCCACATCGTCTATTAGTCGAGAACGGCCATTAAGGAGCAGGCCCTAGATGATTTTGTAGCCGAGTTCACGTGAGACGAGGCTGATGCAGAAGAGATTATAACTCCATCTTGTGAGCCAGAAAGAAAAATATGCCTCCCCCCGGCTAAGGCTGAGACGAGTACGACCAGGAGAATAGTGGTCGAGAATGAAGAAGAAAGATTTGTGTTAAAAAATAGAGCATTAGAAAAGGGCAAAGTTTCCAAAAAAGGTACTGTGTGGAGTCTATTTATTGATGGTTCCTCTTATGAGGCTGGGAATGGAGATAGTTTGATAGTGTCGAATCTATATAGGATCGATATATAGTATGCTTTAAGACTCAAATTCAAGGCATCCAATAATAAATTTGAATATGAGGCTCTTCTTTTCGGTCTCTCCCTCGCTAGAGCACTGAATGTAAGTAAGTTGTTAGTTCACGGTGATTCCAGACTGGTTGTAAACCAAATTCTAGGAGTATACAAGGCTAAGAATGAAAGGATGGCCAAGTATCTATCCAGAGTAAAATCGATTCTGAAAACTTTCAAGGAGATAAAGCTCAAAAGGATCCCTCAGGTAGATAATGGTCGAGCTGATGCCTTAGCTAGATTAGCGTTAGGAACTAAAATTGAGATAAAAAGGTCGATGCCCGTCGAGATTCTACATCGGTTGACCATCGAAGAAGAATAAAACATGGTTGAGTTATGCTTGAGCCTTGATATAGGAGAATCTTGGATGGATTCTTTCATCCGATATATAAAAGATGGTGAACTTCCAGACTCAAAGTTATAAAAAAAGAAGCTCAGGTACAAAGCGTTTAAATTCTCAATTATTGGGAATGTTCTATATAAGAAAGGATTCCTCATCCCTCTACTCCGATGTGTCCATCCGATAGAGGTGGAATACATTTTGAATGACATACATGAAGGTTCCTATTCCATCTATATAGGAGGGAGAACCTTTGCGAAGACAGTGGTCACCTAAGGGTATTGGTGGTCGACCTTGGTCAGGGATGCGTCTAGTTATGTCAAGAGATGTGACAAGTGTCAGAGATTTCCAGCATCCCTCATTAGCCTCATCATCCTCTATCTTCTATCACCTCTCCCTGGTCATTTACTATTTGGGGAATTGATTTGGTAGGAGCCTTGCCTAGGGCAACTGGCAACAACAGATACCTTATAGTGGCGATTGACTACTTCTCAAAATCGATTAAGGCAGAGGCCATGATCACTATAACTGAGATGAAGACATTTAAGTTTATTTGGAGAAGGATCATTTGTAGATATGGCCTACATCATACCCTTATCTCAAATAATGAAAAACATTTCAAAAATGATTCATTTGAAGCTTACTGTAAAAAGGTCGGCATCAAGCAATTTTTCTCAGCTCCAGGCCAGCCCCAGGCAAATGGTCAAACAGAGGTAACCAACAGAACCATACTGTATGGGATTAAGAAGAAGTTGGAAGACACCAAAGTTCGTTGGACTGATGAAGTGCATGATGTACTATAGGCCTACAAGATAATGGAGATAACTCCGATAGGAGAAACCCCTTTTATGCTCGCCTACGGCTCAAAGGCAATAATTCCTATAGAAATTGGTTTGCCAAGCCATAGGGTTCAGACCTACGACCCATAAGAAAATTTTGAAGAGAGGACGTTAGATATAGACCCCATTGAAGAGAGGAGAGAAGAAGTAAAAATTAGGCAAGAAGACTATCAGCAGATTGCTACTAGATTTTACAACAAAAGGGTAAAGGTCAGACCATTAGCAGTAGGAGACTTAGTTTTGAGGAAAACTTGGCAGAATTCGAATAAACTTCATCCTAATTGGCATGGTGCCTACAGGGTAACAGAAGAGGTAGTTCCTGGCACATATCGTCTCAAGAATTTGGAAGGAGAGCCATTCTCCAATCTTTAGAATGTCGATCATCTAAAGAAGTATTATCAGTAAGAAATTGTATAAGTTTCCTCTATCACTGTATCATTGTATGAGAAGAAAAGTTATGAATGAAAAATTGTAAGTGTTTAATCCTATTCTTGTTGTATGAATAGTTCAGATTGTATGTTTCAGCTTATCCTAAGCTATGGAACATCACTTATGTGGCGAAATAGCTTTACCTTTCTCTCGGTGACATGACAGTTCGGACGGGGATAACCTTGTCCATGGACTCCAGATAACACCGAGAGGGGGGAACAATATCTTAACATCATTAATTTGGTGAAAACTCTCTCGACCGAGATGAAAGTGTATGACGAGGTAGCTCTCGTCCATACACTTTCAAAACGATGAGAGGGGACTTGTGATATAACACCATAATTTGGAGAATTTAAATTCAAAAATCATTTTATTATGGTCTATCTTAACATCATTAATTTGGCGAAAAACTCTCTCGGTCGAGACGACAGTGTAGGACGAGGTAGCTCCTGTCTATACACTCTCAAAATGACTAGAGGGGACTTCTCATATAACACCATGATTTGGTGAATTCAAATTCAAAAATCAGTCATTTTGTTATATTTATCTCATTTAAGGACGAGACGATGTGCGAGATGAAATGGTTAACTGGTGATCTCAAGTTATAAGCCATTCAATTATGGTGACTTAATAAACATTAGTAGAATTTTTCAAACAGGTGATGCAAAGCTAAAATAGAAAGTATGCAATAACAAGAAGAAATGACATAATTAAGTAACACAAGCAGTATCATTCATAATTTCATATCATTCGGAATGTTATGAAATTGTGAAGATAAAAGTGTTACAAAACCATCTCAAAGTACAAAAATACCAAATTATTTCTAAGTGTTACATCATAAAGGGCTAACAAGGCCACACATGGCTCCCCAGAACAAAAGTCATGCTTGGGTGTCTGCAATAGGAACCTCAGAGGAATAAACGTTGACATTTTGTGCATGGATCTGGATGTCGGCCCCATTACCGTTGACACCATTGGATTGGCCTCAAGAGTCTCGGTTGGATTCTCCACCTCAGACCGGGCGGTCTCGAGCAGGGAGTTATTGAAGTGAAGACCTTCAAAGTCCTGATGGGCCAGAGTTCTGAAGGCAGCATGCCTTAGGGTGGCCCATCGACCGATAGTTTTTATACCTTTTACAAGGTATTCAAATGCATAGACCCCAAAATCATAGAATTCTTTGAACTCAGCCACGGCTTGTGCCCTTGCCTCGTCCAAAGATGCCTTGACTGCAGTATCTATCTCGGCCTTCTTATTATCGGCCCGCTCTTTCAGGGTCTTTTCATGATCAGCCTTCAGATTGTCCAATTCTCAGCCCTTCTCATACAAAACCGATGATGCCTTCTAAAGCTCCTCCCTCAGTCCCTCCTCCGTCTTCTCATCATCCCTTCCCTTATGGATTAAGGGAAGCCTCTTCTCAACCCAGTCTTCTAGGCTGTAGAAGGCAAGCAGAGACTGTAAAAATAATAAAGAATGAAGTTAGTACGAGACAACACTTGGAAAACTAAAAACTATCAAAGTTTAAGTAAATACCTAGATAATCCTTTAAAGGTCGAATTCAGTTAGAAAGGAAGAGTTCATAGAGCATAAAAAATGCTTGTCGACATCAGATATCAGGGAGGCAACAGAGTCAATCGATTTCTTGGCACTCCCAATCAATCTCTTTTCATTAAGTTTTAACTAGTCAAGACGAGTAACAAAGGCGTCTTCGGTTGATATAGGAATTGCTATATATGTTATGTTGTCCTGTCGACCCTGTTTTTGTTAACGGTGGCTAACAATGTCCTCCACTCGCTCCTTCCTCTTTCTGGTATCGTCGACTCGACTAGGGCCGCCCATTGTAGACTTCTTCTACTAACCATTAGGGGTTTCTTGCTTCTTTCCAAACTTGTTAACCATATTTGAAAGATTGGGGACCACCATCTTCTAGAAATCCTCAGGGACACCATTTGGGCGACCTGTAAAAATTCAAAGTTAAACATAAAAAATGCTAAAGCCGAAACTACATTTAAAGACGAGGTTACAATAAAAAATGAAAAACAAACTTACATATTTCGATAAGAGGACCAATATCCAGTCCCATCTCGTCCAAGATGTCAGGGGTCATAAGGTCCTCATATTTAATAAGACCACCACCTCACCTTGGACTCTAATCGTCTTGATCTTCTCTTGGTAGTCTAGGCTCAAACTGGGGTCAAGCTTTGCAGCCATGGATACTTTACCCTATTATTGGGGGACCCTCAGCTCGGAGGAAGAACATACGTGATCCATGGGAAACTCCCACGTGTCAAATACGAATAAATATTTGGGCTTCCAATCATGTTTAGATATTTGGTTGACGGATATCACTTTCTTGGTCATCTTCCTAGCCATAAAGTGGTAGTATTCAGGCTGAGCCCTCATACAGGAGACGTTGTAGCATGCCTTAAGCATGCTAATTGGAAGCTTAGTGCCATGGAAAAACTTCCAGAGCAAGATGAAGCCGAGTAAGATTCTCTAAGCATTCGAAGAAAGTTGAGCAGGGGCTAAGTCTAGATTAGAAAGGATGTCACGTACAACAGGATGTATAGGAAGATGAAAGCCTAATTTGAACATCTGCTCGTATACTGCAACCTCGCCTAGTTGGTCGCTAAAAGATCTCTTGAACTCATCGAGAGATCTCATCGTGATATCAGAGTTAATTCTATATAGATGACGCTAATATAGGAGGTCAACATCACTAATGGAGGTCTGAAACGTCTAAGCATAGCTGGTATCCAATGGTTCCTGGGCCTCGTCTCCTGAGTTGATGACATTGGTGATCGGTACCCCACATGGAAATTTATTTTGAAAATCCCCCTCGGTTATAACCGAGACGGGGACAGCTGTTTGAATGGGACGATGCGCAACAATGACTCTCAGCTCCTCGGGGACTAATTCATTAGTAGGTAGGTCTGCCTTGTTAGACTGAGATCTCGCATTATCTATTGTACGAGAGACGTCAGAAAGAACTTCAACCTCGTCAAAGTTAGTGGTTCTCATCTCGACGGTACGAGAGGCATGCACTCTCATGGCACGGGCAAAAGGGTTGGCTTCAGTCGAGACCCTAGCCAAAAGTCTAGACGATAAAGGACTGTAACCATCAGAAGATAAGATTTCAATAGCATCGTCGCTCACAGACGAGTTTGCACTCATTGTATCTCCACTTATAACAATTATTATGGGCTGACTTGTGGAAAGAGCCTCTCATCTCACAACTGTAAGAGGACGAGATGGGGGAGGATCATCTCGTCTCTCAACTATGAGAGGTCAGATAACAGCAAGAGGAATTGGGTAGTTGGGAGCAAAGTAAATGCCTCGGCCTAGCGTCTAGTCTCGACTTCGGCCTCATACTGACGGATCTCACTAAAGATCATCTCCCTAAGGTCTGGGAATTGGTCAGTCGGCTCGTATAGCTTCCTTAACATTCAAAGGATGAATTTTAACTTAGAGTTAAAGTGACCAAACACTAACAAACAACTTTTAAGTTTGACTGGGAAGACTAAAGGATCAAATAATTAATTGAAACATTTTTATTTGAAGAACTCAAGAACATCAAATAACAATCGCCGGAGAAGATGATCGACGTTAGACCGAAGATGTCAGAAAAGGAAGGGGAAAACCCTACAACTACCTCCAACCAACAAAACCACCACAAGGTGATAAAAAACTATCCTAAAACTGTCGGAGAAAGCCATCGAAAAAGATGAAAATCACCGAAAAATCCTACAGCAGTATAAAAAGTGCTAAAAACTTGAAAAAGATAGGACTATGGGGTACCTAGAGGATCTTGATGGACAGAGAACCACGAGAAACCCTATAGCTTGCCTTGAATAACTTGGACAAGAATCTAGATAGAGAAGCAGAAATTTAGAGAGAGAGAATGCGCGCGAATGAATAAGGGAAGAAGAAATAGAAAAGTTTAAAACCTTTTTAAACATTAACAATGATAGGGCTCTATTCCCAAAGCGCCATCATTAGGGCGCAGTTTCCAAATTTCACACGTTGTCGCCACTTCTTGAGCAGTATGCTAAGACCATGACTAGATGACAAGTGTCATCTATTAATAACTGTTAACCAGTTCACATCCGACATGGCAGAGACGTCTCATCAGTTTCAGAACTCAGACACTTATCCCTCAGCCTCCACATATTGAAGGCTAAGGGATAGGGGTGATTGATATGCCCAAGTGTGCTCTCGTCACTTCCATGAACTTTCTCGGCCCCGGTCGACCTTACAGAGCCAACCTCTCGCAAGAGACCCAGCAAGAAGCAGTCTCGATCTCGTCCATGTGTCAGGCCGAGACCATAGACCATCGCCATAAACTTACAAGTATCGTCTCGGCGTACTTCCCAGCAGCCGACACCTCATGAGTCTAGTCATATACTCGACTCGGCCTGACACACGTCAATCGGGACCCTATTCAGCAATCATCAACAGACGACCAGCAGACCCTTAGGGCTCCCTTACTCGGTCAGGCCGACACCTCCATTACAGCAAGACACATTTGAAACCTGACAGGGCGAATGAAGCATGCGTGGGAGAGTGCGCGTGGGTTATGAGCCCCACATGGACGAAACCGTTGCAACAATATCTCCCTCATGTGTGAAGAATATCTCTCAATCATGATTTTCATTCACTGAGGACAGGTGGCCACAATACATTGGCCATTCTATGTTGTACATGCCTATTGCATGCCTGGGGTGCACATTGCACCACCCCAGTCATATAAATATTCACCTTCTCCTATCTTGGGAGGACCTCTAATTCGAAACCCTACTGAAATCCTGATGAAATTACAACATAGAGAGAGAAAGCTTGAGTGATCTGTATCCAAAGTCCATTAGAGCCCTTTTTTAGTGGAATTCACTCACACACACAATGGAGTAGTCCTAGATTGGCTGAACCACTTATATACAGTCTTATCTCCTCTTTGCCTCACCTCCTTCTACGTTTACATACATGTTTATACTCCATTGTTATACTGTATTGATCTCATATATTTACATTGATTTGGTGATACCATTTCTGGTATCATCAATTACTATTTCCAAATTTATGTGAGTTGTTTCTAGATTGTTATGTGAGTTGTTATTTAACCAGAATATTCACTTTTGAATCTTGATTATGAATCTTGATATGTAGTTTTAATCGGAACATTTTGGTATCACATTTAAGAAAAACTCTTAAGGTAATTAAGATATATGTTAGATTCTCGTGGCCTTGGGTTCTTCTTTCTTTTGGTTCTTGCCTTTTGTCATTTTTTGTTGTATTTAGTTTCTCTTTGAAAGGTCTATCCAATTGATTTAAAATATTTTCATATTTAGTTCCTTTGTTTGTGCTATCAATGTTTAAATTAAGACAATCATTTCCATAATATTGGAGTTGTTGAGGTCCTTAAGATGAGGTCCTTAAATGAGTTTTTTTTAATAGTAAAAAACCTATTTTGGGTAATTATTTTTTTTACTAACTACCGAGATATTTTATCAATAACCAAGTTTTTAAACTATTTTAAAACAAATCGGTCAATATATGTCATTTCGAACTAATGGACATGGTAACCAAGGCCTTTATCACGATCATATAGGAATGATTTCTTGTTGTTACCATTTACGTAATTTATTTTGTTGCTAAACTAATACAAATTAATGGACACTCATATTTTTTACGTTTTGCAAATGAAAAAGTCGTCGTTGATCCAACTTAAGTTTGTGGTTAATAAAAAAAAATTACCAAACGAATTTCTATCCCCACCCCCCACACAATTAATTACGTCTTATTTTATTTATTTGTTTAGGAGTAAGAACAAATATATTTTTTCCTCGTGATTGACATTATATGGGGTAACATTTTTCCTAAGTATTGTTATTGACATTAAATGGGGTAACTTTTCTGATTTCTCATTGTTACCATTTAACCTAATTCATTTTGTTGTCAAGCTAATACAAACTAATGGACACTCATACTTTTTACGATTTGCAAATGAAAAAGTCGTCGGTGTCCTTTCGAAGATAATAATATGTTGAGAGGAAAATACAGCCTTTATGTGTGATTGATGGAAATTAGGCAAATCCAATATGATAAAAACAACCTCTTTCATACCATTTGTGTTGATCTAAAATTTAATTGGATAATTGAGATTTGACTATTATCGCGTCTTTTACTCGCCAAAATTAGTTGTATATATTTCATATATCGGACCCCAAATATACATATTCACTGTAACACATGTCGTGTTTCTTATTTTTCTCTTATAATTCGTCTTTTCACTTTCATCAAACATTATTGTGATGTAGACATAATTCGTTCCCTCCCTGTATTTATAATTTTAATTTATATATAAAAAATTATCTTACTTCCATAATTTATAAATAATTCGTAAATTGCGCGGGGTTAAAACCTAATAATTGCTATAGAAAATTTGACGTGGCAGCCTTGTAGATATTTTCTTCTAATTAAACTCAAGGGTCATACAACTCGGCCCTTCATATGTAGACTCGCCACATATCAGTGAAAGAATAGTCGTATTGTAATCTCGTATTTGTAGGCTATCACTATGGGTTAGTTTCAAGGGTAAAGTTACCCGTTTATTGTGTTTCATATATATATATATATATATATATATATATATAGAGAGAGAGAGAGAGAGAGAGAGGAATGCTCACCTACATCATGATGTATACATCACACCTAGTTCTAGGTCCTATGAAATATTTTTTTTCTAATTTTTTTATTTTTCACTTGGAATCAACCTTCCAATCAACTCATATTCAAAAAATTAGGTCAAAATACATTTTGTAGCTATTTTAAAAAAATTCACAAAATATTGTTGGTGCAAACCCTTATGAATAAGGTATTTTGAGCTGTTTTTTGTGGATTTTTTTTAAATAGCTACAAAATATATTTTGACCTAATTTTTTGAAATGGGTTTATGGAAGGTTAATTTCAAGAGAAAAAAAAAATTTGAAAAAAAAGTTTTTTAGGTCGTACAACTAGGTGTGTTGTATGAATGATGTATAGAGCATGATGTAGGTGAGAATTCTCATATATATATTAGGTATCTACCAAACGGCATTCCAGAAACTCATGAATCAAGGGAATTTCCTCAAAATGTATATATACTGTGAATGGTTTATGCATAGGAGCACTATTTTATTCATATAATCACCCCAAACCCAAAACAATTCATACAAGATATCTATATAGACATAGAGGTTATATATTAGTATCTAGATATAATATAGAGACATCAGATATGGCATGGGTTATCATCAAGTGACAAAAGATACTATCAGAATTTCTACTAGGCATAATTTAGTCACTTAATTTATATACACAGATTTAGTTAGTTTTGAATTGTTCAAAGGGCTGATATGTTCAAATGTGGAGTTTCAGGACCGGGATATATATTCTTCTAATATGAGGGGCTAATATCTAATAGTCCCTTACTAATGGTTTACAACTTAGTTAATTTACGCTGATTGGAGCAAGTCTTAAAATCATATTTTCATTTTTGAGTTTATTTAACATACAAAAAATTATGTTGGTCAATGTTTTTAAAGCTCACTAATAACCTAAAGTTATTAAAGAAACTAAAACACAATATCTCTCAAAGAGGTGATGCTATAAATTGTTATTTAATATTCTCTAACATTTTCTTGTTCAGGTGCTCCGTCGCATGGTGAAGAGGCACGAGGATAAAGGTCACCCAATTTCATTTCATGCTTCATAAATAACCCCTTCATTCCATGGGTAACAGATGTAGCAACGACACTCAACATCCCAAGTTCTATGCTTTGGGTCCAATCTTGCGCTTGTTTTTCAGCTTATTACCATTATTACCACTCCATAGTCCCATTCCCTTCAGAAACTGACCCCAAAATTAATGTAAAATTACCGTGCATGCCCCTGTTAAATTATGACGAGGTCCCCAACTTCTTATACCTCACAACTCCATACCCGTTCTTGAGGAAGGCTATTTTAGGCCAATATAAGAAACTATCAAAACCATTTTGTGTATTAATGGAAACATTCCACGAGCTTGAAAGCGACGTCGTTGAATACATGTCCAAGTTGTGCCCGATAAAGCCTGTAGGCCCATTATTTAAGTACCCTAAAGCTCCGAGCTCAACCATTAAAGGAAACTTCTTGATAACTGATAACTGTATTGAGTGGCTCGATTCTAGGGACCCTTCTTCAGTTGTTTACATATCCTTTGGTAGCATTGTGTGCGTCAAGCAAGAACAGGTCGATGGGGTCTTGAAGCAACCCCGCACTGATTTAGGATTTGAAAATTTGGTTTTTCCTCGTGGGTTCTTAGAAGAAGCAGGTGATTCTATTGATTATTATCATTTTTCAAAACTTTTGTTCTTTAAATATTTTTTTTAATCATCTCATGTTTTGTATTTGAATTAGAGTCTAAATTTGAAGTCTAAAAAATAAGTTTGTGTACATACTTTATTTCTCGTAGTCTGATATCTTGATACATCATTGCCGGTGAGAATGGAAACGTGGTGCAGTGGAGCCCACAGGAGAAAGTGCTAGATCACCCGTCAGTGGCATGCTTTGTCACCCACTGCGGGTGGAACTCATCTATTGAGGTTCTTTCGAGTGGTGTGCCAGTTCTGGCCTTTCCACAATGGGGGATCAGGTGACTAACGCAAAGTATTTGGTCGATGTATTTAAAGTGGGAGTTAGGATGTGTAGAGGCAGTGGCGAAGCTAGAAATTCGCCTTAAGGGGGGCCAATACACATTGTGTTGGTAAAATTTGTGAAGGAAATGGCCAAATTTTGTACTATAGAAAATTTAAGGGGTCATTATCTAAAACATTTTAAAAGTTAGAGGGGGGCCATGGCCCCCTCCAAAAATGGCTGACTTCGTCCCTGTGTAGAGGTGACGCTGAAGGAAATATAATTCTAAGGGATGAGGTTGAGAAATGCTTGCGGGAAGTGACGAGTGGTTCTAAGGCAGTCGAGATGAAAGAGAATGCATTGAAGTAGAAGAAGACGGCAGAGGTGGCAGTGGCAGAGGGTGGTTCCTCCAACAAAAATCTCGAGGCATTTGTGGATGAGGTTACGAGGATAAAAGTTGCTAAATTGGAATCAACAAGCAGTTGAGTTATTTCAAAGTTATGGAATGTTATTGTCATAATTATATACACTGTTCTAAAAAACCCGCCTAGGCACGCCTAGGCTTGAGGCTTGGGAGAAACGTCCCGCCTTAAGATTTTGACGCCTTATGCTTGGTAAAACCCTTAAGGCGTACTTTTTTTCTAAAAACAACAATGCTTTAGTGAAACGATATCACATTTTAAAGATTTTTTTGCAAACCGGACCATTATCTCATCAAAAATAATCAAATAGTATTTTTATTTGCAAATATTCAGACATATCTTTATGATATGTACAATTTTAGTATTTTAATAGCCTTGTTATGGTTAAAAAATATTAAAATATATTAAAAAGACCTAAACGCCTTTTCACGCCTTTTTACGCCAAGGCCCGCCTAGGGTTCTAAGGCTTGGCCTTCACGCCTCGATCACGCCCCGCGTTTTTTAGAACCTTGATTATATACAATATTTATGTTTTGCCTTGTGTTCAGAAATGGTTGTACATTATTCTTACAATATAGTACATATTTAGAGAAATTAGCATGCAACTCCCGCGACATGCGAAATTATTGAAAAATTATAAAAATTGATAGATACAAATAAAAAAAATAAAACTGATCTTCTAACCTCAAGAAACTATAAATTTTAACTTATCAACTCTAAAATAAGTTGTATCTTCTAAGACATTTTAATTCGCACAGTAAAAAACTTTTAAGACATAGTAGTTTATTTATCATATTTGCATTATGGGTCAAAACATTGGGCGATAACAACTTAAATAGGAAAACGGTTTATATTAGGTCATTTCACAAACAGTTTGTAATACCCCATACTTTTAAGGATATTTAAATTACATAAGTGGGTGTAATTTGGTAATTTGAGGAATTTTAGTGAATAGTAAATTCTGGATTGATAAGCATTAGATGTTTACCGACGCGTGTTACATTTACTAAGGGGACTGAGTAAATGAGTCGGAATGTTTTATGCCATGTCGCAACTAGGTAAAGCGATGAGAATTATTTTACGTTGTAGAAAAAGTGTATTGAGATGTGTTGAGTTTCATTAGTGAATTTTAGTTAAGTGACTCGGATGGAGATTTCGAGTGCACGGTTGGTTGCGAAATGGACGAGATAGTCAGAACAGAGAACCTAGGGGTAGTGTTTGAGTTCCGGTGACCTTTGGACTAGTAGGGACTCGCAATTGAGTAAACGGGTCATTTTTTGGTTTATAAGGGATAAACCCTTATTATCTCTTATAAATACATAAGAGAGAGAGAGAGAGAGAGAGAGAGAGAGAGAGAGAGAGAGAGAGGAAGAGAAGAGAAAAAGGAAAAAGAGGAAGAGAAAGGGCCTTTCGGCCCAAACTCCGCAGGATTCGACTCGAGGTCGTCGGATTTTATCCACGAGGCAAGTGTTTACTTGCTTTATTTAATTTAGTGTGTATATCTCATATTATAGTTGGTAAACTATAACATTTTGGATTAGAACCCTTAAAATAAATTTGGAAAATTAGAGTATGAGTTTACATATTGATGTAGTGTAAACTCTTAATGACTTCTAGTGTTAAATCCATGATAATGGAGGTTGGGCTGATATTTGGGATTTCGGAGAAGATGAAATCGCCCAAACAGTGTCCCCCGAGCAGGGCGAATCGATTCGGGTCTAGACCGAATCGATTCGCATAAGGAAATCTGTAGGACTATCTCAGGCCGAATCGATTCGCCTTTGAAGACCTGCTTGCAGAACCTTTTCCGAATCGATTCGGATTTGGACCGAATTGATTCGCTCGTCCGAATCGATTCGCATTTGGGGGCGAATCGATTCGCCTTTGTGGAATTAAAAAGTTTTTCTCCTTTAAGTTTAGGGGAAGTTAAACTATATATTTGGGGATTATTCTAGGGGATCCTAAGTGTAACATTAAGACTCCTAGATAATGGAATTGAGGGTGAGTAAACCTTATGTAAAGAAGAGTGAACCTTGGATTAGTTGAGTGTACAATCTGGGGTATGGACTTAATGAATGTGTAGGACGAGAAGCATTCGAGAGAAGTATTCGGCTAGTGCTTTTAGATATATGTATACGGTTAGAATAAATATGGGTCGATTGCAATTGAGTAATCCTAGGATGTGATTAGGATGGAATTTACGATATGGGCTAACGAGGATTGAGCGGCTATCTGGTACGTCTATTAACAACTATGATCATAGGTGATGTGATACCTATGGAATTAAGATACGTAGTGCGTTTACTTATGTGATTATTACGAATTGGTATATTCGGGTTTACATTATAATCCTTTGAAGTGATTAAGGTGCGAGATATATATTATGTAAGAGAATACTTATGGGTTTAGTATTTTACAGTATATGAATATTTATATACTATTACGAATGAGAACAGTCGGAATATTTGCTATCGCTATAAGAGATTGGCAATTATAGCCATATATATACTGAGAAGTGATATATATTATATACGGGAGTTGTTACTGTATATATATATATATATATATATATATATATATGATGATACGAAAATAAATATATCTGTGTGTGATTGGTATATTTGTATCTTAGAGGCTGGTGAGTGAATCCCCTGGCTTGAGGAGCAGGGAGAGTATATCCCCAGGTCATATTGTCCCGTATATGAGTGTAATGTGTGTATTCCACTAGCAGGAAGGAACATGACCACCTCCATCTTTATGTATTTTTACCATGACCATGAGTGAGTCTGGCTTGGTACCGTGGTTGAGTGAGTAAACCCGGATTCGGATAGGCACTATGAGACTGCATCCTCGAGTTATAGCTCGGTGGGATGGTTATTATACTTATGATTGTGATAGGTATAATTATACTTCTTGCGTACAGTATATTGCTTGTATATGAAGATGAGATATAGTATACCTTTGGCTTATGTAAAGAGTAAAATGAATAAGGGTTTATTCTTCTTCCAGGAGACTTATATCCGGATTAATACAATGTAAATCGTATATAAAAATGAGAATTATATATACGAGATTTTATATACTGAAGTGAAAATGGTATTTCAAACTAGTGAAAGTTACGGATTATGAACGGTATAGTTATATATAGAGAGAGACGAGAACTAGGTATATAACAAATTGATGATTATATCAACTAAAAGCTTATGTAAAAGTTTACGATATAACATGTATTATATCATGTAAGGTAGGTGATAGTTAGGAGGATTTAGAAGATGGGGTTAACAGATTAGTTAGGAAGGGTAGATTAACTAGTTGTTTAAAAAGGTATGCGATAGGTGTGCACTATTAGAAGAGGGGTGAGGTGTATCTCATGAGAGTTCGATACCAGTTTAAATATGAGAGATTTCATATTTTAAAATATAGCTTTTAAGCACTTGCTAAATATTTTCAAAATTCGGGCTCTGACCCGTTTCTCTATTTTTCCCATCTCTTGCTATATGTATATATATAGGTGTCCAGACACAAGAACGCCTGGATGATGATTCCTTCGAGTTAGATGTTTGCTGCAGTAGTTGTGGATGCATGCAGGTTTACTGTAGACACTTCTACCGTTGTAATCTAGATAGGAGGTACTGTAGAAACACTCGGGCCGATAGCCCAATTGTATTCATTTATTCTTTTTTAGTGCGGCATTCGATTTGATTATATTATGTTGTACCGAGTGTTCGGTTATTTTATTTCATTTCAGTTGTGTATATAAACTGTGAATATTTTACTTGATTGGTTGGTTAAAAAGATTAGTTAAATAAAATTTTGATGCCAGCCTAATAAGTTATTAGTAATTAATTTGGTTTTCGACAGTGACGTTGAGAATGAACCATATGAGACTCCTGTTTTAATTTGCTATAAGATTGATCACCCGGTTTTTTATTAAGCGGGGTGTCATACAATTAAGAATAATAATATGAGTAACTTTTGATTTTGATAGAAAGATACATAGAATCATTCCAACATAGAGCACCTCTGGCAAGACGATATATGCTCATTTATTTTCGTGAGAAATATAATAAAATGATCTCAGAAAGTATATGAATTCCCCCATATGTTGTTGTAATACAAAAATTAAAAAATTAAGGAAAATTTATCTAGGTCATTAGGGTAATAATTGATAAAACCCACCAAACCTAGATCGAACATTATTGGTAATTGGTAAAACCAATGCAAAATTGAGTAATATAAACACTGAAATCAAAATAGTGGTTTCTAGAATTATTAATTTAAGGAAAGTGAGACAACAATATTAGGTAATTAGCCGCACAAATTTGTAAAAAATAACAGTGATCTTTTAACTCACCATACTTGAGGCTCGCCGATGTGTAACATTTTCGTAATCATGTGTATGTAATGAATCTTATCATAGAGAGAGACATGAACAATATAGAAAGGAAGAAAAAAAGTTAAGTTCACCATCCAAGAAAAAGGATTATAATTCATCGTCCTAGTCATTACTCACTTACAATTTTGGTAATACAACCACTTGTGGTGTAACCACAACTACTACCAGTTTTGATTTAACATATCTGCCCAAAAAATAAAATAAACTAAAAAATATATGTCAAGTGGGTTGGTTTGGGGATGAGGGAGAGAACCCTGAAGACATACCCAATCCAAACACATATGAGAATGACGTATAATATTACTAAAATAATTACTAAAATTTGAATAATTGCTCAATTTGTGTCCACCTATTACAAGAGAAATAACTTCGAGAATGTTTCTTATGCCATCGCATAAGTAAAACTTCTCATATCTCCTAAAATTCTAGTTTGAAAACCTCAAACAAATCTACAAAGATAATCACTAAAGGAGAGAGATAATCATATTGTGAGAGATCAAATATATGAGAGAAAGAGAACCTAACTAATTCTCTTGATTTTTAGATTTTTAAATACTATCAATGGTTGCACTTAAATCAATTAATTAAAAGGCTTCTTCCCCATTTGTTGACAAAAAGATCAAATTATTTGTAATCTTCTCAATTTTCTCATCATCTAAGGCTCCGCCATTTAGGAGAGCTTTCAATTTGTTTCTCTGTAATTTTTTGCCGACCAGAGAGCCATCACTGCGAGGCTGCCCATTACAGAGGTGGCTCTTGATGAATTATTCCAAATATTGAGAGTGTGGAAAGAGAAATATGTAGGAGGAAAGGACTCTATTTTGAAAATCCATATAAATAGACTTATGGAGAAATCAACCAACCAACAAAATAGGGTGTGAGAAGGAGAAAATTAAGAGACATTAAAATGGGCAGAATAAATAAGATACGAAGAAAGAGAGATCACACAACTGAAGAAGTGAGAAATAAATATATGTTACTGTTGTCTAAAATATATATATAGACACACACACACACACTTCAATGTCCTAAATTAATTTTTCGACTATACTTTTTAATCCATAATAAACTAAAAGTCATGTTTCTAAAAATAGTACATCAAACTATGTGAGATTACAAAGTTATCCTTCCAAACAATACCCATGAGAGAATAAATATCAAAGCATATGTATTCTAATTAATTCATAATTTTTAAGAGAATAAATTTATAAAATATTATTTTCTTAACTTTCAAACAATGACTTTTTATTTGGAGCGGAGAGAGTATATATCTAATGTTGGTTAAATAATGTTTATCAATATTGTTTCATTGCCCTAACAATAATAGTCGAGGCTTTGGGGATTTTGTTTAGTCTCTCCAAAATTAAAACGTGCCATTATTTTCATTTTATAAAGTTTAATTTGACTAAGAATCTTAAATTACACATATTGATGTAACTTCAGAAAATTTAATATGCACCAATTAAATCTTCTATTGAACTCTATTTTTGAAAAACATGCACATGTACCCAACATTTTAATTAACAAATAACAATTCAATTAAAACATGGAGTGATTTTATTGAAATATAATATTACAATGAAACTAGGGTTCTATCGACATATTATTCACCTACTATATAAACACCACCCTCTAGCACGACCATGATGATGGGGTGGAGAATTCATATAAAAGCATTAAAGGTCTCACTCCATAATTTTCTTGTTTATTATTTGAAAAATGATATGAGTCTTATAGTGTTATTCACCATATCACCCTGTAATTATGACGTAAAAATAATTGTTGTACCCTATGTTGTAAGATTCATGAGATACAATACTTTATCACTCTACCACATCATTTGGGAGCCAAGTCATTTGGGAGATGAAATTGGGGGTGGGTTTGGGATTCATAGCATAACTCTATTTATTTAGCTTTAAATATTGTTAAATATTGAACCGTCAAATTTAGAACTAATTGTTAATGGATGAAGAGTCCAGTCTTATGTAATATGGTGCAAGGCTTTAGTTTTTCATGTGGGATGTTTTATTCCATACACATACCCTCACATGTGGAGTGATTTGAGAAATACATGTGGACCATTTATATTGTGTGATGTGGAGAAATTGGGTCATTGGGTCATTAAAAAGCATGCTTTGATACCATCATAAATATTGTAATTCAACCCAAAATCAATTGACTATCAGTGAAGGGGATTCATGATTTTATATGCTACGGTGCAAAGCTTTAATTTTCGCATATGTGAGTTTATATATTCTCAATAGTGATCAACTAAGTTTTAACCCTATGAATTTGTTTTATGATTTTGATGGATTATAGTGAACTAAAATTCAGAGTTTAATGTATCATATTATGTATACTTTTCAAAGAAAGACAAAGTTCAAATCCATGTTATTACATGGAAAGAATAAGATTAGGGATGATAAATGGACGGATACAAAGCAAATATCATGCTATCTATATTTGTATTCGCTATCAGGATACACTATCCGTACGTATTCGTATCCATATCTAGCCGGATAGTTAAAAAAAACTATCCATATTCATATCCTCTCGAATTCCCCAGATTCGGATAATATCTGTATTCGTTTATAATTTTTATCATTGTAATTAACACTAATTTAAAAATTAACTAAAATTCATATTGAATAAAAATTAAACAATCAAAGTTCAAGATTATTTTTCTATAACTAGCTACAAAAAGACACAATATATACTCTTAAGAGAATGTTTGAAATCAAGTACTAACCTTTAATGTTCATATTCATATATCATGAGTTCTCTTTTCCTTTTATTGAATAATCCATATCTCCTCAATACGCATTTTCTCTATGTTCAAAAAGGAAAATATACATCAAAATTCTTAACTTTATCCACCAATCCTACTTTAGTGAACGAGAATAATTAAATAGGTAAACAACACTTATCTATTTTTATTGTTTGGGCTTACAACTTTTTTTGGTTCTTTAAACCATCACCACAACATAGTTTTCAAAGAAACACGTTGGACGTTGACATACCAATTGGACATTAACATACTGGTTGGCATGTAAAAGAAATTAGATGAAAACTACCCATTAAATGGTTATTCAAACCTAAATCCATATGTAATGAAGCTTTTATTTAATGAACTATTAAACATAATACATTAAGTATAACTGAATGTTATAAGTTATATGATTCACACTGTTATAGAAGAAAAAAAAGTAATAATAATAGTAGTAGTAATAATAATAATAATAATAATAATAATAATAATAATAATAATAATAATAATAATAATAATAATAATAATAATAATAATAATAATAATAATAATAATAATAATAATATTAAAAATAATAAAAATAATATTAATAATAATAAAAATGGCCCCTTCTCAAAAACTGAATCAACATTTATATAGCAGAAAATTCAGGCAACTAAACAATTAATCACCAAATCTAATCACTCTAACTATAATACATTCAAAGGTATTGATCATTTTTAAGCCTAATAGACTTTCAAAATGACCACAAACATCAAGTTTATTTCTACCACCAATTGATCATGTATTTATACACACATAAAATAAGTAATATAATCACAATATTGGATCTGTTGTGTTCAAGATCCAAATCTCAAATAAAAAAAATAAGTAATAAAAATGGTTGGTGATTCGAGACTGAAAAAAATTATTGATACATGATATGGTAATGGTAAACAGATCGGATCTAGGAGAGAGAGAAATTGAAAGTAAATAAATACCTCAATAATGGTAAACGAAATGATCGGCGGTGATGGGGGTATAGGCGGTGCAGCGATCGGTGGTGTACTAGTCGGCGTTGTGTGCAGCTATGGTTGGTGAAATGAGAGAGAGAGATAAGAAGAAAGTTACGATAAAGAGGAAGAAAGTTATGAGAAAAATCCTAGAATGGAAAAAGTGAAATGAGATATTTTATTTTGGTTAGTGAAATGAAAGATGACTGGTATACCTTGAATTTTTTTGACAACTTTTATAATAACTATATATAATTAATATTAGTAATAAATTAATATTAAAATACAATACTGAATCCCAAAAAATGGATATCCGAAAATATAGATACTCTGCCTCGGATACAAATTATCTGTGTCGGATACAAATACTATTTGTATCCGTATCCGTTTTCCCGAATATTTTAATACACTATCCATATTTGTATCCATATCTGTTTTTCGAATAAATATCTACAAAATACGAAATTGGATAGCGGATGAATTTGGATTTTTGAATATCCATTTACACCCTTAAATAAGATCTGACATGGTTACAACATTGGAACAAAATATTGAAAAGAGTGAATTTGTTTTAAAGAGTTTGTTAAAGGTGAAACATGTGCCTCTTTTTATATTACTTATGGGGTATAGGTGAGTTTCTCAATATTTTGTTTTTTGTTAGTCCTCTTTTCATTTATATCACTTATTATATCCCTAGCGATACAAATAAGATTAGATAGATTTACCTCTTTACACCCTCTTTTAGAGTTTTATGCAAAATGTAATCATATATAATGGTTTTAGCAAAAGGGGGTTTGGGGGAAAGGTCCAATCTAACTCGAAGTGTATAAAAATAAGACACTACACATAATTTTATAAATTTTTCCCTTTTACTATAAACACCAAAAAAAATTACCAATATGCCATTTGACAACTCATACAAAAAAAATCAAAATTTTAAAAGTCCATAACTTCAAATCTACAAATCCAAAATTCACAAAATTTATATATTTAAAATCTACTCGTCGAGATCTATCCAACGACACCCATATTTGATATTTTTTGACAAAAAAATCGAAATCGATAAATTTACTATTTCACTAAAACCTCCATTTTTTCCGACGAACACTATATTTTTTTCGACAAAATACCTTCTTCTCCGGCGCTGGCAATGGTGTCATTGGCGCGGACCAAAAAAATGAATGAAATAAACGAGGAAGAGTTAAACGAGGAGAGAGAAACAATCCGGTGAGAATTTCGGCGGTCTCCGACGAGGATTCCGGCGTTCCAACGAGAATTCCGGTGGATGGGGTGGGGCGGGGCAGGGCGGGTGGAGGTGGGGTTATGTGTTTATTTTTAGAATGAGTTTTAAATGAGTATGACTAAGGGTATATGTACTCTTAAATCTAAAGGGACCACACAAATAAATGTTATTGTACCACAAGGACTAGATTTATAAACCTGAAAACCACTGTCCTAAAAATCCAAATAGAGGAAGGAGTATGACCTTGACCTTAATTCTCTATTAGCAAAATAATCACTCTAAAGCCTTATGCATATTATGATTGGGGATACTTTGTTATCAAATTTGTAGTAGAATAAAGGTCATAAGTCACCCTATGATGGAAATCCAACGTTATAGGAGACTTTCACACATTAAATGGTTGGCCTCTTTAAAAATAACTTAATTCTAAGCTAAGCAATTATTTTGTGTTGCTAACCTTTCCTTATATCACCAGATATTTTTACCCATTTATTATTTTCCCCTATTTTTGGTCACACCACACATTTCACCCTAGGTGATGAGTGATTTTGTATTTTATGTTGTTTAAAAGGAAATTAACTAGTAATTTAGAACAATACTTGCGACACAGCCTAGAAGATAGTTGGGTTTATCAGAGAAATCATCAAAAATTTGATACCTAAGATGAAGTGTTCTTAGCGCATGTGATGCTCGTCGATCGATGGAAGCATGCTAGGGTTGAGATGAACTTAGATTTATATTGCACATTAAAGAAGATTCCAAAGAGGAGAAACAGTCCATAATCCATCTTGTGTTCTAAATCGTATGCTAATTGAACCCGTTTTCAAAAATATTATTATCGTCTTAGGGAGCAGTTAATGTTGGAAATATATATGTAGTAATTTCATTTTACAATAAGCTAGTTCTTTTGCTGAATGACATAAACAAGCCGATGTTTAAAATTAACTTTCTCAATCTCCAGATTGAATTATCAACCAGGCCCTTAATTATTGTTTGAGAAGGAAATGTTGTAATGTTTGGAGGCCCTTCCCTAGACCCCGGAATGAAATGTATTTCAATTTATCACTTTGTGTACCATTTATAATTTTAAAATTACACGACTAACCCTTAGTTATTCGAAACCTCGAATAAACCAAGAAAAGGGCCAGGTTCAATGCATAACTATTGAGCCAGCGGCTTCAAAAATTTTGGTCCTTTCTTTCTTTATCTCTTTCTCTAGTCTTAGTCTTCAAATTTTTAAGCCAATAATACCAACATTGTTCTGCCTATTGTCTCCCCAAAACACCAATTTAAATCCCACCCACTTCATCTTTGTTACATAAGTAAGCAAAACTTGATAATGAAAGTGGGAAAAAGATGACGATTTTTCATGTGGACATGGGTATCCATGAAAAACATTTCATGATAAATAAGGGCAATCAAACACACAAAATAATTGAAAAATCCTTCATTTGATACCATTTGTCACATTTATCATGACAAATTGGGTGTATCAAATAAATCCTTAAGAATTTTGTGAGAAGGAAATGTTGTAATGCTTTAGAGGCTCTTCTCTAGACCCCAAAATCAAGTATAATATATATTTAAAAATGGTGCCTCCAACTGTAGATGTGCCATGTGGCTTTCACTATTAATTACCTCTCATGTCTCTAAGCACTCTCAACATTTTCTTAAATTGAATTCATTTCTCTTCATCTCTCTCTCTTTATATATATATATATATATATATATATATATATATATATATATATATCAAAAGAGGTATCCATCTCGCCTTAAAATATCCAGCCGACCCTTCATATTTCTTAACTTGCTTCAACTTTCATATTAGAGTTTACTCTTGATTTTGGGTTCCATGGATTTTTCTTTGTTCTCCGACTTTCTATCTTACTAAATGATGTTTGAGTACATCACTTTTCTTAGAGATTGAAACCCACATAACTCTGTTTTTGATAGTTTCAAACCCAAGATCCCCCAAACTCAAACGATTAGATTATTTTTATTTTGTTCTTTTGGAGAACTAATAATGTCTTTGTTCTTGCATAACTAACATTGTTTTCATGTTTTGCAGATCTGATATTATTTCTTATATTTCCAGGTCTCTCTCTCTCTCTCTCTCTCTCTCTCTCTCTCTCTCTCTTTCTCTCTCTCTCCCTATTTATCTATCTATCTACATATATATATATATATATATATATATATATATATATATATATATATATATATATATATATATGCGCGTGTGTGTGTGTTTGATTAACCAGATAAAGTTGCAAGAGTTTGGAAAGGGTTTGAGTTTTAACGGATACAAGTTTCATTTTAAGGGTTTGGATTAGATTTTAACAGTTCCAAAATATCATATTTAGTTTTTGGTCAAGGTTAGAATGAATTGAATTTTTTTTTGACCATATGATGTACACTTTGCTTACATATATCATAAATTCACCCCATCTTATTTTCTCTTTTATGAAAATAGGGTGGTAAAAATGGATTATTCCTTAGTTGTTTCAATTTCATTTTTCACTGTATCCAATTTTTTCATTATTTTAGTAATTTATTAAGAAATCTCATTATTAACATTGGATGGAAATAAATTAACAGGACTTTGGACTATTTGGAAATCTTTTACATCTTACCATTTCATATATACTATGTCCAATTTGGAAATTTGTGAGAATATAATGTTATAATAAGGATGGAGAAAAAGGAACCCAAAATCCAGATTTGATAGTGTGGGGTGCAAACTGTTATAGCCTAAATTTTGATAGCCCAAACAGGCCTAACCCAGAGGTACAAAGCGGGTTGCTCAAGTCAAGATTAATGTCACGTATAATAAACATGGAATGTCCATTCTTATTATCTATAATCTCGAATGAGATCAACATAGATCAGCAAATGAGGCAATTAGCAACTGGGAGAGTTTGAATGAGGCTAAACTACTTATATCATTATAAATAGAATCTTGATATGTCTGTAAACAATGTTGAGATTGATGATATCATGCCAAGTACTGTTATGTGTGATGATGTTTTACTTACTTCTGGTTTATCAGCTCTTCGCTTAGATAATACAAATGTTGTTGATATTGCTAGTAATATCTCTTCGACGATGTGTGTAAGTTAAAATGTTCGAATTAATAACGAATTGAATGGGTGTGTGAGTTCGACAAATGAAGCTCTAGAGGATAAATCATGTATTGCATATAATGAGTCCGATAATAATGATCTCCCTGTCATTCACACACTATACACCAAGACTCTTAGGAAGAGCAGTAAACTAGAAAAGACAGTTAAGGATTTAACTGAAAAGATATATTCCTTAAGCCTATTGGTGAAATAGAATGCAGAGGACTATACAAATCAATGTTTGGCCTATGAACTGAAAGTTAAAGATTTTGTTAAAAAAGTTAAAGATCTTTCTGAATCAAATGAAGTTTTGGAAAAGAAATATAAGGTTACTTTGATCGAATTGGAGGAATAAAAACAAAAGGTTTCAACTGTCTTCAAGAAATTTTCTAAATTTTAAAACAATTCCAACTATTTTTAAGACTGTGTTGCATAAAGCAAAACCAATTCTGAAGACAAAATTGGTTTAAGATTTGGTCAGAGAACTTAGCCACAAACCAAAACTTTTCAATATGTGCAATTTGTTTCTTCTGAAAAAAGACTGGATGATCTATGTCCTAATTTTCAAAACTTAAAGAAAGATTTTGAAAATAAGAATAAGAGCCCTGATAATCAAATGGGATATTGTCATAATCCAACTGTTGAACCTAAGGCTAAGTATGTTTGCCCCCTATTAGGCAAGGAGATTTATCATTCAAACCTGTTGTAGTTATACATAAGATCAAAGTCCAACAAATGGATAAAAGTCTTTTTAAAGGTTTTCAAAATGTCAACAAATCGTTTAGCCATCAATACTATGTTTTCAAAAACGACTGTATCAACTTGTCTATAATTCATCAGTTTACAAGAACTTTGACTATTCTAGACAGAGCAGGAATAATTATGTACCTCCTAAACAGGCAATAAAAACTCTAACTATAGGAATGGGAAGAAAATATCTCGTGCTAAGAAAAAATATAAGAGAAAGAGTCCTAGAACTGTTTCTAAACCAAAAGATCATGCTCATAAACATTTTAAAATTAGAGCTATTTGGGTTAGAAAGGACGATCTAATACCCCAGTTGAAGTGTAACATTGTTATTACTACTTTAAAAGCTGAAAACACTACATCTGGTTGGTATCATCTCAGATCATTGGCAAAGGAACACCCCAAGAAAAAGAACTCCCACTCTCAAAGATGTTCTATTAGTAAAAGGTCTTAAAGTTAATTTTTTGAGCATATCTCAATTTTGTGACTCCAGTCACACTGTCACATTCTCAAAAACTGGTTGCAAAATTTTAAATGAGAATGGTGATTGTATCCTTACATGTCATAGGACCCCAGATAACTGGTACATAATAAATTTGGGAAATAAGGCTGGTAGGTTAGCCAGACTGGATGACAATGAAATCTGGCATAATCGTTTGGGTCACATTAATTATGACAATCTTGGTAAATTGATCTCTCAGGATATAATTAGAGGTTTACTAAAAATAAAACCAATTTCAAATGTTGTTTGTGGCCCATGCTAGGAAGGAAAAATTATTAAGTCTCCTAATAAGAAAGTTAAAGAAATTTTAACAACTAAACCTCTAGAGCTAATATATATGGATATTATGGTCCTTCGGGAACTGTGAGCCTTTGTGGTAACAGTTACTTATTAGTCATTGTGGATGATTTTACTTGATTCACTTGGGTAGTATTTCAAAACAAAAATCTGATACATTCCGAGAATTTTTTAAAATCCTTTTAAGAATCATGAATGAAAAAGATACCCAAGTTGATCGAATACGTAGCAATATAGGAGGTGAATTTAAGGACTCAGGTGTAATAGAGTACTGTAATTGTAATGGTTATGAGCTTGAGTTTAGTGCTCCTAAAACACCCCAACATAATGGTGTTGTCGAGCATAAAAATTGCACAATCCAGGAAATGACCAGGGTAATGATACATCTTAAGAACTTGCCAAAATACTTTTGAGTTAAGGTGTTCAAATAGCATGTCATATCATCAACCGGGTCTATCTTTCGGAAAAATACCAAACAAACCTCCTATGAACTTTGGTATAGTAAAAATCCCAATCTAAAATATTTTCGAACTTTTGGGAGTACTTGTTATGTTTGCAAAGACAAAGAACACCTGCCTAAGTTTGAAACCCATGGCGACAAAGCCATATTTTTGGGTAACTTCTCTAACAGTAGGGCTTATCGCATTTATAATTTGCGTACCAAAGTAATCATCGTGGAAGAGTGACACTAATGTCGAGAGTAAAGAACAAGGACCAATTATCGTGGAAGAGTCTGAAAATTATTTTACTTATGACTCTCCAGAGATAATTGAACCTTTACCAATTGAGACCCCTGAAGTACCTAATTGGGTTTCTAAAGATCATCCCATTGATAATGTTGTTGGTAACCCTGATGAGCCAGTGCGTACAAGATCCCAATTACATAATGTTGCCCAACTTGCGTGCTTTATTTCTCTAGTAAACCCAAAGAATGTGAATGAGGCAATTAATGAATCATTTTACATAGGTGCTATGCAGGAAGAGCTCATCCAATTTAAAAGTCACGGCGTATGGAATCTTGTGCCTAGGCCAGAAAATAAAAGGGTTATTGGCACTCGTTGGATTTTTAAAAATAAAACAGATGAATCTGGGATGATAGTTAGAAATAAAGCTAGATTAGTTGCCCAGGATACTCTCAAGTTGAAGGAATAGATTTTTAGGAGACCTTCGCCCCGGTCACTCGCCTCGAGTCTGTTCGCTTACTCTTGGCCATATCTTGTCACTTACAATTCACCCTTTATCAAATGGATGTAAAATTCGCTTTTTTAAATGGTATTTTGACAGAAGAGATATTTGTTGAAGATCCTAAAGGCTTTATTGATCATCAGTACCCAAACCATGTGTATAGATTGAAAAAGGCATTATACGGTTTAAGGTAAGCCCCTCGGGCCTGGTATGAATGCCTGTCGAACTTTTTAATCAATAAAGGTTTTCGACATGGCAAAAATGACCAGACATTATTTATTAAACATTTTAATAAACAAGTCTTAATTGTTTAGGTATACGTTAACGACGTTAGATTTGGATCAACTTCCCCATTTGAAGTTAAAGATTTTTAAATATTATGCATGGGGAATTCCAAATATCGCTTGTGGGAGAGCTTTAATATTTTTAGGTCTTCAAGATAAGCAAAAAAATGATGGGTTATTCATATCGCAGTCTAAATACGCAATAGAGTTAGTGAAAAAATTCGGTTTAAATAATGTTAAAGTTTCTAGGACTCCCATGAGCACCTCTACGAAACTATCCAAAGATCATATTGGGAAACCTTTAGATCCTACGCTATATAGAAGTATGATAGGCAACTTATTATACCTAACAGTTTCTCGACCCGATATCATATATATTGTGTGTTTACGCTCGTTACCAAAGTGCACCTATGAAAAGTCACCTTATCTGTGTTAAACGAATAAGCAAATATGTTAAGGGAATTATAAACCTAGGTATATGGTACACCAAATACACGACAAGCACGATTGTAGGATACACTAATACTGACTAGGGGTCAGCTGCTCAGAGGACAACAAAAGCACTCCCGGTGCTTATTGTTACATAGGTAACAACTTAGTAGGGTGTAACAGTAAAAAACAAAACTGCATATCACTTTCCATAACCGAATCAGAATATATAACGGTAGGAAGTTGTTACGTTCAATTATTATGAATTAAGCAAATGCTTAGTGACTACAGCATTAATGAAGAAAAGCTAAATCTATATTGTGATAACAAAAGTGTGATTAATATCTCTAAGAATCATGTTCAACATTCGCATACAGAACATATTAAAATAAGACATTATTTTATACGTGAACTTGTTGAGTCTAAAGAATTAGAGATTAACTATTTGCCCACTGAACATCAACTAGCTGACTTGTTCACCAAACCTTTGGATAAGTTAAGTTTTGAATCTTTAAGGAAATCCATCGGTATTATTATGCTTGAATATATATCTATCACCTATAATATCCTCCGGTTACTTTCATGCTTATAATTGGTCTTTGAGGATATAGGGCATGGTCGTTGATAAATGATAAAAGATGCCTCCTATATCTATTTTATATAGGAGACCCTTGATGTGACCCATTGATTAATTTAGGTAGATAGAATGTTTATTATGTTCACTTTATATTTTTACCCTTTGTCCAATTGAGACAAAATGGGGGAGAGGTATTTGAGTCCATCAGGACATTTATTGTTAAAATTTGACTAAATCTTGATCTTTGCCATAAGTTACTGTTTTATTTTCAGGAATCAGTACTATCAGATATATTCAGGGTGTTGGTCTGTTCATAGTTGAGTTATATAATTTTTTATTTCTAGGAAATGGGGTAGTTAGAATGTTTGTATAGGAACAATTTTCTCTTATTTTTTGTATCCCTACGAGTCCTAGATGACTCAAAGGTGATTGCGTCTCTCATTTCCAAAGGGGGAGATTGAAGCACACTATATAGTTGACTCACTTGAGTCTGCACTATATAGGAGCCTCAACTAGTTTGGAAAGATAGACAAAATTGAGTCCCTCCTTCGATACATCATTGCCTCTTTAAGTACATCATCAGCAGCAGTAAAGTTCAAAGTTAAACATGTAGAAAACCAACACACTAAACACATAGAATTGCATATTTCATCTCATATTTGATCGGTGAGTGTTGAATTGAATTAAAATGATTTTTTTACAATTTTTAGGAATTTTAAAACAATTAAAACCTATTTTTATTATAATAAAATTTGGGTTTTAAATTGTTTGGGGATAAAATTCATAATTTATAAGTTCCTAAAAGTTATCTCGGGGAGAATCGAAAATCGGCATAAACTATTGTGGTTCAAAGTTAGATTTTTTTAAACTTTAAAACACGCATTTGAGGTTTGATCTGAGGATAGCACATGGTTGAGTCTAATTGGCTAGAAATGTGTTTCTTTATACTCACAACATTTGCATCCCATTTTAACCATTCGATTAATATTATTAATGGCCTGCACGCATTATGAGATAATCCATGTGCATAACGTTTTAACCAATCAGAGAATAAGTTTGTGCGGTTCATTTACAGCCCTTAGATTTGAATTCTAACCGTTACATTAATCTTATCCGTTGATTTGCCTTCGACCTTCCAAACCTTTCCAAGCCAAGTATAAATAGATATGTTTGGGTCCCCATTTGAAGACTTTGGCAACTTTGTCATTTGAGAGAAGAGAGAGACAAGAGAGAAAAGAAATTTCGTACAAAAAATCTTGCAAAATTATTTTAAGAGTTAGGGGTTCTAATTTCTGTAACAACCCGCCTAATAAGATATTGGGCGATCACTCCAATATTAAATTAAAACAGGAGTCACAAATGGATCATCCTTAACATCGCTGTCGAAAATCCATTTAATTACTAATATCCTATTAGGTGGCCGTTAAAAACTTTTATCTAACTACTCTTTTTAGCGACCAATTAAAACATCCACAATTAAATGTGTAATGAACTGAAATGAAAATGAAATGAATTAAAATAACCGAACACTCGGTCCAAATATACAACCATATCGAATGTTGAACTGAAAGAATAAGTAAATGCAATTGAGCCATTGGCTCGAGTGTTTATACAATAACTCCTATCTAGAGTACAAGGAAAGAAACGTCTACCGATAACCTGCAAGCATCCACAGCTGCTGCAGCAGACGTCTGACTCGAAAGAGTTTCCATCCAGGCGTCCCTGTGTCTGGACACCTATATATACATAGTATAGAGAAAGAAAGGAGAGTAGACAAACGGGTCAGAGCCCGAATGTTTAGAAAATATTTTGCAAGTGCATAAATGCTTTATTTTTAGAAAATAGTTTTATCTCATATTTAAATTGGTATCGCACTCTCGTGAGATACCCCTCACCTCTCCTCTAACAGTGCACTCCCAGCGCATCCCTTAAACCTCCTAGTCAAGCTACCCTGCTGAACTAATCTAATACCCAACCACTATCTAACCTAGATAGTCAAATAGATGTACTAAGGGCTAACTTCACTTTAATCTCGACGCTATGCCATGTTCGTGCGTGGGGTGTCTCGCGAAGCGAAATCCAAACAAGGAACCCCCCCGATACACTACTATGCAGCAAGGTCGATCTTTGAGATCCGCCAGTCCCTCAGTACAGAAAGATATATAATATATATATCATAACATTTAATAATATAAGAGCACTAAGGATTAAACTTCTCCCCAGTCTCAACACAGTGCCATATTCGTGCGTGGGGTGTCTCGCAAAGCGAAATCCAAACAAGGAACCCCCCCGATACACTACTATGCGGCACGGTCGATCGTCGGGATTCATTAGACCCTCGGCACCCAATTTATAGATATACATACATCTACGATATACTTTCGGATAATATAAATATCTCCCGAACTGAGGATTACTTAATACATAAAGTATTTATAAATACTTATCCTTTTCATTTCAAAAACTTCCATTTCCCTTCTCATATCCAGGAAATGTATTTAAAAGCCAATTCATTATCATGAATTGCTATAATAAATCATATACCTTTTAAAAGCCAGTTTTATTATCATAAAATGCTTTGCTCAAATCATATGCTTCCACATCCCTTCTTCCATCCGGGAAGTGTTACCGAAGCCAATTTATATATAACCCATTTCCCTTCCTATATCCAGGAAATGTAATTAAAGCAAATCCATTATTATGAACTGCTTTAATTTAAACGCGTTCTAAGACCGCCCGTCCGGATTTCTCCACTGTGCGCGCCCCTAAATGGCTATCATCTTCCAGGGCCTCCAAGACAACCTGGGATCCTATATCGAAAGACGTCGGGAAGCGACCATGTGCTTGCGGGATAGTGAAGACCACATCCGGAATCTCCTAACCAGCGCAGAAAAATATAACAACAAACGCTCACATGGCCTATAGGACTATATCCACCCTGCATCATTAGCCAGGGGGCTTCACCATACGAACGCAACTTCCCTTATGATAGCGATTTAGAGAGGTGTGTATCCTCAATTTTATTAATTATGAAAATCATTTATATTTCCATTTTGAAAATATTCATTTATATATTTTCAAAATCATTTCCATCATCATATATATATATATACTTAAAACACACAGTATATACATATCCTATATATTCTTCCTAGAATATTTATAAACGGCCTTAATGGCCTATAGCATCTAACGATGACAATAAACCCAAAGATCCCCTCCAGGAATCATAATCATGCATTAATATTAGCATGATTCTAAAACCAAGGTATTTCTTTCTTTAATAATCACTATATACTTTAATCCTATTCTAAGGATTTATTGGATATCTCCAATGATACTATTCTCCTCAAAGTGAAGTATATATTATATATATACCCCCAAACTAAACCCAATTATCTCCTAGGAAATACTTAACGATAATCGATATAATTATGCCTTCTATAAACATAATTATATAGGCTTATATGCCTACGAGAATTATCCTCGGGATTTATCTCACCCGAACAACCTTAAACTTAATGAGTTAAGGATTTCATTTCCTTAAACCCCAAGACTATACTTAGTCCAAATAATCTTTTAGAAGTCCCCAATAAAAATTAGGAACCCTAATCCATCAAATTCTACAATTACTCTATTTTCCTCGAAAATATAGATTAAGGGTTATATACTTAAAACCCATAATTTACCCTCCTCAATTACCTTAAGTTATGGACCATAAAGTCCTAAAAGGTCCCTTTGGTTATCACCTAATTAACCTCAAAGCGAGATGAAATGGAATCTATCCCCTCCAAATCACCTTAAGAAAATTGTTCTTTTTCAGCAGAGGTCGATCGATCGGCCCATGGCCTTCGATCGATCGAAGGCTTCGATCGATCGATCCCCGAGGCTCGATCGATCGATCAAGTCGGGCAGCTTCTTCTCCGAGAAGCTGTTTCGGCCATGGAAGCTCCCCCCAAGCTTCCATCTCTCCACCCAACGGCCTACAACTTCTACCAACAACAAATACACTTATAATACGGGTCCTAAACATCCCAGGACCCGGAATCACCCAATATTTTTGGTTAATTACTAAAATCTCCAATTTACCAATTTTAGGGGTTTATTCGTTTTATCTCCCGAAAACCCGTTTTATTCACGAATACCCAACCCAAAATCATTAGGGTATGTTATACCAACAATGATATGAGATATTTATTCTCAAAAATAAATAAAGCAAGTAAACACTTGCCTCGTGGATACAATCCGACGTCCTCGAGCCGAATCCCGCGGAGGCCGGCCGGAATCTCCCCCTTTTTCTTCTTTTCTTCCCTCTCTCTCTCTCTTCCTTCTTTTCTTTCTTCTTTCTTCCCTCTCTACCTCTATATATAGAGAGAAAAAGGGTTTTAACCCTAAAAACCCAAAACCGACTCGTTTACCCAATTACGAGCCTATTTAACTCCAAAATTACACGGAACTTAATTTCGACAATCGGACACTCTTTTCCGACTATCTCGGACATTCCGAGACTCGTGGCGCAGTCGAAATTTCCATCCGAGGTACTTGACCGCAAATCACTATTCTAATCCAAAATAATTAAATGCGGTGTTCTACTCAAAATCTCACCTCTTTTGTCGCTATACTCCACGGCGACACATAAATAAAATATTTCGACCTATATGGTCCCAAATAATTGATAACACCGTTCCAAAATCATTAAATCCTCGAGAATTCCAAAGATCACTATTCGAGAAATTCTCCAAATTCCCAAATTATACTTAATTATGGGATTTAATCGTCTCCAAAAGGGCGGGTTATTACAATTTCCTCTTAGTCCAAATCTCTCTTTTAATAACCTCATAATTTTAGATATCGTTTCCTTATAGAAAATTGTAGATCTGAAACAGTGATACAGTTTCATTTAGATTTATAGGTTGTTTTGATTTCTTAGTTTGAGAAATCATTTTCTCTTGTTGGATATTGTTTCCAAACTGTTTTAAAATCCTTATTATCCAACATCTCTCATTTTTGCATAACTGAAATCATGACTTGCATGTTTTAGGTCTAAGAAAAATTTTCATTTCGAAAAATTATGTGTATAAATAATTTCTCACGATTTGTGTTTTAAAGATCTTCAAGAAAATTAGATCTTGAAATATTTGTCAAAAACATCAAGTCTACATTTCAGAAGCGTGAAAAAGATCTCATATATAGATTTGTTGTAATTTGTAAGATCCGTGTGTAATTAAGTGTGTGTTGAGTGCATGCATGGCATTTTTAGGCACTTCACTCACAACACTAGCATCCACAAACACAAAAGTGTGTTGTTGGTTGAGAGATTTTAACTATTAAGTTGACCTTTTGGAAAACAGAGAAAGGAAGAAGAGCAAGGAGCAGAGAAAGGACAAATTTAGAGCCTTAAAGAAGTCAGAAAGAATACTGTGAAGGAGTAGTTATAATTCTGGACTTAGAATAGGATCTAGTTATATGATTTATTATATGCTTGTAACCTTAACTATTTTTAGTGGATTTTGATTTTGTGGTGCAGAGACCACCGTGGATGTTTACCCAATTGGGTGGGGTTTTACCACGTAAAAAAATTATTATCTCATGTGTGTGCTTTTTAATTCTCCATTACTACATTCTGCTACATAGCCTTAGGTTTATTCTAAAAACCTACTTCCAATAAACTTAACTAATTTGTTCAAACAAACTGTTTTAACACATCTTATGTTCTTGTTAAGATTTTTATAAGAATTTCTTCAAAAAGTATTTTCGGAACTCATTAAACATTTTTAACTTTTGTTAAAATAACATAGTGAGGTTTTTCAACTGACATAGAGGGTTCACGATTCCATTTGGGTTATTGTGGATCGATTGACCAAGGTAGCTCATTTCTTGCCAGTTTCGGTGGATTACACAAGAGGAAAATATGTCTAACTTTTCCTAACAGAGATAGTGAGACTGCATGGGGTACCGTAAAATATTATTTCGGATCGGGATAAGATCTTTGTGTCCTATTTCTGGCAGATTTTAAGGAGGCGATGAGGAGGGAGTTATGTTTGAGCACGACATATCATCCACGGATCGATGGGCAAATGGAGAGGATGAATTAGATGTTGGAGGATATGCTGAAGATGTGTATTCTAAACTTTAAGGGTAGCTGGGAGCAGTATTTACCTTTGGTAGAGTTTGTGTATAATAACTCATACCAGTTTACTATTGACATGTCACCGTTTGAGGCTTTATATGGTAGACTTTGTCGTTTGCTCTCTTGTTAGTTAGAAATGGGGACAATAATCTTCTCGAGCCGAACTTTATTTAGAAGACGTCAGTAAAGATTGAGTTAATCAGGAGTCATATTTGAGTAGCTCAAGACCGGCATAAGAGTTATGCCGATACGAACCGAAGATTTTTAAAGTTTGATGTGGGTTATCAGGTATTGCTGTGGGTATCTCCCATAAAGGGAGTGATACGTTTAGGGAAGAAGGGGAAGTTGGCACCTATTTTTGTGGGGCATCTTCCCATTATCAAAAGGATAAGACCAATTGCGTATAGACTCGCCTTACCAGAGCATTTACAATGGATTCATGATGTGTTTCATGTGTCGTCGTTGAGGAGGTATCTCAGGGATGACGTGGCTTATCAGCATATAGCATTGCAGGAGATTGACTTACAACTGGATATTTCTTATGAGGAGATACATGTTGCTATTTTGGATCATAGCGAGCGAAAGCTTCGATCAAAGGTGGTACCGTTAGTACGTGTGTAGTGGGGACACCACAATATTGCCAAGTCGATGTGGGAGCACAAGGATGACATGCAGGGAAAATATCCAAAGCTCTTTGTGACATATACGTTCAAATTTCAAGGATGAAATTCCATTATTAGGGGAGAATGTATTGCCCTGTACTTTTATGATTATTTAATTTCCATGTGCTTATAATTATTAATTTTATAGGGGGAAATTAAATTGGGTTTTGGTAAATATTAATTAGCGAGATAAGGATTAATATTTATTATTATTATTATTTAATTGCGAGTGATAAGTAAAAGAGATGTGATTTATTATATGTAGATTATGAGTGAAAAGTGACGGTTTATGATATTATGTCGATAGTGAGTTATATCGACGAATCGGTATATTTTATGGGCGACACGTACTGTATGCAGTGTCCGGCCCAATTAATGAAATGTCGGTATATTTGTAGTTGGGTGACTCGGATGACCTTTTTGAGTGCACTGGTGATCTGAAATGGGTCAAACTAGTCCAAAATAGGTACCCGGGGGTTATAAATGAGTTTCGATGACTTTTTAGACATAACAGGACCCGTATTGTGGTCTTTTTACACTAGTTTAATGAAAACACGGGATTAGCGTGTAATCAGGAGGTATTTAAGGGTTGGTGGATGACAACCTACCTTTCAATATCTAAATAATTGTGATTTAGAGAGAGTTTAAGAAAAAGAGAAAAAGGAAGAGAATAACTTAGAGAAGAGAAGAGAAGAGAAGAGAAGAGAAGAGGTAATCTCCGAATTCAAACCATTCTAACAATTGAAACTTCGAATTCAAATCCTTAAAGGCAAGTATTTACTTGCTTTAGATGTAATTATGTAGTTATTTACCTTCATAGTTAATTAAGAACTAAAGCTGAGATTAAAAATATGAACTTTGGTATTTTATTGAAGCAGATTTAAAGGATGATTTAACCTCAGATTTTTATTAAGATGAATTGATGGTAAATATATAGGAATTTCATAGTATAATTCGGGGTTATAAGTATGAGCCTGTATAGGGTGTTAGAATTAATGAAAATTCAATGTTTAATTAATTATGGGTTGGTGAGATTAATGAGTGATTAGGTTTCCTTGTGTTTAGATGTGGGATTAGGGTTTGAATTAATATCAGAGTGCTTTTGGGATGTTAATATATTAATATACGATGTTAATTTCATGTTTGGGAAGGTTTGGAACCTCCATTGGAGGGTTTTGGAGGAAGAAGACAATTGATAGCCCAGCAAACTGAACCAGTTTACTGTGGGAGACAATCGATTCGGTTGACTGAATCAGTTCGGCCTGCCATGCGAACTTGTTCGATTTGTTGGCCTTCTCAGGTTTTGTTTATATGTTGTTTTGACACGTTAGAACTTGGGGAATGAATGTAGGGGCTTCTGGGTTAGAGTGAGACTGGGGAATGCTTTCCCGGGATTGGTATGTGTGATAGGCCAACGGATAGACAGATTCGAGTGAAGAGAACCGAGAATTCAAGTGAGTGAACACTTATATGCATAATCGAGAAGTCGGTTCAGACTTTGGTATTCGGGATACTAGTACGTTGTGGGATTGCGTACGAGGTCAGTATTGGGGTGACTTGTATATATATATATATATAAGTCACCCCAATACTGGCCTTGTATGCAATCCCAAAAAAGTGTGATTAATTCTTATTTGTATTAAACATACCTACCCAGTAGTTCTATCGTTAGGAAGTTGCGCGTATTGGCAGTCCACCCGGCATTTACCAACAGGTGTTGGATTGATTCCCCAGGTCATAGTACTATTGCATGACCACGATCCAAGTGTGAATATAGGTGTTGGTTTGGAGACTGGTTGGGTGCGATATGGTATGATTGCGACCCCCGAAATGTATCTTTATGACCGCCTCCATATATTTGTGTTTGCTTTGGGTTCGGTGGTGAGATTTTGATCCGTTAGCTCAGTGTGATGTGTGATATGCCTAGAGTCTGATAGCACATGAGGGATGTATCCGCGAGGTCCATGCTGTGGGGATACGATTATACGTATATAGTGAGAAATATATATGTATGTTTTATGATATATTGTGTATATCTATTCATGGCACTGGTGTAGCTATGTTATTATAATGCGTGAACATTCATTTATAGCGCATGTGTCTCTACGATATTATTTATATACGTATACCTAGTGAGGGTAGTATATGCTTAGTTAATGGTGACTATTAGTGGGCTTGAGATTTGATAGAGATTATTGTCCTAGTTAAGCCAGGTAATATAATTAAATTAATAAAATGAATGTGTTAGGTGGGAACCGTAGATGAGAGGTGAGGTTTTGGACTCATGTGAGTGCGATCGATAAATTAATTACGAAAGCAATACACTACATGTTTTATTGATTTAAAACATTTAATTACTTGCAAAATATGTTCAAACGTGGCTTTAACCCGCGAGCAAATCTATTTTCTTGTTTTCTTTCAAAACCCCCAGGTGTGCAGCAGCAACAGTAGGGACAACATGGGTAGATCTTTCTTGCCGTTGCAATAGTTGTGGACGCTACGAGATTGATTAGTTGCCTCAGCTCTTTCTCTCTAGATATGATTCTTTTCATTCCAGCATTTTCTTTTGGACGTGTTGCCCATAGTTGGATAGGACCTTACTTTATCTCATAGATATTTTATTTATCAATTTATTTCAGTATGATTACTATTAGTGACCGATGATTTATCATGTTCACTTTTATTTATTTATGCATGTCGTTCATTCTGTTCATTTAGTTGTATGGTTTTTATTCATTTATATTTATATTGCTTGTTGCGACAATGATGCTGAGAATAAAACCATACTAAATTCCTGCTTTATTTTAATAGAGGATTGACCACCCGATATTAGAATAGGCGGGATGTCACAAAATTGTCATAAACTAATCATTTGGGCCAATTAAGCATATAAAATCCTCCATCCCATTTTCGTCGCAGAATTTTAGGGGCAATTATGGGGTTCAAACCATAATGGCCCAAATTTTGACAGTCCAAATAGACCCAACCCAGAGATACAAAGTGTATTGCTCAAATCAGTATTAATATCACGTGGGATAAACATGGAGGGTTCATTCTTATTATCGATAATCTAGGAGGATATCAGCATTCATCAGCAAACGAGCCAATCAGTAACTGGGAGAGTTTGAATGAGGCTCAACCATTCCTATCATTATAAATAGAACCCTTCACCTGGGGCAAAAGGGCATGTAATTAATTATTACGAAAATTCAAAAGAGTTAATATAAATAGAAAAACACCTCGTGGACATAGACAGTTGCCAAACCACGTAAATCCTTTGTGTCGTGATATCGTTTTACTCATTGATTGCTTCCCTATTACTTAGAATCATTAATTATGATTATTTGGACTCATATATAACATTATGGGAAATGTAAAGTTTCTGCCAATTATAAGAGGTAGCATTTTTTTTACATTCCTTGCAATGTTGAGGTCTGTTTGGCCTTAGGCGCCCAATTGTTATGCAATATATAACGTATTATCATTTGACACCATATTTAGTGCGTTACAATATTTTTGTTGAGTAAATATTGCTAAAAATATTATGTGTCTCAAAACCAAAAATGCAATCATAAATTTTAATTACTGAAAAATTTATCAACCGAAGTGAAAATTATAGCGATAAACAAGGGTCTCTAATTGTTGGTGTTAAAAGTAAGCAATGTTGGAAGGAAAAAAATAAGAAGATCGTGGTAATAAGTAAAATTGTAGTCATTTTTTTTAAATTAAAAAGTTAAAAGTTAAAACAAGTTACCTACCTGATATTTAGATGATTTCAACTTTATATATTAAATATACATAAGTTATTGAGAAAAATACTAATGTTATTTTTTTCTTATATATTTAAGGTAGCAGGAAAAAAATTGGACAAAGTATTAACAATGGGATGGATTTTGATGTAACGTGCCATGAACATACATATGAGGATTCTTCCTTTAAATATAAAGAAAAGGTGTACCTTTCTGTTTCATATAGGGAATAATAACCGTTTGACAACATTTTATACAAGAAAACATATTCTTCTTGAACCCATCCAAACACTATAAGAGATAACAAAGATATTTAGCTAAACCAACTTTAAGGTACTTAGGCCATATATAAAAAAGTATTCACGTAATTAATTAAGCAATTTGTGAATAGTATAACAATTTACTTTTTCATGAGTAGATGAGCATTGTTGTGTCTTACTGTTAGTAACAAGACACAAGTAGAAACCAAAGCATAATTACCAACCCATATCAAGAGATATGCTAAGAGGCTACCTTGATGACATGGAGGCATATTTGAGTAAACCTCATGTTTAGTGAGTTGCCTCCATTCACGAGAGATGACAATGAAAAAGGACCTAATAAACTCATTTTGATTTGTTAATTTGTATGGGGGTCTCTTACCAATAATATCAACCTATAAAGAATCTATGCCACAATTCATATTTGATCAAGTGATTGGTTACAGAAGTGAGCATAGGATTTGTCAAAGCTTTTTCAGGGCTTCTTTGATAGATGAATGTAGAATTGTTCCCACATTGTAATTCAGAATGTAGATTTTGATCAAATGATTGGTTATACAAATGAATGTAGAATTATTCCCCCATTGTAATTTAAATAGTTCAGTAACCTTTGTTGATATCAATTTGTATTGGAAGGAGTACATTAAGGAAAAAATTGTATATGCCATATACTGATTCTTTACATTAATTCATATATATATGTTCATCGGTTAAAAAATGAGTTATCTATTTTTTATCTATAATGTTTCTCATTTATTTATATTCTTATTTCAAATATAATAATGACATTATTTGTGTTTTTTTTCCTGCAAAATGACTTTTAATACTAAAAAAAAAATTATCATCACCTCATTTGTCCAGAAGTTTACATATAGAGTTGTACATGTGTAGTATGTATGTGGAGTGAACAAGTGAACTTAATAAAGATCACTGATTTCTTCAAAACATGCATAAATTACACAACTAAATGTATATCAAGCATAGTTTACTATATGATTTGTACAACTACGGCGCATCGCGCGGGTTAAAATGTAGTGTATTCTAATTTCTCACTTTGTGTGCCATTTATAATTTTAAAATTTCAAGGCTAACCCGTAGGCCCCGTTTGGTACGTGGTAAAGTTGGATGGAATCTGATTCCTTCCAAACATTCCTGGGAAAGTGTAAGATTATTGCGCTTGGTGCGACGTTAGGTTGCATGGGAATGCGGGCTCAAATGGAATCAGATTATCTCTTTTGTGGGAAAGTGAGGGGAATCAAAATCCACCCAATATAAGTGGGATTATTACTTTCCCATGCAAATAATTTATGTGAAGACTAAAATGCCCTTAAAAATATTAAATAATAAAAACTACCCATGAAATCTAAATACTTATTTTGTGAAGACAATTTTGTTACGTCAATTTGTATTAACTTTAAAGTCGAACAAATTTTATTTAAGCATTTTGTTCTACTCATGTAATAATAAATTGGGTCATTTACTATTTGGGGTACATTTGTTTATAATAATTGGGGCTTGGGGTACACTAGTATCTATTATAATGGCATGTGTGTTAGTTTAACGATTTGAGCTAACTACCATCTAACAATTGTATCCCCTTTTATCAAATACCTAAAATACCCTTAATATATAAATGTGCATACACCACTCTATTTTTAAAACCCTTAATATACATATTTGCTTCTTCATACCTCTAGATGGATTTGTTTTTATGGTAATGGTTCCAAAGTCCCAATTTTTATTGACATCTAGACGTAAATCGTTGTAGGTGGAGCTCATCCGTTTGGTAATATTTATAAGGTTTTGCTCATGATCTAACGTTGGCTTCAACTGCCCCTTCATCACAATGAAGAGCATTATGGTATGGCTGATGAAACCAATTCATTTTCACCCCAGAACCTAGATTGATTTGTAATGATGGGAAGTTTTTTGGAGTCCCCGAGGTTTCTAATGATTATTTTTTCTCTTGTTCTCTCCCCTGCTCTTGTTCTTTCTTTGTCTCTCGACTCTTTTGAACGAAGGTGAAATGGGAATTTACGCTATGGCACTTCGACCTCAATTTTTTCTACCAACTCTATTTTTTTCTATATTTCTTTGACTAAAATCAATTTTATTTTAATATTGTTTTACTAAAAATTATTTGTTCCTGGAAATATATGTTTTTCACTTTTTCATATTTTTTTGGCTAGAAATTATTTTTTTTCAGAAAATATATTTTTTTGACTGGAATCAGTTTTATTTTCATATTTTTTTGACTGGAAATAATTTTTTTCGAGAAATATATTATTTTTAACTGAAAATAGTATTTATTTTATTTTATAAACAAATATACTTTTGAATGTATTTTAAACATAATATGAATATGTATATAGTAGGGGTGCACATCGAAACCGAAAATCCGATAAACCAAACCAAACCGACTGCATTGGTTCGATTTGGATCGGTTTTTTTGCTCAATGGTTCGGTTCCGGTTTGAAAAAAAAACCGATACATCGGTTCGGTTCTCGGTTCCAGGGTAAAAAACCCAATCCGATCCGAAAACCGATCCGATCCGAACCAATCCGGGACCGAACCGATTTATAATTACATATATATATTTATTTAATATATTTAACACTTGTAATTTATATTTTTGTGATTATTTGAGTTTCTAACTTAAGTTATTGAGGTCAGAATTAATTTTGACCTTAAAAAAATTAGTTATGAAACACATTAATCTTAAAAAAAATTAGTTATGAAATATGATTTTGGAACCGAAAACCGATCCGATCCGATCCGAGAACCGCTGGTTTGGTTTGGTTCGGTTCTGTATTAAAGTCGGTTCGGTTCCGATTCCAAAAATTTGGAACCGACCCAGGTCGGTTCGGTTCTTGGATTAGTACCAAAATCGATCCAAATCGAACCGTGTGCACCCCTAGTATATAGTGGATAGGTATTCTAAATGGGGGCAAAATGGTCATTTGGTTCATGAAAAACGGAATCCAACAGTCAACTGACGGTTTCCGTCAGAAATGACACTCATGCAACTATAATGCAAACTAATGTACCCAATAATTATGAACAAATGTACCTCAACAGTAAATGTCCTGGTTAATTTGAGTAACTTATAATATAATACCCACATGTCTACAATAAATTATTATATTTGTTAAATATTAGGGGAATATATATATATATATATATATATATTTTAAAATATATTTGAGTTCATACATTTATAAATAGTGAATCGTAATATTGTGTGTGGCCATCCGAGGATTTCATCTCCTCTTCCCCGGGGGTGGGGAAAAAGGGGATGAAGGTATCGCGCCCTTTCTACTCTATAGGAGCGCTTCGGCCATTGTCGGTGTGGTGTGAATGCAAACAGATAGAGTCGCCAACCTATTTTGCACAAAATAGGCAAAAGAACATGTCGTCGCCTCGAGAGAATGACATCAAAGACAAACTGATGCTTACAAAACCAATAGTTCGAAGGTTCGGGGGCTAAGTTAGGGAATGGGAAGGTGTTAGGCATCCATCCCACCCTTTTGGTCTCTCATGGGCTTGTGTTATTGTTTTACTTTATTTCTCCATGAAGTGTGTGTGCGTGTATATATAATGGATATTAGAGTCGCCCAACTCATACCACGGAAAAGATAGAGTGAGGTCATCCATAGGACGGTTCTAAAAATAATGTTTAGAAAAAATAGGATTTATGTGTTTATCGAAACATTGATCGCAATGATGAAACGATAATAAATGTTGGATAAAATGCTAATAGGGATCACAAATATAATATGTATTAAAATAATGTAGAGATAAAAAGGAGACAAATGCGAAAATGGAGAATTTGGGGAAATTGAAAAATTGAGAAATTGGAAAATTGGACTCGAGTCTCGGGTTTTAACCCAAAACGCCTACGTAACCTATGAAGGCATCAAAGTCCACATAGTTCGCATACGGCATAATGGTGGGGTTTATCCCATATATTCAAACAGAATTTTATTATATGTGTGTGTGTAGAAAATGTATTTTAGTTTTGAGAAATTGTGATGGATAATCCCGTTGGAATTTATAGGACCCTCTTCTTGTTTGTTTTGATTTTTTATATTGAAAATAAAGTATGTGCAATATAACTAAAAAGGTGAGATGTTAATGTTTGTGAACCAAAGTATAAGCTAGATTATGAATTTAATGTAATTAATGCGAAAACAAGAAATTTAAAGAGAGAGAGAGAGAGAGAGAAGGATTTTCGACCTTCTTTGAAGAATTGAAATTTGATCTTGATCTTTAATGAACTCCCTTGGATGTTGAGATAAATGTTGGATGTGAGAGAATGAGATGAAAAGGATGGGAATGTAAAATGGAAAGGAATTTCACATAAGAAAACTTCGCTGATTGCAAGAGAATGTTGTTAACATCACTCTTGTTGATGGATCTGAGGTTTGCTTTGGAAGTGAGCTCATTCCCTCTATTTATAGGGTAGGGGATGTCGATCGGCATATCCCTAGCCCTATCAATCGACGGGTACCCCTAGACACACTTCCAATAGGCCGAGAAATGGACCTGCCAATCGGTAGTCTCGTGCAGATTTTTTCAAAAAAATGGTTGTAGAACACAATCTATTGATCCAAATCGTGCATAGGGCATACCGTCAGAAAGTTAATTTAGATAAATTCGAGAGTCCTTTGGTCCTCTCCCGGGTCCGGGAGTTAACTTTGGGTCAAACGTGACTCGAAAGTGCTCGTCGGTCCTTTGGATGGGAGATCATCGAACGAAAACGGATCTTTCGTCCGAATAGTAAGTCAGAATCACGTACGAGACAGACCGTTGGAAAGGTTATGCAAGGTCATTCGATATTACAAAGATATTATCTCGGTTCGAAAAGTTAACTCTGGTCAATCGGGGCCCAAAAATACCTCGTGACCTTTCAGAGTAAAATGGGTCGTTCGTCTGTATCGTAAGATTGATTCGCATAAAGGGGCAGAATGTTGGAAAGGGTATTCAGTGACCTTCGAAGATTCATTCAGTGTCATTCGAGATTAAGAGTTGACCTTGGTCAAACGGAGCCCGGGAGCACCCGATGGCCTCCGGATCAATTTTCGGGGGAAAACGGATCGTTCGTCCGAACGGCTATGCCGTTTTGTACACGGGTCAGACCGTTAGAATGGGGTTTTAGTGCCCTTCAAAGATTTAATGAGCTTTCACTCTGATTATGAAGTTGATTTGGTCAAATTGGGGCACGGGAGCACCCGATGGCCTCTAAATCAATTTTCGATGGTAAAATGATCCGTTCGTTTGAACCGTTATGTCGATTCATACACGAGGACCGTTGAAAAGGGGATTCAGATCCTTTCGAGGATTCAAAGAGCTTTCGCTCTGACGATAGAGTTGATCGGAGTCAAACGGGGCCCGGGAGCGTCCGATAGCCTCTAGATTGGTACTCAGAGTATAACCTAGGGTTTGTAGTGAAATGGGGAGGTCTCAGGGACCTAAGGATAGACTTGGAGGTCCTAAAATTGGTGTCTATAGATCCCCTGGATGGGTGAGCTTGGAATACATGAAAGCCGTCGAATAGACACCACATGATGTTTAGGAAATGGGTCGATTCTACAGACCTGAGGGAGGAGGACAACCGATTCAGAGGGTCAAGGACGATTCTGAGGACCTAAGGAAATGCTAAGTATGGACAATTCTGCGAGTCGAGGTCAATTCTGAGGACCTTAAGTAGAAATGACCAATTCTGCGGGTCGAGGTCAATTTTGAGGACCTTAAATAGGGGTGACCAATTTTGCGTGTCGAAACCAATTCTGAGGGCTTAGGTGGGAGTGACCAATTCTGAGGGTCGAAGTCAATTCTGAGGGCTTAAGTAGAGATGGAAAATTCTACACGTCGAAGTCAATTCTGAGGGCTTAATTAGGAGCGATCGATTCTGCGGGCCGAGTCAATTCTGAGGGCTTAGGTGGGGGTGACCAATTCTACGGGTCGAGGTCAATTCTGAGGACCTAAGTATGAGTGACCAATTCTGTGGGTCGAAGCCAATTCTGAGGGCTTAAGTGGGAGCGACTTATTCTGAGGGTTGAGGTCAATTCTGAGGATCTAAATAGGAGCGACCACTTCTGCTGTTCGAAGCCAATTATGAGGGCTTAAGTGGGAGGGACCGATTCTGCCGGCCGAGGTCAATTCTGAGGAGCTTAAGTAAGGGTGACCAATTTTGCGGGTCGGAGCCAATTCTGAGGGCTTAAGTTATCGCGACTAATTCTGAAGGTTGAAGCCAATTCTGAGGACTTAAGTTGTAGCGACCAATTCTGTGAGTCGAAGTCCATTATGAGGTCTTAAGTAGAGATGACCAATTCTACGGGTCAAAGCCAATTCAGAGGGCTTAAGTAAAGATGACCAATTCTGAGGGTTGAAGCCAATTCTTAGGGCTTAAGTTGTATCTTTCTTGGGGAAATTTGGATACTCTACTGGGGAAAAGGTGTTCATGTGAGGATTGAATGTATCCTTGTTGGGGAATTTTTTAATTTCTGCAATGTCCTTTGGAGACGTCGCTGGGGAGGTATCCAATTGATTTTGGGAATTAGTGTTACTCTTAGGAGGTAAGTGTTCTGCTCAAGTGTGGTAAAAAATGTCTTTCTTAGTGAAAAAGGTTCTAAAATTCATTTAGTAATTTTAGGAATTTTTCTGGGATTTTTTTGGGATTTTTCGAGATTCTTAGGGGAATTTTAATACAAAATTTCAAGGAGGTGCTGACAGGCAGGGTGTAGGAGGTGCCAAACAGCAGTGGCACGGTCTTTTGGGCTACCTCGGGCAGGTAAAGGTACAGTGTCAATCAGGCAAGTTCTTCTTTCCTCTTGAGATCACTTTTCTTCGATGTCCTTTTTTAGATATTGATTTTTCGCTTGGGATCTTTTAGGTGACTATCTATCCTTGGGGGACGACCATCCAGCATACGGGGGCAACTGGGGGGAATGCGCAACTGCTTCGTTTGCTGGCGCCTGGGTACGTCAGATGAGGTGACATCCAATTTTGGTTCTGTGCCTTCAGGATTCCTTGCAGATTCATCACTGACTGTGGGAGATTAGCATTTGCATGCTTGATGTAGCGACATTACACCTAAAAAGGGACTAAAAAATGTCAAAAAAATGCATATTTCGTTTGATTATCTTGATTTAGTGGCTTACTCTATATGCACTTTATTTTCTGCTGAATTTTTATTTTGAGAAAGAATAAAAAGAACGTGTTTTTAGAAATTTTTTGAATATGCTTAAGTAGAAGATGGCCTCGATGGCTTGGTTAAAAAAGAGCTTTTGAAGGATTTATTTTGAGAAAAAGTAGGATAAATGAGTTTTTTGGAATTTTTTAGTGAAGGAAGGCCTTGGAGGTTTGGTTGGTATATGAAAGAGGAGATAGGAAGCTTGGTTATAAAGTGGAGCTTCCTACCTTCGTTGGATTGTGCTAAATCTGTTGTGTTGAAGAGATTGTATTGATGTTGGAACTATTGCCATGGGTTTAACTTTGAAGCTACTGTTGGTGATCGGGGAGCTATTGGCGGACCCACAAATTGCAGTCATCACTTCGTGGATATCTTACTATTGCAATCCTGTGGCGATGGTGCTGGCAGAGACCCTGAATGGTATAGATGCTTGGCAAGAAGGTTGTTCAGACTTCCTGAGAGGTAGCCCTATTATGTTGTTCATGTGGTTATCGTAGAGGTTCTGTTTGGTGATCCCTCCTAAATATCCCTTGGCAGTTATGCCGAATTTCTTTCCCATTATTTCATTAGTTTCGGCCAGAATATTAAGAACTCGGAGAACTGGCTGTGGAGCACAGGGATCGAGGTTTGCGTTGGTCGGTGCCTTGGTAGGGAGAGTTGTATCCCATTCTAAAATTGGGGGAATACCAGTATATTCGGTTGGTTGGCCTTCGGCAGATTTCTTTTTACTTTTCTTGGCGGCTCTTGCGCCAATTTGGCTGGGAGCATATTTTGCCACCTCGGACACTAGATTTCTTTCCCGTGGAGGATTTAACAGAGCGTCTGCGCATGCGACTGGGCTCTCTGTGGGAGAATCATCGACCATCTACCCGTCCTTCCCAATCTGTTGGTCGAGTCTGGTACGTTTTTAGTAATTACATGAAGTGGTTATGGGGGAGGGTAGTTGCCAAGATGTTGGCTATAGAGACTGGGCAGAGGTGGTTCGTCATGCCTAACACTATGGAGGGAGGTGTTGTTATTTTCCCTAGGCTGGTCCGGGCTTACCGTTTCATAGAGCGCCTTCGTTATTCCATCCAAGCAAGGGAAGTTTGGGAACTCCAAGATGTAAAATATGACGGGGCTGGTTTTTCTGGCAGCTGCGGGTAGGATCCGTGGGGAGTTTTTATTTGTGAAGCTTTTTATAGTGTTTGGTTATGTATCTGGTTGTTTTCTGGTGGGGATAACTTTAGGAAGGTTGTTTTAGGATTAGTTGGCTTGTTTAGGAAAAATAAGGTTAGGTTGGTAAGGGAAGTTGTTTGACTCCCTATGCTGATGTAATTGTAACGGGAAATTTCATCAATAAAATAAAGAAAATTTTAATAATATTGTTGTGCCTCTTGATGAATTTTTGCTTTTTGAATTATCTATACCAATCGCTAAGGCATACATAATCCTTTTGTGCATGTAAATAATAAAATGAACTGTCGTTCTCGGGGATAAGAAAAGAATAGCATCTTGTGAAAAAGAAGGGAGCCGCGCTCATGTGAAGGGTATAAGCTGCCTACGTACCAGTGGGGATTTTGAAAATTTTCTGAGTTTTAATTTTTAGAGCAAAAAGATTTTTAAATGATCAGGCCCCACGTAGTTCTGAGGAGAGGGAAATGAATAATTTTTTTATAATAGAATGGATATGAGAAGAAGCGTATTGCGCTGAGATTTTGGACTAGGTGTAGAGTTTTTTGAAACGGTCCAGGTGGAGTGGGCGCGCCATCTCTTCTCCATCGAGGTCGGTAAGCATAGCGGCGCCACTGGATAGGATTTTATTCACAATGTAGGGGCCACTCCAATTAGGCTTGAATTTCCCTCTGGGATCCCAAATGGATTCTACTATTTCTTTAAGGGCTAAGTCCCCTTCTCAGACACCACGGTCCTTGACTCTCTTGTTGAATGATCGTGCTATTCGGCGATGGTACCCTTGTATGTGATACAAAGCCTTTAGTCTCCTTTCGTCTAGGAGTGAAAACTCATCAAGACGGCTTTGATGCCAGTCTTCCTCACTGACTTTGCTTTCAAGCATAATGCGTAGCGAAGGAATTTGGGACTACTTATGCCGTATACTAGAGAGTAAGGGGTAGCCCTAGTAGATATTCGAATTGAGGTGTGGTAGCCCCAGAGGGAGTAAGGTATCCGATCGACCCAATCTCTGTAACTCTTAGTTATCTTACTGATGATGGCTTTTAGGTTCTTATTAATGGCTTCGACTGCACTGTTGGTTTGAGGTCGGTAGGGAGAATATTTGTGTCTTTGAATCCCATACTCGTCATCCACTTCTGTGATTTCTGCCTCGAAATGTAACCCGTTATCTGATACTAGCTCATACGGGACCCTATATTGGTAGATGATATTTTTTCGAATGAACTTAGCCACCTTCTTGGCATTTAGCACTGCGTATGATTCGGCTTCGACCCATTTGATGAAGTAATTAATGGCAACTAGGATAAATTGATTCATGTTGGAGGCCTTGGGTATAACTTTCCCTATGATGTTGATGTCCCATGTGGATAACGGCTAGGGAGAAATCATATTGTACAATTCCCGTGGAGGCAAGTGCTTGAGATTGGAAAACTGATGGCATTTTAAACATCTTCAAACATAGGCGGTGCAATCTTGAACCATGGTAGTCCAGTAGTAACCTTGTCAGATGATTTTCTTGGCAAGCATATGGCCATTCATGTGGGGTCCACACTCCCTGTTGTGGATTTTCTGCATCATCTCTTCAATGTGAACCCCAGCGATGCAGAGTAAATGGGTTCCATCGAAGTTTCATTTGAATAATGCTTTATCATAGACAATGTATTGGGCAACTAGTCTGCGAAGGGTTGCTCGGTCTTTCTTGTTAGAATCTTAGGGATATCTACCATACTTGAGGAGGCGCCAAATATCATAATACCAATAATTGGCCATATCAGAATCTCCTTCTGTGACGAGCTCAATGTGGTAGAAGTGGGTATATTTAGCTTGATTTTGGACTAGGAAGGGGGCTATCGTTATTCTTTCGGACATATCAACTATAGAGTCTAAGGTAGTAAGGGCATCAGTTAGGTTGTTCTTGGCTCGGGGCTGGTAGTGGAAGGTGATACCTTGGAATTGGGAGGCCAACTCTTCTAGGTGGTTATGGAAGGGTAAAAGTTTCTCGTCCTTGACTTTCCATCTTCTGAGTATTTGATCGATGATGAGGGAATCCCCGTAGACATTTAGGTATCGAATTCCTTGTTTAAGAGTAACTTTGAGGCCTATCGTACATGCCTTGTATTCAGTCATGTCGTTGGTGCAGGAAAAATCTAACTTGATGGCAATGGGAGTGTGGGAGTCATTAGGGGCGATTATGAGTATCACAATGCCATACCCTTTCTTGGTGGCGGCGCCGTCAAAGAACATTTGCCAACGAAAGTCTTCTTGGGAGGTACAAAGGATGTTTTCATCCGAGAATTCAAAAATCCAAACATCGATTTCTTTCATAGGGTAGTCAGCGAGGTAATCAAAGATGGCTCATCCTTTCATGGCTTTCTGCACGATATATATAATATCAAATTCGACTAATAACATCAACCATTGGGCCATTCGACTAGACAGGGTAGGTTTCTTGAGCAGGTATTTGATAAGATCCATTTGGGACATAAGTTTGATAAGAAAGATAATCATATAGTGCCGTAATTTTTGGGTGACCCAGACAAGGGCGACACGTTCTTTCTCTAAGTTAGTGTAGTTAACTTCATACTCGACAAACTTGTGACTGACGTAGTAGATGACTCTCTCTTTGTGGGACTCTTCAAGATCGTGGGCCAATAAATCCCCAATTACGGTGTCTGTCACGGTCAGGTATAGGAGTTTGGGAAGACCAAGCTGCAGCGACATGAGTACCGGAGGTCGGGTTAGATATTGATTGATTCGGTCAAAGGCCTCCTGGCAAGCTTCATTCCAAACCTTAGTTGAATCCTTCTGGAGGAGTTTGAAGATGGGTTCACATATAGAAGTCAACTGGCTGATGAACCGATTGATATATTGTAATTTTCTAAGGAATTCCCAGAATTCCTTCTTCGTTCGGGGTGGTGGAATTTTGAGTATGGCTTTCAGCTTGGCAGGATCTGCTTCAATACCTTTTTTTTCTAACCATGAATCCCCGGAGCTTTCCTTTGGTAAGGCTAAAAACACATTTCTGCAGGTTAAGTCGCATATGGTATCTCCATAGTCGCTCAAAGAACTTTCGGAGAGTGGGAACATGACCTGCCCGAGTCTTAGACTTGATGATCATATCGTCCACGTAGACCTCGACTTCTTTATGTATCAGATCATACAAGATGGTTGTGGAAGCTCTCTGGTAGGTAGCCCCTGGATTTTTGTAACCAAATGGTATAATAGTGGAGCGAAATGTTCCCCAAAGGGTGATGAATGTGGTTTTCTCTTGATGATCCGGGTACATCTTGATCTGATTGTATCCAATAAACCCATTAACGAATGATTTGAAAGCATGATTGGCCGTGTTGTCTACAATCATGTCGTATTGGGTAGTGGGTAATCAATTTTCGAAAAGGCTTTATTCAAGTCTTGGTAGTCAACGCACATGCAAACCTTTCCTACAGATTTCGGCATGGGTACTATATTTGATAGCCATGTGGGATATTTGATCACATGAATGAAACCCACGTTCAACTATTTGACCACTTCTTCCTTAACTCTGAGCGACCATTCGATGCAGAGCTTTTATAGTTTCTGTTTGTTCGGTTTGTATTCTGGGATGGTTGGAATCTCGTGCTGAGCGATCTCGAGATCAATATCGGGCATGTCATCATAGGACCATATGAAGATATCCATAAATTCCTTTAGTAATTCTTTGAGTTGCACACGCTCAAGCTCGTCAAGGGTGGACCCTATCATAATCTTGCGTAGTTGGCTACTAGAATTGATATTAATAATAATTATTTCATCTTCATTAACTTGAACGCGGTTATGTTGTTTATTATTTACCTTATTAAGATCAATTAAGAATTATTCATTTGCAAAATCATCATTATAAAAAGTTTGATTAGAATCAAGATAATTAATGTAAGGTACAACAAGATACTCAAAATCTTTATTTATTTCATTGTTAGGAAAAATAACGTTGAAAACCTCATCAAAGGCGGGCTCGATTACATCAAAATAGGGAGGAACAATAAAAAAAGAGGAAATGGGATAAACATCAGAGTTGGGTTGAATTTCAGCAGGTGGAACTGGTATAGCATGCCAGTTAAGGAGAGGTGCATCAACAACTTTGATCAGGCGGGATGGATCTGATGATGTAGAGCTTGAGTGGATCATGTAAAGTGCCAGCCCCATTGTTTGCAAGTTGAATGAATCCTCGAAGTCACTTCCCTCAGAATATCCAGAAGCAGCTATGGTCTTTTTAATGAGTGGTCGCACATGATGCTGGGAACTTTCAGCCCATGAGTAACTGTCTTGAAAAAAGATCTCCATTCTTGGTTTCATCTTCTTGTTCGCATGATCATACCACCATTCAAGAAGTTGCAGAAGGGGAAATATTCACCATCTCTGATGAATCTTTCGTTCAAGGAATCTTTTGAGACAGTCTTGGTGCTTTCTAGTATTCTCTTTAATCGAGGTTAGCAGAGCATTCTGTATTATTTTACTGACGGTTGATAACCCAAATCACAAGGAGTAAAGGCTTTCTTAAATATCTTGGGTTCCAGTATTCCCTATTATTGTCATCCCAGACCCAATCCGGGAATGAAGTGCATATTTTTGAACATCTGTATTACATTGACGTTGACGTGAGGGCTATACTCTAGACAAACTATATCTTTGAAATCGTCCCCTGCTGGGAGTGGAAGCAGTTCGACTCGAAAACCTGACAGAAGGATATCATTTTCCATATATTGTAGTTCTAGTACTGGATTATTAGTGCTTGTATTCTCAGTATTATCATCGTGGCCCAAGATGGTGATGACCTGCCCATTGGCTAAGAACTTCAGTTTCTGATAGAGGGAAGAAGACACACCCTTGATACTGTGGAGTCATGGTCGTCTAAGCAACAAATTGAAACAAGCTGGGATGTCGATGACTTGGAATTCAATAACGAGATTTATAGGGCCAACCCTTATTATAAGCTTTATGGATCCCATCACTTCTGACGAGTATTATCATAAGTACGCATTACGATAGAAGTTGGAGCAAGGTCACTTACTTTTAGTCCCAAACAGTTAAGGGTTCTTAATGGGCAAACATTAAGTGCTGATCCATTGTCGACAAGCGAAAGTGGGATGGTCTTTCCCATGACTTCAACATAGATATTGAGAGCATAGTTGTGATATGAACCAAACTTAGGGATTTCTTCTTCGAAGAAGGAGAGAATTCTAGTAGAGGTTAAAGATCCGATCAGATTCACTGCTTCTTATGGCGTGGTAGAAGGAGGGACTGTGGGTCCGGTAAGTAGTTTAATCAAGGCACTTTGGTGCAGCTAAAAAGACATAAAGAGTCCCCAGAGAGTGATGTTAGCTTGAATTTTCTTCAACCGATCGAGGATCTTGCTCTCCTCGAGGCTCATTTTCGGTATATGAAGTTTCTTAACACATTTTTCCTTATCAATCGTTGATGACTGTGGGCTTAGAACTTAATAATGCCTCTATGATCTAGTCATATGGTTCACAAAAGATGGGAAAAATAGAAACCCCATTTCCTCATCTATCTCGGGTTGTTCAACCACCTTGTTGAATTCTCCTAGCATCTCCTCAAATGATATCATTCTACATATGCTAACTATCTGGCTAGTCTTTTCTGGGCTTTGATCTTCATCTAAAGTATCAAATTTTCCCCCATATCGGGTGGCAACTACATCATCTTTCCACGAAAAGTTAATACACTCCACAACCTCAATGGCTTCTTCTTATATATCCTCATATTTGACGGGGAGCTATAGAAGTGAAGGGACCAAGCGCCCTTATAGTTTCAAAGCATCAAGTAGCTCGAACATTCTGCAAATTTCACCAATTTGTTGAAATAAGTCTGCCATGATCTGGACGACATCATCTAAGGTGACGTCATTGGTAGGTACTACCCAATTATCTGACTCTCCAGCCCATTTATGAGTTTCCAAGAACAGCGTACTAATTTTCTAGCAATCAATGGTAATTTTTTAGGGCAATTCAGCCTGAACTCTAGAAGATGGTATGATACTACTGATAATTCCATATCTTTCCCTCTGAAGCAGGTACGAATAGCAATGCATGCTCTTATAAGTAGTGACAAGGCCTGATCGATAAAACAAGTAGGATGTAGGAGAAAATATGGGCAAACTTGGAGGGGTTTAGGATAATATATGGGTATGATGGGCGATTTACTGGGTATAATCTGGGTAGATATATCAAATTTCGAGTCGTCTTCCAGGAAGATGGCATTTTTATGATTTGGGAGTGGATTGTGGGTAGTGTTTGATTTGGGATTGGCTGGTGGGGCGATGATATCCCGGTTAATCAGAACTTGGATTATATTTCGGAGGTGGAAACATTGATTAGTGGGATACCTGGCACTTTGGTGAAAATCGCAATGGGCGTCTGGTTTAAAATTTTTGGGAAGTGGGTTTGGTAATGGATGAGGGTCCACTGGCTTGATAAGATTCTGGCTTGAAAGGGCTTGGTAAAATTTAGAGAGGGGAGCATGAATCTCGGTGTATTCCTTTTTTACTAGGTTAGGGTGGCTTTCTGGTGCCCATGAAGTGGCAGGTTGAGAATGTTGTTGATGGTTGAAACTACGTTACTGGTAGGCTTCTCATATTTTCTGGGAGCGAACTGTCCGGATACTTTCTTCGGTTCAACTTCTATTTTGGCAAGACTTTCCTCAATATTTACCCCTCTTTCTAGAAGGGCTCGAAAATGAGGGTAGTATTATCCTCCAATCTTTGCTCGGACATGGGGTAAGAAGTTCTTCTTCATAATACTGACTTGCTCCTCTTTGGAAGGCCGGTTAGTCATGGTGGCTATTTTTTCTCTCCATCTTGCTATGAAGTTACTTATAGTTTCCCCAGGATTTTGTTTGAGAAGTTCCAAATCACAGCGGGTAACCTCCAATTCTTCATTATACTTGTACTATGACATGAATTCGCGAGTAACATCTTCCCAACTGTGAATCCTGGACTCCTCGAGAGATAAGAACCAGCGAAGAGCGTTGTCCTTCAAAGTTTGTTGGAATATTTAGGCTTCTATATCCTCGGAGGCACCTAAGAGAGTCATGGCTCGATGGTAACTTATAAGATGAACAATTGGGGGCCCACTACCCCCGAACTTCTCGATGTTGGGCATTTTAAACTTTTTCGGCAGCCTTGCTTTAGGATAGGGAGACATATGGGTGTAATCCATGTAGTTTCCAGAGATTCAGACTTGGTCGAACTTCTTGGTCAATATCTTGAGGTCCTCCTTGACCTTGTTTAATTATTCTTCCTTTGAATCAACGGTTATGGGTAGGTTAGCCCCTGGCTGGGCAAGATTTGGCATAAGGAGCTGAGCTGACGGCGACCCATTAACAGGAGGGGTACGTGGAGCGTGCTGATATTCCTCGGGGACCAAAATAGTCTCGGGTGAGGGCGAACCCATAGAGTGAGGGAAGAGGATCTCGGACTCTTCGGGAACAGGGACCCGATTTCGTTATATCTCGTGAACCTCGATTTGAAGGTTGTCAATATTGACAGTGAGTTGGGATAGATCTGTCATCAAATTCGGCTGCACATTCGATACTTGGTTTGTGTTCTCCATAGAAAGCGGATGGAGACGAATTCCAAACTCGAAGGAAGTAGCGAGGTAACTGACGGAGTCTTGGGGAGGTTTTACGGAATACCGAAGCCAATAGGGAGCCAGATTAAGGGTCGGGTATGCGATCGATCTGAGAAGTAGAAAAATTCAAATTTATTTTTGAAAGAGAAGGGGGAAACTGTTACTATTTTTTAAAAGGAAGGAAAATATTTTTGACAATTTTTTTAGAAAATATGAGGACAAAATGTTTTTTTGAACAAGGGAGGAAAAATATTTTTGCTATAAGGAAGGGAAATGCTTTTGGTATTTTTGATAAAAGAGGAGGAAAATATTTTTGACACTTTTGGTAAAGAAAGAAGAAAACGAAAAAAAAAGTTCTCCGCATGATTATTATTATGCTCATTATGTTCCCATTTATATTAGGTTTACCTAAATGCAAAAAGAAATACCGGACGAAACCGAGCCTGGAAAAATTGGGTTTGAAAAATATGTAAAAATATGGTTGGACTTGTTGCCAGGCTCATGGATAGGGTCCTGTTTGATGAAATCATGCGAAAATTTGGGTGACATGTCGACTTGTCATTTCGACAGAGTTTTGGGTAAAAACGGGTAAACTAAATATGAGTGTCCTAGGTTTGATACCTATATGAGGGTATGCAGTTGTTGGATTAATTGGAAGGGTTCACCCATTTGACATGACTTTCACGATAAACATCTTGCTTTTGAGGACAATCAGTACGTGTGGACAAGCCATTTGATATACTTGAGTGTACGTGAATTGCCTCGCTATATACCTCGTAGGGATAATACGTGTGAGAGCGAATTCGACATACTCGACGTACGTGAATGAGTTCCCTGCGATATACCTCCCGTCATGACTTCGATCAAGCGGTACGATACGGGGGGAACCGTTTGATATACGTCGAAGGTACTTGGCCAATGAAAGGTGAGAGTCATATCGCTTAGGCTAACTGCGACCTCCCGGACCAGCGCCCATTACGAAGTGACCCCCCAGTTACAGGATAAAATTTGGTCAATAGCCATGCTTTTTGGTGATGTAGTGTGCAAAATGCACGATTCTTTATTAGTATGTTATGGAGAGAGTATCTTTATTTGGAATGATGAGCATTATACTAATAGGGAAGAATGTACAAGTATAAAAAGTAAATCTACATGAAGCATGAAGATTACACTAAGCATGGATATGTGAGTGATGTGTGAATATCTATAAGTGGGTGTGTGGTAGTAAACCTAAGCATGGATCAACTACAAGCGGTGTGTGACAAGTGTGAGTGAGCATGGATATATACAAATGTGATAAGTGGAGGTATGTGTTAGTGACACCTAAGCATGGATATTCTAAGTGGTGTGTGCAACATGTGGATATAAGTGATCCTATGTGCAAGTAGTGTGAAGTGTACATGGAGAGTATCTGCAAGTGTGTAAGTGAGTAGTGATATAAGCATGAGGTATATATGTACAAAAAATAATAGAGGAGAAAAAGGGAACATACAGGTAGGTGCATACACACACAAGCAGAAAATAATAACACCCATGCAAATAGAGTCTATCCCTCTTATGAAAATTCTCCCTAGAGGAGTCGCCATTATGGCCATCCCAGGATTTCATCTCCTCTTTCCCGGGGGTGGGAAAAAAGGGGGTGAAGGTCTCGCGCCCTTTCTACTATCTAGGAGATCTTCGTCCGTCGTCATGTGGTGTGAATGCAAAGAGATGGAGTTTCCAACCTATTTTGCACAAAACAGGCAAAAGAACATGTCGCCGCCTAGAGAGAACGACATCAAAGACAAACTGATGCTTACGAAACCAATAGTTTAAAGGTTCGGAGGGCTAAGTTACGGAATGGGAAGGTGTTAGGCACCCATCCCGCCCTTTCGGTCTCTCATGGACTTGTGTTATTATTTTTCTTTATTTCTCCGTGAAGTGTGTGTGCGTGCGTGTATATATAATGGAGATCGAAATCACCCAACTCATACCATGGAAAAGATAGAGTGAGGTCATCCATAGGAATGTTCCCAAAATAATGTTTAGAAAAAGTACGATTTATGCGTTTATTGAAATATTGATCGCTATGATGAAACTATAATATATATTAGATAAAATGCTAATAAGGATCACAAACACAATATGTATTAAAATAATGTATTGATGAAAAGGAGACAAATGCAGAAAATTAAAAATTTTAAAAATTGAAAAATTGGACTCGAGTCTCGGGTTTTAACCCAAAATGCCTACGTAGCCTATGAAGGCATCAAAGTCCACGTATTTCGCATGCGGCATAAGGGTGGGGTTTATCCCATATATTCTAACGGAATTTTATTATATGTGTGTGTGTAGAAAATGTGTTTTAATTTTGAGAAATTGTGATGGATAATCCCGTTGAAATTAATAGGTGCAATCCTCTTCTTATTTTTTTTCCATAGAAAATAAAGTATGTGTACTATAACTAAAAATGTGAGATGCTAATGTGTATGAACAAAAGTAAAAGCTAGATTATGAATTTAATGTAGTTAGTGCGAAAACAAGAAATTTAAAGAGAGAGAGAAGGATTTTGGACTTTCTTTGCAGAATTAAAACTTGATCTTGATATTGGATGAACTCCCTTGGTTATTGAGATGAATGTTGGATGTGAGAGAATGAGATTTTGTCAAATTGGTGTATGAAAAGGATGGGAATGTAAGATGGAAAGAAATTTCACACAAGGTTGATTGCAAGAAAATGTTGCCGAGATCACTGATGCTGATGGATCCGAGGTCTGCTTTGGGAGTGAGCTGATGCCCTATATTTATAGGGTAGGGAGCTACCTATCAGCATAGCCCTAGTCCTTCCAATCGGCAGGTACCCCTAGACACACTACCGATAGGCAGGGAAATGGACCTGCCAATCGACAGTCTTTGTGCAGATTTTTTCGAAAAAAATGGCCGTAGAACGCAATCCGTTGATCCAAATCGAGCACGGGACATACCGTTAAAAGGTAATTCATAGACCTTCAAGAGCCCTTTGGACCACTCCCAGTTTCGGGACTTGACTTTGGGTCAAACGTGGCTCGGAAGCGCTCATCGATCCTTTGGACGGGAGATCGTCGGACGAAAATAGATCGTTCGTTTGAACGGTAAGTCAGAATCGCACACGGGGTGGACCTTTGGAAAGGTTATGCGAGGTAATTCGATATTCCAAAGAGCTTCGCTCGGTTCGAAAAGTTGACTTTGGTCAACCGGGGCCCGAAAGCGCCTGGTGACCTTTCATAGTAAAACAGGTTGTTCGTCCGTATCGTAAGGCTGATTCGCGCACGGGGTAGACCGTTGAAAATGGTATTCAGTGTCATTCAAAGATTCATTCAGTCTCGTTCAAGCTGAAGAGTTGACCTTGATCAAACGGAGTCCGGGAGCACCCGGTGACCTCCGAAAAATTGATCGTTCGTCCGAACGGTTATGCCATTTCGCGTAGGGGGATCGTTTGGAAAGGGGTTCCAGTGCTATTCAAAGAGCTTTCGCTCTGACGATGAAGTTGATTGGTGTAAAATTTTTGTTTGAACTATTATACCAATTCGGGCACGGGACGAACCGTTGGAAAAGGGATTCAGAGCCCTTCGAGGATTCAAAGAGCTTTCGCTCTGACGATAGAGTTGATCGGAGTTAAACGGGGCCCGAGCGCGCCCCGACGACCTCTAGATCGTTACTCGGAGTATGACCTAGGTTTTGTAGTGAAATGGGAAGCTACTGAGACCTAAGGAAAGACTTAGGGGGTCCTAGAATATGGTGTCTACAGTGTGTATATATATATATATATATATATATATATGATTGCTAAAATGTATTATTATTATATATTATTTATTCTCATGTTACTTTTCATGCATAAACCAAATATAAAATTTAATTTTTAATAAAAATTATTAATTAACTAAATAAAACGAAATGATTTAAAATTCTATTAAAAGATTTTCCCATAATTCATTCAAAATATTAATCCCTATTTCTTCACGACCCTAGATAAAGTTAGAAAAGGGCCAGGTTCAATGAACCGCGGCCGGGCTCCAAAGATTCCGGTTTTCTTTCTTTCTTTCCATCTTTCACTGGTCTGCCACTCTAGAAGCCATAAGACCAACGTTGTTCACAAATCATGCCTCTTGTCTCCCCCAAACTCCAATTTAACCCCCACCCACTTCATCTCTTCCCATAACAACCACCATGTCGTCCAACGGTTTCCACCCGCTTAACGAAAAATCTTTAGTTGAATACATTAAATCCACACCCTCTCTTTCTTCCAAGCTCGGCAACCACCTCCACAATTTACAAATAAAAGAAGTCGGCGACGGTAATCTCAATTTCGTCTTCATCGTCATTTCCCCCTCTGGCTCTCTCGTCATCAAACAGGTAAAAATAAAAATAAAATTAAAATTAAAAATAAAAAATCTTTCTTTTTTCATTTTTCGTACGGTTAATTGTAATTGATTATTGTAGGCTCTTCCTTACATACGATGTATTGGGGAATCATGGCCGATGACAAAAGAGCGTGCTTATTTTGAAGCGATGGCGTTAAAAGAGCAGTATAAATTGTGCCCTGACCATGTTCCGGAGGTTTATCATTTTGATACAAGTATGTCTTTGATCGGTATGCGTTATATTGAGCCTCCGCATATAATATTGAGGAAAGGGTTTATTGCTGGTGTTGAGTACCCTTTGCTTGCGGAGCATATGTCGGAGTTTATGGCTAAGACTCTGTTTTATTCTTCTCTTCTCTATCTTACCACTACAGAACACAAAAGTGAAGGTCATAATTTCTCTATTCAATTGATATTCAATTGATTAACCTGTTTTTCTGATTTCCATGCGTGTGTCTGTATCTGAGGACTGAGTTTTTAGGACTTAAATAATATTGATTATGGATATAGGACAACAAACACTTCATTTTCATTTTTAGTCCCTATTTTCAAATTAAAGGCACATGTGGCATTTTGTGATTGGTCGACGTTTTATGAAAATGGGTCCGCGCTAGCGGCTTTATTAAAAAATAAGGACTAAAACTTTAAATAAAATGTTTGCTGTCCTATTTCCAAAATACATATTACAATAGGTCCTAAATTTACAAAGCCCCTTTGTTAAATGAGAAACTCTTGCGTGATTATCTTGGCTTCATTGATCTTTGATACTAGCGCTACAATTACTAGCTCATATTACTAGCGCTACAATCATTGATCTTGGCTTCAATTTATACATACCCATATTACTAGCGCTATAATTAATACTAACTACATCACTCTTTCTTACGAGGCACTTATTGATTTGTAGTTGATGTGTCCAACCTATCTAAGTCGATTTTCTCTTATATTATCTTATATAGGAGCTATGGGGACCAAAATACAAACTGGGCCCAATTTAGAACTAGCCGATTAAAGCCCAACAATGCTTGGACCTGACTCATTTCATTAATAACAAGGATTATTACCGGCATTTATCACGTGCATAATTACAAAGCAATCACGATTGGCTCCTATCGGTTACCCAAAATCTCGAGCGAGATATTAAGAAAATCACCACACGAGCTTATCTCAAAGTCAAGGGAGTTCCTTGGCATATTCAACCATTACGATTTTAAACAACTATAAATACAATCCACATTCAGAGTCAACATATTTTTAAACTTTGAGAGAAACTATTAGGAATACAGTGGCTTCTCCGTGGATGTAGGCAATTTGTCGAACTACGTTATTTGTGTGTTGTGTGATTGACATTTTTATATTCATCTTTTGATTGCTATCTGAAATCTCTTAATTGTGATTAATTTGCACTCACAACTGATTCTGTCTATGGAAAACGCTTTTCTTTCCACGAAAGCAATCTCTTCAAAGAATAGTTATAATGTCTTACCAACCAAACAGTGTACCTCAAACTGGAGATGTGCGAGCTGATTTGGCTCCGCTGAGAGTCACGTCTGAGGTTCGTCAAAATGGGAACCCAAGGTTTTGACCAGAACAACAGCCTCTGGAGGAAAGCCACGAGCAACCTAGATCTACCCAGAGCTCACAGTTGGTCGATGCTTACGAAGCAATGCTTCAAAAGCAAGAGGAAGTAGCCCGCCTCCAAATTGAAGAGAATTTTCGCCTCTAACAGCGATTAAAATAAATGGGGAGAGAACTCAGTCAGAATCGTAAATGCCGTGCTTGAACTCCTAACCCTCAGGCAAGCAAGACTCTCAGTCGAGAAAGGCGCACCATGCGCGACCGAGAACGTTCAGAGTATGGAAGTCATTAAGACAGGCGCCACAGGAATAACGAGCGCCACCACAGGAATAACGAGCACCACAAGGACGGCATAAGGAGTTTGGTTCGTAGAGAAATGGACCCACCCAGCTCACCAAAGTGCCAGGTTTACAAAAGAGCTAACAAGGAGAGCTCTTATCACCCAGATGAAGTCTCCTTTCTCGAAAACTATCAAGGCCCCGAAAAAGTTTGCACCCCCTAGGTTCAAGATCTACAATGATAAGACTGATCCCATCGATCACGTTCGATAGTATAGGCAGGCAATGATTTTGTGGAGTTATAATGACGCTTTGATCTGTCGTATTTTCCCTTTCGGTTTGAGTGACGTGGTCAGAAGTGGTTTGAGAGGCTGCCTCACAGATCCATCAATAGCTTCAACGCCCTCGTCGAGTCCTTTAATACACGCATCACCAGCAGCTCTCATCCGAAGAGAATTGATTCACTGCTCATGATGGAAAAAAAGCTGCAAGAGTGTTTGCGCGAATATGCCAAACGCTATTGGGAAGTGTTCAATGAGGTCGAAGATTGCTCGGAGCAAGTTGCCGTGGCATCCTTCAAGATAGGTCTACCCCCCCACATCCATGATCTACCAATCCCTTACCAACATGGTTCAAAGTCTCGGTATCGGTCCCGATTTCGGTCACTCGATTTTCAACTCGGTCGCGGTATTGGTCACGGTATCGGGCGATATACAAAGATACACTATTTAGATAGCGCAAAAAATTTTGAAAAAAATCTAGAAAATTAAAAAAAAATACGATTAACAATGTGGACCAATCAGATAAGTTTAAAACTATCCTTGAATATGCATAACATTGTATAATTGATTATATTGACATGCTGCGAACTTGTCAGATTCAATGTTCCATAATAAATCAATGTTTTTTTTTTCACGGAGGATACAAATATTATGTTTTTACAAAGAAAAACAAATGTTACTTTTTTAGTAAGAGGATAATTTTTTTTTACAAAGAGGATACAACTATTATATTCTTAGTATTATTTTTAGTAAGAGGATACAAATGTGTTTTTTAAGTATGTTATATTTTTCTAAAAATGATAGAAATGTTTCTTTTTGAGTATTGTTATTTTTTTACAAAGAGGATACAAATAGTGATTTTGACAAAACACTAAATTTTTTTTACAATCGTTTTTTACAAAAAGGATGCAAATGTTATTTTCTTCCAAAAAATGATGCAAATGTTATTTTTTTATAAAAGGCATGTAAATGTTTTTTTTTTGTTGTTGTTGGGTTGCAAATGTATTTTTTTAAATTGATGGAAATGTTATTTTTTTATAAAGAGGATGTAAATTTTTTTTTTCTTGTGTTGCAAATGTTATTTTTACATAAATGATGCAAATGTTATTTTTACAAATGTTTAGAGGATACAAATATTATTTTTACAATAATTACAGTTGTATATTTGTTTGTAAACGAATAACATTTACGTTTTTTTATAAATAATAACATATTAAAAAATAGGGAGTAGCTAATGGCACTCCAAAAAATCTTTTAACACTCCACAAATTTTTTGAAAGACAAAATTGCCCTTTACTTCAAAATCAAACAAATTTAAAAAATAACTGTTATGTCGCTTAATTTTTTATATTGGCACAAAAACTGTTAAAAATAGAGTTATAACCATAAATGTTTGGACTTAATTTTTTTAATTATGAACCATAACCATAAATGTTTGGACTTAATTTTTTGGACTTACATATTAAGTCCAAACTTTCATAATTAAAAATTAAGCCCATACAAAATTAGAGTTATATATTGGCACAAAACTGTTAAAAATAAAAATTGTTGAAATTTTTTTTTTCTTTTCGAGAAAACAACTTTGACATTTCTTAAAAACAGTTTTTTTTATTAAAAAAAAAACTGAAAACTGTATTTTGTTTATTAAAAAATTGAAAAACTATTTCTTAAAAGCTTCCGAATGCTGCTGGCGCGGACCCATATCATTTAAGGAATGTGAGTTCACGCCACCAAAATGCTTTTATATAAAAAAAATTGCCCTTTATTACAAAAAAGTTACCGTTTTTTCATTTCTTAAAAATAATTTTTTTTTATAAAAAAACAAACGGAAAAACTGCATTTTTTTTAAAATATGAAAAACTATTTCTTAAAAGCTGCCGAGTGCTGCTCGCGCGGATCCATATCATTTAATGAATGTGAGTCCACGCCACCAAAATGCTCTTCTATAAAAAAAAAATTATTACAAAAATATTCTACATTATTAGACTAATTTTTTTATCAAAAAATCTGTGCCACTAATTTTTTAACAAACTGTTTTTCACTTTTTTAATAAAAAACTGTTTTTAGAAGAAATTACTTTTAAGAAATAAAAAAAATAGTTTTTCATGGAAAAAAGGTTTCAACTATTTTTTAAATGTTTTGAAAAATATTTAACATTTTTTTAATAGTTTTTAACATTTTCCCTTGTCTTTTAGTGAGCTTGTCTAATATGTGTGTCCAATTGTTGTCTACATCTAGAGTTTTCCCTTAAAGAAAAGTCATAAAATGTTGCCTGAAATTATTTTTAAAATTTTATAATTAAATACAATTTTCAGTTTTTAAGAAATAGTTTTTCATATTTTTAGTAAAAAAAAATACATTTTTCGTTTTTTTTTAATAAAAAAAACTGTTTTTAAGAAATGTAAAAGCTGTTTTCTCAGAAAAAAAAAAGATTTCAACAATTTTTTAACTGTTTTAAAAAATTGGTTAACAGTTTTTCAACAATTTTTATTTTTATTTTTAAGAGTTTTTGTGCCAATATATAACTGTAATTTTGTGTTTGTAACTCTAATTTTGGGTATTTGGCAGATTTTGTGTTAAGAATGAAAGGAAAGGAGATTGTGGGGTTGAAGGGTATTAGAGTAATTGGGCTAAAATTTTGGAGTGCCATTAGCTCTACCCTAAAAAATAACATTGGGAACATTATTATAAAAAATAATAACAAATAACATTTGGATCATTTGCATTATTTTTTTAAAAAAAACCCAGTACATATACAACGCACTAAATTAGACCCACACGATGATCAAATAACCCACACACACAGCACACTAAATAAAAAAAACAATTAGCATTTCGTAACCCCCCAAAAATAGTGTCACATAACTTAATTAGTATAACCAAAATAATGAGTAGTGTATTGTCATCATATGATCATCAAATAGGCTTAAAATCAACATCAAGAGAGAATGGTGTGTATATATATTGATAATTATGTTAACAAATCAATATGAATATCATTAGAATATACAATTGGGGCTCTAATTTTAGATTAATAATCTGTTAATAAATATTCTAGGAACCAACATCATTCCTCGGTGAATACTTAATACCTATATTAATTAATAACTAATAACATTCTAAGAATAATCTCTTATGTTATTAATTATTAGAATGGAATTTAATGTACTATATTAATGTGTTTGTGATTCGTAGCGACACGTATCGTGTAGTTGTGCTCCCGAGAGAAGACTATCTTTTATTTTGTATTTTAGTTTAGGTAATATTGTCATTTCCTTTTGTTTTTACTCTTTAATTGCTCTCTAAGCATGTATGTGGCTAATTAGTCATTTTTAGTTATTATTTGTTCTTTTTAGTCTTTTGGGTCATTACTTGGTTACCAAGTAATTTTTCTCCTATAAATAGGCTCTTGGCATTCATTTGTAATGGCACTTGAATATTGAGAAAGAGAATATAGAGAGAAAGAAACCCATTTTCGTAGTTTAGTTGTATTTGTTGTTTGTGTTGTGTAGTTGTAATAATAATGCTTCCGCATTCATAGATTCACACCCAATTGGTATCAGAGTTGCGTTGATTCTTGGTGTTCGTAATGGTTCGTGAAGTGGGTATCGAGTTGTGGTGCCAACTCGGACAACCCTTCAATCGTTAGATTAATTAATGTCCAAATAAGAATCGGGTGGATGGAAACCCCAGATTTCATCACCGCTAATTAGGGGGATACCAACCCTTTTAGCCACTACTTTTTCACCCTCTACCACAACATTTTCCTCCACCTTCACCACCTCTTGTTGCCACACAACCACCACTACAGTTCAAAATGCAGCTCCATCTTCTTCCCCACCCTCTGGAACACTCCACCACCCTTCTCTATAACTCTAAACCTAACCCCACCACCCCAAACCCCAAACCCTAACCCCAAGTTTTACCCTAATCTGACCTAACTCATCCATGCCCAACCATAATCAAACCCGATAAAAAACGGACCTGCCCTATTTTGACCCAATCCCCTACCCTCTATTTGACCTCAAATCCGGTCAAAATTGATCTAATGGCCTATTTTTGACACAACTCAAGACTTCGATGATAAATGCGTCTGCTTTGGGATCCATTTCCGACTATTTGTCATTTTTGGGTCCGGCTTTCCGGAATGTTGCCGCCTTCAGTCCGCTTGTTTCGCCATCGTACTCACAAAGGTGCGGTCGTCGGAGTTTCCGTTCGGTCAAATTCAAGGGTCCACTACGCCAAGTTGCAACCATGTGCTCGTGATGTTGAGAAGGCGGATATGGTCATCAGTTTTTGGTTATTCGGATTTTTTAGGTAACATTGCCGAGATTTGGGTATATTAAACCCATTATTGATGAGGTTCATATGCATGGGACTAATTAAAATTTGGGCAGTCCACTTTTGGTTGATTTTGATTGGGGTCTGAAATTTTTCGAGGATTATATCATGTGGCATTAACGAATCACCTTACACGCTCGAGAACGAGCTTTTCGAAGACGGGGAGATTGATGTGTTTTATCATACATAGCGCGTAGTTGTACTCCCGGGGGAAAACTATTTTTTATTTTAGTTTAGGTAATATTGTCATTTCCTTTTATTTTTAGTCTTTAATTGGTCTCCAAGCATGTTTGGGGGTAATTAGTCATTTTTAGTTATTAGTTGTTCTTTTTAGTCTTTTGGGTCATTACTTGGTTACCAAGTAATTTTCTCCTATAAATAGACCCTTGTCATTCATTTATAGTGACACTTGAATATTGAGAAAGAGAATATATAGAGAGAAAGAAACTCTTTTTCTTAGTTTAGTTTTATTTGTTGTTGTTGGTGGTGTTATGTAGTTGTAATAAGAACGCTTCTGCATTCATAGATTCACACACACACACACACACACACACACACACACACACATATATATATATATATATATATATGAGAGAGAGAGAGAGAGAGAGAGAGCTAGGCTCCTGTACACACCCAAGTTTGTGTACCAAGTTTGCACATCAGTTTTTTGACATAGTACGCAAATTATTTTTGAGTTAAATTTTTGTGTGTGGTGGTATTTAAACATTTCAAGGAACCAACATAAAAAAAACCCTCATAAAACATTTTTTAGTATTTTAAAACAAGGGGGTTTTGGAAAAAGGTCCTCATAAGGCTCAAAGTGTATAAAAATAGGACACTCCATATAATTTTATAAATTTATTCCCTGTACTAAAAATAAAATACCATAAAAAATTGTGAAAAATAGTGCCGCTGGCGCGGACCAAAAAAATGAAGGTATTGTACTACAGGGACTAGATTTATAAATGTTATTGTACCACAGGGACTAGATTTATAAACTTGAAAAGCATTGTCTTAAAAATCCAAATATAGGAAGGAACATGATCTTTACCTTAATTCTCTATTAAAACAATCGATCAAACTTTCACAACTTAAAAAAAAAATGTATTTTTGAGCTGATTTTTTTTATATCACATAAAAAAAATTCAACTCAAATCTTTTTTTTAATATTTAAAAAAAATAGGTTTGCGCTAGTAAGTATGCAAACTTGGTGTGCACAGGAGCCTGCCTCTCTCTCTCTCTCTCTATCTATCTATCTATCTATATATATATATATGTATATATGTATATGTATGTATACACAAGTTTTCAGAATCGATCATTTGCGGACCCAAACAACGGGGATACTAAGCACCACCTTCAAACCAAATAGTTTTGGGGGTGAAGTTGGGGGGTTTTCTTGTCATTTTACCCTCATTTCACCTTAAAACTACTTCGTTTTGAGGTGGCTCGTTAGGAAACCCGTTATTTGGGTCCGCACTTGATCCCATACAAGTATTTATGTACATTAAATGAATAATAGGTGACAGCAAAAGCTATTTCACTTGGAAATAAAAAAAACAATACCATTTCAAATTATACAACCAAACTCTAATAATTGAAGGCAAAATGTGTCCCCCTTGGAAAAATAGTTGAACGCGAATTTTACCCCCATTGTATTCCACAATTATGAGATTGTAAATTTTTTCATATTTCTATAAATACTTTTAATGTATATCTATAATGTTGCTTTTATATTATGTATGTATGCAAATTGTCTACTTTTAGTTTGTATTCTATTTTATTCTATAATGTTTACGAACCCATAATATTCATTATTCCAAAAGAAATTGACATATAAAGTTACTAGGATTTATTAATGTTAAAAATTTAAAAGTATAAAAAAATGTTAGAATTAAATTGTAAAAGTTACATATGTTATATGTAAGCCCAAGAGAAGACAAAGCTTTCCTAAAAGTTAAAATTTAGACTTGAGAAAGAAACACCTGAACAGAAAAAAATGTTATTTATTATATTTGCCTCGGCGCCTCGCCTCATGCCTCACCTTAAGGCGTAAGAAAGTCTCTTCTTTGGCCATTGATGCTTAAGCCTCAAAGTGATTTTTTCGAGGCGAGACGTCCCCTTGCCTCGAGGGGTAAGCCTCGAGTGATTTTTTAAACATTGGACTCACACAAACAATGATCACTCAAAAAATGATGATTGGAGCGAGACCTCTCTCTCATATCAATTGACACCGTGACACAACAATGACACCAAAGAAGAGAATAACTAGCACAAACTCCACTGGCGGAATGTTGTACACATACAGTGCTTTGGAGAGGGGAGTGTTTCCAAAAGATGCTAATTAGAATTGGCAGGTTGACATCACTAATGAAGCCTTTTCTAGATTCTAATATAACTAACTATTATAGCTATACTTCATATGAGGACAAGTGTGACAAGAAAAGGAAAAAGTACAAATATACCCCACCCTATATTTATTTACACCTGTCTTAGCTATAGCTATATTTACTATTTATTATCTATTTTCATCGAAAGATTTTGGTTTTTCCCCAATTTAACGAGATTATGGACGTGCATATAAAGAAATAGATATGGATAGTTAGCGGCGATGAGTGATGGTGGTCATTTTAGCTTTGAATTTCCTGGTTCTAGTTGTGAAGGTGCACCATGATATTATGCAAAGTTTTTTGCTACAAATTATTTCATCATGTCAAATGCTTACACATGAGGAGTGGCAATGCATAGAATCATCTTATTTTGTTTACTTTCGTATAAAGTATACATTATTCCCAATGCTCACTGTCTGTATAAAGTATTTTATTTTGTTTACTTTCGTATAAAGTATACATATAGAATCATCTTATTTTGTTTACTTTCGTATAAAGTATACATTATTCCCAATTCCTACTTTTAGTTATCTATTGAGTATTGGTCTAGTTTGAGAATCTGTAACTTTTGTTTGATGAGATGCTATCGGTTGTCTTACCATATTTTACTTCTTCACATTGATTGTAACAAATACTGGTCTATACGTACGTGGTCACATTTTTTCTCACAACTAAAAATGATTTACATTCTTGTCAGTCTCTTCACATTCTGTTCATTGATTCCACTTTTGCACTTTTCCTAATCCAGTACTTTCTTGCTTCCCAAGTTTAATTTTGCCACAAGGATGATGTGATTTCCACAAGCAATTCATGGTAGAATGGGTGGAAAAAGTTTATTAATTTATTTTATTGTTTCCCCTCAGCAGCAAGTTTAATTCGTTTTGCATGCGTGAATACATCTAACTTTTGTTAGTACCTCAATGCTTTATGCAGTGGCTAAATATTGTGGAAACGTGGAGTTATGCAGGCTCACTGAGCAGGTTGTGTTTTCTGACCCATACAAAGTGTCTGAGCATAACCATTGGACTTCCCCTTATCTTGATAGTGATGCCGAGGCAGTCCGTGAGGATAATACTTTGAAGCTTGAAGTTGCCGAGTTGAAATCCATGTACATCTTCATACTGCATTTCTTTTGATAATTTTGAAACAAAGACACACTGTTCATTTTTTTTGGGCAACTGTTGTTCTGATTGCAATTAACCCTTAATTGCAAATAAAATCTAAACTGCTAAAACATTGCAAATACCCCCTTATGTCACTAAAAACCTTTTTAGCAGCACAGTGGGCGAAATTGCAACAATAAAATAGTTCAAGGAGTTTTTGCAAGATTAATAGTTTAGGGAGGTATTTTCCACTAGCATGATAATTCAATGGGTTTCTTTGAAGTTTCAACTTTTTTTGTTGTATGATATAATACCATATACTAGGTGTGGAAATGTTTCCTTGTATTATTCAGATTCTGTGAGAGAGCCCAAGCTCTTGTACATGGTGATCTCCATACTGGCTCGGTCATGGTTACTAAGGATTCAACTCAAGTTATTGATCCAGAATTTGCTTTCTATGGGCCAATGGGGTTCGATGTTGGAGCCTTTATAGGAAACTTGATTTTGGCTTACTATGCGCAAGATGGACATGCGGATCAGCAGAATGACCGAAAAGTATGTCCTGCTTGTGTATTTGGCTTTTGATTAATTAATTTAGGTTCTTGTTCGTTGCTAGTTTTCTAAGGTTTCATGATTCATTATTTTTCTCCATTATCTGCTGTTTTGTTCCTTGTCACACTTTAAAGTGTTAATAGATTACTTCTCTGTTCTCTCACCACACTTCACTATATCGTTTATCATTCTTTAATGATTTATTTAACCTACTTATATATGAAATCAATCCGTTTCTATGGATTATATAACTCATTTTGTTCTGCAGTTATATAAAGAGTGGATATTGAGGACGATAACTGAGACTTGGAATCTCTTCTACAAAAAATTTACTGCCCTTTGGGATGAACACAAGGATGGACCTGGTGATGCATATCTTCCAGCAATTTACAATAATCCGGAGCTCCAGCTGCTTGTAAAACAGAAATTCATGAGGGATTTGTTCCATGACACTCTTGGATTTGGTGCTGCAAAAATGATAAGGTGGGATGGTGTACTTCACTTCTTTCTTTCTGATTAATATTGTGGTTTCATCTTTTGTACATGGGGCACATCACATTGCTGAAATTATTGACACATTTTTAAAGGGTTAATTGCAAGTTTAGATGATTTTGAATTTAATACCCATTCTTCTAAAAGTTGCAATGTTAACCCTATGGTTACTAAATTTTTGCAATGTTAACCTCCGTCAAACCTCCGTTAGGAGACTTGACGGAGTGTCTGACTGGGCAGCCAATTTGGTATCTTTTGTGTAATTTCTCCAATAAATAGGTGCCATGTGGTAAATAGGTCCCATGCGGAAAAAAACAATAATTAATAAGAATTAATTATATAAAACTTAAATGCGTTGGATAAGCATGCTCCATCCACCTCCACCACATGGTTACTAAATTTTTGCAATGTTAACCCTCCGTCAAATCTCCGTTAGGAGAATTGGCGGAGTGGCTGTGATGGAAATGGGTTCATATTAGTACATATTGGTCATTTTAGTATTTGTTATTAGTTTTCCTTTATTTTAGTTCTTTTAATTTCTTTTATCTCTTTTAATTGGTCTCCAAGCATGTTTGGGACTAATTAGGTATATTTTTGTTAATGGTTGTCTTTTTTAGTCATTTAGGTAATTACTTGGTTAGCAAGTAATTCCCCCCATATAAATACTTCATGTACTCCTCATTTGAGGACAATTCCTCCTTTTTTGAATATAAGAAATTCTTAGTTTCTCTTTCTAGAGTTGGTGTTTGTTTTGTTTTGAGTTTTTGACGTGTAGTTTACGTCAAATTGGTATCAGAGCGGGTGTCGCTCCGATATTGGTGTATTGGCGTATCGATGTGTAGATTATCAACAAATCGTACGCTACATTATCAATAGCTCCGAAGAAATCCATACAACAGCAAGAGGAGATTTAAGAATTGAGGAATAGCCATCAAGAATTGAGAGAAAACATTCAAGAACTCAACAAGAAATTTGATACCCTCTTCCAACTCCTCTCCAAAAAAATTCACGGTGATTCCGGCCTTCCCAACCTCGACAAAACAGACGAACTATGTAAAATGAGCAAAAATCCAAACCCCTCGGGAAAGCCAAAAAACCCAGCACTCGGCCAAATGGAGATTTCCAACCCCTTTAAAAAACCCAAACGCCCGGCCTTCCCGGGAATACCAAACACTTCAACGCAAATTCAAGAACCCCGAGTTAGGAAAACTCCGACCTCCTCGGTGGTCCATGTGGCCCATGTGGTCAGATTCAGTTCGCCGACCCATACGAACATACTCTAAATAAAGAAAACTTTTGAAATCGCTGTTGCCTCTTCACCAAACACATCGCCTTCGCCCCTCCACTGCAGCCTCTGTTAAAAACCCCACCGTCTTCACTACACAAATTCACTGTTGATGCCGTCCTTGCACCAACCCATTACCGCCACCCCAATTAAAAATCCCACCCCAGCCTTGCATAAACCCTCCCCTGCAACTGTCATTGAAACACACCGCCGCCGTGGGGAGTGGTTCGATATATATATACGAGCGAGCGAGAGAGAGAGAGTAGGTCGGAGGTGAGATGGGGGGAGAGAGAGAAGAACATGTTCGATTTAGTTAATTAATATTTTATTAGTTAATTTTTTTCCATGTTTTACTATTTTCGCGGATTGTTTAGTATATTTGGACACATTACCTGCCAGTCAGCCACTCCGTCAAGTCTCCTAACGGAGGTTTGACATAGTGTTAACATTTGAAATTTAAAAACTGTTGGGTTAAAATTGTAATTTTTTGAAGAAAGGCTCTAAAACTCAAAATCGCTCCAAACATTGGGTCAAATTTGCAATTAACCCTTTTTTTAAAACATTGCATCATAATAGCCCAAATTAGAAATATTTTATTTAAACTTATTCAATAATTGATAAGGAGACTATACACCATTTGAATAGATAAAGGATGAGAAAATGTACTAAAAAGAACAAAATCGAATTTCAACCTATTTTTAGGATAGACTAGGCTAAATGGGAGGGGACCACTATTAAAGTATACGCTATCGTCAAATTAACAAATCATCCCAACTCTATTAGGTATACCATATTATCATATAAGACCTTCAAAAGTGATACTTCGAGCTTTAGTGACACCTTTTGGGGTGTAACTCAAATATTTAAAAAATTGGGGGGTAAGAGAATAGAGGAGGGGTGGGGAGGAGTGAAAATGATCATGAAATATTTATGGAAGTTTATTTTGTGGAAATAACACACTCTAACCATCACTAATATACTAAAAATGTACCTTTTCCCTACTTTTAGAGTTATTTTGATAGATTTACTTTCTCGGGGGTAAAAAAAGAGGGAAAAAAAGGGTAGAATTTGCTGAAAGATTTTAGCTAAAACATTGGATTTTGTTATCACTACATTATATTTCACTTTGACGCTTTGAATTTTAGATGAAATAAAAACTATCTTACGTCATTACCCAAAAGCGTATGTGATGTAAGCAAAAGGAATTTAGAACAACAATTAGAAATAAAAAGGTTTTTCTCTCATTCTCTATAAAGTGACTACAATGGTTGACCAAAATCCTTATTTATTGGCTAAAGTTATCTTGCTGGCCAAAATTATCTAGAAAGGACGAAAAACACTAAAAAGCGCTAGGGATTTTCCAAGAAATGAAACCCTCGACCTTTTTAACCGCTCTAAATAAAGGGAATAAAATAACCAAAAAATAGACAAAAAGTAAAAATGTAACAATTAACAAATTACAATTATGCCTTCAAGATCATTCATACACATCGCTTTCCCCAACAGAGAATAGCTCGACTCGAGCGTTAAAGTGGGTGGGGTGATCGTCGTCGGAAGCATATTACCACCGTTGCTCTCCACAACTAAGAAGGTAATCCGTACACGAAAACGTCGGTGTAGCGGCTAGGAAAAAGGCGAGGATGAGTGATAAAAAATCCAATCCATGGACAGAATGGCCCTTGAGTTTGCAACATGGGGCACACCACCACACTAACGCCTCAAAGAGGGCCAGCGATGGCAAACAAGGGCAAGTCACCAGTCATGAAAAATCTCATGGCCAAGCGCGAATCATGATCTGCAAACGTGCCTCAAACTCTATCCAAGAACGGGACCACATTCTCAGAAGCAACCACGTTAACCCAAGGCAACGAATTAGTCTTGGGATAGCCAAGAAGAATCAATCATTGTAAAATCATCCCCATTTACCAAATGTGGGAAGAAATCAACAATAAAATACGACTCCACCTTGTGAAAGTGCGGGCGAGTCATCCAGCCAGCAGTGAAGAAGTCTCTGGTATACAACCCCACCTTGTCTTCCTTGAAGACGGAGAAGAAGTTTGCGAGATCGAACACGTCATCCTCCATGACTTAACGAAACCAAAGAATAACCCCTCATGTGCGAAATTATAGATTTCTTTCCGGATCAAACAATTCCATCGAATTGAGTATGATTCGAGTAATCCAACAATGCTTGACAAATCTGTCTAATAAAAATCTAATAGAATACTCTGTGGTCATCAACTATCTCTAGCTCGTCCAGGATATTGATTGGAGTCATGGGAGGGGTGGGGAGACAATTGTTAGCAACAAAAGGGATGTGGGCTCTAGAGGAGCTCTCACTCAAGGCCAACTGGTGGGCGATGATGCGGAAGCACGTAGCTCAAATAGCTCCATCTTACACTTGCGCTCGACCTACTCATACTCGGCCTTCATCTTTTCGATAAATCACCATCAGACGACAATCCTCGTAGTGATATTGGATTTCCATAGCCTCATTGCACTAAGAGGTTTGATCAAAGTTTGGGTTAAGGGAAGTACGTTGCTCATATACGGATACGTAGTACGGGATACAATACGATACATTGTATTGGCAAATCTGGAAAATATAAAGGTCATATGATATATATTTATTTATTTTTTATTGCACTCATTTTCCCAAGCCATGTACATAACAAAGTAAGCAAAACTATAAAGATAAACAATTTGATCAAACACAAGAAACAATTGTGGAACGGAGCTAGTATATATGCTACGCAGTTAAACACTCGGTTGGAGTTTATACACAATCATTTATAGTGAAAATACAGGAACAGAGAGGGAAAAAGGTGCTGCAATTGGCATCACTTGCAATTTGTACATCTTTCTATCCAGGAAAAAATGAAGGGGAGAGAATTTAATCAAATTTTTACGCACAAAAAACAATTGTGGCACAATGCTAGTATGCTACACAGACACTTGGTTGGAATTTATATAATCATTTATAGGGGAAAAAATAAGAATAAAGAAGGAAAAAGGTGCAGTGAGCAACACTCAGTTTCAATTTATACTTCTTTCTATTAAAAAAAAATGAAGGGAAAGGGAGGGAGAGCGGGAGAGACAATTAAACAAATGCTAAAAGCTTAGGACATAAGAATATGATATAATAAATGAAAGAACATCCCTACGGAGCTTCAATGTTCAAAAGCTTCACTGACAAGTGCTTTTAAAACCTAGTTGCTTAATTCTTTTCTTTTATTTTATTTTTCTAATATAAGTGTTGCTTAAAAAATTACAAGCTGTCCCCCATTTTTCACAAAAGAAGAATTAAAAAACTGAACCTGAAGTATATCGTAGGCGTATCCACAATGTATCGGGCCGTATCCAAAAATCAAAATGGCTAATTTCATCAACATATACATAATTTAAGTATCGGATACGTATCGAGGCCGTGTCCGAAATTTATTTTTATCCGATACCTCAGTTCCGCCATTTTTCAATTATCCGTAAAAAAAGTAGTAGGGGTTGGGCTGATAACTATATATACTGATTTTATTTTTATCATGATGATAAGGCCTATTTTGTTGTGACCTATGATTTAATGATATTCAGTTACTTTTCATATGCTGGAACTGGGGAGACGATAAACTATTTTTCTTGTTGATGAATATTATTTTGGGGATTTTATTTTTTCAAATCAAGGCTTACGCCTCGTGGCTGTAGCCTCACCTCTTCTAGGGAATCGCCTCGATGCCGCTTTTAGTTTTTTTCTAACATAAATATCAATACAAGGTCTAACCAAATCAACTTAGCCTAAGTAGCATTTTTATAACACTGTATACAAGGTGTTAGAGTTTTTTGTATCGCATGTAATCTACTAGTTTTTTTTTTTTTTTTTATATATATATTTTTTTATCGTAAGCAAATTTCATCTGATATACTGATTGGGTTATCACGTCCTTTACGTTGTTGAATAATAATTGACCGTACAAAACTGGTTCGTGTATATAGATTATGTTTTCATAAAACCCCCGCAGTTCTCATTGATCTTATTACAAGATTGATTGATCACAATCACTGTAGTAACTCGGTGTTCATATTTGACTCACAGGAGAATTGTCGGGGTAGCTCATGTTGAGGATCTCGAGTCAATCAAGGATGCTAGCAAACGAGCAGAATGCGAACGGTGGGCCCTTCACCTTGCCAAGATGCTTCTGAAAGAAAGGCGAAGATTCAACGACATTTCGGAAGTTGTTTCCGCCATTCAGAATATCCATTCCTGATAAGTTCTTGCTGAAGTTCATTTGTTTGGTTTTCCTGATCAATTGTATTACATTTTGGTGTTTGAGTGAAGTGCTACTTCGAAATACTGTAACTTCCACGTGTTTATGTGGAATATAGAATGTTCTTGTGATGGCCCTGCTAGCAACCTCCAAATTTGTCTTTCTCAAGATGTTTTCTTTGGGGGATTTGATTAGTTATTGAGCGGTTTTAATAAATAGTTCTTGGGTTTATACACTATATGGTCGCTATTTTCAATGGTGTTGACATAATCACAGTTTGGAATAGAGGCTTTATCATGTGTTGCGTGACTATTCAGGATTTTTTTTTTGATGTTTTTAGTATCTTAGAGACGCGATTGGTTAATTCGTTGGCGTGGACCCACACATTAAATGATGTGGGTTTGCGCCAGCGACATTAATTCTTTCGACTATTCAGTCTATGCCTGTATATGCATGAGTCTATAGATAAGCTAGTTCTTTATATGTAGAACTCTTGATATTCGTACAGTAAGGCCAAACCCACTGTGGATCCCATAAATGATTAACAATGGGTAGAAAAGTTGGTATAAATGGGAGGGAATCCTCTAGGAGACCCACAAGTTTATGGGTCCTTTGTGGTATGCCTGACAAAGTTTAGACACGGAACCTTTTCACTTTTGGCTCTGAAATGCGAAACTTTTTCACTGGAAGTGAAACCGTTATCCGTCTGGCATTCCCAGACGCAAACTTTCACCCCAGACCCAAACAATGTCGATTTATGGTATTTAGGCATTGCCCATTTTGGTTGGCCGAAGTAACTTTTGAAGTTGCATCAGTCTGTATGGAAGTTTTTCTGTTGGTGGGTAATTTGTACTCAATTTTTTAATTCTAATTATTGCCGGAGTCTTAACTTAACTATTAGTTCAACCTCTAGGTATGCAGTTCTGGCAGTTAGTACCAAGCAAGATTTTCAGGATTTCGAAATTGAAGTTTAAAACAGAGCTGTTTTTTTCCACAAGATTTAGTAGAGCTGTTTGATATGTTTTGGCGCTACCATAGTTTCAAAAAATTGAATAAATCGTGAGAACTTAGTGTTCTTTGGAAATTCTAATATTATTAATTTATTTGAATGTCAAAGGAAATGAGATAGTGGGTCCAATGTAATCAAATTACTTGGTGGTGGAAAGATTGCCTGATTTAAAATCCATAAAAAAATGGATGTATAAGTTCATAATGACAATAATGGCCGTAATGCGAGACTTTAAATTACATAAACCTTACTCATTATCGAAATGGGGCAAGAGGAATCTAAATCCCTGTAAATATATTATGATCACATTTTTAGTAGTCCCTACCCACCAAAATTATAACTGTGAAATAAAAATGGCCCAAGGGTGTTAATAACGTGTGCCTCAGAAAAAAATTAATACATCCCAGGTGTATTCAATACTTAAAAATGGTCCAAGGGTGTTAATAACGCGTGCCTCAAAGAAAAAAATTAATACATCCCAGGTGTATTCAATACTCACGAGTCAAATAAGAATAAATATCAAAGATAGTAATGGAATCACACACAATGCAAAATGTACATGGTTAGGCAAAGTGTCTACGCCCACGAGGTTTAGAGTTTGTTATTATTACTTTATCGAATTAGTTGGCATAATTATAGTACTGCTCGATGCTACAAAATCACATGGTCCACTTAATGGAGAGTGGGATTATATTTATAGAGGAGCCTAGGAGAGTCCTAAGCTCTGTAAATAGCTATCCCTAAAAGTTCCGACCTATTCTTTATCAACTTCAGCCGTTCCAAATGATGGATACATGATAGTCTTTTGTAACTTGAATTCTTCAATAACTTGAGTGCAAGAAGCCTGAATGCTCATGTCGAGCACGTAAATTGCCCTCAAAGCTCAAGGTGGCTTTGAGAGGTTACTGCGCTTTGTTGTATCTAGGTCAACTCTTGATTTTGACAAGTCTTCATGCATAAAGTAATAACAGTATTCCTTCCTCGGAAGTTGATTGTTGCTTGGAATCTATACTGGTTGGTTGGAGGGAAATTTAGTAAAAGCCTTAAAATTGGAGAATTTTTGTCCGTTATGTGCCCCAGGGACACATTAGTAAATAAAACTTATTTTCTTAGCGGTGAACCATCACTTCGATAGCCGTCACACGCGCATGTGATTATTACATTTTTTGGGAAACCGCGAGGTCATTTCTCACCACAAAACAACGTTTCCCTCTCTTTCCTCAATTTCTTGTTCATTTAAAAAATATGCGAACTTCGAAGGAGGGTTGCTTACCGTCTTCATTCATCTGTAAGAACTTTCAAAACTCTCAACTTCATTTCATTCGCTTTCCTCCGCTTCTTCTGTCTTTTTTTATTTCTTTCATTAAGTTGTCATCTTTAACCATGGTGTACGTTATTGACGAAAACACCATGGGAAAATTCAAACTTGATCATCAAATCCCTTAGTGGGTAATTGTAGGATTATTTGAAGGTCCCTGTGACCTTTGTGCCCTTTCTGAAGGCCATTGTTTGTCTTTAATCTTTATTGCTGAATGTGGGATCACTTCCCCCCAATTGCTTGTTTTTGAAAACCTGTCAATATTTTGATATGGTCCCAGTCCAATTCGCTCCAAGTACATAAGGATCCTTAATGGAGTTCGTCGCATAAACGAGCTTTACGGGACCCATCTTGGTATTACTGAAACAATATATTGTTACCAATGGACAACAACCAACAATTGATCTTCTTAAAAGGATTGATATGAAATGGGGATTTTCAAATCCGTAATATTTTTGAAAGAAGAGTTCAATTCATTTAAAGGTGTCTCTAATCCAAAAATGTCATCATTTTTTCATATTTCCAAAATTGGAAGTAATTATGCGAGAGAAGCGTCCATTTCCTTTAAGCTTTGGGTCATTAGGGACATGGTTTGTTTTAAAGATGTCAATCGTTGATCACTCACTTGTTAACCGATTCATCTAACTCAAATCTACTATTAGTTGGCCTAAAGCGCACACTAACCCTCTGATAATGTTCCACGGAAAACACTAATCTACCTCCACTACACCAAAATGGCCAAATTGTCACCTTTCAGCCGGCCACCCTTGTCAAGGTCATTGACCGTGACAAAAAACACGCGTTTTTTGTCACGGTCATTGACCTTGACACGACCGTGACAAGAAATTGTCACGGTCATTGATCGTGACAATTTCTTTAAATAATTGTCATGGTCAATGACCTTGACACGACCGTGACAATGTTCACAGCAAAAACCCTTTCCCCCTTCTTTTTTCCCTCCCGCGCCGTTCCCTCCCTCTCTCTCTCTCTCTCTCTCTCTCTCTCTCTCTCTCTCTCTCTCTCTACTTTCAGGTTTAATTCTCTCTCTCTCTCTCTCTTCCATTTATATATATGTTTCTGTGTATATATATGTGTGTATGTGTGTATATATGTGTGTGTGTGTGCATGTGGGGGGGGGGGGGGGGGGGCAGGGTGAGGGTAGGGGGTTAAAAATGTAAATAAATAAGTAATTTTTTATAAATTTCCAAAAATAATATCCAAAAATGTAAATGTAAATAATATCCAAAAATAATATCCAAAAATAATATCCAAAAATGTAAATTTGTAGTAATTGTCATCCGAAGTTGCTAAAAGCATCCGAAGTTAAAAAAGCATGAAAAATAAAATATTTTTTAAGATTTGTGGTGAATAACTAAAGTTAAAAAAAGTATTACTTTAGTCATTAAATTACTTTTTGAATTCGGGCGATGCGCGTAAATTTGTAGTAATTGTCTTATAATAAAGATCAATTAGTCTATGTTGTTGAAAATTTTAATCAAATTGGTGAGCCCTTCATATTTTAAAAATGTTGTTTTTATTCCTATAGAACAACTTAGATAGTGTGTGTGTGTGTGTATGTGGTCAATACATGAATTTATTTTTGTATTTGAATTAACCCATGAATTTATTTTTGTATTTGAATTAACCCATTATATGAAACATACTTGAAATTAAATATAGTGCGCATAGATACTAGCATTCTAGTTCTTATGCGTACGCATTCAATAGCCCTTAGACCCGTTCGAGTGTCATTACCCCTGTAATGAGATCTCTCGAATTGTCCCGTTTGGACAGTTTGAGACTGTATAATTTCTGTATAATATTCTTATTAGCTTAAAGTTGTTACTTTTGGAGGAAGTTTTGCAGTCGTATCTTAATGTTCTCTGGGTACATACTAGATTGACAAGTGTGACTGTTATTTCAATTGACCAATTGAAATAACACTCACACCTGCCAATCTACGTCGTGTACTTGGAGAACTAAGGGGATATGCTGTCGAATTTTTTTCAAATCGTAACAATGTGCATGAGCTGTTAAGTATATTACAGAAAAATGCATTCTTGAATGGGATAGGACCACTTACCCTTTAATAGGATAATTAAATGATGGGATAATTAAATAAAACATACTATAAATCTAAGTTTTGTTTACCTTTAATAGGTGTTTAGTTGTGGTAGCTGTGATGGGATATCCGAAATACAAAGAGTGGATGGGTGAGACTAATAGAATGGGGGATGTGTTTCGCAGAGGTGCTAACGAATTTGTGAAATATGCAAAGAGATGTCGTAATGATGAAGAGTTTTCGTGTCCGTGTTCTAGGTGTAAGAATGGTAAGGTGTTTGAGTGGAAAACAGTTGAACTACATTTGTTAAGATCGGGTATGCAAGATAGTTATCGATTTTGGAGTTTTCACGGTGAATTGAAAGTTCCTTTTGTCCCCGACCAACCTTCACAACAACCTTCAACAAGTAGAATAGATGTAGAAGGGGACGACATAGATCATAATATGTTAGAGGATTTAGTTGATGATGCGTACGGAGTTTATGAAGCTGAGGAGAATGAGGTTACTGATGATGTAGAAGATTCAAGTGCTCGTGAAGAATACGCGATATATTGCAGGATCAATTGCAGAGGAATACATCATCGTGGAGTCATTAATATATACTCGGGAATATATGCCTGACTCGACCAGCGTTGATGACACTGATGAATTCCTCGATGATGGTGGTAATGTGATGGGAAAACGAGTGAAATTAACGACTTTGCAACATGAACAAGTAGCTCGTTATCTATTTGACACACATGAAGATGTCGAAGAATGGAAAAAGTAAGTTTCGAATATTATAATGTTTAACATTATTTTAGATTATTTTATACATGATTAATTTTGTAATATGCAGTAAATATGAAGCCTGTGAGAACAATAAAAGACGAAAAACAATGGTACAATCAGACAGCGAATTTAGGCTATGGTTGACACAAGAGCTAATTATAATGAAAACAGTCGTTATATAACGTTACATTACACTCAAATTTTACCACTAATATAATTAATTTATCTATATTCTCAGCTCCTAAAGATGGGTGATGCGACATCAAGGCTTGCTCGTCTAGCCACTGGACCCTTGTTCGTGGCACAAGAGTACAAAAAGTATCGATTGAACGGTTACATTTTCGGCGCTAAAGTGTACGAGGAAAGTACAAATGTACAGAACTCGGGAATTTCATACAAGGCTCTTACTTTCTTTCGAGCGAGCGCAAAAGATAAAAACCTCGTTGAAGCTGAAATGACTTACTATGGTGTAATCCAAAATATATTTGAATTGGATTATATAAGCTTCAAAGAGGTTGTATTTTACTGTGAATGGGTAAGAGTTGAGGATAAAAATGCTTGTAAAGTTGATCCTATCACCAATTTGATCATGGTTGACTTGTCCAAGTTGAAGAGCAACGACCACGTGAGCGATGAGCCGTTTGTTTGTGCATTTCAAAAGGTTAAGCAAGTGTTTTACTCGGAGTATATCAACAACGAGCCGTGGTCAATTGTCCAACACGCGCCAAGGCGTCTAAATAGTAGTGTAGATGACTTGGCTACTCCTACCGAATATCAATCCATTTTTGATGATAACCCGAATTTGAAATAATTTTTCAATTTGTAATAAATATTTCAATTTGTACCGAAACATCCATTTTTAATGCTTTTACTTGATCTGCACTTTATCATTTTCACTCTTGTGTAGTGTGCGTGTGTGGAGAGGAGATTAATACATAAATATTCCAACTACATCTAAGTTTTGTTTATACTAATCCATGAATATACGCTTCTTACCTTTAATAGGTGATTAGTACATATTTATTTGGGGTGTCCTATTTGTGGAGAGGAGACTGAATCTCTTCGTCTATCCGAACACTAAGAAATGCCATAATCCTATGGAGCGATGCTCTGCAAATTCCTCCCAACCGTTATGTAGCCAAACATCACCAATTGAAGTTGTCAATTCCACTTTCCATACCCCACCACTTGGAACTTCTAGCAAAACATGGGAGACCATTGAAAGGTGGAATTGACAACTTCAACTGTTGATTTTTGGCTACACAACGGTTGGAAGGAATTTGCAACGCATAACTCCATAGGATTATGGTATTTCTTAGTGTTTAGATATGAAGAGAATTATAATTGACACGATTGCCCAGGGTACATTAGTTGGAAGGAGGTGCCATATGAGCTCAAGTTAGCTGTTTGAGTGACACTACAGGTAATGTATTTATATTTATATGTCAATTTCGATTTCGATTTCAATTATGATTTATATTTATCTATATTTGAGGGGCGGATACTAATTTTACTTTATTTCAATTCAGGGGACAGGGAGTGGCCCTAAGGGTAGGCCACATATGCTCTATACTTATGTGGCTATTCGGACGAGAAGGGAAGGATAAGGAGGTGTTCCCGAGCGTCGCGGTACAAAATCTCTTTTCCATGCAAATAGTTTGTAGATTTGAGATAAAATGATGGTGATGTTGTTTCTTTTTAAATAGTTTCTTATTTGAATATATATTTGCATTATCTTTAGTTTGTTCGGATATATGATGTTTGGAACAGGTACAACGTTGCTATAACAGGTACAAATATACTGCTGGGCAGTGGCAGTGGCCATACTGCCCAGCAGATTTTTTTTAAATTTTGCCCAGAATTGTCACGGTCATTGACCGTGACAATTTTTTTAAAAAGGGCCACGACTTTGTCACGGTTTATAATCGTGACAAACGTGTCACGGTCATTGACCGCGACACGACTGTGACACAAAACGCGAGTTTTGTGTCAAGGTCAATGACCGTGACACGACCGTGACAAAAAAAGTTGTCTCGCCTCGAAATGTCACGGTCATTGACCTTGACAAGTTGGATTTGTCAAGGTCAATAACCTTGACAAATGGGCAGATTTGGTGTAGTGCTCGAAAACCCATGCTAATGGGTCAAAACAACACACAAAAAATTCAAGACAGACCAGCAAACCGAACCGATTTGGCCAAGCGAACTGATTCGCTTGGTTCACTAGGCTTCCCTTCGTCTTCAACATTGGGATTTCACCTCCCAAACCCATTAATGGAGCTCCCACACCTGCTAAAATGATAAATTAAGATCCTAAACACATATATAAACATCCTAGATATATTTCTAACCCGTTCTAAACCCAAATCCAACATTAAATCCCAAGGATTTTTTATCATTGATTCAATTCACTCAATCTATAATTAATCAAACTTTAAATCCCATTGATCTAACTCATATCAATTCTCATCATTCTCATATTCATAGTCCCAGATTGAAATCACGAATTTTGTCCATATTAATTACCAATAACATTAACATGTTAAACACAAATCAAATTCTCATAATTATTCCTCATAATTACATCCTCAATTTTCAGATTAATCATTGATTAACTATGACCATAATTAACTGCAGAAACGCAAATCTAAAGTAAGTAAATGCTTGCCTCAATGGATTAAAAATTACGTTTTAGATGAATTATTTCCGAAATTGGCTCTTCCCCCCCCCCTCTCTCTCTCTCTCTTCTTTTCTCCTCTCTTTTGTTCTCCCCCTTAATCCCCGCTAAGAAGAGGTTAAATGAGGTCGTTATCCACCCCACTAATCCTTAAATACCTCTTAATTAAACCCTAATTTCATTTTTGGGTTAAGCTCTAAAGGGTAAAAAGATGATCATACCCCTAGACGGGCCGATTTGTGTCTTTAAAGTCCTCGGAGCCCAATTATAACCTTTGGGTACCTAGTCTGGACTATTTCGACCCACTACGAATCATCGCTGCAATTAAAATGATCATTCGAGTCACTGAACTAAAAATGTTCAACCATATCATTAATCGGGCCCGATACGTGCGTACAATACGCATCACCCTTAGGGTGGTTGTACTGGGGTCTATGAAGAACTGAAACAGGTGAGGCGTGACCCACTCCAATTGATGTCGTCTTCAAGGCCTTCAAAGTCTTAAGATCAGCTAGGAGATAAAACGTTCTAATTCTGGTAATAATAAATCTTGAATGTAACTTTATTCTTGAAAAGAAAGTAATGAGTATTAACTTTTATAACAAGTAATAATGTCAGAGAGAGAGAGAGAGAGAGAAAGAGAGAGAAAGAGATATCCTGAAAGTGATGGATGTAAATAGAGTTAAGAGACAAGCACTTTGACACTTAAAGAGAGAGAAGGGAGAGAATACTTTCTAATGTGATTTTGACAGAGTAACGGTGCTAACTTGAGTTTTATGTGTTATCTTGTCCTTATCCAAGGGTTCTATTTATAGGTAGATACTAGGGTTGTTTAGGCGCCAAAACAAGGAACTCTTAGAGACAAGATCTGCAATGTACCTTTTGTCTTTATTTATCTATTAGCCTCCTGTCCCCTCTTACAGGCGACACCTGGTGTATACCAAAGTCAAAAAGCAAATATTTCGGCTAATAGTGCCAAAACTTGTGATTTGGTAAATATCTTTTCAAACAGTAACTTGATGTACAATCTTGCAAGTGGCCTTGAGGATCACTCACCAGTGGTCAGTTAGAAAATACTTTTGTGACCAGCGTCTTGGCCACTCACTCATTTATTCTAAATGTGGGTTGTGTAAGTGCTTGAATGACCCTTAGGGTCTCTCCTAGCAGTTTCTCTCTTTCCTAAAGTGTCAAGTGGTTGGCCTTTGGCTTTGCCCAACAAACCTTGTCTCTTATCCACTAAACCAAAATCCCATAAGATCCCATCTGGCCTGCTCGAGACCTGCTTGCTCGATCAAGGCTAACTGTGCAAGAAATATAATACTATTAGTATTTGTTTATCAAGTGAGACTTATGAACATCCCCTAAAACTTTTGGGTCTTCTCGCACTTTTCTCTTTTGTCTTGGGGTTGCTCGTTTGAGCACCCCCCGCCAAGTGAGACTTATAATAGGCAGTGTGTATTTGTTCCTTTTTAGTGAGATGGGAGTGAGCCCCCTCGCTAATTAGTTATCTTGACCTCTTTTTGGGACGGGGCCACTCGTTGTAGACCTGCTCGCCCATTTCTTCTATCTTGGCCTCATTATGGACTTGAGGCCACTCGTTGTGTATCCCCTCGCCCTACATTTTATCTTGTCTTATTTCTGAACTTGGGGCCAGTCATTGTGGAACTCCTCACCAACTATTTTGTTATGGGTTATTTCTGGACTTGGGGCCACTCGTTGTGAACCCACTCGCCAAATTCTCCATTTTGACGTCTTTTGGAATTGGGCCACTCGTCATGGACCCACTCCCCAGTTTTCACACCCGCTCGTCTGTGATCCCCCTTGCCCTATTAGGAAGTGATGTAGGGCAGTCGAACATGTACCCCTCTACATTAGCCCCATCGTACAAAAGTATTTGTGTTGGGTAGACCAAAGGATTTTTCACAAAATAATCATCACTTTTTCTATGAATTCGAAGGGTTAGTTCAGTCACATCATTACCCCGTTTGACATTAAATGCCCTTGTCACTTCAGCCTTCATTTATTGTCTTGAGGGGACATATGTCTGCCTAGGGACACGCCTCCCATCATTTGAGCAATCATTTTATTCCTTTTGAGCCGTCAGAACATGCGATTCCTAGGTATAAAATCCCTTTTCAAAAACTTTATCACTTACCTTTGTCATTTTCTTACGTTTATTTCCAGAGCTGTTAGAGAGATAAAGCGGTCGTCCCTTCCAAAACCTCATTTCTCTATAATTAATTTCTTCAAAACCTCTACTTCTTCTCCATGGCTTCTTCTTCCAGAGTCTCTTCTACTACTATCTCTACCGCCACCAACGAGCTCTTAATTGGATCACTGCCCATTCAAGTGATGATTTCAAATGTCCTTGCCACCGGTGTTTCCACCGTGACTTCCACTGTCATCGTTTCCACCACCACCCTTACTGGCGGGTCTGATTCTTCCACCTCTGACGTCACCCTCTCCAAATCTCAGAAGGAGTTTCTTGACAATCATTCAAAAAGAGATTTTGGGCTTTACCGCCTTGCCCCTTATTTTGGGGAGAAGGATACTTTCGTGCCGTCGCTCGAGTGGCTTGAAGAGGAGTTTGTGGCCAAAATTAGTGAGCGACCCCACTTGGGTTTGAGTGAGTCTATTGGCACTCCTATTATTTTGGCTGACAGTATTTTACGAGTTAGAGTGGATAGGGGATTTTTTTCCCATTCTAATATTAATCTTAATGTTTGTGGAGGTACCCCGGACGAGTGGGACCTCTGGGTGGACCACGTTTTTGCTAATCCCTCTCACAAAGTTATTGTTGAGGTTCTTGGTTTGACAAGGACCATTCAGAGTTTGAAAACTTATACCACTGATAAACAATTTAACACCTTTAATCTGTTGGCCTCTCCTTAGATCATGGACTCGCACACTTTCATCACTAGTTGGGGGAATTCACTATTACCCTGGAAGACATATGTGAGTTGATAGGCCACTCTTATTTAGGAAGCCATGTTTTTACTAACGACTTTGAGGATGATGCATAGAAGGAGATGTATAAGGAGCTTCACCAAGCTTTATCTGAGTGCTCTCTATATGTGGCTATGAACAAAATAGGTTCCATTAAGCATTCCTTTGCAAAGTGGTAAAGGTATTGGTTTAGATATTTTGAACCAACCCTAGAAGGTTCAAGCAGGCCGTCCCAAAGCCAAGATGGGACCAAGATCAGTTACCCCTAGCACTTAGTAGTATTCTTTGTCACTTTTCTGAGTAGGTTTCTATTTCCAGGGAGGCAAAATGACTCCCCTCGTGAGCTATTATTTTGCTTGGCAGTTAGACTTGCTCGAAGGAAGGATGTGCCCCTCCCAGCTCTTACTTTGGGCTCAATGTACACCTGGTTGGATCGTGCCCGTGTAGACATGGAATGATAAATGGTTATTATGATGTGAACAATTTTGTCAATTCCTTCATCTTGATGGCCTTCCTTTTTGAGAGATTCCCCAACTTTGCTGCTGAAGCTCGTTTATGCCATAGTAATGCTGCTCGAATCATTAGTTGGCATAAAAAGTATCCCAAGCAAGCCTTGGGCCCTCTCATTGAGAATGTGGATGAATTCTCTTTCTGTCCCTACTGTAAACAAGTGGTGGTGTTTTCTTATGGTGCTCCTTCACAGCCTCTGATGGCAGCTTTTATTGTCCCACCGATGTAGAGTCAGTGTTGACATTACCCAATAAATCTCTCATAACAATGCTTCTTCATTGCATCCTTCCTTCATTACCAGAGCTCGGTCAAGGTGTGGAATTTTATCACTCCGAGAGAGTGAAAAGATAGTTTGGATATGATCAAGGAGTCCACACCCCCACCTACCCCTCGAGCACCTCGCTCACATAGTTGTATTTGGAGGCATATGCCAATTTCACTCACGAAGGGATGCTTCACAGAATTGATGGCCTTGGGGGGCTTTTTGTGCCTGCTCGTGATCATCTCCCTTCTTTTGAGCCGCTCATGGTTTAACCCTTAATAAAAAAATATGTTGTAGATGTGCCTTGCGAGACCATCCCCACTAAGATACCCAACAATGACAAATAAAAAGGACCCAAAAAGAGTTGTGGTATCGTAGCACTATAGTAAATACCCCTCTCAAGCAGGTTACTCCTATCTTGGTGAAGTCACTACGCGAGGAGTCCATATATACCAAGCACCTTGAGCCCCAGTCAACTAAGGCCAAAGGAAAATGGAAGGCCAAGTCTAAGTCCCCCTAGAAGAGAAAGCACCCAGACACTGATGTGTCAAATTTTTTCCCAGCATCAATTGAAACTTCTTCTCCTCTTACTTCACCTGTGATGCAACGGGTACCATCGACGACTCCATCCGTCATAAGTTCTTACTTCTAGATTATGAGTGGGAGAGGCATGTGGCTAAGCCCACTACTCCCTCCTCCATTTCAGACCAAGAGTTAGATACTAACACTCTTGTTATTGAAGAGGCATATCAGATCTTTCGCGAGCAGGGATATGAGGCCTTGGTCATTCCACCTCAGGAAAAATCCCACTCATATGCCCATCTTGCAGAAGGTACTCTAGATAATTCTCTTTTACTTAGTGAAACTGCTAGTCATGAAGTTTCAAATGCTTGTTCCTCATCTTTGCTCACTTGAAGTGGAACTAGTTGATTATGGAAGCACCCCTTACTATGATGATAACAGTTCTTCTTTAAATTCGGTGTTATTGATCCTCACCACGATCACTTTCCTGACACTTGTGTTTTGTTGTTAGCTTTGAGGGGTTCTGTCAGGGAGCAAAAGGATACCATGATCTACTCATCTTTCGCTTCTAGCCCCCACCACTATGCAACTTCCCTATGGGCAGGCTCCTCTCACTTCCGTTGTAAGTTCTTTTATTATTTTCTTTATTCTCTCTTTCTTAAATTGTTCACTATGTTTTCTAACTTTTAACTTTGCTCCTCCCTTTAAATAGTCCCATTTTGTAAGGATGAGTGGTCTTTAAAAGGTGAGGACCAAATCCTCATCTTCACTTGCTCTTATTCGTCGGTATCCTTTCCTACCTGAGAGGAACTCCATGCTTGTCTCCTCCTTAGGTCTCGCTCGAAAGGTTTGTTCTCAATATTCTGTCTTTGTTTATTCTGCAGCTTTCTACTGTGTTTCCCATTTCTGCAAGGGGGTCGTCCATATCCTCCCATTTTGTACAGGTATTCACCCATCTTCTCAAACACTTTTCCTTTTTTATGTCTTTTTATCCACTGGCTTATGACTTTTCTTGTTAACTCACTTCAACTGTTTTTTAATAGGTGACTACAACTCCCAGTCCACCCACCAAAACTCATCCTTCTTCTTCGGTGGGTAGTTCTCTTACTTCACCTACCATCACCACACCTTCAGAGGTACTTCTTAGCATTTATTATTTTATCTCTAATTGAATTTTTGTTTACAGTCAAACACTCTCTCATTCTTGTTGTGCCTGACTTATTTTCTAGGGCCTTCCTCCAAGTGGACTTTCCACCACTAGTCGGGGAGTGCTTTTACCCACTGGGTTTTTTATTCAAAGTTTTTCATCCTCTAGGAGGATACTAGTCCCCAGAGTTTATAATCCTATGGATAATAGGCTCGAGGTTCAACCCCTTCTTGCTCAGCTCATTTTTAGTGTGGCTTCGAGTGGGCCTATCTCATAGGTCCTCATTTCTTCACAAATATTCAAAAGTATCATCTTTATTATTTATCCCCATTGTTATTTTTATTTCTAACAAAATTTTCTTATCGGTAGATTGATACAGGTGTGTTCTCAACTCTTATGGTTGAGTTGAGACCTTCTGCCCCCAGGGTTCATGTATTTAATATTTTAATATTCAATAACTTATGATTCTATATTTCACTTGATTTTTAGTTCATTTATGGTTTACTTTTTGTTTCAGGCTAGCATCAGCACCTCGCCACTAGCTATTTCTACAACTCATGTATAAGTGAGGCTCAACAACCACTCAACCTCAGGTATTTGCTATGGTATTTGCTATATTCTCCTGGGCTTTCTATACTTGTAATTATTTATTTATTTGAGAGTATCTTGGATCATATCCTTTCCTTATTTCCTGGTGATCCCCTCACATGCCTGTTGCAGTGGACCCTCCTTTGAGCTTGCCTACAAGCGCCTCTTTATTAGAGGTCTCTCAGGCACACTATTATACTTGTTACTTCACCCTTCTTATTTTTTTACTGTATAAGGCATCTTGGTGACTTATTCTCTATTTCGTTATTCTCTACGTTGATACTACTAGAGTCCCTCTGTCTACGAATATGTTATGAATACTGCAAAGGTGACTACCAAGGTACTCATTTCAATAGATCTATTTGCTAGACTTACTTTTTATGCACAAGTGGTTTACTAACACTTCCTTATTTCTTTGCCCTTAGGCTAGTGTTGCCGAGGTCCCTTTGCATGTGGGACACCCGATTAGCATCGTAGAAGAGGCTCCTCAAGTGATTATTTAAATATGCTTTTCTTTCTAACTTTCTTTTTTTCTGTGCAAGTGTTCGCTAACACTTTCATGTTTCCTTGTTTTCAGGTTAGTGTTGTGGGTGTTCCTATGATTGTGGAATAGCTTGGGGTAGCTACTGCGAGTGAGGTACTATACTGTTATACCTTATTCACTCTTTTCTATTTTGCCCCGTTTATTTATTCTTACTTTTACTATGAAAGCTTCTTACCATCACATCCCTATTTCCTTTTTTTAGGTTAGTGAGGCAAGTGTTCCTATACTTGTGGAACAGAATGTGAGCACTACAGTGAGCACTCCTTAGGTATTATACTGTCATACCCGATTTATTCTAAATGTTTCTTAGAGTTTTTCTTTCTGATGAGTAAGTGCTCTATTAATGTTATACTTGATTTGTCTTTACCAGGTTGGCACAACACATCAAGGAGGTCCCTCCCGATTTGCAGACAACATGCTCACCCCTTTGGTCCTGGGGGTAAGCTCTTTATTTTTTGTTTCTTTTTTTAAGTGAAGTTATTTAACTATTCTTCTTCCTTTCCTTATCTATTCTTCATGTGTTTCTTGTTTTCAGGATCCTGTGAGTGACCCTGTGGAGGTAGCTAATGACGAGGGGCTTAGATTTGAGGCCACTCGTTCTGATGGTGCTGAGGGTTCTGATGGGGAGTCCTCATTTCTTCCATCTGAGCTTGAGTTTAGGAACACAAGCTATGGCGATATTGAGTTAAAGTCTCCTGATATTCATAAGGGATCTATGGTGCGATGAGCAACCTAAGAGGTTTAAGAGCTCTCCATGATTTTTAGAGGATGTATCACTTTTAGTTATATTGGATTGACACCACAGTTCACCGCTTCATGAGCATTCCCTCTAGGAAGATGATGAGGCTTTATGTGTCTAGGCAGACCAGAGCTTAATAGCGTCAGGCTGAGGCCACTCAGCTGCATGGCCAGATCCATTTGCTTGAGGTCAAGCTGGCTAAGATCATGGATAGTTACTCAGAGGATGAGGCCAAGTTGGCTAGATAAAGGAGGAGTTTGTTCAGGAGGCAGGTCCCTCTTACGCTGATGTGTGCTCGCGGGAGAACCTCTTATTTGTTTTGTCCAGTTGACATTTCTTGAGATGTAAATTTTGTCTTTTTATGTATTTTCATTTTTTTTCTTGTATACGTAAAGACTGCTTCATATCAATGAAAACAAATATTTTTCTTCAATTTGTTTACTTTCATTTCGCCTCTATATTAATTCTGATATCTGTTTACTATGAGGTACTCCCTTTTTCTATGGGAATGTTTGCACATAATATTGGCAAATTAAATTTTTAGAACTGCCCTTTGGTCTGCGGGGTACTTGTTTCATATTTCATTTGGATCCTTTTTACTTTTAAGAAAATAACTTAGGGGAGGGATATAACCTCTCTCCATATTTTGAAATAATCAAGTAAATAACTTGTAGAACATAAGCAAAGACATCACTTCACTTTTCAAAACTTTTTCTCAGAATAAAATAAAGAATTTGTAAATGTTTTAAAACTCCCCCTTAATTTGTGGGGTATTTAAACTGTTATACCTAGAGGGACTTTGCTCACTATACTTTAATTTTGGGATACATATACCCCATAAGTATAATGAGTAAAGTTCCTTAGGTTCTGGACCTTCTTATAAACTTTGAGAGTCAAAATTTGTTTTACCTACCATAAAATATATATATCTCTTTTACTTTCATTTATGGGAAAAATGATATATTGGTTATTCATGGTGTACCCACTTCACACCTTATTAGTGAGTGGGTTCTCGTAATCTATTAGCGAAAAATGCATATAAGTAAAGCAAAAAAAAATTCAAGTGTTACTGGTCAAAATAACATCATTCACTTCTATGTGGAATTCAATTTTTGTATTGTTTACATGAACCATACTCAAGGTTTCCTTTATAAAAAAAGAGTATATATGATAGAGAAAACTTTTTACAATCACCAAAAGAAAATAACTTAGAAAAGAGTCAGGCGTTGTATTTCTTTTGCCACTTTCAGTTGATAGACCAGAGGCATTCTCTCTCAGGTTCAGATATCTGGTAGTAGTCTGACTTCCCCACTCCTTGTTCCATAAAGGGCCCTTCTTAGTTTGGCTTGAACTTGGATCCTGACATGCTCCTAAAGTGATGAAGGGATGATCGTAAGACCAAGTCTCCTACTTGAAACTCTCTAGGCTTAACCGAATTCTCATAAGCTCTAGATAGTTGTTGGGTATAGACTTTGAAATTTTCTTGGGCCTTATCCCGATGCTCATCCAGGGCCTCTAATTGTACATGCTCGGGATCTGGTACTCAGTGCCACTCTAGATGAGGGTACTACCAAATCTACTAGTAGGATAACTTCTGTCCCGTAGACCAGTGATAAATGAGAAAACCTTGTTGGCATTGTCTTTGAGGTTCTATAGGCCCATGAAATTATTGGCAGCTTTTCATTCCAAGCCATTGACATGTCTTCCATCTTCTTCTTCAAGATGTTGATCAATGTCTTGTTTGTAGCCTATGCTTGGTTGTTCCCTTTAGGATACGAGATAGTTAAACTATTATCCACGACACTACACCAAAAATAATAATCTGGCATGGTTTAAAACTGTGCTAGATAAAATCTGGCATAGTTTTGAACTGTGCCAAAATCGTGTGTTCCAAACTGACATTTTTTTCTGACACAGTTTAAAAGTGGGCCAGATTTTGTCAAATAGGTTCATTTCTAGCACACTTTCAAACCGTGCCAGAATTTGATATTTTTAGCACACTTTTAGCACAGTTTTGAACTGTTCCAGATTGAGTACATTTTGTACACTTTTGGCACAATCAAAACAGTGCCAAAATTTGGTTCGCTTTTGGCACGGTTTTGAACTGAGCCATATTTTTGAATTAGTAAAAAAAATTTATAAATAATATTACAAAAAATATAATTAATCCTACATATCAAGTAACAAAGAATTAATGAGTAACTTCAGCTAATTAAATCTTCAGACAAAGTCATAGTTGAAGATCATTTTTATAGAAAACTCGAAGAGCCAAATTTATGAAAACAAAACGAAGAACAAGCAGACAAAAAATCTCCAAAATGAAAATAATGGAAGAACGTAAAGCCTTATAGAGATGTTTATAAGAAACTAAAGTCTCTGGTTAAGTATTAAACCAATGATACCCAAGCCAAGGATAATCAAAAAAGGAAAAATAGGGGTTTTTTGAGATGAGAATAAAATATATACATATAAGGAGCACAAGTAATAAAAAGCAAATCCAAATATGGATCATAAAGATCCGTTGGTAAAAAGTTCGTAACCTTTCATCATGCAAAACACCATGAGTGCTATGCAAATAAAATGCTCTTGCATCAACTCAAGCTCCAGTAACAGAACCCGAAAGCAAAAACACCAGTCTTCTCATCCAACTTACACAATGACGAACAAATACTGCATCTGAGTTGCCTCTCTTAACTTTATAGTCCCCAGAAATAACATTTTCATTGCCTACAGAAATCATCAAAACATCTAAAGTGTAAATTATGATTTGAAAAGGAAAAAAAGACAAAATTAATCCCAAAGTTAGAAGATTCACCAAGTCATCTTTGAAGGTTTCAAGAGCGCACACCTTTTTCCTAAAAGACAAACTCACTGTTTAAGAATGCGAATTAAAGAGATCAATATATGCTCATATAAGTGTTTATATGGCGATAGTGTTAAAATTAATGTACTCCCACGACGTACTAATTTGCCCAACTCAAATATTTTTTTTCTAAACTGCACTTCCAATAAAACTCACTGGTTTTGTATATAAATTTTAGTCCCAGTGTTTTAGACAAAATGTGAAGGAGTACAAAGTGTACCGGTCCAGTTGTGTGAATTATAGACCATCCGATCCAGGGCCTGAATGGACAGCTGTGGAGATTCAACAACTCTCATTCCATCTCTATATGCCATGAACTTGTTAATTTGTATTGTCACCTACAAATATAGAAATACGATAATATAACCTTCCATTAATTCATGAAACCGTTAATAAACATGTATCACGTGGTTCTACAAGAACGTGTTACACTTGAACATACTAGTTATTTACAAAGAAACACATGAAGAAACAATACAGATTGAAATATCATTGTATTTTAACATCTTACTATCCCCCAAGTGTATACAAAAAATTGTTAACGCAGAAGCCCCTAAATTTTAAAAATTCTTTTAAATTAACTTTCGGAATAGGACGGTTCAACACAATATAAACTACAAATTCTAATTTCAAATTTTAATTTCTTTCAAATTAAAATAAACTAAACTAAAAGTGACATTAAATTAATTAACAAATTAATTTTCACTTAAACAACTTAATTCAATCCAAGTCCTAAAATTTTCCTAACAAGATTAATTCATTTGTCTACATAGGCCAAACCAAATTTTATCAAATTAAAATTAATGACTTGATCTAAATTAATTAAATTTTATCCAAATTAATTTTAGCACCAAATTGAGCATGAGTAGTGACTTAAACTATATTTTATCTTTTAGTCCTAAGCATGCATCTAAGTGATATAGCAAGATAAAATAAATCACAAACCACTACACTGCGATGTACGAGGAAACCCAAATGGGAAAAACCTCGGACGACTCCTAGCCTTAAGTCCACTAAGTACGGTTTTATTTTTACAAGACAAATGACTTACTACACACGACTTGTTCCGTCCAAACCTTGACGCGTCTTCTTGTAACTACCTCCGCCTAGATGACAATCCCGAACTCCACCGGAACCTTGAAATCCACCAATGAAATTTTTGGTCAACTGTCAACCCGCACTCGAAGCCTTTCTCCGAGTGGGAACGACGCAACAAACAAAGTCTTCTTCTTTGTGGGATGTAGAAGCAAACCCAAACAAACTCTTCAAAGGGTAGAGTAGAACCCGGTGCCAAACATTCCAAGCAAATATATATATATATATATATGAAAAACTTGGAATAAACAAACTAAAACTATGGGTGTGAAACACTTGGTTTTATTCTAAGGATTGAACATTTTTAACAAAAACCAAGGAGACCTTTCTTAGAGAATTTTTTCTCTCAAGATCCCTTAGAAAAGTATGAAAAATCTTAGCAAAAAGTGTCTTCCCGTACATATTAAAACTGGTACAAAGTAGTGGGGTAGTGGGGGTTAAAAATGAAAACTGGCAAAAACTGACGAAACTGAAATTTTGTTTGAAATCTCGTTCTAACGAGTTCGTTGAACGAACTTTCTAACGATATTTTAGGCCATGGTTCTAGAGAATTTCGATATGAACGCGTGGTCGCTAATTTCGTATTTTTCTAATTTTTTTGGATTTGATATGACTTTTCTACGAAAAGGTGTCTGAGAACAAAATCTTTAGAACTATGAATTCAAAAAATATTAACAAAAAAAATACTAACACCCAAATTAAATTTCCAAGATCCTATATATATATTAATGCATTCATACCTTTAGGAGACATTCGAATCCACATGTCGATGACGTGAAACTTGACACGAAAATCGGTAATGATGAAGCTTTTAAATTCTAGGCCGCTACGTCTTCAACTCCTCAAACACGTCATAGGCTTGATAGGGAAAAGTTCTATCCTATGACTCAAATGGTTTTTTCTGGAATTAATCCAACACTACATAAGACTCAATTGGAAATTTGTTACCTTACAAAAATAAAAGGAGAGGAGAGGAGAAGAGAAGGGAAAGGAAAGGAAGGTCAAGTCTACGCACTTGTGCTTAGCGATTAATAATTCCACTCCATCAAAATTATGGAGATTTCATCAGTTTATATAGGAAAATAGAGAACCTAATTCACTATGAGAAATAACTTAATTAATTTGATTACCAAAATACAGTAAGAACTTAATTTGACTAAAATGTCTTAAATACATTTATTCTATACAAACATTAAATTAATTTTATCTCTTGGTCCTCCCAAACTCACAAAAATTACTAATTGAATTTAATCCCAAAGTATAATACACAAACACCTTAAATCCAATTTATCTTCTTGGTGCATGCCTTATCATTCTACCCACCATTGAGAAAAATTCACCCTCAAGTTTTGTAGCGTGTAAAAGTAAAAAATAGAAAGCTCTGATGTTACATAGCTTGTCATATAAATGCTTATTTTAGTTCAAGATTATGTCATATTGAGAAAACGAAGACAATAAATAGGGATATGATAGATCCTAAATTAACTGCGTGTGCACAACATAAGTACCTTGCATCTCACAACAATGTTAATGGCATCTGAAGGTCGAAGGTCAAAGCTGACACTCTCTATTTCATCATCCAACTGAGATCACAACCACCAGCATAACTTTCAGTTAAAAAATCAAGCTGAGAAAAATTTATATGGTTCTACAAGTAAATCATTCAAGACACAAGTATAGGTATAGGCCTTTTTGAGGTACAACTGAGCAAAATATGCCTCATGGATTCTCTTGGTGACTCTAACAAGTTTCCCCTGTATATATTGGAGACCAAATGAATTAGAATAGGAGTAAAAAAAGAGAACAATTAGGTATTATAGGTATTTAATAGTGATTTAATCCCCTTTGATCTATTTTAAATTCAAGTATATGACTCATTATCTAAATCTAACACAAATAGCTGGGCTCTAAGTCCGAGTCGTAGATGCCACACCTCAAAACAACCTCATCTCATTCACATCAAATTCATACAAACAAAATAAAAATTGAACTGAAAACACAAAAAAAAAAACAAGTTTACCTCTGCTAGGGGTGGTGCACAGGCGGAGAGACATGGGAGGAATGAGGTCCTCTACTACAGGAAACAAGGGCGGTGCGCAACAATGGAGGTCCTCTACTAAGGAAATAGGGGCGGAGAGCGGCACGAGAGGAAATTTGAATTTTAAATTATCATGCAAATTGTGAGAAAGCAATTACATGATTGCTTTCCAGAACACGAGTTATACATAAAGATATAGCAACTATTCTATTCCGATTGCACTAAATAAAGATCGTTAAATTGTAGGAGATGTACGTTTGTTTTTTTAATTTTGAAGTTGTAAATGACTTAAAAGAAAAGCAATAAGTATTTTCGCTGCTGAATCTCAGGGATGATGCAAGAATTCCATATAAGAGCTAGCACGAGTGTGCCAAGTCATTTTCTCTACTATCCATTTTATGGTATACAACTGTTTTAGCCAAGGGATTAAAGGGTAATGTCGCATTACCTTCTTGGGAACCCTATAATACTATTTTTTTCCATTAATATTCTGAATTTCTACCCCATCCTTGTCTAGAGAAGTAAACTTGTAGCGTAAAGAACCACATATTATACATCTATTGGATTTTTCACGCTCTTTACAAAATAACATACAGTTGTTAATGCATATGTCATACTTAACATAATCCATACCAAGATCTCTAACAATATTTTTCATTTATGTATAACTAGTTGTCAAGTTGTTCCCTCCAGTAAGTATTTCATTTAACAATATAAGAATTCCACATGTAGCACCATCCGACAAATTGAATTGTGTTTTCAAATCATTCAACTTTATAAGAGCATACATTGTGGTATGACACGAAGAACCAATAGCTAGGTGCAATGGCTCCTGTGTGAGTCGATGTAAACGATCATACTTCTTGCCTTTGTATTTATGTGTGTGAGAATGATTGGGAACCTCAAAAGTTAGGGGGGGAGGATTCATCACTGCCTACACAATTAGGTTCATTAGGTTTTGCTTCACCCGTAAACATCTCAAAAGCATCATTCACAAGATAATTATAAATTGGAATATTGTGCACATCAGCGTGTTCTGTCGATGTCATAGATTGAGGTGGTGGTTGGACTTGATCAAAAACTAATGTCTCACCATGAAAATTACATAAGGTATAGTTCATGCCCATACCATATGTCATTAAATGAACAAATATATCATCTATAACAACACGTTCTTTCCCATTTTGACAACGTCTACAGGGACACGAATGCTTAGCATTCAAACTATTATTATGCACATAATGTATAAACTGTAACACCCCATCTCTATACATATTGGGCTTGATATTTTTCTCATTTATCCACTTTTTGTTGATTCCCGATGAAATCCTAATAAGTATAAAGAACACACATTATAATATACATGCTTATGGTAGATATATTTAAGTTTTTATTCATGTGTAAATATGTATATATTTTAGCTCCTATATTTACTCCATCTCCTTTATAGGGTAAGGGTCCTATCCCATTCGAAAATGCATATTTTTTATTGTTCATAATGTCTCATGCCATGTCCTAATCTGAAAATTTCTCCAGCATCTCCCTATAGTTCTTTAAGTACACAATTTAAATTGGTACTGCTCATGTGTTACTTAAGTTTTTCAACCAAGAAAACACCAAACACTACATCAATCTAGTATGCACCCAAAGAACATAAAGAGACACCACCTAATTTTCCAAGATAGGACATGCATAAACATTATGTACAATATAGACTTTTGCATTTCCAAATTGTCCAAAAATGGAACAATTTAAGAGTTCTCACCACAGTCATAGTGAGACCTCTTGAATGGGTCTAGGGTTCTTCTAAACGTGCAACATTATTATTGAATGTTTAGCATTAATGTCGACTTAATATTTAAATAGTTTTTTTTTCTTTTTCTTAAATTTTCAACACAAAATCTCATTTATCCATTTAATTAGTGGGGGTTTAAACTTACTATTTCAATTTTTTTTATATTATTATTGAATGTTTAGCACTTAAATTTTCTTAAAACTCCATAACCTATATGAAGCAGAACAGATATGCATTTTAAATAGATGGGTAAGAACATAAAACAATAGATTACCACTAAAAGATCCCAAGCTCCATCCAAAAACCAATGATTTTTTTTCATTATCAACATTCAATTTGAACCAAAAACTCACACATTAAAAAACACAATAACTATTGAAAAATGTATTTATAAAACCCTAAAAATGCAAAACACGAATCAAATCACGGATTGCATAAACTCTAGGATCGAATTTGATACCTTTCCAAGAATACTTCCCAAGAATAATTTGGACCCTAACTTTGGCAAATTACGAATACCTTTGCAAAGCAAAATCGCGAACACCAATATTTATCCACATGAAAAGAGAGACATCTTATTAGGCTGCCTTTATAAAGACTTAGGTGAAAAAAATATAGATGCTTTTAAAATTACCTGATTAGGATGAGTGGAGTGAGAGAGAGACGAACGGAGAGAGAAAGAGCTTAGAGGAGAGACTGAGATGACCGGAGAGGGATCTACACATTGAACGGAGAGTGAGAGCTGGTCGTAGAGAGAGAGAAATTGAAACAGATAGAGGATGATAGGGTTAACGAGTGAGAGGGAATGAGAGAGAGGGATACACAAAGTTAATATAATGATTTTATAGGGTATTTTACATTTTAGTCAAGTGTAATAAATTTTGGCACACTTTAAAATAGTGCCAGACACTGTTCTAAAGTGTGCCAGATTGTCCTTAAACCATGTTAGAATTTGGCACAGTTTTAAACTGTGCCTGATTTTTAATATTAGGGTGTTCCAAATTACTATTTTTGGTGTAGTACGATCTTGTACTTATCTGTCAGGAGCCCCATCTCCTTTCATACGAATTGTTTCCCGTTGTCTATAAGGATAACCTTGGGGATACCAAACCTGCATATTATATATTCCTTGATAAATTGGGTCACCACCTGAGCAGTCACCCTACTCAAGGGAGTCGCTTCTGCCCATTTGGTATATAATTCAATACCAATAATGATGAAGGCTTTGCTATGAGAAGCTAGACTAATCTTCCTTACTAGATCAAATGACCAAGTGTTGAAGGGGCAGGGATCTGCTAGACTTTGCAAGCTTACTAAGGGGGAATGGACCATGTTTCCATGTACTTGGCATGCCATAATTTTTTTTACAAAGGGGATAGAATCAACCTCCATCGTTGGCTAATAATACCCTAACATCTTTAATTGATCATATAACTTAGAACCTCCTATATGGGAAGGCTCGTGAGTCTCCTTCAACACTTTCTCTACACCCCCTTGGCCACACATCATAGTTCCTTCTCATTATATCCTCTTTTTAGAGCCCCTTCTACCAAGTAGAAACAAGTTGCTCCTTTCTTCAAGTAAATTTCATCTTCCCTCTCAGCTGGAAGCTCCCTATCCTTGAGGTAGGCTATGTAGGGTTGCTTCTAATCTTTAAATTTCTCCATAAAGTTAGCTTTAACAGGGTAATAGAATTAAGTTTGGCAATTTAAGAATCTTTGTTATAGGAGAGCAACCTCCATGCTCATGGTGGGCCAATAGTAACCCCCTCGTTGTAATTATTGATAAAGGTGAATATCAGTATCCCCACAATTCTTCTCATACATGGACGTCAACCTTTCTTTAGCTTTTTCATCCCCTACACACCGTGACATGAACCATCTTGGGCTCTTAAAGTGAAGCGCCCTCTAGAGCAGGTGTTAATTCACTAACTTTAACATCTTCATGCTTCTTTATCTCGTTTCCATCTATTTCACTATAGGATACCTAGAGGGTTCTGGCTTCTCACTTGGAAATAATGACTTCACTATGGTTGGCACTATTGTTCATCACAACATGATGGTAGCTTTCTACCCCTCCATCTCTAATTTCTGAGCTATTATGGCCAACGCTTATAGATGTTTTTTCATCGTCCGATTATGTCTCTTTATTGTCACCTTAAAAAATTGGCAAAGTAATTTCTTAATGATTGGTTTGTATGGGGCTAGGTTGGCATTCTTGAGAGAAAATTATCCATTAACTTGTTTCACCACCAAGTTAGAATTTTCTCATATGCATAACATTCTAATTCATCTTCTCAGTGCCTCTAATAGACTAAGTATGAGGGCCTCATACTCTGCCTCATTTTGAAAACCATCTTGAAAGAGAGGATAAACTTCTCTATTCCATTTTAGAGGATAATACTAGGCCCACCTGCCCCTTGGGCACAAGAACCATCAAACTCCATCTCCTACTCCTCCATTTCCTCTTCTAGGCAGGCTTGAAAATTCTTTCCTGACAATTCCTCACTAGGAGGCTCGAAGTTCTGACTGGGGAAATGGGCTAACAAATCTGGTACAACTTGAGTCTTGATGGCTTTCACGACCACACATTTCAAATCATATTATGACAATATTAGAAACCACCTTGCTGCTCTCCCCACTGGAATGATTTGTGCAAAGAGATATTTTATGGGATCACATTTAGTGATGATGTGAACTGTGAAAGCAAGCAGGTAGTGTCTCAGTTTCTGCCTTATAACAACTAAGGCAAAATAATGCCTCTCTACGCTGGTATATTAGGATTCGGTATTTGAAATCACTCATGATAATTATTACACATACCTATCTACTCATGACTTCTCTTGAGAAATAAAAGCTCCTATAGATCTTTCTGTTTAGGTCAAGTAGAGCAGCAATGATGCACCTTCTTCTGGTGGTACCATCATTGAGGGGGAGGCCAATATCACCTTTATCTTTTCGAAAGCTTTCTTTTGTCCCTCTCCCAAATCTATTTGGCTTTTTCTTTCATCAAAGGGGAAAAAGGGTGAGTCACCTCTGCCAAAGCTAGTATGAATCTCCTCAGGTAAGAAAACTTTCCCAAGAAGCTCTTGAGTTGTCTCTGACTTTTTGGTGACAGCATCATCAAGAAGGCTTTTTTATTTTCTTTGTAAACTTTCATCCCTTATTTATTTACTACAAAACCCAAAAATTTTCCCGTCGTTACCCCAAAGGCATATTTAGAGGGGGTTCATCTTCTTCAAGTTCAGTTAATGCTCACTGATATGGGTATTAAATGGGTGTGCAAAATAAGGTTCTTACAATAGCTCTCGTGTATGGAGGAAGTTGGACAACAATTCTAGGCTCAGAATGCCCTCTCTGTTAAACTGTTTGTCTGATGTATTTATATGAAGGCCAGGTTACTCGAGTAAACTTACCCGTGTTTAATATTATTAATTACATTAAATGCACAAGTAACTCCCATTAATGCAAACGATATTGCATTAAATGCATGGGATCTCATAATTTGGTGGGATACTGTTTCATTGGCTGAAGGTATGGTGGGCATTTAAGGAGCGACGTGACGTGGCAAGTTGGGGCTTATCTTAGAACGGCTAAAAGGTCAGGTTTGGTGAACTAGACCTACCATCCTAAGGATAAAACTTTGAATCCCTCAATTCCAGACTTTATAACGTCAAAAAGTGGGTAAACAGTGACTCTGGTAAGTTTATAATCACACCAGTCAGGCGGGATGGCATCTGCTTTAAGGTTGCTCAGTTGGTAGGTATCTCGAGTGTTTAGTTTTATGTTTATTGGTTAAGAACTATCTTAAGACCAAGACTGCAAGATTGAGGTATCTCGAGGAGGTTCCCTCGAATAAGTAGTAGTTGAGGTAGCTCGGCTGTAGTGTCCTCAGAAACCATATGTACTATGTGAAGTTTCGCCTAAGTGTGCAAAGAGGGTTGGTAATTATATTCCCAATGTTGACATGCTCCCAATTCTCCAAACCATGTCCCTACGAGGTTCCCAAAAGGAGGTTGTTCAATAGAACATGTTAGATCTCCCATGACTTGCCAGTTATTGTCCCTCGTGGGTACCAAACAAACTCGCTCAACATATAACATAAGATAAAGTATATGGTACAATTCATTCTATTCCCTATTATAAAATATCATCATTCAAGTGACCCTGATCTACAAATTGGGTCCTTCGAACCACTTCCATAGGATAATCTTCGAGGTAGGTCCTTCGAGCAACCTCTATGGAGAATCTTCAAGGTGGGTCCTTTGAGACACTACTATGGAGAATATTTGAGGTTACTTGCTCAGGTGACCTTCATCCACCTTATTTGTCTGCCAATCAACAGAATAAATAAATTAATCACTCTTTGGTGGGGACTCCCCCCTGTATTTTCCCCTTCATAGAGATATTTGTTTATTGCATGAAGAAATATCTGTACGAAACCCTTTGTTGATATTCAATCCTTTCCCGCTACAAGTTTTCAATATCCCTAGGCAATTGATTCACAAGAAATAACAAATTATTAGTAGGGGAGGAGTTATTTCTTCCTCAATCTTTCGAACCGCCTCGTCTGTCTAATAAATATCTTGCCATACATAAAATAATATCTCTTCCTTTTGTGATGATTCATAATTACTCGTGGGAGATGCCTTGGGGAAAGTGAAGAGGTTTATTCAAATTTCCCCTAAAACTCTTCATTTCTCCCAAGACGAAAATACTCCAAGCATGTCTCATTTAACGAGGCTGTCGTTTGTGCTTCTGTCTATGACATGTGGCAACACCAGGGTATGCGCGTGTTCCCCACATTTCTCATTCGCACATTTTCTCCCCGAAACGTCATTATTTCAACCCTTGAACTCAGCTGCAACACGTGTGTGGTGAACACACAAGTCAATTTGATCATTATCGCGCTTCTTTAAGCGTGCCTTTTGCCACCCATTGGGGTCTGTGTTGCCCCTATAAAAGGGGGTGTGCCTTCATTTCAAATTTCCACCTTTGGGTTTTCATCTTTGAGTTAAGCTTTTGTGAGAGAAGACTTTGTCTTCTTTTACAACTTCATTCCTTTCAACTTACCTTATTCTCCTAAGTTCTCCATGGCACCCATCGTTAAGAGAACTCACTCTGCTAGGGGTGCTTCCCCCAAAACTCAAGCGCGCCAAAACCAATGGATGTGTTACCGTTATGCTCCTTATTTTGGGGAGTCTTATCACTTCTGGTAGACGGTGGAGAGGTTTTATAATGATCTAGATCCGATTGAAAACCCTAAGTTGTTGATGGATGAGGGCGAGGATGTTGAGGACTTAGCCTACATCCCCACCGCCACTATTACTCGATTTCCTGTTAAGAGTGGTGATTTCCCATACTCCAAGGTAGAGTTTGAAGCTTCCTCCGGTGCTTGTGAGGGGTTAGGTCCTTAGACCGACTACATCCACTCCAAATACTCTGTTCAACTTACTTTTATGGACCTATCCTGCTCCAGTTGGCTGAGTGATCTTACTCTTGCCAAAAACAACACTGCCCTCCAACTACTCGTTTCTTGTTGGAGTCACAGGTCACACACCTTTTGGCCTCTTGGGGGGAATTTAGTATCACCCTCGAAGACGTTTATGAGCTGCTAGGGTTGGAGGCGACGAGATTTAATACATTTTTTGAAGAAGCGATATCCAGCAAAAAGAAGGCCTTGAAGGCTGAGTTAGAAGCAGTTGTGAAGGACTGCATGGTGACATATAACAAGTGTAGCTAATCAGAGGTAATTAGGTAGCTCTACTTTATTCAGGACAAGGCAGTGATTACAGCCCGCGAGGTAGAAAATGAAAATCCTCATAGAAAGCAGGTGTTCGAACAACCCATGAATGGAAAAGGGTTTTGATTCTCAGATCGAACTAGCTGGTTATATCTGGGTGATGTTGTCAAAGATAAATATGGCTGTTCGAATGGCCAGCAATGTGAAGCTTCCTCTCGCGACTATTATACTTGGTTCGTTGTACACTTGGTTGGATCCGGTGGCGATGAATTCATCCAGGGGCATCGGCTAGTTTAATGTCTCCAGCTACGCGAATCACATTCTTTTAACAACTGGCCTTTATGCTCACTTTTCGGACTATGCCCCAGTTGGTAACTACCCCAGTTCTCAGCCCATCAGAATCCCCAGGATCTATTTTTGGAATCATAAGAGTGTCAAGAAGCCTCTCATCTCTTTGATCGATAGAGACGAAAGGTTCTTACCTCGCCCCTATGTTGGGGTGGACCAGTTTTTTACAAATGATTTTTTCACTGAGGAGGAACATCCTATCACTCCCTCGATGAAGAACTAGCTAGTAACTTCCCATCGAATAATGTACTCCTTCTGCTAATCCCTTTTTATTTATCCTTTTACACGAAACAATCTTTATTTTATTCCTTCTATAGTCCCCGTCGTGTAGCCTTGTAATTTGGTTTTGATCAAGGAAATCCTATACTAATCCACTTTACCCGCGAGAAGCCTACAAACTTTTCTTTTTCTTGTGATAATTATCTAACTTCAGCTGTGGTAAATCTCTACGCTAGCTACCCAACCAATCCTGTCATTCCAAGTAAGGAAGCTCGAGGGAGCAGGTCAGCCATATACATAATTGTGTTTTAGAAAAACCAGCTTGTTTGATTTCAAAGTAACATTCTGAAAGAACCTAGATATCCTGAGGTTGATAGATACCCTCCCACAGAGTTGGGTCTAAGAAATTATATCACCTTCTCTTATGTATTTCCTCTTAGCACTTCCAATAACTCTGTCCCTTTCGAACTACCTCCAATAGCTTCAGTAGACCAATCCGTAGTCAAGAATAAGAAAGCATCTCAATCCTCCATTTTAGTCGAAGTAGTTGCTGTTGACCTTGGTCCTTCGAGGCCAATTGAAGGAAGTGATATTCAGCGTGTTTCCTCGACCAGAGCGGCTGTGAGGGCTACCAAAAAAGCCCCAATTAATAAGTTAAAAACTGTCCAACAAGATCCAGTGGTCCGTACTCCTGACCTCAAAGTCACCCAAGAAGTCAATCTAATGTTTGACCAACTTCGACAGACTTGGGAGAACTTTAATGAAGAATATGGGGTTTTATGTCAGCCGAGATGGCTTCACGTGATTTCTCGTACATTCCTGATCCTTAAAAGATGAGGCAATTAGCCCTCTTAAACTTTTGCTGGAGGGATCAGGCGAATCAAGCGAGGTGGAGTTGCTCGAGAAGCATGTAGCTGCTGGTTTCGATGCTGCTTCTGCTAATGATGATGACGGTGAGGAAGGAGAAAAGGAAGCATAGGAAGAGGAGGAATAAGAAGAAGAAAAACAAGAAGAAGAACAAGAAGAAGAGGAAGATACTTCATTGATTCGGTGACACAGGTTGAGGAGAATGGTTTCCCCTTCTAAACCTACCCCACCCCCTTAGGATTATGAAGTTTTAGAGGAAGTATTGGAAGAAGAAGAGGTATATTTTCTATCATTCTTCTAAGTCTTTAACTTTTTTCTCTTATACCTTGTGATGATGACTCCATTTTGTTCCAACCCTCCCATTTTTTAGGTTGATGCGTAGGTGACTCGCGTGATGATGTTGATGAGAGCAGTCTGTTGGAGAAGTATGGTGAAGTTTTACTTGCCTCGAAAGAAACTTTGCCGTAGTATATATCTACCCCTATTGCTTCGTAGGTAACCTCCAATTTCTCCCTAGGGGTAGTTATTTCTGATACTTCAGTTGAATTAAGTAGCGATTATTCAACCGACTCTACTTTTTTACGTGAGTAGGCTGGTCTTGAGATAAGTGTTCCAGATATGAGGATTGTTGAAGCTATTCCTAAATCCCCTGTTCCTGTTAGTTCGCTACCCATGGTAAGATTTTTCCTCTTACTAGTCCAAGTTCTTGTGTCCCTTTCAACTTGATATTATAAATTCTTCTTCTTTGTCATTCGCAGGTTCCTATGCATGTTCTAACTGCCCCGTTATCTCCCCCCTCTTCTAACGATCACGTTCTTGTTACTTTGTTTAGGCTTTCCATCCTTAATCAGGAGGGTGCCGATATTACTGTGTCCGGTCAAGGAGAAGAGAGAGAGGATGAGGTTGTTGAAGTGGTGGGGGGGAGGGGGGGATGTGATTGCCCCCCAAGATCAACATTTATTGGTGGCACTTAGTTTAGCTGAAGAGGAAGATGTAGTTCAATTGGCTACTCGTGATTTTGCAGATGAGCACATCCAGAGGTATTCTTTTATTCTTCTAGATATCTATTGCATTTAAACTTGATTAGTTTTTCCAAGTCTTATTGGTCTTAGAAATATCCCATAATCGAGTGTCAGGCGGTCTAAGTTATATTAGTCTTATAAATATCCCATAACCGAGGGTTAGGCGGGCCAAGTATTATTGGTATAAAATCTCCTATAACCGAGGGTCAAGAGGGACAAGTCTTATTGGCATAAAATCTCCCATAATTGTCAGGCGGGACAAGTCTTATTGGCATAAAATTTCTGATAACCGAGGGTCCGACGGGCCAAGTCTTATTGGCATAAAATCTCCCATAACCGAGGGTCAGGCGGGCCAAGTTATATTGGACTTAAAATTCATTCTTGCAAGACAATTTGTATGTGTTTTTTCTCACTTGGAAATTTCTTGTATTTCAGGTAGAGGTCGAGCAACCTGCAGTGCGAGAGCCAGATGTTAATCCTGTTGCTCATGAGGTTGCGCAGGCGAGGATTCTAACTGAATTCGTATCTTTGGGTAAGGCTCCTGCTATACAGGTTCGAGGAATAACGCCTAGTGTTGGTGAGGTGCATGGGGTGGTTGTTTCTAGGGTCCAAGAAAGTGACAGTGCTTTACATACCCGGATACCCTCTGCTAGTAATAGTGTCTTTAGTGCACATCCTCCTGAAGCAGCCCCTGAGTTAGTTGTAAGGTAAACTTTGGCCAATTTCCTCCACATACTGACTGAGGGTCCTCGTGTGTTGATTGAGCAACTCTTGGCCCGTTTTCCTTCAACTTTCACTTATCGCAGTGTTTAGCCTATTCAAGGTATGATGGCTTTCCGCTTGCTTTGGATCACCATTATTTTGGAGGATATCCTCAATACCCTCTCGAGTCACTTAGTTCTTATACAATTAAGCCATTATTGGGGAAGGTTAATGTGCTCATCAATGATGGATTCTCACTGTCTTGGTTGGTAAAACTGCTTCGTGACTTCAAGAAAGCTGACCTACCTGCCCTTTATCATCGACTGTAGAAATCTCATCGCTCGCAGGTAGCTATTTCGAAGGAGCTTGTAAGTTTTGAGACCCAACTGGTTATGTCTGAACAGGAGGTACGGGAGGCTCGAGAAGATGTTTCTTGGGTGGAGGTTGAGCTTATCAAGAAAGAACAAGACTTAGAGTCTATTCAGTAAAAGATGGAGCTTCGTTAGAAGGATTTGTTCGATCTTATTGCAGACCAGAGCGATCTTGATCAAATTCTCCCCCAATATTACCATCAGTTGCTTGGATTAACAAACCTTCATTTCATTATTGATATACTGTAGCCACCCTTATTTAATGTTTCCCTTGTTGGTGTTCCTTAGTTTGGGGTTTTGATCCCCCTCTTTGTTTTATTTGCATATAATCACAGTATTTCTTTATTAAAATAAAAAAAAGAGGTTGGTACCTTTGGTGTTTTCTTCCTTTCCCCTTTTTTATTTTAACATTGGTTAAACTATTACATTAATACAACTCACGCCATGCAAGATAAGGAGAAGAACAAACACACACACAAAAAAGGTGGTGGGTTAACATTTTCCACATAAACATTACTTCACACTATATTAAATGAATAAGCCCCATCATTTCCGAGGGACATCCTTTCGAACAAACATTAACATGATACAGTGCAATAAACTGAGGTATTGGCAAAAAATACATTTAAACATGGTATATCTTCATCCACTTGTTGTTCAGTTTGAAATTAACATTGTCCTCCACCTTAGATATCTCGCAATAACCCGAATCATGAGCTACTCGAATGATGTAAGGTCCTTACCAGTTGGCCTCAAACTTGGGCAATGATAAACCTCTAATATGCCTTGTGCATGCTTTTAGAACCAAGACCCCCTCTTTAAACTTCCTTGACCTCACTAATTGGTCGTAGGATCTGGACAAGTGCTTCCTATGCATGTCTAAGTGTCTCATTGCATTGTCCCAATAGTCTTCTAGTGCTTCAAATTGTACGTGCCGACTGTGAGGGATTATGGCACTTTGTAAGTTATAGCGGACGGAAGGTATCTCGAGTTCAACCGGTAAAACTTCTTCTGCCCCAAACGTTAAGGAAATTGGGGTATATTTCGTTGGTTTCCTCTTTGTTGTTCGGTAGACCCAAAGTACTTATGGGATATTGTTATCCCATGTGCCCAAGAAATCTTATAACATCTTTGCCAAGATATTTATTAAGGTCTTGTTGTTGGACTCTGCCTACCCGTTGCACTTCGAGTATGCTACCATTGACTTATGATAGATAATGGAATACTTTTCCGTTAGCAAACTCACTTCGCTATTCACGAAAGGGGTTCCTTTATCTGATAAAACACCACCAGGATACCAAATCAGCAAATGATATACTCCTTCATGAATTGGGCCACTACTCTTAGTGTTGCTTTCTTAAGCGGTATGTCCTATGCCCACTTTGTAAAGCACTCCATGGCTACTAAAATCCAGATCTTTCCTCGCGACAATGTGTTTATGGCCCCCACTGGATCGAACGCCCATGTGTGAAATGGAAAAGGCATAAAGAGAGAATGTAGGTCCACCGAAGGAGCGTAGATCATATTCCCGTGTAGTTGATAAGCTTTACACTTATGAACGAACTCCACCGAATGTTTCTCTATTGTAGGCCAATAATATCCCAAGGTCATGAGTTGATTGTAAAGTTTGGCTCCTCCAATGTGCACTACACCAAATCCTGCGAATGGTCACGCCTAGATGGTCACGGCCTAAGTTCGTGACCAGCTGGTCACGAACTTGGGCCGTGAACATCTAAATTTTTTGGCGTGACCATATTCATTACCACACTGAGTCATGGATGCTCTGGAAGTGGTCACGGCCGAAGTCCCTGACCACTATGGGTCACGGACTTGGGCCGTGACCAGGGCGTGACCATCTTAGCGCCAAATTCGAGCCAAAATTCCCTCCAAGCTTGGTCGCGGATGGGTCACGGGCGTGGACCGTGACCATTGGCATGACGAAGCACAAAACACACATATATGGGGTCACGACTGGGGACCATGACCATGTTTGGGTGTGGGTCACGGCTATAGGCCGTGACCATCGCTCATTCGAGTAATGGTGGTGATGGAAAGATGGTCGTATGTGGTGGGTCACGACCCTAGAGCCGTGACCAGGTTCAATATAGCTGCCAAGCAACACTCTTCATTTATTGGTCACGCATGGTGGGTCACGGATCTAGGCCGTGACCAGTTTCAGAACTTAAAAAAAAGCTCGCTGTCATTTCATTTCTGTCGAACGATTTCTCTATCCAAAGGCTGGCTATTTGTGGGATTTCTGGCGATTTGTGTGATTTAATTCCTATTTGTCTAAAGGTAAGGGTGTTTGTATAGATTTCATTTCAATTTGTGCCCTCATTTCGTCATTTCTATTTAAAGCCCTAATTTCTTTGTGTGTGTGTATTGATTTATGTTTGTATGTGTGTATATGCGTGTGTATGTGCATTTATGTATAAATTTATGTTTATATACGTGTGTATGCATATATTTATGTGTATATGTGTGTTTATGTATGTAACTATGAACAAGTAAATTATTTTTATGTCAACAAACCCTAGATTGTATGAGTGTGTATGTATAGATTGTATGTGTGTATATGTATAGATTTATGGCAAAAAAAATATTAGGGTTTAGAAAACCCTAGATTGTATGTGTGTGTATGTATAGATTATGTCAATAAACCGTAGATTGTTTGTGTGTGTATGTATAAATTATGTCAATAAATCCTAGATTGTATGTGTGTGTATTTTTTTGAAAAAATATTATTCAAAACCCTAGACATTATAGTTTTTTTGACAAAATATAATTAAATGGATTTTTAATAAGTAAAAAAAATTTCATCCACCTTGTTGTGGTTATATGCATGTCATCATATTATATTGGGGGTTATATGCTTGTCGTGATTTTTTTTTGACAAAATATAATTAAATGATTTTTTTTGACATACTAGTTGCAAACACGTGTGCACATTACTAGTTGCAAACACGTGGTTATATGCATGTCATCATATTATATGAATTGTTGGCTTGGTTGTTGGATACTATGCTGGATTTATTGAATTGATACTAGTGTCAATAAGTGTACATGTTATTAAATTTGTTGGGTGTGTTCTTGATTTGCCTATGAAAAAGTATATTACACATCTTGCGATTAATGTTCATTTTTTGACGTTTACGTCAAGATATTAGGAGGCTACAACTTGACATGGAACAAAGGCAACTTGATTCCGTTCATTCATATTTTAACTCGACATGTACGCCATAATTTTGCTGATTTCATACAGTTCTGTTTTAGTTTGAGATTTGTTGTGATCAACTTAATTGGATATGTATTTTAAAGCCTTAAAATGACAGTGTAATAATCACAACTACATTGATATTATAGGCACCGGGTTGATATTATAAATTTTTATTCTCCTTTGCCATTGTGTACTTTTCTTTACATATTATAGGCAACAGGTTGCTCATGTTCGTTCGAATTGCGATGTTAAAATGACCCAAGTTCGTGACCATCTGCTGTGACCATTCAGGGTCGTGACCCCAAATTAGTCACGGACTTGGGCCGCGACCCATGAAATTGGTCACGCTCGAAATGGTCACGGCCCAAGGCCACGACCCATAGTCTTGGTCAGGGATTTTAGCCGTGACCATTCGCCAGTTTTGGTGTAGTAGTGGCCTGGCTCGTGAGCTTGCTTCAGCACTTCTTCGGCCTCCTCCTCTCTTATGAACCTTAGGGGCTTGTCATGGTAGCCCCGTTGGTACAACTTCCCTTCTTGCACAAAGTAATTGGGTTCTCGCCTCTTCACCTTAGTGGCATCCTCTTTGTTCAGAGGCAGTACTCTGTCTACCAACAAATCCATATACGGCTGCCTCTAATCTTGGGGTTGATCAATAAAATTGCACTCTGCTGCCTGATAGAATAGACAACACTTCTCACACTCTCTTGGTAATTCCGTAGCATCTTGTCTCATCAAAGGCCAAAAATATCCTGCTCGTTGTACCATTTATACAAAGGGATCTCGGTGGTTTCACAGCTGTCTTCATGCACCTCGATCAATCTTCTTTTACCTTCCTCAAGGTCCACACATCTAGACAGCTAGCCCCCTTTATTTTTGTAGTATAAGTTTCCCCTGGTGACAAAGTATTGTTCCAGGTTAGATAAGCTCTATGTCTCTTTGTCGATCTCTAGTTGCTTTCTGATCTCACCACTTCAATCATCCTCGTCGTCTGTAGGCAACATTTCTAGCATCGTCAAGGGAGCTATCCTCTTTGTGATCCTAACCACCGTTGATTCTCCATCAAAGGCAATCTTTTGGGCAATATTGGCATAAGCGTCAGCATGTTGGTTCATCATTTGGGGATGTAACTTAATTTTTACCACTTCGAACTACCCGATCAATCGCGGTATGATCGTTTTGTAGGGTTACAGGCTCATATGATTCATGGCAAATTCAACAGTTACCTATTTTAATACCAAGTTGGAGTCCCCCTTTATTGTCAAGACTTGGATACCTCTTTCGAGATCTTTGAGAAACCCCAAGACCAGTGCCTCATATTTGGGCTCATTATTTGAACATTCAAACTCTAGCTTGAAAGATAGATGAACCTTTTTGCGATCTCTTCGTAGAATGAATCCAACTCCCCCTTCTTCTCGATCGATGAGCCATCAAATTCCATACTCCACTCGTCTAAGATGGATGCTATAAAGTTGGCATGGAATTATCACTCAAGAGTTCTTCCACAGGTGGCTCGAATATTCCCGATGGAAAGATGGCCAGTAAATCCACATATGATTGGCTCTTGATGGCTCAAGGGACCACACATTTGAGATCATGCATTGAGAGGATTAAGAACCGTCGATCTACCCTGCCTATTAGCACAGTTCTAGCAAGCAAAAACTTTATAGGATCAAACCTAGTTACAATATGGACTGTGAATGATAGTAGGTAATGCCTAAATTTTTGCGTTAGAAATACAAGAGCTAAACAATGCCTCTCAATACTAGTAAATCTGACCTCAGGCCCATGTATGATTCTGCTCAGGTAATAAACAAGTTTCTCTACACCGTCCATCTCTTGGGCCAAAAAAACACCAATAGATCGTTCGATTGATGTAAGATATAAATGTAGATGGATACCTTCCTTCGGGGGGATCATCGTCTGAGGAGAAGTAAGGAGTGATTTCATCTTGTCCATGGAGTCTTGGTGCATTGACTCCCATGCGAACTTCACACCCTTTCTTAGCAACTCCATCAACGGGTGCGTTACCTCGGCCAACCCTGGGCTAAACCTCCTTAAGTAGGAGACTTTACCAAGGAAGCTTTTAATTCCCTTACTGACTTTGGTCCTGGCATATCAAGGATGTCCCAACGCTTTTCCAAGCCCATTTGTACCCCTTGACGGTTTACCATAAACCCCAAGAATTTCCCACTTGTCACTCCGAATGCGCATTTGAGGGGGTTCATCTTTAGTTTATATTTTCTGCATCAAGTGAACACTCTTATTAAGTCATCCAAGTGGGACCCCTCCCTCTTGGATTTGATCACCAGAATATCAACATAAAATTCCACGATCTTATGGAAAAGATCGTGAAAAATAACCATCATTGTCCTCTGGTAGGTGGCTCTTGCATTCTTCAACCCAAAAGGCATAACCGTGTACATGAAGTTACCCAAAGGTGTTTAAAAGGTGGTATTCTTTGCATCGATCGGATCCATCTTTATCTGGTTGTATCCCACATAACTATCCATGAAGCTTTACATCTCGTGGCCCACAATTGCGTCAATCAAGCTATCAATGGAAGGCAGTGGGAATTCATCTTTTGGGCATGTTCGAATCAGGTCCCTAAAGTCCACACATATTCTAATCTGTCTCTTCTTCTTCTTTCCCACAAGTAAGATGCTAGAAAGCTAAATCAGATGTTGAATTTGAACTATAAAGCCGACCGTAAGTAGCCTTTGAACTTCCTCTTTAATCTTTAGATCCAATTCTGCCTTGTATGCTCGGGTGGCCTGCTTTACCGAGATAGCTGATGGTAAAACGTTCAACGTGTGATAACTCACTTCCTTGTCTACCCTAGGCATCTCAGTGTACTTCCACATGAAGATGCCTTTGAACTCTAGCAACAATTCGATCAACTCCTCTCGAGGCGCTCCTACCAGGTCCTTCGAGATAAAGATTGGGTTAGGATCATCGCCTTCTTTGGCTAGGTTAATTTTCTCCAACTCTTGGATCTGTGGCCTGGGACTGTCCTTCATGCACTCAGGTTCTTCTTTTATCTTTTATACAAACTCTTACACTCCAGAGTTATCAATCACCAAACATTGCCCCTGGTTATCCACCAAGAAGCATTCATAAATCGGGTCATCCTCATTGTCCAAACCTTCAGCTTCCTGCTCACACCTTCATAACTTGTAGATAATTTTATCGCTAGGAAAAACTATCCGCTTACATTATCGGGCCACCTCTTCATTCAAGGGCCTCTTCTTGTGATTCTTGTGCACCTCTCTCACCATTTTCTTGCTATGGACGCTTTGAGTCTGAACTTATTGTTCGATTGGATTGATGCGTGGGGTCATTTGGTCTCGAAGATGCCTCATCGATAGACTAGGGGGCCTTGCTGCACTCAAGTCGTGTTCCTCTTCATAGGACACACTGCTCGAGTGGGTTGTCGCACCCTCTCTCGAGTGGACGGGACCCTTGCTCCCCTAGTATACCTTGTTAACATTGTAGCTTCTTCTGTCAGATATGTATAGAAAGCAGTGTCTACCATATGAGCTTCCTAATTGGCAAAGGGTTTCTTGGTAACTCGAATAACCACCTCTTTAACTTTTATGTTGACCTTAGCGCATTGATGATATATTGAGGGTACCAACCCATGGTTGTGCATCTATACCCTGCATACTAGAAGTTGGTATAATGGCTCACAGTTCATGATATAGAATTTGATATGAGAGGTGATATTTCCCATCGTGATGCCTAAGTTGAAATAAACTATCGACTTGGACGATTGATTGTCATACCTTGAGATTGTCAATGAATGGGGTACTATCCTTGTCTTCGACAGTCCAGTAGCATAAAAGGACCCAATAGGCATTATATTGATGGATGTTTCCTCGTCTAATAACCCACGTGAGAAAACACAATCATTTACTGACGCCGTAACATACAAGAGTCTATTGTTGGGATACCTGATTAATTTGTCAGCTTTCGTGAACCTGACTTTATAGAGGTACCTTCTCATAAGCTTGTCCATAGGACCCTTCCATTTCAGGTGTGGCACTATTTTTTTCTTTATGATTTCCAAGATCGCTCGAGTAATTTCCAGCCGTGAGTACTCAGGGAAGCCAACCTAATCGAAGAACCAAATGAACTTTGGTGAGTGAGAAAGTGCCACGCATTCGATGCACATGTCTTCTTGTTCATCTTCTAGCTCATAGACTTCTTCGACATCTCTATACGCAACCTCATGGTAGGCTATCACTGCATTTACCTCCTCTAGAGAGCAAGCTCCCATCTACCTACTAAGTGCCTTGAAGGGTTCATGTAATTCTTTCTCTTATTCGTCTACCTCCTCTACCTCATGATCTAAATAGAGCTGAGACAGCTCGAAGGTGTATTCTTCCAGAGATTCTTCAAAGTCACGCTCTTCGAACCACTACTCTCTCATCAATTATTCAGCCTCTTCAAAAAAAATGCTGGCCATGTGGTGGTAAAGGGTTATCATTCACATTAATTTGTGGCAACTTGATATCTCCATTCTTTATGTGACGATCAATCAACTTCCTTAGTGAAAAACACATGTTTGTAGGGTGATTCACTCTATTATGCAGTGCACAATAGTGAGGTTTCTCCTTGTCCTCTCGAGGAAGTTGCACTGTGCTAACATTAACCGGCCTGCAGACCTTATCACGAACCATAAGATTATATAGGTTCAAAGTTTGTTCTAACGTGCAAGGTATCTTGGGGGATCTTCTTCGCCTTCAAATCTTCTCTTGTTGCCTTTTCCCCTTCTGCCTCCTCGATCGCCACTTCTTAACTCCTTAGCCCCATCATCTGCGTAATTGACCCTCGAGGGTACTCCCCTCCCTGAGGCAACTGCTGGCCTTAGTAGCAAGTTTGATAAGATAGGCGAGGGTAGTTCAGGCTTAACCACCAAGGCAATGTTCCTCGGTGCTTTCAAGATCGTTGCGAACGTACCCTCTTGTATTTCATTAATCAAATAGCAGATATACTCAGGCAACAAACCTTCTGCACAAACTTGTAAAAGTTTGTCCTCTCGTGTTTCCTCCCTTAGGTCCAGAGAGCGCTTGCAAAACATCCTAATGTAGGCCATAACATCCTCCCTCGGCTTCTACTTCTCACGTGCTAGACGCGGGAGTGCAAACTCATCCTCACCCAAAAAGAACTTTTGTACAAACAAAACGTGCAATTCCTCGCAGGAGACCACACTATATGGGCCCAGGTGGGAGTACTACGTGTATGCTTTCTCTATCAAGGACTTCGAAAATTACCTCAACCTAAGCCTTTTATCGTTGAAATGGGCCCCAAGACTTCGATAAATATTTTCACGTGCTCCTTTGGGTTTGTACCTTTCTCTATGTACTTCTCGAAGATTGGTGGAATATACCTTACTGGGTAGGGTTCGTTGTTGTATGCCTCTGGGTATGGAGTATGAAAGTCATCATACACTGAAGAACTATCTCCCCCTTTGGACACTTCTATAAACTTCAACAACTCCTTCTTCATTTCCTCCAAGCTGGCCGGTGAAGAGTTAGTTGGCTGCTCTATTACCACAGTCGAAATCGTCGGAGCGGGTGGTGTACTTTTTTCGTGCTGCCCGACATAGACTGAGTCACCAAAGTCCTTCCTCCATCTTGCGATGCTAGCCCAGTTGTCATGGGTGGGATCGTGGTGGGAGTCACACTACAAAGGTTGGCAGAGCAGTAGGGAGAGCGCCGTTAAAAGTGAACATAATAACACCCCCCGTAACGGTAGGGGCAGGTATTGCCGCTGGTGGTGTAGTGAAAGAGTTCCCTCCCGTAGGGATCCCCAACATCTCCTGGGTCACTGGAGTCTTGATGAACTCTGTAAACAAACCCATGAGTCCCTTCATTTGTGCCGAGCCTATTCTTGTCTATGAGCCCATAATTTTCATCACACTAACATTAGGCTCGCTAGGTTCCTTCCGTGCAATTTTCACTCCCTCAGATAACATGGAGAGGTTTGCCTCCTCCTCACGCTGTATGGCGTCAAAGTCAATAATTCCGTTGGTGTCATCCTCTGTTATCTTTTCAAAAGAGAATACCTCCTAACAGAGTCACCAAATGTAAGATGTGGGTTCTTGGAATACATATAGTATCAAGTGAGGCGTAACCCCTTATCAAGGTCGGGATCAACACCGTGCACTGTTGAATGTTGACAGTGAATACAGGTGAATAAGAGACAAAAGGATTCAATATTCAGACTTGTATCAAATGATATGTTTGCACAATAAATACACAACATGCATAATAAATAGATGGGACCAACAAGTAGCTTGGTCGGAGGGAGAAAGAGCAAGCACTCTAGGCACAATAAAGGCAAGGTAGGAACTTCAAGTTCAGTTAATGCTCACTGATATGGGTATTAAATGGGTGTGAGAAATAATGTTCTTACAATAGCTCTCGTGTATGGAGGAAGTTAGACAGAAATTCTAGGCTCAGAATGCTCTCTCTGTTAAACTATTTATATGGTGTATTTATATGAAGGACATGTTACTCGAGTAAACTTGCCCGTGTTCAATATGATTGATTACATCAAATGCACAAGTACGTCTCATTAATTTAGAAGATATTGCATTAAATGCATGGGACCACATAATTTGACAGGAAACTATTTCATTGGCTGAAGGTATGGTGGCCATTAATGAGGGGCGTTATGTGGAAGCTTGGGGCTTATCTTAGAATGGCTAAAGGGTCAGGTTTGGTGAACTAGACCTACCGTCCTAAGGATAAACCCACGTGAGTGATGTAACTTCAAAAACCTTCAATGCCAGAAGTTATGACGTCAAAAAGTGGGTAAATAGTGACTCTGGTAGGTATATAGTCACATCAGTCAGGCAGGATGGCGTATGCTTTAAGGTTTCTCGACTGATAGGTAGCTCGAGTGTTTAGTTTTCTATTTGTTGGTTAAGAACTATCTTAAGACCAAGGCTGCAAGATTGAGGTACCTCGAGGAGGTCCCCTCGAACAAGTAGGAGATGAGGTAGCGGGTGAAGTATCGCGAGCAACTGTATGTACTAAGTGAAGTTTTGCCCAAGTGTGCCAAGAGGGTTGGTAATTATATTCCCAATGTCGTTGATAAGAACCCAAAAGTGTACATTTTATACCCCGAATAGACGTATTTTAGTTGCTAATTCTCGACAATTTGGGTCTTATGCGCGTAAATATTTATGCGCATTTGCTTTAAATTAAGCATTTAAAGAAACCTGAATCCCGAATCTAAACCTGTCCCTAAACCTACCTCGAATTCCGTGTGTGTTTAGTTTGTGCCTTTTAATTTTTTTCCAGATTTTTAGTTTGAGTCGTTTTTACTTTTAGAGTTTATTTTAGATTTACTTAGAATTTCTAGGTTTTATTTTCTATTTTATTTTTATTAGTATAATTTTATTTTGATTTTGATTAGTTTTTAATTTTTTAATTATTAGGATTAGATTTTTTTTAGGATTTCATTTATTTTTTTAGATTTTACTTTTTTTAGAATTTTAGAATTTTAGTTTAATAGTTTTCTATTTTTATTTTTATTGTTATTTATTTTTAGATTTATCTTTTTATTTTGTGTCTTTTATTTTAAAGGATTTTATATTTTTAGTAGATATTAATTATTTTATTTTTTTTAGTTAGTTAGTCAATTTTTTTAGGTTTTCAAATTAACACACACACCCCACTTATCCATAACACCCAAACTAACCTACACCACAAACACACCCTAACAACTCATCTCACTCACATCATAACCACCCTACACCTTACCACACACAACACCTCCTCACCATCTTCAACCTCACCTCATTCTCTCTCATGCCAACCTCCATTAACTAAAAACTCCATTATCATCCAAACTCTATCCCCAAAACCAAAACCAACACCAAACCACTACCCTCCTAACCTCACCCATTCAAATTCCCTACTTCCGTCGGACCTCCAGCCTTAACCTAACCTCCCAACCCATTGTTCACTAACTCCGGCGGCGCCCAAAACCCCATGTCTGACCCGAGCTCAAACTGCCCCAAGCCACGACCCTACCAACCCGATCTCTACTCGACCCCTTACCTGAACCCACCTGCCCGGAGTCAACCCGCTACTACCTCCCGTCGCAACCCTATCGAAGAGCCCGATCCAGTAAACCCGGACCCTGTCGCAACCCCGCCGGTGCCCACACCCATGTCCGGCCATAACCTACCCGATCCAACCCGATCCAACCCGACTTCCTTCCACTCTCTCTACCTCCCTCCAAACCCGTTGGCAACCCATCTCAACTTTAATCCAAACCCAAACCTCCCATATCCAAAATCGTGACCTGCCAAAGTTCCAAAGAAAAACCAACAAAACAAAATAAATTAACCCACATGCCTTTTTAACCCTCGTATCCCCAATTCCTATTTTACCCCTAACTAACTTTTATTCCCCTCACCTAAATTACCCACCTTACCCCTCATTTCCATAATCAGATTTTATCACCCAATTCGCTCACCCATATACTTTCCTTACCTCACACCTTTGCCATGCACATGTGCACTCCCAATTATCCAAATTAGCCCCTTGTTCCATGTTTTCCATGTATAAATAAAAGACCTCAAGTCCATTTATATGTACGTAAATAGAGAGAGAAAATTGTAGAGAAAAGTAGAGAGATATGTTACATTAGAAAATAAATTAGAATATTAGCTTTGTAATTAGTTTTTTTAGAGATTTGGTGAGATTTAATTGTGAGTAATTGAATTGTATGGAAGAAGATAGAGTTCAAATTGCCAATTTCAAGGAGACTTGTTGAAGATTTGTTCTCTTTCTCTACTCTTTTATTATATATCCCTTTGATTATTTATTCATCATGTTTAATATCATGTTAGGCTAGATACCCTTTCAAGGGGTGGGGTAAACCCTTATTTGATGTTATTTTAATTTAATTAGTTTGGTTACTTGAAAATTCCCTTTGAATATTAATTTTTCTCTCTCACCCTTAAATTTACGCCTCCAGAGAGGGTAAATGATTTTCGAGAGAAAATCGAAATTCTAAGTTATAATACCCATGTTAGATTCGAACTAGAGATAAGGGTTTCTTAAGTGTGGTATTATTCCTTAAATTTCAACTCTAATTTCATTTTCTATGATTTATACAAATTTTAATCGATCGATCCTAGCGGGTGATTAATTAAAAAAAGAGTGTAGATATATTTTCTAGAGTTGTGGGGGTTAAACTTAATTTTCTAAAAGATTACTATTAAAATTACACTTGCAACGAGAGTTGATTTGTAATTTTGATATTAATTTGGGAGAATTCAAATAATTAATTTAATTAATTAGAATAGCTAGAATTTGTGGTGTAGTCCCACTCCTTGATTGCTCTCACATTTATTTACCTAACTTTATCTCTTATTTTTGTGTTAGACTTTATTTTTTCATTTTAGTCACTTTTTAGTTTTTCATTTGATCTTCCATTTAGTTTAGTGTTATTCCACCTCACCTCACCCAATTGTTTTAATATTGAAAAAGCTAAAAAAAAAATAGAAAAGAAAATTCCCAAAAGGAAAATAAAAAGTGAATTACAATTGAGTTTGTCTCTAGCTTGCCCCCTTGATGTGGATTGACATCCTTACTTACTTCTACACTTTAAATTGTTATATTTTGTAGATAATTGAGGTTTTGATTAGAGGACTTTCAAGCAACGATAATTATACCAAAAAATTCTTTCTATCAGTTGTCTTGCTCCCAATCCTCCAAACTATGTCCCTGCGAGGTTCTTAAGAGGAGGTTGTTTGATAGATCATGTTAGCTCTCCCATACCCCTGCCAGGGATGGTCCCTCGTGGGTACCAAACAACCTCGCTCAACATATAACATAAGATAAAGTACATGATACAATTCATTCTATTCCCTATTACAAACTATCATTATTCAAGTGACTCTGATCTACAAGTTGGATCCTTCGAACCAGGTCCGTAGGAGAATCTTCGAGGTAGGTCCTTCGAGCCACCTCTATGGAGAATATTCGAGGTGGTTCCTTCGATCCACTACTATGGAGAATCTTCGAGGTAACTTTCTCGGGTGACCTTCATCCTCTTTCTTCGTCTGCCAATCAACATATTAACTAAGTTAATCACTCTTTGGTAGGGATTCCCCCTATATTCTTATATTTGCGACACTTCTCAAACACCCACCACAGATCCTGAATATGTCTGCTTTCCTTTTTTGGACTTCACTACCAGATCGTCCACATGGAATTCCAGTATATCATGAAATAAGTCATGAAATATGGCCATCATTGTACGCTAATAGGTGGCGCATGCATTCTTCAGCCCAAATGGCATGAGTGTGTACTAGAAGTTCCCCAAGGGTGTTTGGAAAGAATTTTTCTTGGCATCACTTGGATCCATTATAATTTGGTTGTAACCAACGTACCCATCCATGAAGTTGTACATTTCGTGTCCCCCTGTGGCATCCACTAGACCTCTAATGTTTGGTAACGAGAATTTATCTTTTTGGACATGCTTGATTTAAGTATCTGAAGTCTACACAGGTCCTTATTTGCATCTTATCTTTCTTGGCTACATGTACAATTCTTGAAAGCCATATGGGATGCTGAATTGGCTTGATAAATCTTGCTGCCAATAGCTTCTTTACTTCTGCTTTAATTTTGAGCTCCAACTCAGCTTTGTATGTGCGAGTGACTTGTCTCACTGCTAGGGCATTGGGGGGAACATTCAACTTGTGGGAGATTACTTCTGGATCTCTCCTAGGCATCTCTCTATATTTCCATGCTAACAAATCTGTGAACTCCTTGAGTAGGTTGGCAATCTCCCCCCTCTGTTTGGGATTCAAGCCTTTGGAGATAAAGATAGGTCTCTCGTATCCCCCTTCGAGTCCAAGGTTTATCTCTTCTAGTTATTGAAGTTATTTTCTTGGCCCATCATGTATACACTTAGGTGCCTCTTCAAGATCCTCTATATATTCAATAATGTGGGACTCGTCTACCAAAAATCATTGTGGTGACGGTTCGACGCTTTCATCCTGAAATGTCATCCTCGCAGATCATTATAAATGGTAGATAACCTTCCCATCAGGTAACACATCTTTCTTGTAGGTTCGAGGAGGCCTTGTCTCAACTTCAAGCTTTCTATGTCCTTTTTTTTTATCTGAAGAGGCAATCGCTGACCAAATCTTTCATGTACAGACTTTTAGGTTGATCAATTTTTCTAGCTATGCAGAACTCCTCCAACCCCCAGTCCAATTATTTCTCTCTTCATCTAGCTCAATGTAGGATGTTGCATCCACTAAGTGAGCTTTTTCCATTGAAAATGGACTTTCTGTGGCTTTGATCACAATCTTTGTTCCTCGAATGTTCGATTTTACATATTAGTGGAATGTCGACGACACTATCCCATGAGTGTGAATCCACACTCTCCCTATCAGAGGCTGGTAGATGGTATTGGCATTGATGATATGGAATGTAAAATTTCCCAATATAATTCCCACATTCACATAGCCCAAATATTGCATTCTTGCACTGTCAAAGCTGAAAATTACCAACGAGATCGACATTATTTTCTCCTTAGAGATGACTGTCTAATGCAACGTGCTAATAGGCATGATAACAATGGATGTCCCTCCATCCTGGAGTGCTATAGGGAAGCTGACTCCATTTATCAAAGCTGCCACATACAAAGGCGATTGTGAAAATAAGGCACTTTCCTATCAGCGTCTGAGAAGACCACCTCAGAAGTGTACCTCTTGAAGGACATTTCTATGGGATTCTACCAATTTAAAGAGGGATCTCGTCATTGTTTAACTGAATCTAAGATATTCTTTGTAATAACCATGCGAGTATTGTGCTTCACCCCAATCTGATAGAAAAAACACTTGAATTTTAGACTTCTTTCTATGGATGTGCATTCTGAGTCCAGCTCAACTTCATACGTTTGCACATTGCACACATACTCCACTTTGGATGTCTCTCCCTTATCGAGGGCTAGGACCATGTCTACTCTTTGTTCTGAGGGGATCACTTGATTGCCCCGCTCAACTTCTTGCTCTTCTCTATCTAGGCTGGCTAGCCAATCTTCACACATTTTCTCATTTCCCTACTACTCCTCAGGATTTTGAGTTCCCTCCTCATCATATGCCACCACCATGTTGGATGAACAGTAATGATGAGATGGAAATGGGTTATCATTAATGGCCACATATGGTATTTGAAAAGTACCATTGACAACCTTCTCGACAATGATCCATCACAAATAAAAATAATGTTAGTGGCATGTTGGACTCGTAAAATTTTGTGCCTATCTTATCCACTACTGATGGTATTTGTCCATTAGAAGGGGGGACCTGCTACCCCTTATCTCACTAAGGTGTAGTAAGAATCCATGGACACACTACAAGGCAGTGGTGGTGGAATGTCATCTCCAAACTTCTTTTAGCCTATCAGGCTATCATCTTCGAATCCTTGTCACCCCTTCCTTCCTTTTGACTTTCCATCCACATATTTGACGATTTTTTATTTAGAGACTTGGAATATTCCTACTGTTAGGGGAATCTACGTTCTCTAACTTTATGATCAGGGTTTGATAATCATTACGATGTTAGTAGATGCTCGTGTGAACTTCCTTAATGTTCCATCTTTGGTCTCATTGACCAAATGGATTTTATATTTTTCTAGCAGCCCCTTAACACATATCTGTAGTAGCATTGCTTCTGCCACATCCTTGTGGACATCCAATGCCCTTTATTGAAAGTGTTTGATGTATTGCATTAATTCTTCACCAGGTTTCTATACCTCTTGTGCGAGGTGCCTCAACGTGAACTCATCTTCTGCTAAGAAAAACTTCTAGAGGAACTACCTATGCATCTCTTACCAAGTTGGAATGTTGTTCGGTGCTAGGTGGGAATACTAGGTGTACATTTTTACAGTGGGAGTTTTAGATAACTGTAGTTACTTTAACTCCTTGTCATTTCCATGCACACCTAGGTATTCTACAAACCTTTTCACGTGCTCTATAGGGTTCCCACCCTTTCTATTAAATTTGATGAACGTAGGACGAGTGTATACCTCTTAATATGGATTCTCATTGATTATTTTTTGGGTAGGGATTCTATAATACCACATACACATAAGGGGATTCCTTTTAAGAAGAAAACATTTTCTTCACCTCCTCCATGGTAATAATTTTGGAGGGTGACTCCTTTGCACCAACTTTCTTCACCATTGGCGAGCTTGTAGGCACCGCCACTTGCTCCATCATATTTTTTCATAGTGGTGCCACCTCCACTGTTACTGCTGTGGTTGTTGCTCCTCCTACGGGCGCCACTATGGGTGTTATGCAAGTCTTGATCAAACTTGCCATATCAATGTTGTTCTGCTTCAAAAACTCAAAAAAATACTCATCAGGTTCATCTCTGTTAAAGGCGTGGTTGTTATTGCACTAGCCTTACCTCCCTGAGGAGCATGTGCTCTAAATACGATCACCACCACCTCTTCTTGGGTTTCCTGGTCGTTTTAAACTCCATTACCAACTGGAGTGTCTTCAAACACTTGTTACTTTAAAACATTGTATCCTTCTTTATCCATTGCAATGAGAATACCTCCCCAGTGGAGTCGGCCAATATATGAGGGTGGTTGTACTGGGGTCTATGATGAACTGGAATGGGTGAGGGGTGAACCATTCTACTGGATGAAGTCTTAAGGATTTTAAAGTCTCATGAGCATCTAGGAGAGAAAACCTTTAACTTTTGGTAATAATGGAGCTTCTCTATAACTTTCTTCATGGAAAGAGAGTCATAAATAGTAACTTTTATAACAAATGATAATATCTGATATAGAGAGAGATCTCCTGAAAGTGATGGTTATAGAGGGAGTGAAGAGACAAGCACTTTTACACTTAAGAGAGATCAGGGAGAGAAAACTTATCTGGTGTGATTTTGATAGAGTAACGGTGCTAACTTGACCTTACACAAGGGTCCTATTTATAGGTAGATACTAAGGCTATTTAGGATCCAAAATAAGGCAATCTTGGAGACAAGCTCTATAATGTACTTTTCATCTCTGTTTGCCTATTAGCCTCCTGTCCCCTCTGATAGGTGACACCTGGTGCAGACTAAAGTCAAAAAATAAATATGTCGACTAATAGTGACAAAACTTGTAATTTGGTAAATATCTTTTCAAACCGTAACATGATGTATAATCTTTTGTAAAAAACTTACGAGTGGCCTTGCGGGCCACTCATCAAAGGTGAGTTAGGAAATACTTTTGTGAGCAACCTCTTGGTCACTCACTCATTTATTCTAAGTGTGGATTGTGTAAGTGCTTGAGTGACGCCTAGGGTCTCTCCTAGTAGTATTATCTCTATTCTAAAGTGTCAAGTGGCTGGTCTTTTACTTTTCCCAACAAACCTTATCTCTTATCCACCAAACCAAAACTCCCAGAAGATCCCAACTGGACTGCTTGAGCCCTGCTTGCTCGATCAAGGCTATCTGTGTAAGAAAAACAATAATGTTAGTAACTATTTATCAGGTGAGACTTGTGAGAATCCCCTCATACTTTTGGGTCTGCTCTCATTTTTCTCTTTTATCTTGGGTTGCTCGTTTGATCACCCCCTCGCCAAGTTAGACTTATAATAGACAGTGTGTATTTGTTCCTTTTTGATAAGATGGGATTGATCCCCCTCACCAATTAGTTATCTTGGCATCTTTCTGGGATTAGGTCACTCGTTGTGGACCTGCTTGCCCCCTCCTTCTGTCTTGGCCTCATTCTGGACTTGAGGCCACTCGTCGTGGATCCTATCGTCAACCCTTTTGTCTTTTGACTTGAGCTTGGGGCCACTCATTGTGTATCCCATCGCCCTACATTTTGTTATGGGTTATTTATGAATTTGGGGCCATTCGTCGTGGATCTCCTCACCAACTATTTTTTATGGTTTATTTATGGACTTGGGGCCACTCGTTGTGGACCTACTCGCTAAATCGTACATTTTAACATCTTTTGGAATTGGGTCACTCGTCATGGACCCACTTGCCAGTTTTCACACCTACTCGGCTATGAGATCCCTTGCCCTATTAAGAAGTGATGTGGGGCAGTCAAGCGGGTACCCCTCTACACCCTTAAACCCGTTTAAATCCGATGTTTTAACTTTCTAATGATATAATTTAATAATTTGTCGCTTTTCACTCATTAAACAAAAATATAATAATTTGCATCACTATTTTCTTATTACACGTAAGTAGATAATTTTAATCATAAGTATTAATCCCAAACTCGTTAATTAATGTTTATTAAAACCAATTTAGTTTCCCCATTAGCTTTAATAATTAGATTCACATTTGGAAATAAAGTACTCTCTAAATTATGGGGTATCACAGTTTCCCCCCTAATAATGGAATTTCGTCCTCGAAATTCGAACGTACTGACCATGAAGAGCTTTTGATACTTATCCGGCGTGTCATCCCCGTGCTCCCAAGTTGATTCGGTGGCATTGTGATGCCCCCACTGTACATATACTAATGGTACAACCTTTGATCGAAGCTTTCTCACATTTGATCTAAAATGGCAACATGTCTCTCCTCCTAAGTAATGTTTGACTACATGTTTATATCCTTAATGCTATATGTCGGTAAGCCATGTTATCCCTGATATACCTCCTTAATGACAACACGTGAAACACATCGTGAAACCGCTATAAGTGCTTTGATAAGACAAGCCTATACGCAACCGACCCTACCCTCTCAATAACGGGGAAAGACCATATATATCTAGGAATCAACTTCCTCTTCTTACTGAACTGCATCACTCCCTTCATAGGAGATACCCTTAACAACAGCTAATCACACACGTCAAACTCCAAGTGTCTCCGGTTCGTATCAGCGTAACTCTTTTTACTGTCTTGAGCTACCCGAATACAATTCCTGACCAACTCAATCTTCATCGACGTATCCTAAATAACATTCGGCCCGAGAAGCATGTGGTCCCCCACCTCTAGCCAACATGAGGGAAAACAATAAGGTCTCTCATATAAGGCCTCGAAAGGTGATATTCTAATAGTGAACTAGTATGAGTTGTTGTACGCAAACTCCAACAATGGTAGGCACCACTCCTAACTACGCTTACAGTCTAAAATACACATCCTCATCATATCCTTATGCATCTGATTCACCCTCTCCATCTGCCCATCGGTCTGTGGGTGATGCATCATGATCAAACGTAATTTCATCCCCAACGTCTATCGAAAGCTCTACTATAAGTGGGACACAAAGATATTGTACCAATCCGAAATAATATTAAATGGTACTCCATGAAGTCTCACTATCCCAGAAATAAAGAGTTGGGCATACTGCCCTGTTGTGTAGTCGAGGTAATAAATGAGCTACCTTAGTCAAATAGTCCACAATAACCTAGATGGAATCATGACCCCTCCATGACGTCGATAATCCCATGATGAAATCCATCAATATAATATCCCACTTCCACATCGGAATCTCCAATGGCTGTAAAACCCTGACTGGTCTCTGATGAACAACCTTTACCATCTGGTAAGTGGTGCACTTGGAGACAAACTCTGCTATGTCCTTCTTAATACTGGCTCGCGAATACTACCTCCTCATATCATGGTATATCTTGTCCCCTCATAGATGAACTGAGAATCAAGACCTGTACAACTCCTCCATAACTGCGCGTTATAGGCCCTCGTCATCTGGGACAAGTAACCTCCCATTAAAGCATAAGCCATCCTCAGAACTTATTGAGTAGGAGTTTACTCCTCCCGCCAATAACTGATGCACCCTCTCATAATAAGAAGGATCTCTTGCATGTGACTTCACAACCCTCAAAATGATCTCGGGTGTGATGGTCATCACTTCCATATAATCCCTGATTACCTCCTCCTCCTAACGAGGCTTATCCCATTTTGCCTTTTATACTACCGCTAACTACCCTATAGGCTTACGGTTCAACACATCTTCCACCACGTTAGCCTTTCCTGAATGATACTGAATGTTTAACTGGTAGTCTTTTATGAATTCAAGCCACCTGCATTGCCTCATATTCAGCATCTTCTGCATGAAAATACCACAACATCTTGTGGTTCGTGCATAGTCAGAACTTCTCCCCAAATAGATAATGCTTTTAAATCCTTAAGGAAAAAAAATACTCTTAATTACAAGTCATGCGTTGGGTAGTTCATCTCATGGGGCTTAAGCTTGCGAGATGTAAAAGCTATACCATGTTCCTCCTACTGTAAAACTCCCCCAAGTCCTTGCAGAGATGCATTGATAAAAATAAAGTACTCCTCTCCTCCCCTAGGCAATGTGAGCACTGGTATTAAAGTCAACTTGTACTTTCGATCATCAAAATCTAACTGATAGTGATCATTCCAAACAAAAGGTATGCCCTGGTGAGTTAAATTCCTTAAGGAACCCGTAATCTTCGAAAACCCTCTGATAAATCGATGATAGTAACCCACTAACCCCACAAAATTATGAATCTCCATTGGTGTCGTGGGATGGATCCACTCCCTCACCACTGACACTTCACTCGGATCCAAATAAATCCCTATCTCAAAGACTGTATGACCCAAGAACTATGCCTCCCATAACCCAAATCCACACTTCTAAAACTTGGCATACAACTAATGGTCCCACAAAGCCTGAAGAACCATTCGCAAATGCTCTGCACGCTCTCCCTCAATCCGAGAATTAACCAGGATGTCATCTATGAAGATAATGACAAACTGATCTAAGAAATTCTTGAACACTTGGTTCATGAGATCCATGAAAACTGTCGGTGCATTGATTATCCTAAATGGCATAACCCCGAACTGTAAGACCCGTATCTTTTCAAAAGCATAGTATTAAGGACACCCTTCTCCATAATTTATAACTGATGGTACCTTGATCTCGAATCAATCTTAAAGAAGTAAGATGATCCTCTCAGTTGATCGAACAAGTCATCAATACATGACAACGTTACTTATTCTGAATCGTGACCTTGTTTAACTCACGGTGGTCAATACACAACCTCAATGACTCATCTTTCTTTTTCACAAATAATACTGGGGCACCCTAAGGTGAGGTACTCCTACAGATCAATCCTTACCTTAAAAGATAATGCGTTTGATCTCTCAACTCCCTCATCTTTAATGGAGCCATACGATACGACACACGCGCTATTGGCCTAGTCCCTGATGCTAAGTCTATCAAAAAGTCAATCTCTCGACTCGACGGTAACCGCGGTATATCTTGAAATACATCAGCAAAGTCCCTAACTACATGGATCGAATCTAAAAGATGGAAACTTACGAAGTCTCTTCCTCAATGAAATATAAATGCACGCTCAACCCTCCCTCGGGACAAGGCATCGCCACATGAAACATATGCTGCCTAGAATAGAGAATATGATAATCCTATTATAACAATCCACCATTTCTCTATGCGTTTCTAATCAGTCAATCCCCAATATAACGTCATACTCATACATCTCCAAAATGATCAAATCCACTATTAAACATAACCTTCCAAAGTTCACACACACTCCCCTGCAGATGGAGCGATGAAAGCCTCGCTACTAGGGCTATAAACGAATATTCAAAAATCCGCATCCATTCGATACTCAAATCGGAATTTATGGATATTTATCCGAAAAAATGAAAACGGATGCGAATGTGGATACTCTATACAGATATCCAAAAAAATGGATACTAATGCGGATAGTGTAGATATTCGACACGGATAACCCATATCAATGCGGAGTATCCATTTTACCGGATATCCATATCCATCTAACATATGTTTAAAGTATTACACATTAAATATTTTAGGTGTAAACAAAAACTTAAAATAAAAGTTGCGCATAAGTTTAATTATGAAAACCTTAAAAGTCTAAGCTAATAAACACACACACCCATTTAAGCCGTTTTCACCACTATTTCATCTCACTTTCCCCAAAACAAATCCAAACTAACAAGGGCCACCCAACCACCCATGAAGCTGCCCCTGCCCTACCGTTGGATTTCATTGTTATGAAAGTAATTGTTTGGATTGTTCTGGATTTCATTGTTATAGTATTTTCATTATTAGTATTTTAATTCAAATCATTTACTTGTTATAGTATTTTCATTATTAGTCGATTTTATTATTGTATGCACTTTGTATTCTACCATTCAACAGTTTTTTTTGGAACTTGATTATCACGCTGGTTTACACTACACAAAAAAAGTAATTTGGCACACCCTGATATTAAAAATCTGGCACAACTTAAAACTATGCCAAATTCTGGCACGGTTTAATGACAATCCGGCACACTTTAAAACAGTGCCAAAATTTGGCACTGCTTTAAAGTGTGCCAAAATTGAGTACACTTACTAAAATATAAAATACCCTAAAAAATCATTATACTAACTCTATGGGTTTACGATTTCACCCGCTCTCCATTATTCCCGCTCAGAGTAGCCCGCCCTCTCATTCCCGTTCACCCTATCCTGGGTTGGTTTTTTATGATTTTGATTTTAGTTTTACATAGTTTGTGCTCGATTTTACATGGGGGTGAGGGGTTATGATTCTAGATTAGGGATTTATGGTTTGTTGGGTTTAAAAGTAGGAATTTTGAATGCGTGATTCCAGATTGGGATTTATGGTTTCTTGGGGTGGTTTACGATTTCAATTTCTTTTATTTAAAAGTAGTTCTTTTGTTTATTGTGTTTACGATTTCACTATGTTTGGGTTAGTTTAAAGTAGAATTTTTGTTTAATGTAGGACTTTTGTTTGCGATTTCAGTTCCCTATTGGGATTTATAGGGTTTGTGTTATGGCTTCTTACGGATTTTGTAAGTGATCCTAGCACCAAACCATGTTGTGTACACATTGAGTCTTATCAAATAGAAATATAAATGAGGGTATTCAAACCATGTTGTGTTTTGGTGTATTTCTTTCCCCCTGTTTAATTTTTGTTGTTTGAAGCACTAATATTTTTTTAGTTGTATTTGCAGATCTAATTCCCATAAGGCGTTTGAGTAGACTATCTAATGAGGAGGTGATGTAGGCTTCAATTAGTATTATTTCTAATCAAATTTTTATATGTCTTTCTACTTTCACTCTGGATTCGAACCCTATTTCATAACTCTCTTGGATCTTTGATTTTCTGAAAATTGAGTTTGTTATTTGGTGAAATTTTTTCATTATAATTTTTTTACCTTCTATAATATTCTATTTTTGTGTGTTTTAGGTTATTTCACCATCTAATCATACATTTTGTTTCTCTTTTCTTTTGCAGATTGACCTCAAATTGCAACAATATTCTATTATAAGGTATACAATTGTATTGTGATTTTTTTTACTTTTTTATTCTAATTTTTTGATAGAATTTGCAGATTGACCCCCAATTGATAGAATCTCATTCTTTTCATTTCATGATTTTTGAAATTACAGTAAGAGAACTTTTAATTTTCTTCTCTTTTAAGTATAAATGGATTTTATCAATTGCGACCTATTTTTAATTGAATGGAATTTCATGAGAAATCGTGTGAGTGGCCCGATGTGTGTGTTTTCAACAAAACCAATTTTCTTTGAAAAAGATCCAACTTTTAATTATGCACCAAACCAAGTTGTGAAATCCCAATTCTCACTTTAAACCAATTTTATCTTGATTAATCCTAAACATGCATCTAGTGATTAAAGAAAGTAAAGTAAAGTAAAGAATACTCACAACACCGGATGTACGGGGAAAAAACCCAAAATGGGAAAACAACCTCGAATTGCCCAAGCCAGACAATCACTATGAATAATGGTTTTATAAAGACAGATTAGCCTTATACTAAGACTCGATCCCCACGGGTCTTGACGATCCTTCTTATCTTCAACCGTTCTTCAATAGTGCCAACGTAGAAATTTCGTCTTCCATGATCTCTGTCCACAACACACGCGTCCACGTATGTCTCAGTGTCCTCCGATATGGCTTTGATACGTCTACGATGTTGAACACGATATCCGTCGCTTCTTCACCGCAAAACCCTTTGTGTTCAATGTGTAGAACAAACAACTTTGGTGCCGCAGGATCACGTAAACATATAAGAATGATAACTCGGATCTTTGCAAACTCTAAGGATGTGTTTAAGACTTTTAAACCTTAGAAAACATGTGCAAACAAGGTTCTGGTTTTTAAAACTGTTTTCCAGAAAGCACACTTACAAAATTATGATGCAAACACTGTTTAAAAATGATTTAAACACCGCCTCAAAAAACGTGTCGTTTGAACGACTTGCGCATGTCATTCGCGCGACATTGTATCTCGTTCGAACGATCTAATGTCGTTCGAGCGACCTCGCGGAAGTTTGACTTTTGGATAAAAACATTTCTTAACAAAGAGATTCAAATTAGTCAAAATCTATTTCGAGCTTATCATCATAAAATGAATTTTATACCATAAAAATACCTTTAAAACATTTAAAAACATTTTTCTTTATAAATATTACATCCTTATCTTTTATAAAATAATTTCGAGTACCATTAATTATACGCATTCATACCTGAGTGATCTCGGAATGAAATTAACTTTGAAGACGAGAAAACTTGCACCAAATAAACATCGGCATGATTAAATCTTTGAAGCTTTGCCGCAACGTCTTCAATTTCTGCAATACGTCATAGACCAAGTGGGATCGGGACAAAATAAAATTCTCCCTATGACATATTACAAACAGAGTTTTGTTCACGGAATTAAGTCAAAACAATACAGGGACTCAATTGGAAATTTATGTCCTTACAAATCTCCCCCTTTGAGTATTCCAGGACAAAACTAATCCAGTGAAATGCCTAACCAGGCCGTCAAGCCATATGATGCCTAAATCCCATCCCATAAACCCAAAATGAAAAATACAGAACACGGACTGGAATATATGTAGCACTGATAAGCATGAATTGTCTGAATGTGATGTAGACTTGAAATCTCGAATCGCTAAAGCATACCTACATACATGAAACAGACAAACAAATACCAAGTGAAGTATGGAGGAACAAATGAAACCAATTTATATATTCAATAAGAACATATCATTTGAAACATGTGAGCAATTATTTGATACCAATTTGTTACCAATTTGAAACAAATATCATAAATAAGCGCTCAACAAATCTCCCCCTACATCACATACCAAATCTCTCCCCCTTTTTGTCTCGAATAGACAATCCAGTGAAATGATAAACCAATATGAAAAATCTAGCATGAGAATATGATACCAAATTGAATCAAGTTGATACCAATTTTGAAAAATGAAAATCGCTAGATAAACATGAGATAACCAGCTAAATAGGAGCATGTAATGACAAAATAGTAGCTAGTAAACCAAGGAATCACACAAAGAGTATACCAATCAAATCAACTGTGATAAACGGTCATATGTACAAAAACCAATTTGGAACATAAAAGAACCTGCATATAAACCAGATAGTCCAGAAATGCTTCCCGCAGTACCAAAAAAATATAACAAAATAACCGGAGGAATGCAAACCAATCAGAAGCTATTTTTCACCCTATCGTTCGAACGAGCCAGGGACTTCGCTCAAACGAGATGAGGAAGTCACTCGAACGAAGTACAAAAGTCGTTCGCGCGAGATGAGACATCGTTAGAATGACTTCTCGAGACCTGCCAAAATTTGCTAGTTTCCCAGAAATATTATAAAGTATTGCCCAGTGAAAAAATTTCCACAAAAAAATTCCAGGAAGGGACTGACAGAAGCAAAACAGTGCTAAAACAATAGGCTTTTCGCACAAAATGCAAAAACTCATTAAAACTAAAAATGCGAGTTACATGCAAACATAGTACCGATGTGCTCAAACATGGACATGGAATGAATGGGCGTGAAACTACAACAAATTAGTCACAATTCCAACACATCGAAACGATCAAGAAGCTCTAATTGATAGCGATAAATCATCAAACTTTATCATAGCCAATTGACAATTAAAGTGTGAGCTTAATGAACTAAACATACTACATGCACACAAATCCAGAATTTTGACGATTCTACAAACAATAGCGTCAAATTGCAATGTTTCAACATTAGGAATAGTTGTGCAAACCCGTTTAGATTTTCTCCAACCAAAACTCCCTCATATAAACATACTTTTTCAAGATATTTTGAGGTTTCTAGCATTCTCAACTTAAAGAAAATCTTATTGGCCCTTTTCTTAGCATATTGCATTTTCTTTTTGGGCTCTTTTAAATGGTGGCTTTCACGACCAGTTAATTTTGAACTCTCGCAGCCCTTTCCCGTGAATCACTCATCATTTTTTTCAATTCAAATCCTCACGGTAAACGGTTATTACATGCACACTTCTCCTTAAGTTTACTTACGCATAGATGACAAGATTGAGATAAGAACGCCTCACCAAATTCAAATATGCAAGAGAAGTCAAACATCCATATAAACTCGTGCATGTGTGCGATGTTGACATATATACAAAGTCAAATTAAGATGCATATCAACTTCGAAACAACCCCATATAAACAATGGTTAAGATCATTCTAAGCATCGTTAATAATGACCAAATGTCCTAGCCACATGGATAATGAAACGATGGGGGGGGGGGGGGGGGGCGGTCCAAGCACACCAATATGCCACATCAAACATGTAAACTCAAAAACAAAAACTGAAAATCTTTTTGGCTTTTCAAACATATTTTGACTCAAAGAAAAGCAAAATATTTTTCGATTTTCAAAAGTTTTCTCAAAAGCAAAATCTTTTTGTATCTTTCAAATAAGGCTCAAACAAATGAAAACTATAATACAAAATGATACATATGTCATAATACTAGAAATGAATATATCATGAAGCAAACTAGTATATGACAAACATGGCAACACTATCATCCTTTAGATTTAGCATGGGAAGAATCAAGTGAACCCAAACGAGAATCATGAAGTTTAATTCCTAAAGCCACTAAATCCGATTTCCTAACCCAAGTAGGTGTAAAATGACGCATGGGGTTTTTGGAAACTGGGGCAACTTTATTCCTAAACTTCTTAGGAGCTTGTCTAAGGTCGTAACAATAACGCCTAAGGTGACCTTTCCTACCACAAAATGAGCAAGAGTACCGGTGGTGGGAATGATTACCTTTATGTGGACCTTTTCTAACCATTTTAGTGTTTCTCACACATGCGGGGGGAATGGGAACAACTCTCTCACCAAAACCTATACCTCCCTTATCTCCCTTAATTTGGACGGTGCCTAGGATCTTATCTAACTTCTCCGACCTAGCGTCCAAATCAAAATTGACTCTAGATGAGTCTTTCAACCTTTCCTCCAACTCAATAATCCTAGACTCGAGTAAACTCCTAGTCTCCTCAAACTCTAAAATCTCCTTTTTCAAGGACTCCATCAAACCACGGAGATTATCTCTCTCTTTCTCCACAAACTCTAATTTCTCCTTAAACTTATTCTCTCGTGCCCTAAGATCCTCAATAAAACTATCATTATTTTCTATGGCATGCTCATTCAACTTAGATTGCAATTTTGAGTTAGCCTTTTTCACCTTCACCGTTTCGACATACAACTCATTAAATGCATTTTGCAATTCTTTCACATCTATCTCTTCCTCGTCACTCTCTTCACCCTCACTAACTTGGGATTCACTCAAAACCTCCTCGAAAGTGTCATTCACATGAGTTGTATCGTCGTCGCTCATATGACATGACATAAACGCAACAAAGTTACGCTCAATGGGGGAACTCTCTCCCTATTCCGGTTCACTATCACTTAAGGTGGCATTATAGACAACGGGTTGCTTGGCCTCTTTCTTAAGTCTAGTGGGACACTCCTTAACCTTGTGACCGTACCCCTCACACCCAAAAAACTTATCCGACTCATCTCTCTTAGCTTTTCAAACTTATCCTTAGAGGTGGGATCTACTTTGTTGTTCTTGAATTTTTCAAATTTCTTGGCATCTTTTGATTGTTTTTGAAACTTAATAAATTTTATAAATATATTTGCCAACAAAGCAACATCCTCAAAATAGAAATCGGAATCAGAATCCGAAACTTTAATTTCCTCCTTCCTGGTTTTCAAGCAATACACTTTTCTTTCTTAGGCACTTGCTTGGAGGTAATCATGTCGATTTCATAGGTTTGTAAGTCACCTACAATCGCTTCTAGTTTCATTGATTCTAACCTACCCAAGGAGTTTAAAATGGTCACTTTTGCATCAAACCTACTAGGCACCGACCTAAGGATTTTTTTAATGACACGGTTGTCGGGAATTTTCTCACCTAGGTTAAACGACGAGTTGACAATATTGGATAACCTAGCATAAAACTCATCAAAGGTATCACTCTCTAACATCCTAATGGTCTCAAACTGTGAGTGAGATTTTGAAGTTTTGACGCCCTAACCGTGCTAGTGCCCTCGTGAGTGAGTGCCAAAATATCCCAAGCCGCTTTTGATGTTTCACAAGTCATAATTCTATTATATTCTTCCTGTGTGATATGTGAAGAAATAACGTTCAGACCTTTAGAATTATATTGTGCAAGTCTTTGTTCAGTTTCGATCCATAACTCAACAGGCTTTAAACTAGTGACTTCACCTACAATAGTGACAGTGGGTGTTCAACCTTTCTCAACGGGAAGCCAAACTCGCTCATCAATAGATTTTAAAGCACATCTCATTCTCATCTTCCAATAAGTGTAATTAGTGCCATAAAAAACCGGAGTTCGAGAAAATTCATTATATCCAGAATTCATCTTTGAAAACACACGGGATCCCAAAACAAATAAAAATATTTTCTAGCTCTGATACCAATTTGAGAAATCATGTGAGTGGCCCGATGTGTGTGTTTTCAACAAAACCAATTTTCTTTGAAAAAGATCCAACTTTTAATTATGCACCAAACCAAGTTGTAAAATCCCAATTCTCACTTTAAACCAATTTATCTTGATTAATCCTAAACATGCATCTAGTGATTAAAGCAAGTAAAGTAAAGTAAAGAATACTCACAACACCGGATATACGAGGAAAAAACCCAAAACGGGAAAACAACCTCGGACAACCCAAGCCAGACAATCACTATGAATAATGGTTTTACAAAGACAGATTAGCCTTGTACTAAGACTCGATCCCCACGGGTCTTGATGCTCCTTCTGATATTCAACCGTTCTTCAATAGTTCCCACGTATAAATTCCATCTTCCACGATCTCTGTCCACAACACACGCGTCCACGTATGTCTCGGTGTCCTCCGATATGGCTTTTATACGTTTATGATGTCGAACACGATGTCCGTCGCTTCTTCACCGCAAAACCCTTTGTGTTAAATGTGTAGAACAAATAACTTTGGTGCCGCAAGATAACGTAAACATATAAGAATAATAACTCGGATCTTTGCAAACTCTAAGGATGTGTTCAAGACTTTTAAAGCTTAGAAAACATGTGCAAACAAGGTTCTGGTTTTTAAAACTGTTTTCCAGAAAGCACACTTACAAAATTATGATGCAAACACTGTTTAAATATGATTTAAACACCGCCTCGAAAAATGCGTCGTTTGAACGACTTAAGCATGTCGTTCACGCGACATTGTATCTCGTTCGAACGAGATCTAATGTCGTTCGAGCGACCTTGCAAAAGTTTGACTTTCTTTGACTTTCGAATAAAAACATTTCTTAATAAAGAGATTCAAATTAGTCAAACTCTATTTCGAGCTTATCATCATAAAATGAATTTTATGCCATAAAAACACCTTTAAAACATTTAAAAACATTTTTCTTTATAAAAATTACATCCTTATCTTTTATAAAATAATTCCGAGTACCATTAAAAGTGATCTCAGAATGAAATTAACTTTGAAGACGAGAAAACTTACACCAAATAAACACCGGCATGATTAAATCTTTGAAGCTTTGCCACAACGTCTTTGATTTCTTCAATACGTCATAGACCAAGTGGGATCGGGACAAAATAAAATTCTCCCTATGACATATTACAAACACAGTTTTGTTCACGAAATTAAGTCAAAACAATATAGGGACTCAATTGGAAATTTATGTCCTTACATTTCAGTTTCATGGGCTTAGGTTGATTAATTCATGCAATGATGCCATTATAATTAAATGATAACACATTTTGTTTTGGACTACCGATGCATTTGTTTTGGACTACATATATATTTGTTCTGGACTTCCTATGCATTTTTTTAATACCCGATGCCTTTTTAACTTGATAATTCACTACCTCCATTATGCTACTAGATTTACATGGTTGTCGATAATTAACTACCTCCGAATTAGATGCCAGAACAAATTGCGATTGCCATGCTTACGGTGAAAAATGTGGTGGGCACGGGAAGGACGACTGTCGATCGTCATGCTTATGGTGAAAAATGTGGTGGCCGCGGGAAGGATGACTGTCTGAACCATTCACCAACCAAGCATCGACATTTTGAGGCATTTGATGAGGTAAATCATGCCTTTTACCAATATATTATAACATGCAGCGCCTTTTAAAATTGGAATGATATGATGAAACGTAGTAAGAATAGTTGAGAGCACATTTTTCTTTCATAAAATGCAAACTATTTTCTTTCTTTATTCCAGATATAAATTTTGTGATTTTCTTAGGCATGGATGTTATCATTTTAGCAGTGCTCCTATGCCAGATTGTGGGTGGGTGTTGAGTTGTTTGGTGGAAATGACTTTTTCATAAGTGTTTGAGGGTCTAATGGGATCACATGTATGGTGGTCATGTGGTGGTCGTTCGGAGGAGTGAGGGCACTAAGATGATCAGAGATATGAAAGAGGAGTACAAGGAAGGACTTGTTTGTACTTCATGCATCTCCGGATGACTTGCCCAGTCGATTGAGTAAGTCCTCCTTTGTGGCCCACATTCTTATTGCCCTTTTTTTTCTTTCGATTGACAACACATGCTTCTGGAGGATTAATAAGGGCTACCTTGTGTATTCTATATCATTTCATCAATGTATTTAGCGAGAACAATCGAACTACCCAGTTTAAACATAATGAGGCTAGGGTGTTTGTCTCTCGAGGTTTCTTTTCCATCTTAGGGGTGCAGAGGTTGGGTTCAGGTTAAGTAGTGGTGTTTTTAGGTGGAGTCGTAGTGGTGTTGTTGATTTATTCCCACTCTGTGGGAGTGAAGATGATCTTTTTAGTCTTGGTTTTTCTTATTATGTTTATTCTGAGATTGATACGCTACTTTGGATGGACCTGATTAACCTTGGGTATGTGGAACAACTCTGGCATATTCATAGATGGATTTTACGTGCCTAGCATGAAAGCTCATTGTGAGTCACTTGGTGTGTTGTCAGAGTGGTAATGTTCAAGGTATAGTTCTTGTTCATCGCCCATGGTTGGGCTTTATAGAATTTATATGCTATATTATTATTTTATTTTTGAATTTATACGCTAATCATGCTATAATGTTATTTTATTTCTGAATTTATATGCTAATCATGCTATATTATTATTTTATATATGAATTTATATGCTAATCATGGTATATTATTATTTTATTTCTTTCCTCACCCGTAACTTATATTTTTTGACAATTTTCAAATTGTTTGCACCGGCACCCGACATTGATAATACAACTCTTGTAGCAGTATATAAATTTCTAGTAATACAACTCGAATTATAACTGTCATTGAGTGGACTTGGAATGTTAAGCACACGAGGTTGTATACATTGATAATACAACTCTTGCAGTAATATATAAATTTGTCAGAATCAAAGTTGTTACTCAAGCACTGAATTATGGGCAAAAATCCTAATTCCTAAGCGAGATAAGCTAGAAGGTAATACTCTCTAGTTTATTCCGTTTGACAAGGATGATGAAGGCATGTAATGTGTTAATATCTCTTTGATGCAGTAGTTTTTCCATTTCCCCAACAATTGGCCTTACTCGATTGCTCTAAAGTATTAATATTTCCTTCAGTTGTCCATCTGGAATAAATAACGAGGAACTTTATCCTAATGTTAGAAAGTATAAAAGTGGAGCCTAATTGAAGTTCCTTAGATTTAGATGCTCTAAAGTTATGAATCACTCCACATTCAAAATAGATTGGTGGATGTGTGTCAATTGAAAAAAGAAAATGAAGAGGGAAGCAAAAACTCACATTAGTTCTTTTAAACCGTAAGTCTAAAAATAGCAACCTACAAAGCTTTAGTAATTATCTGAATTTCATTATAATATTTGAATTTCATTTATTATTTGGATCTTTTTTTTATTTCTAGCAGGAATGATGTATGCAATGAGCTGTTAGGTGATAAGGCCAAACAGAGGTTCATAGAGTCTTTTAATGATGCATACACTGTGCAACCTTCATTCTAAACAGAGGTTCTCTCTATGTTCATCGTCGTTTCTATGAATCTGAATGGTTCACAAGTTTGAGTAATATCACTTATCGAACATAAATTTGTCACAATGTCAAAGCCCATAGGTGGATGATTTCAAATTGAAGAATGGTAATGCGTCATCTTTTAGTGTAGAATGAAGGCTTCAATTATCATTAGATCACAGAAAACTGTCATTCCAATAATTCGGGGAACAGTTATAAAGGTCCCAAAATTCATTTTAGTTATAACATAGAACAGTTTAATGAATTGGTTTACCTATGATTTCTTTGTAGTCATGGGGGAATGAAAAGTTTTATTTCTTGATGAATAGTTAGAGACGACATCAACAGTCTTGGTACCAACATAATGACCTATATTTGAAACATGTTTCTCAGGTGTGACACCAGGTGGCTTTGAAATGTTAGAGTTTCATCGTGAATTTCCAGCAATAGCATCAGACCCTGATGCAAGTTTAAGAGGTGAGCTTAATATCTTATCACTTGAATTCAGAGTGTCAGGTTTCACAATTTTCCCCTCGATCTCACAATTAGTAATTTCATTGCCTAGTAAGGGGTAAGGACACATAGAGTCTTTAGACTCCTCTATTTAGACCACATCCTCTCAATCACCTCCCACTCCTCGCGATGTTGATTATGTATATAAATTTAAACTTTAAAATGTCGAGGTTGTAATCACTCTAAAATATAGGGTTTCAATAACAGACACAATGATGATAGAGTCCACAATCTTAAATATAAAAAAATAAAAAATCAGAGGTTCTCTTTATGTTCATTGTCGTTTCAATTTGAAATCTGATACCTATGGCCTAATAAACAGAGGTTCTCTTTATTATTTTCTTCAATTTCTGTCATCTTCGAATAGCAAGTTGTTGTTTGTGGTTTATTGAAAGCTTGTCAATTGATAAGCTTTCCAGATGACAAATTCATTTTGAACTGAATTTTCATTTCCACATGACAAATGCCAGTTTTGGTAGCAAACAAACCCAGATGTATTGGAGCCTAGGATAGCTGCTAAATTTTCATTTTTCATATTTATTTCCTTTTTTGTCCATATTTTTATAAAATTCAAGTTTTCAATCTCTTACACTATTTGTATGTTGCTGCAGATTCACACTATGCTATTGTATATTACACTATGCTGCTATATGCACTATGTTGTTGTATGATGCCTGTTGCTGAAATAAGGTTGGTGGGGTATTTGCTGATGTTGTATGTTGTTGTTAATATGATATTGTTGTTGTATGCTGATGTTAATCTGCTACTGTTGCTGATTTTTCAACAGTATCAGATTAGCCATTGATTGGTGTGTAATAGCTTTTCATTTTGCATCAATCTATCGACTATCATTGTAGTAAATATCAATATGACATCTTGATATATACTACAATGATGATATAAATATGAAAGGAGCAAGGCCTCACTATACTCCTAACAATTTCATTATTGAATTGTGTTGTTGGCGAGGAGATTCATTCCCTCCCTATAGAACCAAGTTTTCATTGTCTTCCTACTAAGACTTAAATAAAAACAAGTATCCTCTAAATCTATGAGTTCTTGGGGGTGCCCACATTTGAAACTTGAATGAAAATTCATGATATGTTCTATGAATTCTTTAGAAAATAAAAATTCATCACATTTAGCACGAATATAAGTCATCATACACTCACATACACGAAAATAACTTAGAAAGCATTATACATATTCATGATTGGTTGTTAGCCAAGCGAGTTATAAAGTGTTTTGAAGAGTTCAAGGTCAATTTTCGGGGGCTATTTTGCCAATTCACATCATTCTTGTATATTTGAAGCGGTCTATAGGGTTGTACCCATCAACAAACTTGAACTCAAGTGGGGACTAATAACATCTCCAAATGTTCTTTGGGGATCTTATCGATTTTGTATCCATTTTCTACCTCGTCCCTAGCCATTTTCTTTCGTAACAATGTTAACGTGTTATTGCTTGAGATGGAATCTGAGCAAAGCATGTCTAGAGCATGTCTTCTATCCTGGACAAATGACAAACTCAATTAATGTAGTAATTTGGGTACTTTTTGGTAGTAATACTTGTGTAGGCATTCAGGGATGCTTTTGATACCTTGGGAGTTGGGATTTTATTGCATTGAGTTTAAATTCCGGACTTTTGGTGCAGTGTTTTAGAGGCTGGACTCTAGGAGAGGGTGTTCATGATCCCTACAATATACATCTAGGATTCTATTTCAAAATAGCAAGGTTGAAAACAGTTAAGTTTTTAGAGAATGTTATATTGGAGGAGAATAAGAGAGTAAAGAAAACAATTATTCGTGTATATTATTTGGATATAGGTTGAGGTTATATAATTCGTCCTATTAGTAAATCGGTCGAATTTGAATTGAAATTAATCCCATATGTTAAACTATAATCTGATCTGGTATATAAATTGTATAAAAAATTATATATGTTTAATACTTTTAATATTATACCTTTATTTATATCATCATCGTAGTAAATATCAATATGAAAGGAGCCTAGTACCTATTTTAAATGCTTGTTGAGTAACATATTGCAATTACTAATGCCAGGCAAAAGCAGTGACCATGATGTTTCCTATCGGATTCAAGTATCCCATAAAAAGTTTTTCGATGACTTATTTCCTTAAGGTATTGGAAGTATAATGTTGTACTTTAGTAACATACTAATTCTATTTAATTTGATAAATTTCTTGCTTTTTTTCTTTCACCCCACAACCCCCATCCCAATAACATTAATATATATTAACATGCCGTTAGAGGGTGAAAGCTCAAAACAACCCCCCAAACGATCCTGTAAGAGGCAAGAACACCTCGCACGGGACCACTGTAACTCGCATGAACTGACCGTGTAGTCACGGGACTTCCGATTTGAGAATCTGACGATAACATGAAAATATCTAGACTTTGGCTTAAAAACCTGCCATTAGAGGTAAAAAAACCCAAACCAGTCCCCAAATAGACCCATAAGAGGCACGAACACCTCGCTCGGGACCAATATAACTCATAGGAACTGATCGCGTAGTCATGGGCCTCTCAGTTTGAGAATATGATGATAATTCAAAAATCTATAGATTAGGCTTATAAAGAAGTCATTCAAGGGTGAAAACCCAAATGAGCCCTCAAATGATCCTGTAAGAGTCACTAACACCTTGCACGGGAACAATGTAACTCGTAGGAATTGACTGCGTAGTCACGGGCCTCTAGGTCTAAGAATATGATGATAATTTAAAAATATATAGATTAGGCTTAGAAAGAAGTCGTTGAAGGGTGAAAACCCAAACTAGTCCTCAAATGACCCTGTAAGAGGCACTAACACCTTGCACGAAACAATTGTAACTTGTAGGAACTGATCGCATAGTCACTGGCCTCTCGGTTTGAGAATATGATGATAATTCGAAAATATATAGATTAGGCTTAGAAAAAAGTAGTTGAAGGGTGAAAACCCAAACCATCCCACAAACGACCCCCTAAGAGGCACTAACACCTCATTCGGGATCAATGTAACTCGTAAGAACTAACCGCGTAGTCACGGACCTCTTGATTTGAGAGTATGACGATAATTTGAAAATATAGAGATTAAGCTTACAAACAAGCCGTTGAAGGGTGAAAACCCAAATCGGCTCCCAAGCGGCCCCGTAAGAGGTACTAACACCTCGTAGGGGACCAATGTAACTTGTAGGAACTGACCGCGTAGTCAACGGGGCTCTCGGTTTGAGAATATGATGATATTTCGAAAATATATAGCTTAGGCTTAGAAACAAGCCGTTGAAGGGTGAAAACCTAAACTAGCACCCAAACGGCCCGTAAGAGGTATTAACACCTCGCACGGGACCAATATAACTAGTAGGAACTGATTGCGTAGTCACGGGACTCTCGATTTGAGAATATGATGATAATTCAAAAATATATTGATTAGTCTTAGAAACAACCCGTTGAAGGGTGAAAACCCAAACCAGTCCCCAAACGACCCCGCAAGAGGCACAAACACCTCTCACGGGACGAATGCAACTCATAGAAACTGACCGCGTTGTCACGAGCCTCTCGGTTTGAGAATATGACAATAATTCGAAAATATATAGATTACGCTTAGAAACAAGCCGTTGAAGGGTGAAAACCCAAAGCATCCCCCAAACGATCCCGTAAGAGTCACTAACACCTCGCACGAGACCAATGTAACTCATAGGAACTGACCAAGTAGTCATTACTTGCGTAAGATTTTCAATTTGATAATATAATAATAATTGTAACTCATATATGTAACTTTTTAGCTCGAGTAAACTTTTTTCTTAAATTACTTGGTTATCAATATCGTCTCATTTTTGTATCCTATTTTTTAGCAGGATAACATTTTATCGTTAGCATTTATTCACGTGGAACACACGGAGTAGTCAATGGTTTACAACAAGGGGTTTATTTATTTAATGTTATTAATATTCATGATTCTATTTTTTTGTGTTATGGCCGTGCGGGCTTTTGTAGTTTTATTATTAACTTTTATGGCCCTGCGGGCTTTTGTAATTTTATTGTTATATTTTGTGGCCGTGCGGGCTTTATATTACGTAGGTTTTATATTAGCAGGTTTTAGAATGTCCAGAAAATAGAGGAAACTCTGCCCAATTTTTTTTGGTCTGTGATTTACTAAAGACTTGTAATATTTTGAAGTTTGTATGTACATTAGTTTATCAACAACGTGTGAGATTTGTAATTTGTGAATTTTCTTGTTTTTAAATAATTAATTTTTTTTCTTTTATCAAAAAATTTGGTACAGTTCAAAACCGTGCCAAAAGTGTATCAAATTTTGGCATGGTTTTGAACAGTGCCAAAAGTTTATCAAAATGTGCTCAATCTGGCACAGTTCAAAACTGTGCCAAAGTGTGCTAGAAATATCAAATTCTGGCACGGTTTAAAAGTGTACCATAAGTGTTCCTGCTTGGTCAAATCTGACACACTTTTAAATCGTGCTAGAAAAAAATGGCCATTTTGGAACACCTGATTCTGGCACAGTTCAAAATCGTGCCAGATTTGATCTGGTATAGTTTTAAACTGTGCCAGATTGCTGTTTTTGGTGTAGTGTTAAGGAAACAAAACGTGGACACAAAAAATAAAAAGAGTGTAAGTATTATTTACTTATTTAGTTATATTCATTCATAAATACTATTGGTGCATAAAGATAAGAAGTTTGATGTGTAACTTCCTTTTTAACTTTGGGATGCTATGGACGATGACTATCAAATAAGTAAGAAAAGAAAGAGGAAAGGAAAATATATGATGTATGAGTATGGATATTAAAGGTTAATACTTCATTTATTACTGATTTTCTATAGAGTTTATATTGTATTTTTTTTAATAGTTATTTTTTGCGATGGCTAAACAATGTAAGCGGATATTGATATTATCCGAATCCGAGAGGATACGGATATGGATAGTTGTTTTTACTATTCGGGTGGATACATATATGGATACTAATAATGCATCTAGAGAGCAGATATGTGTATGGATAACATGGTATTCGTACCGTATCCATCCATTTATCACACCTACCTGCTACCCAACGGTGAACCTACGGTCATAATAATATTAGATATTATATTTACTAAACCCATCTCTCGTGTGAATCTATAGATAATAAAAAAGTGTGACGCTCCCGTGTCAAGTAATACTTGTCCTATGTGCTCATGAACATGAAACATACCCCCAACTGTTGGCGATGCTGGTCGAATAACAGACCCACGAACGTTATAGACATGCCCAAACTATAACTACCCCTACTGAGGTGGCACTGTTGGAACTGCTGGTGGGGCCAGTTGTTGTGGCAGCTGGTGCCCTTACTGGGAATTTTCTGTCGACCCCTGGCCTTATTCGGGTAAGAACACTGCATGTGACTTTTCTCTCCACATAGGAAACACCTCCCTGTGATGTTTGTCGTCCACTAGCCCTGAAGAGGCTTCCCTGGTCGTTGGCTTTGTTGGCGCTGATATCCACTGCCCTTAAGGCTTCTAGCCTGGTTTCCTTAGCCCCATTGGCCCTAAGGAGCATGTTATTGGCTCTTCCAGTACCCACCATCACTTAGTTTAAACCTTTTAGTTGAGTAACCCTACTGAGGACCCCACTCCTACTGCCTGTCTAGCTGTTGTGATGCTCCACCAACACCGCTGCCCCCAATCTTGCCCCGTTTGCTCGACTCTCCGAACTTCTTTGATCCTCTCAGATGGAAGCGCTGATTGTGGAAGTATAGCAATACGATGTTAATGACATCAATGTAAGTCCTTAATTTCGCGTTACCTAACAAATGCTGATGGCTCCACCATGTGAGTCTATCCATGAACTTCAAGATCCTCTTCTCAGCCTTGTTCACCTCATCTGGCACAAAGTTTGCTAGTCAAGTGAAATCCTCCTCGTACTTGGCTATTGTCTGACTCTCTTATGTGATATCCCAAAATATCCTCCTCATCTATTTCTGTACGGATGATGGGAAAAACTTGTCATCAAACTTCACCCCAAACTTCTAAATGGTCATCAAATCCCCCTTCTTTGACGTGGTGATTGACTCCTTCCACTGCAAAGTTGCCCCAACTAGCTTAAAAGTAGCTAGTACTTGTTCCTAAATGTCATTTCACTCAACCATGCGAAGATTCCTATAGATGTTTTTCTTCCATTGGTTCGCTTCAACCACATTTTCACTCCCCTAAAACTCTAATGGATGGCCCTTTTGAATGTCCTCCCTAAATTGTTCCCACACGAATAGCATCATGTGAGTCTGTATGTATACTGCCACTGGTGGCTATTGCTACATCTAAGGTAGGTACTGCGCTATGGCTGTCATGGTAGCGTTAACTACCTTCGCTACGATGGTTGTGACCTATACTGCGATCACAGTCCCCTTGGGCAGCCTGCGTCTCCGGCTGAGCCTCCCTCTCTACGACCCTTCTTGATCCCTTTGTTGGTCTCTCTCTCCTTGTGTTTGTCATCTGAAACCAAACTGAACTTATATGAGATTCCACTTAAATATATAACAGTAACAGAGGAACGAGAATGCGTAATATGAAAACAACAGTCCTAAACATAGGGCTCTACATCAAATGAATAATATGCTGATAACATAGTAAGTCCATACAGATCCTAAAGGATACTATGCTCTGATACCAGCTGTGATGCCCCGCCTACTCTAATACTGGTTGATTATGCTTTTATTAAAATTAAACGATAATCAAATATGATTTCATTCTTAGCATCACTATCGTAACAAATATAAATATATCCATCATAAATATGCACCAAATAAAATGACAACGAAATTGATAAGAGAATAATCATGAATAATGAAATCCGAATAAATCATCGGTTACCACAAGTAATATCAACATAAACATGCTACTAAGAAATAATAGGAAATATCTGACACAAAAGTAAAGTCCTATCCATATATGGACAATACTCCCCAAAGGAAAATACCGGAATAATGGATCCTATCTAGATAGAATGAACTGAGGCGATTACAATCAAATCTCGCAGCATCCATTGCTATTGCACGCAACAACATGATGAAGAGACTAAACCAATTGTCCATGCTACCGAATGCCAGCGGTTTAAAGACCAAAATATATTTGAAAAATATTTACAAGTATTTAAATGCCTTAAATGTAAAGGTGTAATGTATTACCTTCAAAATTATCTTTTCAGTCACACTCACATGAGACATTTCCTCACCTCTCATCTACAGTGAGCACCTAACAGATTCATTTTATTACCCTAATCATGATACCCAGTCTAACTAGAACAATAACTTCTAATATAGACAACCCTGATAATAATCATTATTAGTTAATATGTACTACCTTCCCTAGGTATATCATCACAAATATTACATAGGTACACATGTACTATAAATAGCTATTTACACAATTATCTCATATACACGTACATATATATCACTCACTATATACGTATGTATCGCATCCTCAGAGTAGGATCTCGTGGATGCATCCCTCGTGAGGTATCAGGCTTCAGGTATACACGTACCACAACTGGGCCACCGGGTAAGAGTCTCACCACCGAACCCAAAACGAAAATACAAACAACGGATGCGTTCATAAATATACGTTTGGGGGTCACAAATCATAACACATCATACCCAACTGGTCTCCAAGATAAAACCTATCCTCACACACGGATAGTGGCCATGCAACAGTACTATGACCTGGGAAATCAATCTAACACCTGATGGTCAATGCCAGGGTGGACCGCCCATTACGTGTCACCTTCTAACGATAGCACTACTGAGTAGGTATGTTCCAAATAATTACACAAAAATCATATATATATAAGTTACCCATAACACACACACACACACACACACACACACACACACATATATATATATATATATATAAACTCACACACACACATATACGCAAATAGTACTGACTACGTGCAAAAATCCCACTGCGTACTAGTCTACAAATTTCGAAGTTCGAACCAACTTTTTGATTTTTAATTAACTGTTCATTCACTTGTTAACCGATTCATATAACTCGAATCCACTATTAGTTGGCCTAAAGGACACACCAACCCCTTGATAATGTTCCAAAAAAAATCCTAATCTACCCCGAAAACTCATTAACCCATTTATCCAATGTTAAAGGGTCAAAACAACGCAAAACAAAAATCGAGACAAACCAACAAAAAAAATTAGTTTGCTGGCAGACCAAATCGGTTCAGTCAAGCAAACTGATTCGCTTCTCCAGTGAATTGGTTCAGTTCGCTGGGCTGCCCTTTATCTTCAACCTCTAGATTTCACCTCCTAAACCTGTCAATGGAGGTCCCAAGTCTCCTAAAACAATAAATTGAGATCCCAAATACATATATAAACGTCCCAAATGTATTTTAAACTCAACTCCAACGTTAAAACCCAAGGATTCTTAATAATTGATTCAAATTCACTTAATATAGAATTAATCAAACTTAAAATCCATTGATCTAACACCCTATCAATGTTCATCATTCTCATATTCATATTCCCAAATTTAAATTACAATTATCGTTCATATGAATTCCCAATAACATTGATATGTTGAACACAAATAAAATCCTCTTAATTATTCCCATGATTATATCCTTAATTTTTAGATTAATCATTAATTAATTGCAAACATAATTAACTGTAGAAACTCAAATCTATAGCAGGTAAACACTTGGCTTAATGGATTAAAATCATGTTCTAAATGAATTGATTTCGGAATTTTATTTTCCTCTCTTCTCCAAGATTTTTTTCTCTCCTTTTCTATTCTTTTCTCTCCCTTAATCCCAATAAACAGAGGTTATCCACCACACTCATCCTTAAATACCTCTTAATTAAATCCTAATTTCGTATTTGGTTTAAGCCTTAAGGGTAAAAAGTTGACCATACCCCTATACGGGTCATTATATGTCTAAAAAGCCCCCTGAACCAAATTATAACCTCTGGGTACCTATTTTGCTCAAAAAGGTCATTTGACTCACCAAAATATAAATGTTAAACCATCTCTTTAATCGAGCGCGACATGTGTGTACAATACGCGCCACCCTTATTATAATAATCTGTTGCTTTCGACTTATTAAACGACAATATATTAATTCACATCACTATTTACTTATTACACGCAAGTAAATATTTTTAATCATAAATATTAATCCTAAACTCGCTAATTAATATTTATCAAAATCAATTTAATTTTCCAATTAAATAAAATAAGTAGATGCATGGGTGAAAATAAAATACTCTAAAAAGTACGAGGTATTACACTTAACTACTTCATCTTTCACTTTGAGGGACCATCCAAGACAAAGCTTCCTTAGCTTGTAGTTGATATGTTTGCACTCCAGATAAGTAGGGATTTCGTGTTGCATAAATTTTGTTCAATTCCAGACATGTCGCTGTATGACCATGCGAACACATCCATGAACTCCTTCCAACGGTCTTCAAACTTTGACCGCTTGTGATCGTTAAGGGTTGATCATATCCTAATCTTGCACGAAGTGATACTAGAGTCAGGATTAATGTAAATAATATCCTTATCTTTAGTTTAAACGCGTTTATGTTGTTTCATTTTTTCGTTATTGAGATAAGTTAAGAATTTATTGTTCAATAAGTCATATTCGTCAATTCTGTGATTCTTGGAATCACTACAATTAATATAAGGTACAACAAGATACTCAAAATCTTCATTCATTTCATTAGGAACAATTTTATGAAAAATGACATTTTAAACCTCATCGAAAGAGGCCTCGTTTAGATTTGAATTAGAAAACAATAGAAGTAAAAATATGTTCATTCTCAAGGAGGTATATAAGATGTTTTTGTGTTGACAGGGTTGGATTAGCCAGAATGCTCCACTAGTTACCAAAAGTATTGATAGCAGGACAAATATTTTGGTAATGGGCGGATTACATGGCCTCGACACAAATCATGCAGAGGTCCATCCCTAGTTCAGTAATACTAAATGACTCATCACTTTTAATTTGTTCCATATCATAATAGCTTGAATCGAATGAGTCGATGGTTAGTGGTTTCACCTCTTGCTTGTATCCCTCGGTCCAAGTGAATTTATCTTCGAAGAAAATCTCAAACCTTGACTTTAGTTTCTTTTTAATTGTATCATACCATGGCTCTAAAAATCTGTAATATGGGAAGTCTTCATCTTATTTGATAAATTGCCCCTTCACAGAATCTCCAAAAATAACTTACTTCCTCTTTAATTCCTTTTTTATATACAACTAGAGAAAATCCATAAGTTCAGATGGGGATGGATGATACCCCAAGACATAAGGTGGAGAGGTTGTCTTCAAGATGATTGTTTCAAGGATATCTTGCTGTCTTCTGCCCAACCCTATTTTGGACATAAAATGCATATTCTTAAAAATTTAGATCACATTAAAATCCCCATGAGGACTATGTTCGGGATTCAATTTGTCTTTGAAGTTATCTCCAACTAAAAAAGGGAGTGGATCGATCTTGAAGCCAGAAAGAAACATGTCATTTGTTTTGTGTTGGATTTCTAGAATTGGGTTACTAGTACTGATTCTATCTGTGTCGTCGTTATCTTTGATGACGGTAATGGCTTGATTATCTGCAAAGAATTTTAATTTTTGATGAAGGGAGGATGCAACCCCTCTGATGTTGTGAAGACACATGCGACCGCGAAGCAAGTTAAAGCATGTGGAAATGTCAATGAATTAGAATTATATTTGAGGGCATATTTCACCAGACCCTAGCATGCGTATTATTTATCCCATGACTTACCATCGGGTATTATCATAAGCACGCATAATAGTGAATGTTGGAGTAAGATAACTACTTTGCATACCCATATATCGAAGAATTTGAAGTGGGAATATATTCAGGGAGTCAACAAGCACCAACGGGACCATTTTATATAAGACTTCAACCGAGATGTTAAGAGCATAATATAATCGGGTCCAAACTTGGCAATATCTTCATCTCTGAAGGATATGAGTTTTGTAGTAGTCAGGGTTTTGACTATATAATTGGCCTCATCAGGGGAGGTGGAAGGAGGAAACTTAAATTGAATGAGTAATTTGATAAGAGAATCACTCTAAAGCTGAGATGGCATGAAAATTCACCACAAGGTGATATTGACCTGAGTCTTCTTCAATTGCTTGAGAATTTTTCTTTCCTCAATGATCATCTCAGGTATTGAAGCTTCTTCGATGACTCTCTTCCCCTTATCCATGAGCACTCTTTATGTGGGAAGTATTGGGTATTTAGAGTATGATCCTGATTGGGTCACGTGGTTTATAAATGGGGGGAAGAAGAGGAAGATAATTTCTTCTTCTCTCTCAGGAGCAACATAAACCTCATTGATCTCAGATAGGAGCTCTTTGAAAGAGATTACCCCATAAAGAGAGGAAATTATGCTCAAGGTTTTAATGTCGGGTTCATCGTATGAATCATCTAAAGGATTGGAATCATGCCCCCATCATGTGGCAACTATCTAATTATTCCAAGATAAATTAATGCACTCGACAACTTCGAGCGCTTCAAAGTGTAGATCCTCTTAGGTTATAAATAACCGATTATGGGTAGGGACCAAATATCCTTTTAATTTCAAGGCAATTAATAGTTTAATAGTTTTGCAAATTCTTTTTATCTTTATTCTTTCAACTATCATGGTCTGAATAATGTCGTCCATGCTTAATTCTTCTAATGGTACAAAACAATCATGGGATTGTCTATCCCACTTTTGAGCATTCATGTAGAGACCATTGATTCTCATACAACCCCCCTCTTTAAAGATCAGTTATGATGGGAGTTTTATTTTAAATCTTCTCAACTGTTTGGGGACAATGGATAAATCCACACTCTCTATTTTTTTTATCTGGTTTGGACTATGATGCAAGCTTTCATTATCATGGAGAGGGATCGATCGTGTGTATTTCCAAGATATGGTAGGAAGGAAGGGCAAACTTTGAGAGAATCCATGGATTTTGGTGGATTGATGGATGAGTCAAGATTCTTGATATGTTTGAATCTACTTGAAGGGTTAAAATTAGGATCTTCACTGGTAATGTTGGCATTTATGCCGTCTTGATATATGGGTAAAGAGTTCTCGGTAGTATTTGGTTTCAGGCTCGCAAGAGGAGAGATGACTTTGTTCTCGATGAGGTTTTTCACAACATTCTTTAGGTGGTGACACTGATCATTGGTATGCACAACGGTTTGGTGGATATCGCATTGGTCATCATGCTTGAATTACTTATGAAGATGGTCATGAAGTGGACAAGGTTCTCGAGGTTTAATGAGACTACAGGATAAGAAGGGTTGATACATTTTGAAGAGAGGGGCATTTATTTCAGTGCATTCCTTTTGGATGGATGGAGGAAATCCTTCTGGTGCCCATGAAGTGGTTGGTTGAGAGGGGAAGTTATTGATGATAACAATGATAGGCTTTTCATACTTTCTAGGGTGATCTATCCAACTATCTTCTCCCCTATTGATTATGTTCTATATCTGAAAATATTTTCTTTCATTTCAACTCTATCCTCGTGGAGGGATTTGAAGTGGGGATAATATTAACTGCCCAAATAATTCCAGATTTATGGTTGGAAATTTTTCTCAACGTATTCTACTTTAGATGGTTGGTTGGTCATGGCAGTGAATTTATGCCTCCATCTTATTATGAAACTGTCAATAGACTCCCTAGGCCTTGCTTGAGTAGCTTGAGGTCTCGACGTCACCTCCAACTCCTGATTGTATTTATACTGATCCATTAACTCTTTGCAACATCTTCTTTGATGCATATTTTGGGATTCTTCCAATGATAGAGACTAATGAAGAGTACTCTCCTTGAGGGTTTACTGAAACATTTGAGCCACAATCTATTTTGTAGTCCCAAGCAGGCTCATAAAGTGATGTTAATTTCAGAGATACAAGATGGTAGTCCCCCTCCCTCTAAATTTCTCAATGTCAAGCATCTTTAATTTCTCTGGCAATCGAGCTTTTGGGTAGGGCACATATGGGTGAAGTCCACATAGTTTCCTGAAAGCTTTACTTGGTCAAATTTTTTAGAGAGCATATTGAGATCTTTCTTCACTTGATTAATTTCTTTCTCTTTAGGATCGACAATATTATTCATCAGAAAGTTAATCCTAACTTGATCAAGATTACTCATGGTTAGATGGGTAAGTGGTGGCTCATTAAGGGGTGGGATATGTGGAGGCATCACAACACGTGGAGTATGTTAGTGTTCTTAAGGAGCCCATATTGGTTCAATCATTTGTGATCCGTGACATGGGGGAAATAACAATGGGATTTGGTACGATCTCAGCTTCAAGCATCTTTAGGATTTGGACCCGATATATCTACATCTCATGAGCAACCACTGTAGGCTGCCATTCTTTGTGGTGAACTGAGCAAGTGCGGTCATTAAATCCGATTGACTGTTAGTATTTTGGTTAGGGTTTAACATTAGGAATCTTTGGTAAGATTTTTCTTTGTCTTCTGAAATGGGTGTTGTGAAGTAGAACATCAAGGTGGTTTTATATTGCATCTTAACCAATAGGTATCCATGCCAATCCAGAGGAATGCGATTACACCCGAGAGGGAAATAGTTTTTTTATTTATTTTTCACAAAAAGATGATTTTTTATATATTTGTTTTTTGAAAAGGGAGAAAAAATGGGAGAAAAGATTCTCGATGTAGTTGTTATTATTAGGTTTCACTTATATTCTAATCTGCCTAGGGTGCAAGTGAAATGCTGAATAGGAATCAAGTCTTAGAGAAAATAGGGTACGTAATACAAGGCACTGTTTAACTAATTTTTAGACTCACGAACAGGGTCTTATTTTAAAAACGGGTGAAAAAATATTGAAATTGGGCAGTAAAATGTCCCAAAATTTCAACAGAGTTTCGTGTTGAAACCATCAATCTAGGTACAAGTGTCCCAGGGAAAACATCTATTCCAGGGATATGCATGGTATATTAGTTTAAGGGTTTCTTCATTTGGCATGACTTCTACGATATACCTCTTGCCTATTAGGGAAATTATTCATCGGTACGTGTGGAAAATCCATTTAATATACCCATGTATACAAGAATTTCCCCATGATATACCTCGTGGTGATGGTATATGTGATATAACATTCGATATACTCGACGTACGTGAACGAGTTCCTAATATATACCTCCAATCCTGAGTTTGAGCAAGCGGTACTATGTGGGGGAACCTTTCGACTACGTCGACAGTACTTGGATAAGGGAAGGTGGGAGTCATATCACTAAGGTTAACCGCGCCCTGCAAAACTGGAAACCATCACAATGTGACTCCCCACTGCGTGACAAATATAGGATCAATATTCAATGCTCGTGCGATATAGTGTACAATGCATGAGTCTTAATTAGTATCTTTATGTGAAGTATTATGTATGCTAAGGGGGATATGTAAAACTACTTATCATGGAGTAAAGCATGGAAACATACATAAGTGGCATGTGATAAAAAGAGTTAATCTACACAATTGGGGTAATGGCTAGTAAATATGTACAAGTAGCAGAATTCATGTGAGAGAAAAAATCGGGCCGAGAAAATGTATACAAGTAAGACATGGGAATATATACAAGTGATATAAAACATGTGGATATACATAAGTGATACGTGGCATGGATACAAGGTGGAAAAGGCATGAAAATATATACAAATGGGAAAAAATGAAGATAACGTGTAATAAATGTGAAGCATGTGATATGTATAAGTGAAATAAAACATGAGTACATGTGCAAGTGGAGTGAAGTGTAGATAAGCGAAGTGGAACGTGGAAAAATACACACAAGTGAATGAAGCATGAGATATATATACAAGTGAACAGAGAATGGTTATATATAAGTGATATGGATCATGTGACAAAAACGATGGTATATATATGTGATAAAATAACAAGCGTGATAAAGAGTAATATATATGGATGGTGCCAAAAAATTATGGCATATAGAACATGTGAGCATGAAAAGAAAAGTAATATGCAAGTGAGAAGACATATACACATGTATAAAATGAAGTAGGAGAAATAAAAAAACATGTAAATAGAGTCTAGTCCTCAAAGTTGTTCCCAGCGGAGTAACCACTATAGCCACCCTCGCCCCGGGGTAAAGAGAGAATCTCCCGCGCACGCACGGTTCACAGGTTCCAAAGGAAATAAAGAGTTCGTAGTTAGCTATATAAGGTGCATGAATGAGTAAAGATAGGAGTCTCTAGTCTGATTTACTCAAAATAGACAAAAGAAATTAATCATCTCCAAAAAGACGAGATGAAAGACTACTAGTATGTACGAAATCAAAAAAATATGGGCTTGGAGACTATGTTATGGAATGGGAAGGTGTTAGGCACCCATTACTCCATTTTAGTCTCTCATGGGCAACAAAATATTTCTTTTGGCCTAAAGTGTGTGTGCATGTGTGTGTGTGAGTGAGGAGTGAAATCATCATATCCACGCCATGATGAAGAAGGGAACGAATCATTCCAAGGAGTAATACTAAAGGAAAAATGTGCGAAGGCGACTAGAATGTGAGCGATGCTCCGAATCGTGACATTAGCATGAAAATGTGAGTACGTGTGTCAACGGGATCTCTAAACGACAATAAACGTAGAAAAGTCTGTCACATGGACAAAATAAATAAAAATTACTGAATATGAGTGATACACCGGATTCTGACGTCACTATAGAAAAGTGAGTACGCATATCAATGGGACCGCTAAGTAATAATGAATATAAGAAAAGTTTTCCATGTGGTCAAAATAAATAAAGACTTCTAAATATGAGTGATGCACCAGATTGTGTCGTCACTATGGAGACGTTAGTAAGCATGTCAACGGGATTGCTAAACAATGATAATTATAGAAAAACTAATTATACGAATAAAATGAACTAAACTTTATTGAGTGAAACAATGACGTGTAAAAATGAACAGAAAGGTTAACCCATAAATATGAATTGAATTCTAAAAGTAATTTCAAGATGCCTACGTAGCCAAAAATGACATCAAAGTCCACATAGTTCATGAGGGGAACTTGGTGAGATCTAACACATAATTTGAAATTAGAGTTTCTATTTTTATATATGAAAAAATGTGTAAATGTAGTGAAAGAGTGGGAAAAAGTGAGAAACTTTCCATTTTTTGGGTTTTTAATTTATAAAAATAAGTTTGAAACTATAAATAGTAAAAAAGTGATATAATTGATGAAAGAAGACAAAAATACACTAACTATATTATATAAATTAGAAAATATGTGAAATAGTAACAAGTTGGAAAAATGAAATGAAGAGGGTTAGGACCTTCTAAGCTGCTAGGATTCTAGATTTGGGACCTTTACAACATGATTTTTTGAGTGTAAGTGATGGTATGGAGTGGTGGCAAGTGGTGAGCAGAGAGGTGTAAGAGAATATTTTTGTAATGTAAGGATAATAAAATGAGGTAATAGGAACTATCACACGAACTATGAGGCTGAAGATTTGTAATAGTGAGGCCAGGGTTTCCATAAATAGGAAACCCTTAAAGGACAAAATGAACAAGTTTCCCTGGGGAGGGGGATGGCGACTGACATATAGGCTTCCCTACCTACCGGTAGGGTGGCCAAACTTGTTGGCCAAGTAAATCCCTACCCGCCTACTGGAAGATGAGGTGTCTATGGCCACCTGCCTATTCTAATATCGGGTGGCCAATCATCATCATCATCACCTTAATCCCATCACCTTAATATATTACAAGCAATATTATGATTAAAATTTAATTCCTTAAGATATCTCTTAATGATTTATTCTCGAGATATCTTAGGATGCCCCTTTGTCTTTTGCCCTCTATTTTCAGTAGTCTTCATCTTGTTATGGATGAATCTAATGGTCTACACAACACATGTTTATACCATCTAAGTTTACTTTCTCTTAATTTAACACTTATGGGAGCTACTCCTAACTTTCTCTCACATACTGGTTTTTAATCTTATCCTTTTTAGTAATTCCTATCATCCATTGGAGCATCCTCATCTCACTAACATGGATATTTTGCTCATATTTTTTCTTTAAAGCCCAACACTTTGCTCCATAGAAGAATGTTTTCCTAACAACCATTCTATAAAATCTTCCTTTTAAATTATTAGTTAACCTCTTATCGCATAACTCCCCACTCGCTTGTCTCCATTTTATCCATCTAGTTAATATTCTACTCGTAACGTCCTCATTAATACCTCCATTACTCTGTATCACCGAACCTAAATAATGAAATTTATTAGTTTGTTTTATCATTTTTTCTTCAATCTTTAACATTATGCTATGAGATGACTCATTATTATATTTACATTCTATATATTCAGTTTTATGTCTACTGATTTTCAATCCCTTTGACTCTAATGCATTTCTCAAAGTTTCTACTCTCATCGATAAGGCCTCCTTTGAAGTGTCTATTAAAACCATATCATCCGCAAAAAATACACCACGAGACATCTACTTATATATCCTTAGTAATCTCATCCAATACCACAGCAAATAAGTAAGGACTTAAATACGATCCTCGATGCAAGCCCACTTTAATCGTAAAATCATTTGTTTCTTCACAAATAGTTCTTACGCTAGTATTTGTGTTATCATACATATCTTCAATAACTTTAAAATAACAAATAGGGATATTTTTCCTCCTCAAAGCCCACCATATTATATCCATAGTTACTCTATCATATGTCTTCTCTAAGTCTATAAATACCATGTGTAAATTTTTATCCTTACTTATACATTTTTTTCATTAGTAGTCTTAATAAGTAAATAGCTTCTGTAGTGGATCGTCCTGACATAAATCCGATTTGGTTGTCCGAAATAGTTGTTTATTTCTTAACCTTTGTTTTATAACCTTTTTCGATAATTTCATAATGTGATTTAATAGTTTGACTCCTCTATAATAATCGCATTTTTGTATATCCCCTTTATCTTTATATGAATGTATTATGGTTCTTTTCCTCCACTCATCTGACATACTTCCTTCTTTTAAAATTTTATTAAATAAACATGTTAACCATTCTATCCCTAGAGTTCCAAGTGTTATCCACGCCTCTATAGGTATTCTATCCAGGCCAACCGCCTTATTCCTTCGCATTTTTTTTATTAATATATCTACTTCCTTTTCAATAATCGGACACACCATCCCTATATTTGGTTCTATGTTCTCAACATATTTTTTAGGATATTCTTCATTAAATAATCCTTGAAAGCACTCTACCTGTCTATGCAAAATTTCTTTATCATTAATTAATATATTTTGGTTTATGTCTTCTATACACTTAACTAGACCCATATCATTTGTCAATCTATCCCTATTCTTCGCCAATTCATTCTCAGTATCACTGTTGCACAAGCAATATAAAATAATACTAATAAAAAACATATAACTAAATGAATAGAATAAATCATCATGCATAGATAAATAATAAATGTGAACCAAATAATCCACCGATCACCAAATATTAATGATCCAACTGATAAAAATTGAACACTGAACTAATATTTTGACATAAACAAACTCCTATCCAACTATGGGTAACACGCACAAATTGAAATACTAAAATAGAAAATATCCTATCTAGATTGAATGACCCGAGTCGACTAAATCAATCATGTAGCGTCCACAACTACTACAATGATAAAAAAATTATCCTATCCTAGCTACTGCTATGGCACACCTGGAGCTTTAAAAAGAAAACAAGAAAACAAATTTGTCCGAAAGTTAAAGCATTAAACATTATAAAATGATAAAAGACATAGTGTATTACTTTCATAATTAATTGATCGGTTGCACTCACATGAGATAGGACCTCACCTCTCATCTACAATGCGCACTTAATGAAGCTACTCGATCTAAGTAGGACATGTAGCCTTTATCCAAGCCCAAACCCACTAATAGTCATAAACTAGCTAAGCGTAAGTTACCCTCACGAGGTATACATTTATAAACAATATCGTAGCAACATACGTGTTATCGATAAATATTCACACAATAAACATAACGTAGTTACACTCGTGATGTAAGTATATATACACACTATATTATATAAATATACATATATATCTCTCACTATATACGTTTAATCGTATTCCCAAAGCACGTACCTCATGGATACATCTCTCGTGTGCTATCAGGCCCCAAGCATCACGTATCACACTGAACCATCGGGTCAAAATCTCACCACCGAACCTAACCATAAACACATACAACGGAGGCGATCATAAACATATGTCCATGGGTTGCGACCATACCATATCGCACCTAACTGGTCTCCAAACCAAAACATATCCTTACACATGGATAGTAGCCATGCAACAATACTATGACCTGAGGAATAAATCCAACACATGCTAGTCAACACCAGGATGGACTGCTCATTACGCGCAACCTCCTAAAGATAGCATTACCGAGTAGGTATGTTCAATATAAACACATAGCTATCTCTCACACACAAACACACACACACACACACACACACACACACACACACACATATATATATAAAGTCCCCCCAATACTTATATATGTAATATTGCCTTCATACGCAATCCCACTACGTATTAGTCTCCCGAACCCCAAAGTCCAAACCGACTATACGTCTAAGTGTTCACTCACTTGAATTTCTTGTTCTCCTCACCCGATCCCATCTATTCGCTGGCCTATCGTACATACTAATCCCTAGAAAGCATTCCCTAGCATCCCCACAATGCCCTGAAAGCCCCTACAATGTAAGGACACAAATTCCCAATTGAGTCCATATATAGTTTTGGCTCAATTCCGGACAAAAACATTTATTCATAGGATAGTATTCTATTGTAATATTCTCAAGCCTATGAAGTGTATGTTGAAGACGTAGCGGCAAAGAATTTAAAGCTTCATCCAAATGCCGGTTTGTGTGCCTCGTTTCTACGTCATCAATTAATGTTCCATGCTCCCAAGGTATGAATGTAATTATATTATATAGGAGCTTGGAACAAAGTTAAATGGGTGTAAGGTTTAATAAAAAACCATGTTTACTTTCAGAAAAATTTAAATAAATCTTTATATTAAAAGTATATAAAAGTTTCTAGGCCAAAATCAAATTTTAGAAAAATTTCTGGAAGTCGTTCGAAATCTCGTTCGAACGAGAATTTCGTTCGAACCAAGTTTCGTTCGAACGAAACTGCCAACGACCCTAAACTGGTCATTCGTTCGATATGTCGTTCGAACAAATTTTTCGTTCTAACGAGGTATCTAACGATATTCTAACGAGCCCAGGCTGGTTGCTCGTTAGAAGTCTCGTTCGAACGAGAGTCAAGTTCGTTCGAATGAGACGCCAGGCGGGAACGGTTTTCAGCAGCTTTTTGGCAGTTTTCTCCCACTTTCCCCACTTGGTTTTTAACCAACTTTCTCATACTTTATCATGTGCGGGAAACACATTTTCCAAGACAACTTTTCCAACATTGTTTATCTCCTAGAGAGAGTTTGAGAACAAAATTAGTTTAGGAAAATGTTCAAGTTTTGAGTGTTCATTTTTAATGAAAAATTCATACACACTCTAGTTTACACCCAATAGTTGTTTATCCAAGTTCTTTATATACATATCTTTACTTGGAGTTTTTGGCACCGGTTTTCTCTACCGAATTCAAGAGACGTTTCGGGTTTGCTTCTACACTCCATCACAAAGAAGACTTTTGTTGATATTCTACCCGTTTGGAGAAAGGCTCCATGTTCGGGTGACGGTGACCGTTTAAAGTCCTATCGGTGAAGTCCGAGACCACGGTGGAGCTTCGTTGGTTATCCGCTAATTGGAGGTCGGTACAAGAAGAAGCATCACGGCTTGAGAGGGTTCGAGTTTAGGAAGTAAGTCTTTTGTCTTGTATTTTGTAATACCGTTTTTAGTGGATTTGAGGCTAGGGCCGTCCCGAGGTTTTTTCCCGTTAGTGGGTTTTTCCTCGTACATCGCGGTGTAGTGTGACATTGTTTATTTTATCTTGCACAATGATTTAGAATCCATGTTTAGGATAATTTCAAGATAAAATTTGGTTTAATTATCACACTCATTTAATTCGGGATTTATATTAAATATTGGATAAAATTGGTTTATTCAAGTCTCGTGCTAAAATTGGTTTCGCCTAACTTTGGATAATTGTTAATTATGACTTAGGCAAATTCTAGGACTTGAACTATGTTTTTAATTTGTTTTTGAGATAGTAAAATTTGGCTTTGTTTATTTGTGAACCATCATTCAACGCTTCCGCATCATTCATTGTATTTTATACAAAAGGAAATCAACTTCGATTTTTAATTGGGACAATTGCTCTTACATACAATAATTCAATAAGATCTAAGGGGTCAAAACAACACACAGACAAAAACTGGGTAGGAAAGAAAACCAAACTAGTTCTCTTGGAAAAATTGAACCAGTTCTATTGAGCAAACCAATTCACTCCCGAGCAAATCAATTTTGGGCTGCCTGTCATCTTCTTCCTCGGGGTTTTCTCCACCAAACCCTCCAATGGAGGTTCCCAAACCACCCTAAACACAAACTAAACCTCCTACATCATTATACTAACATCCCAAAAGTATTATAACATATAATTAACCTCGAATTCCTTATCAAAACCCTTGGATTCTAAATGAAACATCAATTCTGTCAAACACATAATTTACTCAAATTGGATTTCTATTAATTCAATCCTCCTATTAATGTTCTACATGCTCATCATTATAAACCCAGATTTGATTTCAAAATTCCTACATAATCAACATCAACTAATAATCATTTCAAATTAAAGCTTAACTACTATCTACATCTCTTAATTAATTAATCAAAGTTCCAATCTTAAACCTTTAAATCACAGATTTTTACACCATTAACTATGAAAGTGATTAACTACCTAATCATGCAATTTAAAGGGAGTAACCACTTGTCTTTGAAGATTTATATCCGAAGTTATGACTGTTGTGATGGGTTGAATCTAGAGATAGCCTCTTCTATTCCCTTTTTCAAGTCCTTTTCTCCCTTTTTCTCTTCTCTTAAATTTTTTCTCTAACTCATTTATGCAGGAGGCTGCACGTGGGTTGCCATCCACACGATTACCCATACATACCTCCTAATTATACCCCGATCCCATATTTTTAATTAAACCTAGGTGTAAAAAGATCACCCTATCCTTATATGGATCCTGATATATCTAAAAAGCCTTTGGAACCCACTCATAACACTCAGGTACCTATTTTGAACTATTTTGACCCATTTCGGATCACCGGTGCACTCAAAAAGTTCATCCAAGTCATCTCACTATAAATAAACTCATATGTCATTAACCGGGCCCGACATGTGCCTACAGTACGCGTTGCCCGTAATATGTATTGATCTGCTGGTGCAACTCTCTATCGACATTTGATAATAAACTGTTGCTTTTCACTCATACGCGATGTATAATAAATCATATATCTATTTACTTATCACATACAATAAATAATAATAATAACAATAATAATAATAACAATAACAATAATAATAATAATAATAATAATAATAATAATAATAATAATAATAAACATTAATACTTTATCTCGCTAATTAATATTTATCGAAATCAAATTTATTCGCCCCTAATTAAATTAATAATTACAAGCACACTTGAATTAAATAATCATAAAAGTATGGGGTATTAAATTCTCCCCTAATAATGGAATTTTATCCTCAAAATTCGAACGTACCTGCCATAAAGAGCTCTGGATATATTTTCTACATGTCATCCTCGTGCTCCCACGCTGACTCGGTAACATTGTGGTGTCTCCACTATCGCCACACTAACGGTACCACCTTTGATCGAATCTTTCGCTCACTACGATCCAAAATGGCAACATGTCTCTCCTCATAAGAAATATTCGACCGTAGGTCAATCTCCTTCAACACTATATGATGATAAGCCACGTCATCCCTGAGATACCTCCTCAATAAAGACACATAAAAAACATCATGAATTCGCTGCAAAGTCTTAGGTAAGGCGAGCCTATACGCGACTGGTTCTACCCTCTCGATGATGGGAAAAGGCCCCACATACCTAGGCACTAACTCACCCCCCATATACCTAGGCGCTAATTCACCCCTACATACTTAGGCGCTAACTCACCCTTCCTACCAAATCACATCACTCCTTTTATGGGAGATAACCGCAACAACACCTGATCGACCATGTAAATCTCCAAAAATCTTTGATTTCTATCTGCAGAATTCTTTCTTCGATCCTAAGTTACTCGAATATGAATTCTGATCAACTCAATCTTTGCTGACATATCCTGAATCAAGTTCGGCCCGAGAATCTTGAGGTCCCCAACTTTTAACCAACAAGAGGGCAAATAATAAGGTCTTCCATAATAATCCTCAAATGGTGCCACGCTACGAGTTGTTATACGCAAGCTCTACCAAAGGCAAATACAGCTTCGAGTTACATTTAAAGTCCAAAATACACATCCTCAGCATATCCTTCAATATCTGTTTCACCCTCTCCGTCTGTCCATCAGTCTATGGCTAATAATTTGTTTTCAAAAGCAACTCTATCCCCGTCGCCTCCTGAAAAATCTACCAGAAGTGGGACACAAAGATCTTATCCCGATCTAAAATAATATTGAGCATCACGTTGTGCGATAGCCCTATCTCTGCTATAAAAATCTGTGCATACTTCCCCATCGTATAATCCACCTGAACTGACAAGAAATGAGATTCTTTAATCAACCGATCCGATAACCAACATGGAATCGTGACTCCTCTATGACGTCAATAACCTAGTAATGAAGTCCATCGAAATACTCTCCTATTTCCACACTAGAATCTCTAATGATTGTAAAACCCCGACTGGTCTCTAATGATAAACCTTCACCATTTGATAAGTGGTGCACCTAGTGACAAACTCTGCTATGTCGCTACGCCAAAAATGCCAAAAAAGTACCCTTCACCCAGCCAAGGTTGTCACGGTAAAAAGCCGTGATAAAAAACACGCATTTTTTAGTCACAATCTGTGACTATGATAAGTCTGTGATAAAAATTGTCACGGGCGTGTCATGGTCAAAGACCGTGACAAGTAGGGTTATCACGGACGTGTCATAATCAAATACTGTGACAAACTTATAAAGTTGTCATGGCCCTTGACCATGACACGTCCGTGGCAACTCTTATAACTTAATACCCCAACCGATTTATTTTCTTTTCTCTCATTTTGGTTTCCCTCATTTTTCTCTCTCTCCCTCTCAGTGATTCTCTCTCTCCTTCTCAACTTGTATATTTTTCTCTCTCTATATTTCCTTTATGTGTGTGTATGTGTGGTTCAGTGTTGATGTGGGTGTGGGTCAATGTGTGTATGTGTTTTGGGGTCAGTGTGTGTGTGTGTGTGTGGACCACGATTTCAGTGTGTGTGTGGGGGGGGGGGGGGATCAGTATGTATGTGAGGGTTAGTGTGTGTGTTTCTCTGTGTGTGTGGTGGTAGTGGTGGGGGTTAGTGTTTGGGTTAGTATAAATTTTAATTGAAATTGGTATTTGAAATTGAAATTGGTATTATAAATTGAAATTGAAATTGAAATTGAAATTGGTATTAGGTATTTGGTATTTGATATTTGTTTTTTCTCTCTAATTACAGCAGCGACGACCCCCTTTCCTATTCCTCACATATTTCGGCGACCATATCCCTCTCTCTACACACATTTTGGTACATCTCTCCATATATATATATATACACACACATAAAGATTGTTGAATTGTTTGGGATTCTTGAATTGTCGTTAACTTGTGGATTTGAATATTTAGATGGCCATTGAGTTGGTTGGACCTTAGACCATACTATAAATTTTAAAATCTTCTTGTTAAATAATTAATAATGTGAAATATGTTCATAACTATGTATAAATCATCGCTATAAACATTACTATCGAATAAATGAAACATACTCACCATGGTAATTTATGACTTCTTTGAATTACATATCGTGCGCATAGATACTAGCCTTCTATTTCTTATGCGTACGCATTCAATAACCCTTAGACCCATTCAAGAGTCATTACCCCTATAATGAGATCTCTCGAATTGTCCCGTTTGGACAGTTTGGGATGGCATAGTTTCGGTATAATAATATTCTTAGTGGCTTAAACTTGTTACTTTTGGAGGAAGTTCTGCTGCCTTCTCTTAATGTTCTCTGGGTAAATACTAGATGATGCGGCGTTAAGTGTTATTTCAATTGACAAATTGAAATAACACTTACACTTGCATATTTATTTCGTGTACTTGGAGAACTATGGGGATATGATGTCGACATTTTCTCAAATGGAAACAATGTGAATGAGTTGCTAACTATATTACAGAATTATACGGTCTTAAATGGGATAAGACCACTCACCCTTTAGAGGAGATGGAAGAAATATGTAGTCTTCAGCGGGTGTATTCTGAAATTAATATTTGTGTATTGAAATTGGTATTCAAAAATTAAAATTCGTATATTGAAATTGGTAATTGGTATAAATTGATATATTGTGGTAATTGGTATAAATTGATTTATAGTGGGTTTGCCCTTACAACTCTCTCTCTCTCTCTCTCTAATTGCAGCAACGACGACCCCTTTCCTCTTCCTCACAGATTCCAACAACCATCTCTTTTTCTACACACATTTTGGAGAGAGAGAGAGAGAGAGAGAGAGAGAGAGAGAGAGAGAGAGAGAGAAGGAGAGGTTCAAAAGTGAACATTTTAATGTACATAAGGAAAAACACCCAAAACCCATTAATGTTAACTCCTATGTTAAAATTGGTCCACGCCAGCGGCACCCGAGATCATTTCGGCCAGCACCTCCCACCCCCACCACCATGGCAGTAGGTATGGTAGCCCTGGAAACAGGTATGGCTTTTGAACCTCTCCCTATATATATACATACATACACATACATATGTTTGTGTTCATAAATTGTTGTAGAATACATGCATGCATGCACCCCCAAAGCAAATGTTATATAATAAGTAACGAGGGTGAAAAGGTAATAAGTAATTATATAGAAGTTGATTTAGTGTAAATTAACACCTGCCTAGATTATAGTAACGAGAACCGCAATAGATAGTCATTGGATCCTATTTCACGCACCTATTTGTCATCATAAATAAGATGATGGCAAATAGGTGAATGATACACGAGCGAATAGCTATCAGTAGCGGCTCTCGTTACTATAATCTAGGTAGGTCTAAATTTACACCAATCAACTTTTATATGATCACTTACTACCTTTTCACCCTCGTTACTTGTTATATAACACTTGCTTTGGGGGTGCATGCATTCATGCATGTATTCTCATGTGAATGCATGACCTAATGGTACTGTAACATGATATAATGCTTTTTATATTCTCATGTTCACTTTATAAGTTGTTGATTTGTGGATTTGAACATTTAGATGGCCATTGAGTTGGTTGGACCTAGGCATTTCTAATGATTCGCATTATTATTTGAATTGTTGTTTTGGGTTCTTAAATTATTATTTACTGGTGGATTTGAAGATTTAGATGACCATTGAGTTGGTTGGTCCTAGGCATTTATAATATTTCGCATTATTATTTGAATTGTTTTTTTGGATTCTTGAATTGTCCTTGACTAGTGGATTTGAATTTAGATGGCCATTGAGTTGGTTAGCCCTAGGCATTTCTAACATTTAAGGTTATGATTCCACTGAATGTAAATAAGACAGAGATAAAATATATTATCAATTTTAAAAGCTTGCTGTTAAACAATTAATAATGCAGAATGAAACATAACTATGTATAAATCATCACTATAAACATTACTAACGAATAAATGAATATACACTTTTGTTTATACTAATCCATGAATATATGCTTCTTACCCATACTAGGTGATTATTTGTAGTAGTTGTGATGGGATATCCTAAATACAAAGAGTGTATGGGAGAGACAAACAAATTACGGGATGTGTTTCACAAAGATGCTAATGAATTTATGAAATACGCAGAGAGATGTCGTAATGATGAAGAGTTCCCATGTCAGTGTGCTGAGTGTAGGAATGGTAAGGTGTTTGAGTAGAAAAGAGTTGAACTACATTTTCTAAGATGGAGTATGCAAGATAGTTATAAATTTTGGATTTTTCACGGGGAAATGAAAGTTCCTTTTATCCCTGAGCAACCTTCACAGCAAGCTTAGATTTACACGGGAATGAGGACAATGTAGATCATAATATGCTAGAGGATATAGTTACTGATGCATATGGAGTTAATAAAGTGGAAGAAAATAAGGTCACTGACGATGTACAAGGTTCAAGTGCTCATGAAGATATCGGGGTAAACCTTGACAATGACTACCAAAGTTTAAAATATAAGGCAACCCAGCCGTTGTACTTGGGTTATGACAAAGATTAAACAACTTTACATGCCATAGTTGGTTTTCATAGTTTGAAGACCCAATATGGTTTGTCTGGAAATAACATGATAGGAATTTTGAATTGGGTGAAGGGCTTAGTACCCAAGCAGAGTACGCTTCCAAATAGCTATCCCACTGTGAAGAATAGTTTGAAAGGTTTGGGAGTGAAGTATTAATCAATTAATTCTTGTGTGTATGAGTGCATACTATACCGAAAGGAGTATAAAAACCTTGATCGGTGTCCGGTATGCGATGAACCTAGATATGTGCAATCTACTAGCAAGGAAAGCACAATCTCAAAAGTGCCTTAAAAAGTGTTGAAATATTTTCCCACTAGGATTAAATTAAAGAGTTTTTTCATAGTTCCATGGATAGCGGAAGCAATGACTTGGCATTCCAGGGAAGAAGTAGGTGATAATCTCGTGCGTCATCCTATTGATTCTACAGCTTGGAAGAGGATGAATTATGAGTATTCCAATTTTTCTCGAGAACAACATAACATTCGTTTGAAAATATCAGTAAATGGTTTCAACCCATTTGTAAATCTAAGCACTAATCAGAGTGTATGGCCAGTGATCCTAACACCACTAAACCTCGCTCATTAACAGTGTATGAGACCTGAATTTTCAATGATGTATTGGTTGATACCTATGCCAAAGGCACCAAGTGTGGACATCGATGTCTACTTGGATCCTTTGGTAGAAGAATTAAATGAGTTATGGGAAGAGGGTGTGCAAGCATTTTACTCTTTTAAAAGAGAAGAGTTTACGCTAAAAGCTATGTTGATGTGGGCAATTCATGATTTTCCAGCTTATGGGACATTATTCGATTGTGTAGTACATGGTTATTTGGGGTGTCTAATTTGTGGAGAGGAGACTGAATCTCTACCTATCATCGATAGAGAAATAAAAATATACCTGATAATACGCAAATATTGCATATTTCATCCGTCGAACCTACGCATTTTAGCCCCCTCAGGTGCCTTAATCTCTATATTTAAGCCCGTTAACCAGACAACCTCGGTTTATATTGTTAACATGCTATATGAGGTATAATTGGGCTTTTATAGGTATTTAGGTACTAAGAATTGGATTCAGACGCATTCTGCTCAAGTTCCGTACGCAATCACACGTTCAAGGGCAATTCGGTCAATTCATAGTTTGGGCACCAACATCTACACGAAAGTTGTAGCCCTCCTCGCAAGCTTCGTGTGGCCATGAATGGTGCATAATTCTAAGTTCGAACAAAGAAGTTACGGCGATTTTAGCGGAGGAGAAAACTAAATACACCAAAGTAGGAGGAAAGGAGAAGTAACCCTACTTGATCGATCGATCCATCCATCAAATTTTGGCCGTCGTGGGGAGACAGTGGGCATGACTTTCAACCATCGATCGATTGATGCCCTGTTTTCTGCTGATATTTTGGCTTTTCTTTTCTTTTTCCGTTTCTTTTCTAATTTTATTCCAAATTACTATATAATGGAATTTTGTGTAAATATCATAAATATTCAGTTTTAATTAGTTTTAGCTTAGGGTTTTGGGTTTTGAGAGCTTGGCTTCATTTCTCTTTGGGTTGACAACCATTTGGGGTGTGTATGTTGAACTTTCCACTTCCTTTACCATTAATAAAGTTGTTCTTGTTTAATTCTTGCTTTGTAACTTAGTTTCATGCTTTATTAATTAGTTTACTTGCTTTATTTCTTGCTTTCCTAGTTTAATTAGTATAAATTAGTTAGATCATTATGTGCCCTTAGATAAATAGGGTCGAGATTTTGTTTCGCCATTAACGGGGCCCGGGCTCCGAAAATTAGGTTTTGTGCAAAATTGCGTTTAATTGAAATCACGTGAATTAAAGTCGGATTATTACGCGTTTAACTTTCTCTGTCATGCAACGTTGGTGTTTATAGTGATAATCCGAATTTAATCCGCGTGCGACCAATTTTCGGTTAAATGTTTATTCACGCAACTTTGGCTTGAATTCCTTATTGTGTGAAGTTTATGATTAATTGTTAATGCTTGATTAAATTGCTCTCGATACGGAATTCTAATTAATAGTTGTTTCAATCCGTATGGTTGGATGATATCCCGATCCTCGCTTTTACTTTATTTAGACTAAACCTCTCTCTTTTCTTTTATTTCCTAGCACACATCACCCTTTTTCACTTTTATTCATGAATTAATAATCCGATTAAAATCTGTCGAACACTCCCTGTGGATTTGATACCTAACTTACCGCTATACTTGTATCGCAAGTACAGTCGTAATTTAGGTTTTTATATTAATGCGGTGAAACGAACACAACGATCAGCGTGCTGACCGCACGCTGCTTTTCATGCTTGATCAAAATGGCACCGTTGACGGGGAATGTGTTGTTATAGATTGTAATTGTCTTATTATTTCATATTATTTTTTCTTTTGTATTTTTATTCTTTGTTTTAATCTTTTTTGCCTGACTTCTATATTTGAGCGCCTAGAAACACTTGAATTGTTCCCGTCGCACATTGCTTTGTGGAATTTTCCCTCTCGAGCTTTATTTTAGGGTAAGCATGTCGTATTCTAATTTTTCTGGTAATCCTAATGATAATTCTCAAAATTTCGATAAACCTATGACTTTTGGTCAATACTTGCAATCCCAAAAAATTGCAACATCTAAAATGACATTGGGTGAGTATTTCGAAAGTCAAAGTTTGGATTACATCAATTTTGGGCGTGATCATTTTGATTCTGGGTCGCAAGATCCTTATGATTAGAATTTTGAAACAAATTGTAATCATTTTCAAAATTTTTATGTTAATGATTTTGAGTGTAGTCCCGAAAACAATTTCTAAAACTCTCAATTCCAAGAATCTACACCTCGCCCTATGACTTTCAGTGAGGGATTGTGCATGCTTGAAAATGAGAGGATTGAAAACCATTATCGGGAAGAAAATAATTGTTGGGAACATGATTTGGATTTATTATTCGAATCCGACGATGACTTTTCTTCCGAGATTTTTGAAGTCGAGGATGAACCAAATGAGGTTCTTTTGCCTACTTTGGAACAGATCATCCTTGACTTGACGCATGGTATAGTAGAGAGTGAAAATGAGGATGAAAGAGGCATGGTATCCATTTGCAATGAACTCGTTTCTTCTTTGATTCTCAAAGAAGAAAGTTTCATTGTAAACGATCCTATTTCTTCTGAAATTCAATCTTTTGGCGATGATCACTCATCGCCTGAGATTGAATTTCTTTCATCCCCGTCGTTATTCTATACTGTCACACCAATTCTAGTACCCAATGAATCGGTTCAAAACTTTACAGTTCTAAACCTTTTCACCGATGAGGAGTACTCGCTCGAGCCACCTTCCACGACGGCATCTTTGCCCTCATGTGCGTCGCCTCCCATTCCAACTTTAAAATACTTGGGAGATGATTCAATTTTTCTTGGCCCACATGTGTATTTGTCGCCCCTCCTATCCAAATTCCCCATCCTCCCTCCCAAATTTTTAATTGGCGATGGTTCATTTCTTTCGCCTTACACATGCCTTCCATTGTTCAAACGAAATTCATATTGTTTGGAAGGCATGCTTGAGAGTGAAGGTACACCGGTTATCCTCTAAAGTCAATTTAGGCTTCTAGTGTATAGTTAGTGTGAAGCCTAAATAGTAGGTTGTATATAATTAGATTTTTATTCTTTCTTTCCTTTTTAATTTAGTCTAGTGTAATTAGTTATTTTTTTTTGTTATTTGTTTTTGCTATGCTTGGTACTAACTTGTTTTGTAGATTCTTTGGACTCGTTCTTATGGGGATCACTCCACTTTTGGGTAATATCGTTCTTTTCCTCTTTTTAACTTGGTTCTTCATTATCATTGAGGACAATGTCAAGTTTTAAGTTAGGGGGTGTGGGATATTCTATCCATTTATTTGTTTACTCCATGTTTTTGCTCACATGTTAGTTACTTAGTATGCTTTTCTTAGAAAAATTAAAAATTTCAAAAAGATTTTCTTTCCTTTTTCTTCTTTGTTGGGCATTTTGCCTTTGTTTCCGATGATAAATTTCAATAATTGCCCGATCAAATTGACAACCCAATGATGCATGTTCTCGATTTTAGAAGTTATTAGACTTTAGTCCTCGATCATTAATATTATGAATAATTTCATGAATTAAACTTTAATCCCATGAGCACATGCACTTTTATTGTTCTATTGATTTGGTTTAATATTTTATAACTCGGTAATCTTTTTTTGCATTGTATATACTTACACCGAGTAAGCTTTGTACCTTTCATCGTTTGTCAGTGTTATACACTATTCTTTCCTATTTGAAAACGTTGAATTCGTTGGTAATCTCACTATTCTTTCATTGATCATTCATTAATTGAGTTCATACTTGAAATGTGTTACTTGAGAACGATTTTCATATATTATTTTGACTCGAGAATTGCATAACTTTTAGAAATGATCATAGGCCCTCTTTGTTATATCACCCATATTGACCTTGACCTCACCTTAAATATTTTCCCTCGTTAACCCCTTTGATCCTAAATATTAGCCTTTCATTTCATAACCCAAAATCCCATAACCAACTCTAAATTGAAGTTTTAAACCATATATACACTTTCCATACCTTTATTTGGAATGTTACTTGGGATTGAAGGTTGTGGTTGTGTTGCGGTTGCAATTTAGGCATATGAGAGTTTGAAAAGTAAAGAAAAGAAAGTAGTGAAAAAGAGAAATCAAAAAGGCAAAAGAAAACAAAAGAAAATATGAGAAAAAGAAGAAAAGAAAAAAAAAAGAAAGTTGAAAATGTTGTGTATATAGTTCAATAAGCCTTGATTACTCTACCCGATGATATATCTAATGCCTTTTTGGAACTTGTTTTTCAAATTTTGTTATTGCCCGCATTTTCCCATTATCCCGAGTTTTCATTCCGAATACTTTGAATCCGTACATACATTCCTTCATTTCGCACCCTAGCCTAGCCTACATTACAACCCTATTAAAGTCCTATGTGATCTTAGGTTGATGTAATTCAAAGGTTATAATAGTTTTGATAATCTGTGAAAAGGCATTTTGCCTCTTTTAATGTGCGGTATCCTTTCATTGAGATTACAGTTTTTCATTTTAATATAGCGTTCTTCATTTGTGACATGTGGTCGGCCTAGTTTCCATTTACATTTACTCTTTATGTCCGCATGTTCCGTGTGTTACCTCCCTATTTTGAGTGAATTCACTTGATGAGTGTAATGCCCGTGAAGATTGAATATATGCTTGCTTAAATTTAGTATTCGGTTTATATAAGTTTTTGCCAAATCACACTTTGCATGTGCTCGCTCCCCTCCCACATTTAAGGTTTCAATTCTATGAGGTGCATTCTATAATGTTAATGATTTGGACTTTTGTTTGAATTCATTCACTTTGCTAATAATGCGTATGAAATCATTTTTTCTATTGTTGGGCTTGTCGCATGTTAGGTTGGACATATTTTGAGGAAACCATGTGATGTTTGTGGGTATCATCCCTGAAAACCCTAACGAGATGACACTCGTCCACTAGGGTAACCTAGGGGTTTAACGGCTTATTGTATACGCTAAATGCAATCGAATCGCCCGTGAAAGCGGCCTTATGATTTTATACCATATTTTTGTACTCGTATCCTGCTTTTGGTGTGATTGTTGTTCTTGTTGTATCCTATTTCATATCTAGGGACTAGCAATGTGTAAGTTAAGGGGTGTGATTATACGCAAATATTGCATATTTCATCCCTCGAACCTATGCATTTTATCCCCCTCAGGTATCTTTTGTACCACCTCATGCTTTTGGTTTGCTTGTAGTTCTTGTTGCATCCTATTTCATTGCTAGGGACTAGCAATGTGTAAGTTAAGGGGTGTGATAATACGCAAATATTGCGTATTTCATCCGTCGAACCTACGCATTTTAGCCCCCTCGGGTGCCTTAATATCTATATTTAAGCCCGTTAACCACACAACCTCGATTTATATTGTTAACATGTTATATGAGGTATAATTGGGATTTTGTAGGTATTTAGGTACTAATAATGGGATTCGGACGCATTTCGCTTAAGTTCCGTACGCAATCACACATTCAAGGGCAATTCGGTCAATTCACAGTTTGGTCACCTGGCCCAACATCTAAATAGAAGTTGTATCCCTCCTCGTAAGCTTCATGTGGCCGTGAACAGTACACGATTTCGAGTCTGAACGAAGAAGTTACAGCGATTTTAGCGGAGGAGAAAACTAAATACACCAAAACAGGAGGAAAGGAGAAGGAACCGTGCTTGATCGATCGATCGATCAAAAGGATCGATCGATCGATCCTTTAGATTTTTGTCATTGTGGGGAGACATTGGGCATGAATTTCAACCATGGATCGATCGATCAAAGGGATCGATCGATTGATGCCCTGTTTTTTGCTGATATTTTAGCTTTTCTTTTTTTTTCCTTTTCTTTTCTAATTTTATTCCAACTTACTATATAATGGAATTTTGTGTAACTATCAGAAATATTCAGTTTTAATTAGTTTTAGCTGAGGGTTTTGGGTTTTGAGAGCTTGGCTTCATTTCTCTTTGGGTTGACAACCATTTGGGGTGTGTATGTTGAACTTTCCACTTCCTTTATCATTAGTAAAGTTGTTCTTGTTTAATTCTTGCTTTGTAACTTAGTTTACTTGATTTATTTCTTGCCTTCCTAGTTTAATTAGTATAAATTATTTAGATTAATATGTGCCCTTAGATAAATAGGGTCGGGATTTCGTTCCGCCATTAACGGGCCCCAAGCTCCGAAAATTAGGTTTTGTGAAAAATTATGCTTAATTGAACCCGCGTGAATTAAAGTTGGATTATTACGCATTAACTTTCTCTGTCATGCAACGTTAGTGTTTATAGTGATAATCCGAATTTAATCCACGTGCGACCAATTTTCGGTTAAATGTTTATTCACGCAACTTTGGATTAAATTCCTTATTGTGTGAAGTTTATGATTAATTGATAATGGCCGATTAAATTGCTCTCGAGCCGGAATTATAATTAATAGTTATTTCGATCTGTATGGTTGAATGATATCCCGATCCTCGCTTTTACTTTATTTAGACTAAAATTCTCTCTTTTCTTTTATTTCCTAGCACACATCACCCTTTTTCACTTTTATTCCTGAATTAATAATCCGATTAAAATATGTCGAACACTCCAGTGGATTTGATACCCGACTTACCACTATACTTGTATCGCAAGAGCAGTCTTAATTTAGGTTTTTGTATTAACGCGGTGAAACGAACACAATGATCGGCGTGCTGACTGCGCGTCGCTTTTCACGCTTGATCAATACCATTGCCATAGGAGGTTTTTACCCCCAATCATAGTTTTAGATTTGAGAAAGGCTCTAATATTTTACCGGGCAAGGTTGAACATAAGCTACTTCCAAGAAAATTTTCAGGTTCGGAAAATAAAAGTAAATTTTCTAATTGTGAACCTAATATGCTAGGTAAGAATCCTAAATTTAAGAATGTCAAGCATAAGAAGACCTCAACTGGGAATGAAACTGAAATAATAAAGGCATGGTCTAGGAGGTTAATTTTATTTGAGTTGCCTTATTTGAAGAATAACCCAGTGCGCCATGTATTGGATGTGATGCATGCAGAGAAGAACACCACTAAACATATTATGGGCACATGCCTTGGGGAAAATGCACCAAAATACCATAAATCGTTGAAACTTAAGCCACAACTATGGTTGAAAGAAGATAGTAGGGGAAGGACAATAATTTCTCCTGGTTCGTTTACTTTGACAAGTGAGGAATGGAAGGTTCTTTTAGACAGAATATATAATTTAAAGGTTTCATCTAATTTTTCATCCAACTTGCAAGGGAATGTGAATTATGCTACCCATGATTTACATAAGTGTAAGTCCTATGATTGGCATTTGATCATGCAATTGGTTCCTCTATTGTTTAAGCATTATTTCTCCAAGCACAAGGATTTGTGGAGGGTTATTATGCAAATTAGCATCTGCTTCTCACTTTTATGTGAGAAGATAGTCAAACGATATCACATAGTGGCCGCAAAAGTAGCGATGACTGAAGCGATTTGTTTGTTGGAGAATTACTTTCCCCCATCTTTTTTGACATAAGTGTTCACTTATTGGTACACGTAAGCGACGAGACACTTCTTTACAGTCCAGTTATTATCGGTGTATGTATCCATTTGAGAGGTTGATGAAAGTTTTCAAAGATTATGTCAAGAATATAGGATACATTGGAGGATAAATTGCAAAGGATTACATCACCGTGGAGTCATCAATATACAGTCAGGAATATATGCCTGCCCCAAGCAGCATGGATAACAGTGATGAGTCCGTCGATGAGCGTGGTCAGGTGATGGGCAAACGAGTGAAATTAATGAGTTTACAACATGAAGCAGTAGCTCATCATCTATTTGACACACATGAAGATGTCGAAGAATGGAAAAAGTTATTTTATATTATTTTAACTTTTACATTATTTTAATTTTTATACATGATCAATTTCGTAATATTTTCATCATGATCAATGCAAAAAATATGATGCATGTGGGAACAATAAAAGATGAAGAACGATGGCACAATTAGACGGAGAATTTAGGCTGTGGGTGTTATGTGAGGTAATTATAATGAACTTGTCTGTTATTAAATTTCACATTATAAGAAAGCATTAAAACTAACCTATTTAATTTATATATAATCTCAGCTCTTAAAGACGGGTGATGCGGCATCAAGGCTTGCTCTTCTAGCCACTGGACCCTTGTTCATAGTACATGAGTACAAAAAGTATCGATTAAACGGTTACGTATTCGGTGAAACTGTGTACGAGGAAAATACAGATGTACAGAACTTGAGCATTTCATACAAGGCTCTTACTTATTTTTGAGCGAGTACGAAATATAAAAACCCCGTTGAAGCTGAAATGACATACTATGGTGTCATTAGAAATATATTTGAATTGGACTATATAATCTTCAAAGAGGTTGTGTTTTACTGTGATTGGGTAAGAGTTAAAGATAAAAATTCTTGTAAAGTTGATCATGACACCAATTTGATCATGGTTTACTTGCCAAGTTGAAGAGAAACGAGCATATGAGCGATGAGCCGTTTATTTGTTCTTTTCAAAAGGCCAAGCGAGTGTTTTGCTTGGAGTATATCAATAATGAGCCATGGTTAATTGTCCTACATACGCCAAAGCATCTAACCAGTAGTGTGGATGACTTGGTTGCTCTTACTGAATATCAATCCATTTTAGATGATAGTCCGAATTTGAAACAATTTTTAGATTTATAATGAGCATTCCAATTATTTGAAACAATGCTTAGTTTGGTTTATGACAAGGATTTGTATTCTTATAATGTCATTAACTTGTGCTTTATTAATATCAGACGACAATGTAATGCTTTTATTCATTTAGATTTGATGAATTTCGAGGGATTTGAATCAAAATTGGTGGGTTGGTTATTGCATAAGTTAATTTGGATCTTACTTAGTTTAAGCATTAATTCTTAGTCCATGACATGACCCGCGTTTGAAACAATTTTTAGATTTGTAATAAGTATTCCATTTATTTGAAACAAAGCTTAGTTTGGTTGATCATATGGATTAATATTCTTATAATGTCGTTAACTTATATTCGTCTAGTGCCTTAATTCATTTGGATTTTAGTCAATTTAATGCTTTTATTCAATTGAATTTGATCATTTTCTCATATACATGTTTGTACTAATAACAACAATTTTGTAGGAAATGGCTTCACCAAGGCATTATGGTAGTAGAGGCGAGGAAGGCTCGTCCGCTACTAGGCCCCAAAATGGGGCAAATTAGGTCCTGTCGTTGAGAACAAGACGATCTTACTGGCTAGAGGCCTGGAGCTGCTTAAGTCGATCGTCGTCCTGGGGTACACGAATTGGAGGTAGGTGCCACATGAGATCAAGATGACCATCTGGGGGGCACTACAGGTAGTTACTCACTTTATTTTTATTTTGTATTTATATTAATGCTTATATTTATATTTTATTACATTTTATAATTTAAATACTACTAACACTTACTTTTTGGGGTTTGTATTTGTTTGACAAGAAAAATTCATCCGACCCCCACATGTACACGATTCCACATTAGAACAATTGAGAGATCAATACAAAACGTTGAAGAAAAACATGCGGGCATGGTGCCTTTGGCTAGACCGAGAGTCCATACATAGGGTTCGTGATACCGTACTATCGAAGGATTCAATCTCATTGGCATGGTGGTATCAGTTTTTAAACAATGAGATCGAGGAGCGGCATTTTACATCTTGTCAATCAGGGCAGGCAACCCGAGCAAAAAAGGTGGACGTGCACTACTCCGGGCGGACATCTTACACCGAGGTGGAGCAACAAATGATAAGTGTTGATGTTTAAAAAAGGTCTCAATCTAGATTTATAATCACAGATAGAATAGAATAGCTTATTAATCAAATCACACACAATAGAAGATAGTTTTAAAGCGATTGAACTGTAAAATAGCCTACATCCACTATTGTTATTACTTTGTAGGGTTTACAATAGCTTAGTATGGTATAAATATGAGTGATTCGAGTTGTCCCTCGAGCTGATGGAGTATCTCCTATATATAGTGGTGTAAAACCCTAGATGGAGTGCCTTTATATTTCTAGGAATTTACATTTGTATACAATAAATTAAACTCTTGGAATTCAGTGTTGGTTGGCATCCCATCCAAGTAGATTTTGGTATTCCTGATGGTTGGCATTCTGGAGTTGGTCGGCAATCCAACCGACTAAGTATCTCTGAAGTCGATAAAGGTGACTAGTCAGCCACATAAAAGGACAAGTGTATATTTATCATTGGTCCATGTAGGAGAATAATTTTTACATGCAACAAAAGCTCCCAATTCTCCATTCTTGATGATTAATTGAAAGTACAGAGTATTTAGTCCATGAGTTTGCTCGGCGCACTATTTTGGGTATCTGGTCTACAACCGACTTCCCACACTTGTAAAAAAATTCACTAGTACGATTTGATAATGGAATTTTCATAAATAGTTCAAACTTTTTTAAACCGTCAAAGGATACAATAGTCTTTTAAAGCTTTGGGAGGTGTGCAACCGATGGCAGTTCAACAGTTCTTTCAATTAATCATTTCGTTCCCATTTATCGAGACAACCAATAAAAGGTATAATTTTTCCCTCCTTTCCTTACACCTCAAACCTTTTTCACTTAAGAGTTTTCATTTGTCTTCGATCTTTCTTTATACGATCGTTTGCAGCCATTATTTTTCTTCAGTTCTTGCACTCACCTTAGATCCCCTGTATGCCTTATTTCCTTATTTCTATAATTTATGAAAATTTTCTCATTTTCTATCATGGTTCACATTGTAGATGAGGATTCAATAGACGAGTTTAGAGAAAAAAATAAAATTCCATCTTGGGTAGATTTAGAAATAGCCCAGGGTCCCATAGATGTGTATTCTCTTCCTAAGGGTCACTTGATCCCCACCTTTTTTCATAGCTGAGTGTGGCATCACCTTTCCACCATACCCTCTTTTTCTTCAATTTTATCAATAGTTTGATGTGGTTCCCACTAGAGTGGCACCCAACACTTAGAGAGTTATAGATGGGGTCCATAGATTAAATGAGATTTACAGGACCCATATTGGGATTTCGGAGTTGATGTTTTGCTTTAAATGGGGTACAGTTGGAGATAACACATTATTTGAAGACTAGGAAAGAAAATAGGGCTTTAGTAGTGAATTTACCAAATTCTAATAAGGATTATTAGGATTATGGTGTAGTTGTTAAGAACTGGCAACATGCTCCTCTTCCACAAGAAGTGTCATACAGTGGGCCCAGATATCCCCAAACAGGGCATGGCATAGGTTGCAATTATTTTACTTGTTCTTCCTTTGTTATGTGTTTCTGTATTTGGCCGACTAACTTTATTGTTCTTTTTTTATGCAGTGGAAATTAAGAAGAGGTGTCCTAAAGAAGGGGAAATTAATATTGAAGAGCTCAAGTTTCTGTGGGGATAGAATCAGAGGGTTGGAAAGGAACATCCACGAGCTACTTCTTTGATATTGGAATACAAAATTTCTATCACCTCTTTTGTTGGCCGACTGATATGCCCAAAGTGTACCTGACAGCTCAGAGGCACCAACCTCGGCCAGCATGACGGTCGAGGTAACAAGGGCTCAAGACTGACGATCAATGATCTCATCCAATATAAGGTCGGCTACGGCCGACGTTGCTAGGTATCCCTCAATCAAGCAACAACCGAGATCTTCATAACTCATGGGGTCAGTTATCCATCAGGTCATCCATAGTCGACATCACATCTACCTCATACACTAACCTCGGTTGGGCATCAGTCGAGGTCTGTAGGGACTCGCGGGTTCAACAATCTTCCAACAGCAGTATTGGCGCCGGTCGACGTTACAGTCAACAGATGAGATCAATAGCATTACACGAGGGAACCATCTGGAAGTCCTATCATCAGCCTAGGCCGACAGTACAACTCTTTCGACCTAACCTTGGCCAGCTTTCCTGGCCGTGATCATCATGAATAGCCTCGAATGAGGCAACAACCAGACTTTATTAACCCCGTACTCTTCCAGGTCGAGGTTGTACTAGTAAAGGGCAAGGTCGAGAATTTATAAGCATATAAAAGGATAGGAACACGTGGATAAAATCAGTTGTAACTGAATCAATCCCCCCACATGGGGGGATATTTCATCATCATTCTCTATATGTGACAGTGACAGATGTCTTCATCATATTGGCTAGATCAACGCACACATGCTCATTGCATGCATGGGGGTACATTACACCCCCTAAACACTATATATACTTGTCTTCTCCTACCTTAAGAAAGATCGAGAATGACAACCCTAGTTGAAACTCTTCCATTTTACACAGTAGAGAGAGAAAGCTTGAGAGATTGTATCCATGGCCATTAGTGGCTTCATTCGGTGATATTACTCACACACACTCACAGTGGATGTAGGCCAGATTGGCTGAACCACTTATATTTAAGTGTTCATCCTCTTCTCCTCACCTCCTTCTACATATATACATATATATATTCTCTTGTGCTGCCATTATTATCACTTGCTTGAGCTTGTCAACACCTTACCTGGTGGTGGTGTTCCAGCATCATCATTTTGGCACCGTCTGTGGGAACGAGAAGCTGTCTCTTCCTCTTTTTCTGCTTAACCTCATCGGAGACTCTGGTGTTGAACTAGGCCTCACCCCTTGCGTGGAGCTATTTCACCATTGAAAGAGGTCCATTAAGGTATTAAGGTCATCTTCTTTATAAGCTCTTTTGTTAAATCACATGGCATCGGAGTTACTGCCACCTCCTCCACCACCACCTGGTGCTGGAGGGCCTAGTTCCATCCAGGCACCACCCCAGTCCGAAATGGCTGAGGTGGCGGCAGCCTTGAAGTCCTTGTCAGCGACGCAGCAAGCGATGAAGGAGCAATTTGCCCAACTCAGTCAAAATATGATGAGGCCACCTGGGGTCTCACCAGAGATGATTACTCCGGCAGCTGTTCAACCCCATCCTGAAGCCAGGGAACCACCCCAGGCACAGCGAAAAGACCAACCTACTCCTCATCGCAGGAGGGACATTGCTGACCCTAGGCGTTTACACCTGGGGAGGCAAGGACACCCTTTCCCAGAGGATAGGTATGGTGACATGGAGGCAGAAGATGCTCCAGAAGACTGCTGGGATCCGTATGAGGTTTTGAATAACACGGTACGTCCTATCCAGCAGAGCAGAGGATGTGGGGGCAGAAGAGATGAAGGTGTCCAACAAAGGGGGTCATCTTTTGATCGCTTGAGCAGAGGGTCATACTTTGAAAGGTTAGGCCCAATAAATGACCTAAGACATAGGTTATCAAGATCAAGAAGTGCAGCAGGGTCACAAAGGGGAAATGGAGAACATCGGCCTCAGCTTGGTCGACCCCAACATGGTCGAGACTGTGGCCAGGAGGTGAATAACTAACGTTGTGCTGCAGCTGGGGAACCCTTAGTCCACCCCTTAGATATGGCTGGGGATAACCTCGGCCAGGATGAGGTTGCTAGGCCATGGAATGAATCCATCCAACGCCTTGAAGAGAAGATAGGGGACCTCATCAAAAGCCGAGACCCACTACAAAGAGGTTTCTCAGAGGGCTCCCCATTCGTGGCTAAGATAGTGAACTTCCCAACCCCTGCCAAGTTCAAACCACCTAAGGTGTCTCCCAAGTATGACGATAGTACTAACCCTGTGCATCATATTGAGATGTACCAGTCTGTGGCAGACATTTATTCAATCCCGAATGAGATGAAGTGCCGGGCCTTCTTCGGAACTTTAACAGGATCTGCACACATCTGGTTCACCTCTCTTCCAAAGAACTCGATTGAGAACTTTAAGGGCTTGGATGAACGGTTCATTCACAATTTCTATTTTGGGGTAAGACCTCAAAAGAAGACCACCCATCTGTTGTATGTAAAGCAAGGCAAGAACGAGAGCCTAAGAGACTACATTGCTAGATTCAATAAAGAAAAATTAGAGGTTGAAGACTATGAAGAGAGTATAGCCATGCCAGCCCTTATAGGGGGACTCTAGAAGGGGAAGTTGCTCTGGAAACTTGCGAAAGACCCTCCTAAGTCCATGGCAGAGCTATTGGAAACTACAGGAAAGGTCATGAACGCCGAAGAGGCTATGGCCACAAAGTATGAGGATAAGAATGGAAGTAGCAACGAGAATTCCAAAGAGAGAAAGATGGAAAGAAAAGTTCAGCCGACGACAAGTTTGCATGCTATACTCCTCTAACTGTGAGTTGCGAACATATCCTCAATGAGATCAAGAACGAATGGTCACTGAGATGGTCGAAGAAGCTGAAGGCTCCTCCACATAAGAGGAACAAGAACTTGTGGTGTGAGTTCCACCAAGACCACGATCATGTAACAGATAAGTGCTTCACCTTAAAGGATGAAATCAAGAAGATGTTGAAATTTGAAAAGTTGAGGAAGTATGCTGATGGTAAGGCCCTTAAGAGGGGAAAAGATGATCCTAAAAAGAAGAGAAGCGACAGATGTCGAGATGAAACCCTAGCAAGAAAATATGAGGACTCCGATGGTGATGATGAGGACAATCCAGATCTCTAACCAAAGGATGATAATGCCACTGTGAAGAGGGTTGGGATGATCTTCTTCGGTGTTAGAACCATATGTGGAGGACTAGCCGAGGGTGGCTTTGAAGTAGCCGACCGCAAAGCTCATTTGGCAGAGGCTAAATCAATAACCAAAGTGGAGGTTATGAATTTGGCATCTTCTGAGGCTAAGAAGAAAAGAAAGAAGGTAGATATGGAAACTCTTATAGTCGAATTCTCCCGACTCGATTTCAAAGTTATCTTGGCACCGCATGATGACCCTTTGGTAATTACAATAAGAGTGCATGGGTGTGAGGTACAGAGAATCCTCATAGATGGAGTAAAATCAGCAGATGTGATGTTCTGGCCCTGTTTTAAGAGCCTAGGCATTAGCAGAGCAAGGCTGGTACCCTATCATCATCCGTTGATGGGCTTCTGTGGTGAAAAGGTCCATCCATTGGGCATGTATGAGATGGATGTACGTATGGGAGATGAATGGCCTAAGAGGTTAACCCGAAAGATCAATTTTTTTTATCATGGATGAAAATGTCTTCTCGGCATATAACCTCATCATAGGACGAGTAGACCTTAAGGATTTTGAGGCCGTGCCATCGACGGTCCACCAAATGCTAAAATTCTTAACCCCCTATGGGGTAGGGGAAGTGCATGGGGATTAGACATCGGCACGAGAATGCTACTTCAACTCGACTAGAAGAGAGAGAGGGCCATAAGAGGGCAACCACCGTGTATAACATTGATACGCTTGATCCTAGAGATGAAACAAAGTTGAAGAAGGGAGAAGTCATGGAAGAAGTATAATCCGTCGTCCTCAATGAGGAAGAACCGAAAAAACCCGTTCAAATCAACAAATCCTTAAAACCAGAGATCAAGGATGAGCTGACAAGATTCTTAAAGAAGAGGCAGAGTTTCTTCACTTGGAGCCATGCAGACATGCCTGGCATCGACCCGGAGGTTATGTGCCATAAACTTAACATTGCAGAAGATGCTAAGACAATCAAGCAATGACGAAGAGTTTACTCCAGGGAAAAGTATGATGTCATCAGGGAAGAGGTCAGGAAGTTAGAAGAGGCTGATTTCATCAGGGAGGTCATATACCCAGAGTGGTTATCAAACGCTGTCATTGTGCCTAAAGCCAATGGAAAATGGGGGATGTGTGTAGACTTCACCAATCTGAAAAAATCTTGCCCAAAAGAGAGTTACCCCTTACCTCAGATTGATCAGATGGTAGATGCCACGGCAGGGCATGATCTCATGAGCTTCATGGATGCGTATTCAGCCTATAATTAGATCTTCATGGATGTTGAAGACTCAGAGAAGACAACCTTCATCACAGAGAAGGGGACCTATTCCTATAAGGTTATGCCCTTCGACTTGAAGAATGCAGGGGCCACGTATCAACATCTTATAAATAAGATGTTTGAATATCAAATTGTCAAAACTATAGCGGTATATGTAAATGATATGTTGACAAAGAGCTTGAAGGCCTGCACTCATGTGGCAGACCTAGAGAGAACTTTCGACACCATGGACTTGTACAGGATGAAACTCAATCCAACAAAGTGTGTTTTCAAAGTAAGAGCTGGAAAATTTCTTGGATTCATCATCAATCAAAGGGGGATAGAGGCCAATCCCAAAAAGATCAAGGCTTTTCTCAATATGAAGACATCGAGAAGCATAAAAGACGTTCAGAGGCTCACCGGAAGAGTTACAGTGCTCAACAGATTTATTTCCAGAGCTATGAACAAGTGTCTTCCATTTTTTAAGGTTCTCAGAAAGGCCTTTGAGTGGGATGAAGAGTGTGACAAGGCCTTTAAATAGCTCAAGTCCGACCTCGGATCCCCACTACTCTTATCTTGACCCATTTTGGGGGAGAAGTTGTATGTTTACCTAGCAGTCTCGGAGTCAGCTATGCGTGCAGCCATAGTACGGGAAGACGTTGGGGTACAAAGGCATGTATACTTTAATAGTAAGGCCCTTCAAGGGTCTGAACAGAACTACGCTCGAATGGAAAAGTTGGCCTACACTTTGATACATGCCTCCAGGAAGATGAAACTATATTTCCAAGCCCACTCTATGGTTATCCTCACTGACTCCCCATTAAGGCAAGTCCTCCATAAGCCTAAGAAATCAGGAAAATTGATGACTTGGGCCATCGAGTTGGGAGAGTATAACCTTATTTATCAACCTAGGGTGGCCATTAAAGGGCAGTCACTCACAAACTTTGTTGTTGAGTTTACATGGGAAGAGGCTGATGTTGAGAATAATTCAGAGATCACAAAGGGATCAAACAGTAACGTCTTTCGATATTAGAAAGAGGTTACGCCCAATAGAGCCAAAAATGGGATAGTTGAGAATAAGGAAGATAGGTACCTCTTCAAGCGAGAAACCCTGTCAGAAGGGAGATTCTCTTCGAAAGAAGATGTTTGGAACCTCTTTATTGATGGGTCTTCTTACGAAAGTAGAAGCGGTGCAGGACTGATACTGTCAACTCTGAATGGTACCAAAGTTGAATATGCACTAAGGTTAAACTTCAAAGCATCGAACAACGAGTCAGAATATGAGGCCATGGTAGCATGCCTATACTTAGCAAAAGCCTTTAGAGTTGGTCGACTTCTACTTCGCAATGACTCGAGGTTAGTTGTCAACCAAGTGTTTGGAGTTTATGAGGCCAAGGATGAAAGAATGTCCAGATACCTAAAGAAGGTAAGAATGATTCTATAAGGCTTTGAAGAGGTGAAGATGAAGAGGGTACCTCGATAAAACAACAGCCATGCAGATGCACTAGCAAGGTTGGCTTTAGCAACAAGGACAAGCATTAGAAGGATAGTACCAGTCGAGATCCTACTCAAACCGACCATTGAGGAACAAAAGGTTGCTAGCACCTGCCTCAATTTGAACCTAGGGAACTCATGGATAGACCCCCTCATCAGATATATTAGAGAGGGAGAGATGCCAAAATCAAAGCCAGAGAGGAGGAAGTTGAGATACAGAGCTGCAAAGTTCTCAATAATAGGAGATGTCCTATATAAGAAGGGATTTCTATTACCTCTCCTCAGATGTGTCCATCCCACAAAAGTCCCCCGCATCATATAGGAGGTAAACGAGGGTTCCTGCTCCAGTCACATAGGAGGATGACCTTTGGCCAAGAGGATAATCACGCAGGGATACTGGTGGCCGACCTTGGCCAAAGATGCTGCAGCCTACGTGAAGAGGTGTGACAAATGCCAAAGATTCTCCACTATTACCCATCAACCTCATCAACCTATGACGTCAATTAGTTCCCCTTGTCCATTCGCAATATGGGGGATTGACTTGGTGGGTCCCTTGCCAAGGGTTGAAAATAATTATCGATTTATGATAGTAGCGATTGATTACTTCTCTAAGAGGGTAGAGGCTGAGCCAATGATCACGATTACAGAGCATAAGATCTTCCAATTTATCTGAAAGAGCATCATATGCAGACATAGCCTCCCGAACACCCTCATCTCAGACAATAAAACCCAATTCAAGAATTCTTTCTTGAAGAAGTATTGCGAGAGAGTTAGCATCAAGAAATTTCTCTTCTCCAGGTCAACCTCAAGCAAACGGTCAGATTGAAGTCACGAACAAAATAATCCTCAATGGGATTAAGAAGAGGTTGGAGGAAGCTAAGGGGAGATGGACTGAAGATGTTTATACTGTATTATGGGCCTACAGAATAACGGCTAGGACACCAACGGGGGAAACCCCATTTATGTTAGCATATGGCTCAGAAGTCGTCATACCAACAGAGGTAAGACTTCCTACTCATAGAGTGCAGACCTATGACCCCGAGAAGAATGGGGAGGAGATAAGACTTGACTTAGATTTGATTTAGGAAATGAGGGAAGATGCCGAGATCAGACAGGCAGCCTACCAGCAGAGAATAGCAAAGATCTATAATCGAAGGGTAAAATCAAGACCCATAGCTGTAGGAGACTTAGTGCTGAAGAAGATGTTGCAGAAGACAAACAAGCTTCACCCGAATTGGCATGGTCCTTATAGGGTAATTAATGAGGTTTTACCCGGGACCTACAAGATTGAAAACCTTGAAGGGTAACCTTTATCCAATCCATGGAATGATGATCACCTGAAAAAGTACTACATATGATGATTGCAATTATTTCTATGTAAATATATCATGCTATGAAGGGAATATTAATGAGAAGAGCAGTTCCTGTGTCAATGCTTTATTTGAATTGCTTGTATGATAAATTTATGGGGGTAACATCTTAGGTTGATGACCCCAGACCTTCAACATCATAATTTGGTGATAGGGTCTAAGGTAAAACATCATAATTGGATGACCTCAAACCTTAAAAATCATTAATTTGGTGACAGGGTATGAGGTGAAACATCATATTTGGATGACTTCAGACCTCGAACATCATTAATTTGGTGAAAATTTATGGGGGTAACATCTTAGTTTGATGACCTCAGACCTTCAACATCATTAATTTGGTGAAAATTTATAGGGGTAACATCTTAGTTGGATGACCTCAGACCTTAAACATCATTAATTTGGCAAAAATGTATGGGGGTAACCTCTTAGTTTGATGACCTAAGACCTTCAACATCATTAATTTGGTAAAAATTTATGGGGGTAACATCTTAGTTGGATGACCTCAAACCTTGAACATCATTAATTTGGTGAAAATTTATGGGGGTAACATCTTAGTTTGATGACCTCAGATCTTCAACATCAGAATCTACAGACATAGTGTCTGAGGTAAAACATCATAGTTGGATGACCTCAGACCTTAAACATCATTAATTTGGTGAAATTTATGGGGATAACATCTTAGTTTGATGACCTTAGACCTTTAAACATCATTAATTTGGTGACAAGGTCTGAGGTGAAACATCATTTGGATGACCTCAGACCTTGAACATCACTAATTTGGTGAAAATTTATGGGGGTAACATCTTAGTTTGATGACCTCAGACCTTCAACATCATAATTTGGTGAAAATTTATGAGGGTAACATCTTAGTTTAATGATGAAAAACCATTATATGGAGGATTCAAACCTTAATACAAACACCATTTCATGACATATAAAACCATTCAAAAAACATTCATCAAATAAGCAAAGCCCTCTTTAGAGGATGATATAGCATGAAGATAAGAATTACAAGTCAAAATTTGCAAGAGAATGTTATCAGAAGTTATGAAGTTACAGATTAATAAAAATTACAAAGCTTTACAAATTATGGCCTATATGGTTGGTAACCTCGGCCTAATCATTTTGGCCGACATTAGTAACCTCAGCCCCATCATCTTGGGGGTTGACATACTCAGTCCCTGTGGCTTCCGGCTGAGTAGTCTCTACAGGGGTAGCACCTCCTTCCTCCTCCACCTCTTATAGGGATTGAGCAAACTGAGGGTCCTTCTCTTTCCCAGTCGCCCATTTACTAGTGGCCTTAACACCTCTTTCGAGGTATTTAAAGCCAAAACTGATAAATTCATCAGAGACATTATGGTCAGCCAAGATCTTCTCTGAAGCGTCTTCAACTGTAGCCTTCACTGCAGTATCAACCTTTTATTGGAGGTCATCATCCTTGGCCTTCATAGTAGAGCTATGGTCCTTCTTAAGTTGGGTAACCTCCTTTTCCATCTACTTAACCTTAGTCTCAGACCCTGCAAGACCAGCCTTCAGATGTTCCACCTCAGCATTCAAAGAAGCCTTCACCTTCTAGGACTTTTTCCCCTTCTCAATGAGGGGCAGCTTTCTCATAGTTCAGTCAATAAACTGGTGCATGATGATAATACACTGCAAAACAAAATCAGATATATGAGTTCAGGAGTTAATAAAATTCAAGGCCGAGGTTACACTTGAGAATAAAAGTTGCTTGTATTACCTGGATTGACCTATGGAGGTAAAACTCGGCCAATAGAGGGGTATCCAAAGAATGGCAAAAGCGTTTGTCATCATCGGTCAGCACAGAGCCAATGGAATCCATGACCATTATACTTTGGCCTATGAGGCTATCGAATGAGCATCTAGCGCGTCATCAGTTGAAATAGGGATGAAGCGATCTTCCTTAGAGGCTTTGCTCTTCCTCTGATCATCTGGGGCATTAGCGGTGGATTTTCTCTTCTTTGAAGCATTGGCCTTAGAAAAGGTTGGGGGAGGAGGAGGTGCATTTAGGCCTGCTTTCTTCACCAGCCTGACTAAACTTGGGGCGACATTTCCCAGAGGTCGTCTGAGGCTCCTTCGGGGCGTTCTGCAAGAAGAAAGGTTTGAGTTAAAAGATCAGAGACGTAGTAAATTCAGAAGTACAACTTGCTGAAAAAATAATGTAACTTACGAAGTTCAGTCAGGGGACTCCCCCTAAGGCCAGTCTCAGAGAGGTAGTAAGGGGTCATCAGATGCTCGTTCTTGATCAGATAACCAAGCTCCCCTACTATTGAAGGTCTTTGACTTTTTGTAGGTTATCCTAGCTTAACCCAGGGTCAGTTTTGGCAGCCAGTGACAGTTTTCCCCACCTCAGAGGGGTCCTCGATTTAGTGATGAAGAGGGGGCACAAGTACCAAACTCCAATGCCCCTAAAATGAAGAAGTATCATGGTTTCTAGGTATTATTTGAGGTTTGGGTAACCAGCAACATCTTCTTATCAGACTTCCTATCAGACTTCCTATCTAGGAAGTGGTAGTAGCTAGGGTGGTTCCTGGCAGAGGATGATACGTAGCACCCAGTGAAGACCCTGACAGGAAGGTCTGAATGATGGACTGCCCTCCATAAAATGATGGCTCCAATCGTCACTCTCTAAGAATTTGGGGATAATTGGGAATGGGCTAAGTTAATATGGGATAATATGGATCTAATTGTTGAATGGAGGGGGAGACAAAATCCTAACTTAAACATCTGCTCATATACGCAGATTTCCCCATCTCGACTGCCAAAGGCCCTCTCATCCCTCAGAGGTCTCCTAAGCTTAATATAGGGACTTATAACATAAAGGTGCCTAAAGGCTAACAAATCTAACTCAGTGACAGTACTCTCTATCTCGGCTGCCTCTGAGGTATCAACATCACTTTCATGACCATCATCCTCGTCCCTGTCAATATCGGCCTGGGCAGGTGTAGGAACACCTCTAGGGAACCTCTGAGCGAACTCATCCCCCATGGCGGTCGACAGGGGAATAACATTAATGATTAGGGGAATATCCACACTCAACCCCACAACTTCAACATCATAATAAGTCCTTGAAGTGATAGAACCGTTATGGGATGAGGCACGACTTTGGACCTCGGCTTGATCAGGGGCCTGATCTTTCCTAATGGAGAAATCCATTGCCTCCTAGAATGAATCTACAGACATAGGGTCTGAGGTGGATGAATCAGACTCAGACATAGGAGAGGGATCAATTCGATCCCCTGATGGCTCAACAGTCTCGGTTGGTTCAGGGTACACCACCTTCAGAGGTGGGGGAAAGATAGGTCTAACAGGAAAGGCCTCAGCCCTATGAGCTTCCTCTTGGGTTAGCTCTATCTGCCTAATTTTCACGAAAGTCATCTCTCTAAGACAAGGGAAATCCTCAATATGCTTATACAAAGGTCTAAGCATAGGATGGCGAGACTACACTTAAGACTCCAAACCACAAACAAATAGCTTGGCACAACCTAAGCTAGGATCAAAACCTAGTTTTGATGTTTTTCGAATGAAGAACAGCTAAGAAAAATGGGGACCGAAAAACTCAAAATGTCACCAAAAAACTCATAAGCTCGCTGGAAAATAAGAACTGTCACTAGAGTATGCAAGAAATAGACAAATAAAGCTGAAAATGGAAAGACGAGATGAAAATAGTACCTAAAGAAATGCGAGATGAAGAAAGGGAGGATTACAAATCAAGAAGAACCCCAAAACACAGCAGCAATGAAGCTCTTGAAGAGAGAGGGCACAGAAAACTCAGGCGCGGAAATGAGTAGAAACGAAAAGGAAAGAGAGGGGAAAAGGGTTTAAATACCTAAACCATACTGGCCTAAGTCCCAAGGCCCATCATTGCCTTGGGAGCCCAAAAGGCAAGCATCATTGCACTTGTCAGGCACGCTATCCACTTCAGTAGTTGACACTTGTCAAATTAATGCTGGCACATGAGGAAAAATAGCCTCGGTGTGGCATAACCCTTAGTCACCTATTTATCTAGGTAACTAAGGGCTAGGGGGTGATTGATATGCCCAAAGTGTATTTGACAGCTCAGAGGCCCCAACCTCGTCCAGCATTACGACCGAGGTAATAAGGGGTTAAGACTGACGATCAGTGATCTCGTCTAATATAAGGTCGACTACGACCGACGTTGCTAGCTATCCTTTAATCAAGAAATAACCGAGGTCTTCATAACTCATGGGGCCAATTGTCCATCAGGTCTTCCATAGTCGACATCACATCTACCTTATACATTAACCTCGGTTGGGCATCAAACCGAGGTCTGGAGGGACTTGCGGGTTCAACCATCCTCCAACAGCAGTATCGGCGTCGACCGACGTTACAGTCAACGGATGAGATCAGTAGCATTACTTAAGGGAACCATCTGGAAGTCCTATCATCAGCCCAGGCCGACACTACAAATCTTTCGACCTAACCTCGGCCATCTTTCCTGGACGAGATCATCATGAATAGCCTCAGATGAGGCAACCACCAGACTTCATTAACCTCGTACTCTTTCAGTCTGAGGTTGTACTAGTTAAGGGCAAGGCCGAGCATTTATAAGAATATGCAAGGATAGGAACACGTGGATAAAATCAGTTGTAACTGAATCAATTCCCCCACGTGGGGGAATATTTCATCATCATTCTCTATATGTGACCGTGACAGATGTCTTCATCAGATTGGCTAGATCAATTCACACATGCTCATTACATGCATGGGGGTACATTACACCCCCCAAACACTATATATACTTGTCTTCTCCTACCTTGAGAAAGATCGAGAATGATAACCCTAGCTGAAACTCTGCCATTTTACACAGTAGAGAGAGAAAGCTTAAGAGATTGTATCCATGGCCATTAGTGGCTTCATTCGATGATATTACTCACACACTCACAGTGGATGTAGGCCAGATTGGCTGAACCACTTATATTCAAGTGTTCATCCTCTTCTCCTCACCTCCTTCTACATATATACATATATATATATTCTCACGTGCTGCCATTATTATCACTTGATTGAGCTTATCAACACCTTACCTGGTGGTGTTGTTTCCAGCATCATCACCGACCAACACTTATGCTATCTCAAGTTGCTATCAACTAAAAAGAGGATCCTGTACCTACCTCTTCAGCCACTGAATTTACTGGTGTTGAGTTCACCCAATGAGGAACTTCTTCCTTATTTTAATCTTTTAATATTTCTGAGATACCACTTTCTCCTTCAACATACATGACTAAGAGGAAGATGCCCAATTTGATGGGTGGACCACTATCTCCTCCCCCAAAGAGAAATATTGGTGTTGATAAGAAGCCAGTTGAAAATAAGTTTCAGGCTAGTGACAAGAAGCCTTTTTATGTTGGAGAGACTCAAACCACTGAGTCTCAATTCAAAAGACTAAAGAGAGATTTTCCCGATCCTCAGAGACAAGCCCAAAAAACTCAATGAACTAGCAAGCATTGGCTTTAAAGAAGGTTGATAAGCAACCAAAAGTTTTTATTTTATACCCCGAAAAGATTTATTTTAGTCTCCCATTTCTAATAAAATTGGCCTTATGTCGTATTTTATCATTTTGCAGGTCAATACGCAGCTGCAGTATTAAATGATGCTAAATCGGCGTAATTACGGTAAAGTAGCGGTTAAAATCAAGAATCGAAAAAATCAAAGAGACCGCGAAGTCTGAAGTCATATTTGAGCATGCCCTGATGAGTTCCGATACCCCGAACCGTGTCTCGAAACCCTAACCTAATCCTAAATCGAACCCAGACCACTCCACGAGCCCCACGTGTGTTTAGTTTGTATTTTATATTATTTTTAGATTTTTATTTGAGTCACTTTTAATTTTTAGAATTTATTTTATATTTTATTTTGAGTCGTTTTATTTTTACGATTTATTTTCTTATTTTATATTTTTTTGTTTTGATTTTGATTTTGAATAGCTTTTTATTTTTATTTTTAATCTTCATATTTTTTTTAATTTTATTAGGATTAGTTTTAAGGAGTTTATTAGATTTTATATTATTTTTTTATAACTTTAGTTTTGATTTTACAAGATTTTTAGTTTTTATTTTGTTATTTGAGTTTTTTATATAGATTAGGATGTTATTTTTTAGTTATTTTTATTATTTTTATTTTCTTTTTTTTAGGTACAACACACATACACACAAATAAACCCTCACTCACCCACACCCTAATTTCTTACACCTTACCACACACCACTACACCCAATACATCTTCTACACCATAACACCCGTGATTCTCTCTCCTCCATTAACACCAACACCCATCTCACCTACACCCACCAATCACCAATCAAACCCACACCACCCAACTGCCATAACCCGTCGAAACCCAGGACAACCCCAATCCTAAAACTGGAACCAACCCGAAATCGTCGGACTTCCCCCATTTTTACTCAAACCCCGAAACCGAATCCGCAACTGTCGAAACCGCAACCAACTCGTGACCCCATTTCCAAATCCAACGCAGCCACGCACCTACCTGCTCCATCCTGGACCTAACTCGGTACAACCCCTGATGCCCTCGTGTCCATTTTTGAAAAACCTCAGACCCGATTTCAACCAAAGTACCTTCATCCAAATTCCCCAAAAATGGGATCAAATCAAATCAATTCCATTCAATTTTTCTTCTTTGACTTGGCTTAAAAAAAAAGAATCCCAACAAAATCTCTCGAGTCAGCATCGTGGGTTATAAAAGGGAAGGGAAGAGTCTCATATCTACACATAATAGGAACGTAAGAGAGAGAGAGAGAGAGAGAGAGAGAGAGAGAGAGAGAGAGAGAGAGAGAGAGAGAAGCAGTGTATATTATGTACAATTAGATTAGAAGAAAAAATACAAAAAAATAGAAAAAAATTAGTTTAGCATTAGAATAATTTTTAGGTTTAGTTTTTTTTATGCAATCAAGTGCTGGATTTGTGAAAACATTGGGACACACATGCATGAACGCGATTCAAGGAATCAATTCAAAGGGAGAATTTTGTGTAATGTATTTCTTGCTCTACTCTTTAATTTGTTGTTCCATTTTTGTGACTGTGATTAATTATTTCATTATGCTTAGCTAGTCATCCTGTTCAAGGGGTGGGATGTACTGCGTAGGATATTAATTTAATTAATTGATTTCATTAATGCTATATTTCTAGGAAAATTAATTTTTGACTGTCACCAATTAATTTATGTAACGAGAGTTAGAGAATTAATTGTACAAATTAATGTTTGAATCTAGGGATCGGACTAGAGATAGGTTTTTTCGAAATTTGAATATTAATTATTTGTTGAAATTTGAGAATTCATACTGTTTTTGTTAAATTGATCCTAGTGGGTAGTTTTGTTGAACACAACATAGTTCTTAATTTTTCATCGTGTGACATTTTTAAATTAGTTTTCTGAAAAAGATATTATTAAATCTATAATTGTAACGAGATTATCGATTTAATATTATCTCGAAATATTTCAAATTAATAAATTGAGAAATTAAAATAATGGATAATGTGGTGTAATCCCATCTCTTGACATTCTCACATTTTTCACACTCGATTACACATTATTTTTCGTTATTTAGTCATTTCATAATTTTTAGCATTTAGTAGTTAATTTTTCCCTTGAAATTGTTTTAAAAAAATGATTTTAATTTTAAAAAAATTAAAATTGCAAGTATTCACATTAATTGTTTCACCCTGAAAGTTGGATTGATACCCGTACTTACCGCGATATGAGTTGTTTTAGACAAGTTTTGTAGGTACTCAAGGAAATTTTGAGATTGGCTTTTGAAGACAACGACCACACGCAAAAAGTTAGTTATCAAAGAGCATGGCCGACCAACAAGATTTGGTAAAAAATCTAAGCTGGCCTTGACATTGGGTCAGCTTCCGTTGCTATTAACCTTGGATTGTCCAGGGGTTTGATCAAGTCTGGAACCCTTCTTACTGATCGGGATGCATCATCCCTCATACCCTGGTCCAGTTTAACTGAGAGGGCTTGCCACAACTTAGCACTAGTAAATATCTCATTTTATGTTTTTCCCTAATGTTGATGACTTTTTTTTTATATATGGTATTTGCTCTTCTTGCAATTTTTGGTTGACTTCAACCAAATAATGGATAGCTAATGAGGTCCTCTCCTGGTGAAGTGGAAGAAGCTTTTGAGGGCCTAAAATAATCTCTAACTGCTTCCCATTAAGATTTGGAATGAAAGCAGAAATTTTGGGAAGATGAGCTGAAGAAGGCAAATGATAAGGCAATTGTTGATGAAGGCAAAATAAATGCTCCTAATGCAAAAGACCAAGCAACAAAGAACAAATTGAAGGATGTTGAAGGTAGGGCCATGTAATACCCCATAATTTTTAACGACTTTTAAAATGAGTTAAATTAAAAGTTAATGGGATTAATTGGAATTAATTATAAATTAATTAATTGGGATTAATCCGAATTTTATATTACTTGTGGATAGTAAAATATATGATTCTGAATATTACTTAGTGATATTTAAATAATATATGAATATGATGTTATTTATATTGCCGTGAGTAACTAATACGGTAATTATGAAATTTTAGTCGCGATGCGGTATGGGACGTGTTGGGATTAATTTAAATAAAAAAAGGAAATATTATTTTATATCAACCTTATGGTCGTTTCGAGTGCTCCGTTGCATCCGAAAGGGTCGAAATAGTCAGAAAAGTCTATTTGGGTGTTGAATTTGGGTCTCGGGTCAATTAGGAGATGAAAGGACACCCCGAAGGGGCATTTTAGTTATTTTATTTGGGAGATGAATAGTAATTTCGGGATTTGTCTTATTATAAAGGTGATGGATTAGAGGAACGTAGGTTCATTTCATTTGATCACAAAACACTTGACATGTATTAGTGTGAGAGAAAGTGAAGAGTTTCTTGGGAGGATAAGAGGTTGCTTAGGAAGGAGGAGAGACTTTTGGGACAAGCCAAAGATGATTAACCACCTTCTACCACCAGCACCACCACCGAAAAGTCATCAAAAAATGAGGAAAGGATTCTACACCATCACCAAAGGTTCAGACCTACATAATTAAGGCAAGTGTAATTCTTTCTTTATTTATTGCTTACAATATCCATGCTAGATAGGTTAAGTAATAAGTATGAACTTACATGATTTAAGGATGAACTATAGAGTTTTTGGAATTTGTTCTTGATATGAAAATTAGATAGAATAAATCTCTTTCTGTTTAAATGATTTAATCCACGAATTTTGGGTTTCAAATGATAGAAGAAGTCTGAGTTATTATGATTTTTGGAGAAATAAGAACCTATGAGAATTCTGGGAATAATAGGATTTAGTCCAAACTATTTGATGATTTTAGTTTGTTTGATTATTAGAATCTGATCATATATCTTGTTATATCAATTGAGATTAATTAGGAGAAATTTTTGATTGATTTGTGTTGGTTTTGATGAGAAATAAAATGGATAAAACGCATGAAAAAATTATTGAAAAGGACGAACAATATATGATAATTTTAGGTCTGTTTTAAGAGGAAATTGGCAGTGTGAACACAAGTTTTTGTATAAAATCACGTTCTGCACAACTTTGCAGTTTTAAGTTTTTCCAAAATCGGAGCAGAAAAGCCTCAAAATTGTAATTTTATATTTCTAGCAAAATGTACCTTTATCGAAAAAAAAATAATTGGAAAATGGTAATTTGGCCTATAGTGAGATTTTATTAATTTTGGTACGTTAGCAAGGAGCGAGGGACTTGGGTTAACGTTGAAAAATTATTTGGATTTGAGGATTAAATTTTTTTGAGAGATATCTACATAATTATAGTACGATTTAGAGAAGAATAATCGTTATATCAAGTAAGGGTAATATTGATGAGATATTTACGGGTACTTGGGTCGGATAAAATATTGTGTGAGTGATAACTGCATAAAAAAATATGATGATAATCATGATTACAAGTGTGGATAGTATTCAATAAATACGACGGGTACTTGTGATAGGATGAATTCCTAATATGATGTAGGTAGTGTAAGTACCTAATTTTATATAGGTAAATGATAATGCCTATTTGATTGATTGATAATTTATGTGTATGAGATACCTAGCTTACTTGCTATCGACACAAGGTTTGCGCATGAGGGCAGTCATATCCTGATGAATCCATTGGATTTTTGACTTGTTTCTCAAGAACATAGGACTTAAGTCGATTACCATTAGTGAGAACAATGGTATAGAACAGTCATTCGTGGGTGTAGGTATGTGCGTAGACCAAAGTCTTAGGACTATGTTCACCTCCATTGTTTGTGATTTGATATTTATGGTTCGATGGATCTTTGCCGAACCTATGGTCCCCTATACAGTGACGAGATGTATTGGGACAAGATAGCAGAGTAATGCAGCACCGCAACATTGTCTCGGGGTGCAGTATAGTATATATATAATATAGTGAATGTATATATATACATGTGATGATATCTACTATGTTTCTAAAGAGAAATGTAAGATAGTTACGTATGATAACACTTAATTGAATCGAATTAATAAGGGACTTATCCATGTTGAATATAAATGGATATATATGTTTATAACATCATTATATGTATTATAGGGTTAATACGTGGAAATAATTTGGGCTATAAAGAATGGATACATGTGCTTAATCTAGTTAGCGTGGGAACTATAACTAGAATGGTTTAGAGGTACGTTAGGTGTGCACTCTAAATGAGAGGTGAGAATATCAAGAGAGAGTCCGATAATCTAACATGCATATTATAAGTGATAAATATTGCAATTATTCACTTTCTATTTTCAAAACTATTTTTGCCAACGGGCTCTGACCCGTTTCCTTGCATATTCTCTTTTCTCTCTTGTATCTTCTATATCAGGTGTCCAGTCGCAGGGACACCAGCCATAGATGATTATGATGGTTGACGAGATATGGAGCTATGGAGTATTGTTTAGACCCCTTCATTTATTTGATTCATACTCTGTAGTGATCTTTCATTTAGGGCATGTCGCCCCAGAGGATTTCAGCTGTTTCTTTTCTATTTGAGTCAGGATTTTATACTCGTGTCGTTGTGTTACATTTACTATTGTTGGGATTTATGTATTGAAATATTTTCTGGAAAGTTTATTCCAGTTGGATTTAAATTCTATTGTGATATCTATTCAGTTTATTGTTGTTGTGGAATGGAATGTGTAGAATTGTTCGAAATGGTAAAATGAAATTTTTATTGGAAAGTTTTTAACACCAACTTAATTGAGTATTATGTGATAGGAAAATACTTTCGACAGTGATGCTAAGAATGAACCAACTGTATATTCTGATTTAATTGGGTATGGTACTGATCACCCGGTATTTAATTAGGCGGGGTGTTACAGGCCAAGGCTGTAAAAGATAAGCTTTCTTAAGCCACAAATCGGGCTTAAGTTGCTAAAGACAAAGTGATTGGTCTTAATGTTAAAGTCACCTCCTTGAGGAGGTCAAAACTGCCTTTGATAAAGGTTGGGAGAAAGCTCTTTCTACTGCCTCCACCCAAATTGAATATTCTAAGAAGTTATCCTTCAAGAAAGGTTTGTCAAAAGCTTTAAAGGTGGTTGGCACAAAAGAAAACTTTGAGCTTTTCCAAACGCATGATCCCAGTACTCCTCCTAACCTGGATGAGGAGTTTAATGAACAGGAGGGGTCTGGAGAGTCTTCTATGGTTCCCATTGAATCTTCAATGGTGCCAGATATAGATGTCGACCAACCTGCTACCAGCCAAAACCAGGCCAAGGACAAGGAGAAGATTTAGCTCCCTTTTAGCCAGCTTCCTTTTTTTCTTATGTATTTCCTATTTCTTTTCTTATTTTCCTCAATGATGTATTAACCTTTATACTTCAGGGGTAATCAATGAAAGAGCATATTTTTTACACAATTGTTGTTGTCTCTAAATGACATTGATTTCTTGTTGATTTATTCTTTTTTATTTATTATTTCTATGGATTTTCACCATAAACTTATATACTTGTTCCTTTCCAGTTTGATGATAGGAAGAAGGCCATTGTTTCAACTGAATTTGACTTACTTAGACGGTGCAAAAATCTCTTTGAAACTGGATATGTTCCTTTATCCAAAGAAGATTTATCAAGGTTTCTCGGCCCAGATGTGTCTCATCAAGTGAAAGAATATTACGTTCATCTTCACTGCTATAACAAATAATATCGGTTACTACGAGATTATTGAGATAATGTCGGAGGATCACAAAGTTTCTAAGGCATTGCTCCATTCTAACTAGAAATCCAAATATAAGGCATTAAGTGAAAGTTGTGGCTTTGATAAGAAATTGAAGGACATTACTTCTGCTCTGCACAAGAGAGAATTATCTTCGAAACAAGACCTGAAGAGTGCCCTATCAATTGATGCAATATTGGAGAAATAAAATAATACCCTTAAGAATGAACTTGAGAGTGTGAAGAGATCAACCACTAATGTTCAGATGAGGTTATTTCTCCTTTAGAGACTGAAAATGCCAGGTTGTTAGAGGAACTAGAATCTTTGCAGAAGACAAAATCAAAATCTAGATAAGCCCTTAGGCAAAGTATAGTTATTCGACCATCCATTGAGGAGGAGAGAATGAAAAAGACTCTGACTGACCAAGTTGCCCTGCTGAAATTCAAAGATATTGTCCTTAAGAAACTCCAAGATCAAGTTGATAGGTTGACGTTCCACTTCCATAAGAAGCCAAGGGAAGTTTGGATGGATGGATATTATGAGACCTTAGGTCACTTGGATGATCATCTTTCTCAAACCAATCGTGAAGGCTATAAATGGGGATGGACTAACTTGTTAACATTGTTAAAGTATGATCAAAGCAGTGAGTTGTGGTGTTGGAATAACCCAGATTTCTTAGATTGTGACAAACCTCCCTTCAAATTGGACACAAGATGGATTCCTCCTAATGCCATTCCTCAATGCATGATAAGTAAATATTTGGGGGATTATGGCCTCAATGACGAGTGTGAGATAATTCGTCCTCTTCACGTGCTTAATAAGTCGAGCAGTAATAGGTAGATATTGAGAGATTTCAACACAATAAATTCACCATATACCCTTGATGATCCTCTTGATGGGATAAATAAGGTATAAGGAAAGCGTCCTGTAGAATAGATTTGTATTTCTCCTTCTATTGTAATGCTTTTTCCAACTATAATGCATTTTTTATCAATGAAGTTATTTTTTATTGTGAGTTTCCTCTATTTAAGCTTACGGTTGATGTTTAATCTTTTTGTCGACTAGTTAATCTATATAATGATTAGTTAATCATCTTATAGACTAAATAACCTGCTTAAATGTGTAATATTTTATTCATGTTTAAATCATTTTTACAGCCTTAGATTCGACTAATTCACTTAGATAAAACTGTAAATAGTTTTATTGTACTAAGTTGTAGCATTAATTATTAGTGGAATTCAAGTGTATTAGGAATGTATAATTATTCATGTGTTTTAAATTGGTCGGCTAAAATCTCTAATTAAGAAATTTTAGAAATTTTACGTACTTCTTGTTCTTAACTTGCCGAGGACAAATCATACATGAAGTTTAACTAACCTGAAGTTGGAAAAGTTTGATATATATAAGGAACTTTTCTGAAGTTGGAAAGGTTTGAATAAACATAAAGAACTTTTCTGAAGTTGGAAAAGTTCGAATAAACATGAAGAACTTTTCTGAAGTTGGAAAACTTTGAATAAATATAAAGAAATAAATATTGTTCATTTGTATTTGGTAAAGAACATAACTAAATATTGTTCATTTGTTTTTGGTTAAGGTTGTTAAGGTGTAGCCACCATACTCTGGAAAACAAAACTCAAAAAGGAAATAGAGAAAAATAGGAAATTTAATTGGAAGAACTGAGTACATTAGAAAGAGACTTTTTAAAAGCTATATTACTAGTAATACATGCATAGATGGCCTGCATTCGAAGGGTTCTTGAATTCTTCTCATTCCATAGTTTCCAAGAGATAAGTTCCTGGTCAGATGATCGTCGAGATACAGTATGGACCATGCCAATTGAGTTCTAACTTGTTGCTCTTCTGGATTACTTTCTTAAGCACCAGATCTCCCTGCTTTAGGTTGGTCGGCTTGACCCTTCAGTTATAAAATCGTGTAATTCTTTGCCGATAAGCAGCCATCCGAATAGAGGCATATTCTTGAACTTCTTCTATCATGTTCAGGTTTAGTCGTCTCATAAGGTCACTTTTGGTGAATCAAAGTTCAGTAACCTATGAGTCGATAGACCTATTTCAACTGATACCACTACTTCAATGCTAAAAGCTAACATGTATCGGGTTTCCCTTGTTACTGTTTTGGGAGTAGTCTTATATGCCCAAAGGACACTGTGAAGTCCATTAATCCAGTTGCCTTTAGCCTCATTCAACCTTTTCTTCAATCCATATATCAAGGTTTTATTGGTGATTTATATATGGCTATTGCACTTTGGGTGACTAGGTGTTGAATGAAGTTTTTGGATGCCAGACCTGATGCAGTATTCTTCAAATTTTTCATTATAAAATTAAGTACCATGGTCGGTGATGAAAGAATAAGGCATGTCATACCTGCAAATGATTTGTTTCCATATGAACTGAAAAACCCTCTGATAAGGCATATCAATCAAAACCTCCACCCATTTGGTGAAGTAATCAACTGCTACAATTAGATATTTGAAACTTCTCTTGGTGGATGGTAGTGGCCCGACCAAGTCAATTCCCCAGATAGCGAAAGTCCATTGAGAAGTTATGGGTGTTAGACTTACTCCTGGTCTTCTGTGGAGAGTGGAATTTTTTTGGCACTTATCACACTTCTTGGTAAAGGCAACACAGTCTTCTTTCATTATCGGCCAATAGTAACCTTGCCTTGCTATTTGATTTAGAGACCTCCCAGCTGTGTGAGATAAACATGAACCTTTATGCACCTCTTTGATTAGACCATTTACTTTGTTTGGATGAACACAACACAGTAGGGAAATAGTGTATTCTTGCCTATATAAAACACTTTTTTCTAGCATGTAATTGGCTATTTTATACCTTATTTTCCTCGCTTTTTTCTGGTCAATTGGTAGTATTCCTCTTTCAATATACTCCCTAATGGGATCTATCCATGAGGGACCTAATTATGTAAAAACAACACTAATTTCCATTCCATCAATGCTTCTATGGGAAAGAATTTCCACTGGAATCGTTCGTCGGAGTTCTGTTTGAGTTGCTAAAGCAAGCCAAGTAAGAGCATCTGCTCAGACATTCTCAATCCTAGGAATTCTCACCATCCAGACTGAAGTGAACAAAGAAATAACCTTCATATATTTTTTATAATATCTCATCACTATTTCCCATTTAATGACATAAATCTGATTCATTTGATTAACAATCAACGAAGAATCGCTATACACCAATACTTGGTCAACACTTAGTGATGAAACCAATTCCAATCCTATGATCAATGCCTCATACTCTGCCTCATTATTAGAAGCCTTGAAATGGAATCTCAAAGAATATTTCACATCTAAGTTATCGGGAGTGTTGATGATGAGGCCTGCTCCACTTTCAGTATCACATGAGGATCCATCAACAAATTATAGTATCATCAGAGAACTGTTCTTCTGCCAGTACTCCATATTTGAACATATTTTTGCTTTATTGAATTCTTTTTTAATTAGCCGATGAGTCTGGTTAATAGGCCTAAATCTATATTTTCTTTTGAGCTAAACTCTCTTTCAAAGAAGTCTGTTCGGCAAGCAAACTTGGATTATGTTGCTCCTCTACATATATGAATTTGGCTATAAAGTCTTCCACTGCTTGGCCTTTTACTGCAACTCTGGGTTCGTAAAAAATTTTATACTCTCCCAATTAAACTTCCCAAGAAATTAACCTTCCTGACTTCTCAGGTTTATGCAATGCTTGTCGTAAAGTCAAATCCATGTAAACAATAATTTTGTGAGCTTGAAAGTATAGCCTCTTCCTCCTTTAATTTTCAATGAGAACTAGCTCTAACTTCTCCAGGCATGGATATCTAATTTTGGATCCTCAGAATGCCTTTCTAGTGTAATATACTGGCCTTTGAAATCTTTCATCTATTCAAATCAGTGCTGAACTAATAGCTGACTCTGAAACAGCCAAGTATTTATAGTTTTTCTCCCAAAATTTATTGGGAGAGGAGTGGGGGAGAACCCAAGTATTTATTTAACTCCAGGAAGGCCTTCTCGCATTTGTAATTCCACTCGAAGGTATGTCTAATCACCTTAAATAATGGAAGACATCTATTAGTTTCTCGGGAGATAAAATGGTTTAATGCATCTACTCTTTCTGTTAGCTTTTGAACCTTTTTTTTGCTGGTCGGGGACTGCATTTCCAGCAAGGCTTTAATTTTAGCAGGGTTTTCTTTTATTCACCTTTGATTGATGATGTACTAGAGGAACATTTCTTCCTATACTCCAAAAATACATTTGGTTGGGTTGAGCTTCATCTGATGTTTCTCCAGTTGATAAAAGGTTTGAACCAAGTCTGCAATGTGGTTGGCAGTAAATCTTCTCTTGGTGAGCATATCATCTACATATACTTCTATGTTTTTTCCAATCTGGTTTTCAAAAATCTTATTCACTAAACTCAAATAGGTTTCTGCAACGATCTTCAACCCAAAGGGCATGACATTGTAATAATAAGTTCCTCGGCTGGTAATAAAGGAAGTGCTTTCCTTATCTTCGGGTTTAATCTTAATCTGATTATAACTAGAATAAGCATCCATGAAACTGAGTAACTCATGACCTACTGTAGCATCAACTAATTGATCTATCCTTGGTAAAGGAAAATGATTTTTTGGACATGCCTTATTGAGGTTCGTGAAATCTATGGACATGTGGCATTTATCATTCTTCTTCTTCTTCTTCTTCTTCACCATTACCACATTAGCCAACCAATTAGGATACTTGACATCTTTAATAAACTGTGATCTCTATAATTTCTCCACTTTCTCCTGTATTGTCGTATTATTCTCGGGGCAATGAAGTTTGGATCAGTCCTTAATATATCTTCATGGCTCCAAGAGAAAACATTTCTCCTTTCTCTAAGGAATGTAATTAATTCCTATTTGAGAAAGGGAGCAATCTTCAACTAATCTGGGTAGTTCTTTTTAGCTTCTCATCGTCCACTACAATAAATTTTGTTTCTTTCATAACTTGCCCTTTTATCAGCTTTTTTTATTCCTGAGGATCGAGAATGTCGATGTGGAAAGTGGTTATGATCTTCATTTGGATTTCCTATTGGTCGGCCAAAGTATAATATCATTCCCTGGCTTCTTTCTGGTTGCCATTGACTATGACGACTCCATAATTTGTTGGAGATTTCATGCATTAATGCAATGTGGATGTCACAACTTATAACTACTTTATTCCCACTCTTCCTAGGATGATATTTTAGGCTGAGAAGACATTTTTATCTAACACGAAGAAATGAATTCTCTCTCCTGCTCGTTGGCCAGGTGCCGACCAAAACTTCCAGCTTGATCATTCCCAATGGGTATACTTTCTCGCTTGCAAATATTGTGAGTGGTCTATGCATTGGTTATAGATTACTATCTTTTAGTCATAAGCTTTGGAAATAGCTATAGAACCTTACATCAGCTGAACTCTCATTATCAACCAGTATTCGTGCAACTTTGCCATGACAAACTCCGCAAGTGATAGCTAATTAATCATTGTGAAGATAAAGTACCCACTCTAATCATTTTTGGAGAATCTAATTACTAGCCCTCCTTTGTTGAATTTCTTTGGTCGACTATCATTGGATTCAACCATATCAATTTGTCTGACAGTTGGGCGGGCTTTGGCTTCATTTAAGTAAGCTTTCCTTTCCACAATCGCATTTCCTCCTCCGGTATCTCCTCCCGCAATAAAGTTGAATCCAAAAGATATCATAACTGATATGCCCCAAGTGTGACCTCGGCCCAGAGACACCAACCTCGGCCGAGATTATGGCCGACGTTGGGAACACGCGATATCAGCCCTCGGCCATAGCAAGGTCGGCCCAAGCCGACCCTACCACCAGCCTATACAAGGGTCATCACAAGGATCAGCAGCATTCACATATGCCTTGAAATGGCAACCTCGGCCAGACATAGGCCGAGCTCGCAGGAAGCCACCGGCAACCTCATCAAGACATCGGTCGATATTCCAAACACTCCAGCTCAACCTCGTCCATTATCTCGGTTGGGATTAGTCCGACCTTGTCCATTGTCTCGGTTGGGATTAGGCCGAGACCTCCATGGAATACTCGGACTGAACAGGTACCTAGACTTACCAACCTCGGCCTCCCCCAGGCCGAGGTCATACCCCAGGCGCGATAGCCGAGCATCGGCTGATATTTGGATAAGGGCACGTGGACACAAATCAGTTATAACAAGATTATTCCCCACACGTGGGGAGAATATTACATCATCATTCTCTACATGTGACAGTGACAAATGGCTTTCCCATATTGGTGAGGCAAACACACACATGCTCATTGCATGCATGGGGGGTACATTACACCCCCTAGATACTATATATAGAGGTCATCCTCTACCTTGCAAAGGGGCTAGATTTGGAACCCTAGCTGAAACTCTGTCTAGATCCACAGTAGAGAGAGAAAACTTGAGAGATTGTATCCATGGACATTAGTGCCTTATTACAGTGAGGTTATTCACACACACACAGTGGACGTAGGCCAAGTTAGGCTGAACCACTTATATCCTGGTGCTCTCTCCTCTTCTCCTCATCTCATTCTCTTACCTTTTACATAACTATGATGCCATTGTTGTTCTTAGATTGAGCTTGAAAACACCTTATCTGGTGGTGTTGATTCCGACATCATCATTTTGGCACCGTTTGTGGGAACGAGAAGCTATCTCTTCCTTTTTTTCTGCTTAACCTCACCGGAGACTCTGGTGGTGAACCAGGCCTCCCCATAGCGCAGAGCTGTTTCACCATTGAAAGAGGTCTTGTGAGGTACTAAGCTCATCTGCTACTCAAGCTCTATAGTGTTAAGATATGGCACCAGACTTACCACCGCCTCTTCCACCACCTGGGGGTGGAGGGCCTAGTTCCAGTCAGGCGCCCCCCCCAGTCCGAAATGGCGGAGGTAGCTGCAGCCTTGAGGTCTTTAGCTGCAACACAACAATCCATGCAGGAGCAATTTGCACAGCTCAACCAAACTATGATGAGGCCACCTGGAGTCTCACCAAACATGATCACTCCGGCGGCAAATCAGCCTCATCCTGACACCAGGGGACCACCCCAGGCACCAATGAAGGACCAGCCTGCACCCCAGCGGAGAAGGGACGTTACTGACCCTAGGCGCTTGCACCTGGGGAGGCAGGGAAACCCTTGCCCAGAGGATAGGTATGATGATCTAGAGGCGAAAGAAGCCCGGAAGACTGCTGGGAGCCGTATGAGGTGTCAAATAACACTGTACGACCTCTTAGGCAAAGTCAAGGTTGTGTCGGCCGAAGAGGTGAAGAGGCCCAACAAAGAGGGTCAGCCTTTGATAGGTTGAGCAGAGGGTCGACCTTTGAGAGATTGGGCCCGATGAATGACCTAAGACAGAGACTGTCGAGATCAAGGAGCGCAGTAGGCTCTCAGAGAGGGAACAGGCAGGGTCGGCCATACCAAGGCCGACACTGTGAAAGAAGAGGCAGGGAACAGGAAGAGGTCAGCAGCCGACATGTCGCGGCAGGGGAACCCTCGGTCCATCCCAGGGAGGTGGCAGGGGATAACCTCGGCCAAGTCGATGGCAGAAGACCATGGAATGATTCTATCCAATGCCTTGAGGAGAAGATAGGAGACCTCATTAAAAGTAGGGACCCATTACAAAGGGGTTACTCAGAGGGCTCCCCATTTGTGGCTAGGATAGTAGGGTTCCCAACCCCAGCTAAGTTTAATCCTCCTACAGTGTCCCCCAAGTATGATGGCAGCACTAACCCTGTGCATCATATCGAAATGTACCAGTTGGCAGCAGACATCTACTCGATACCCGATGAGATGAAGTGTAGGCCTTCTCTCGGACCTTGACAGGGGCAGCACACAGTTGGTTCACCTCCCTTCTGAAGAACTCAATTGAGAACTTCAAAGGCTTGGCTGAGCGATTCATCCACAACTTCTGCTTTGGGGTGAGGCCTCAAAAGAAGACTACCCACGTGCTGTATGTCAAGCAGGCCAAGGGTGAGAGCCTAAGAGACTACATAGCAAGATTCAACAAAGAAAAGTTGGAAGTCGAAGATTATGAAGAAAATATAGCCATGACCGCCCTTATAGGAGGTCTCCAGAAGGGGAAGCTATTGTGGAAACTGGCGGAAGACCCCCCTAGGTCTATGGAGGAGCTGTTGGCAACCACGGGGAAAGTAATGAATGCGAAAGAGGCAATGGCCGCCAAGTATGAGGATGAGAACCGCGGTGGCAGTGGAAAGTCCCAAAGCAAGAAAGATGGGAAGAAGAGGTCGGGTGATGACAAGTTCGCTCACTATATACCTCTGACTGTAAGTTGCGAGCACATCCTCAATGAGATTAAGACTGACAGGACTCTGAGATGGCCAGAGAAAGTGAAGGCCCCACCACATAAGAGGAACAAAAACCTATGGTGCGAGTTCCATCAGGATCATGGCCATGTCACGGATAAATGCTTCGCTTTAAAAGATGAGATTGAAAAGATGTTGAAATCTAGAAAGCTCAGGAAGTATGTGGATGGTAAGGCTACAAGGGGTGGAAGAGATGACCCTAAGAAAAGGAGAAATGATAGATGCCGTGACAATGTCCCGGCCAGAAGAGACGATGATTCAGAAGGAGATGACGAAGACGATCCGGATCTTCCGCCAAAAGATGACAACACCCCGGTGAAGAGGGTCGGCAAGATCTCCTTTGTTATTGGCACCATATATGGAGGATTTGCAGGAGGTGGCTCTGAAGTAGCCGATAGGAAGGCTCACGTAGCAGAGGCCAGGTCAGTGGCTAAGCTTGAAGTTGTGAACCTAACGTCTTCCGATACAGCGCAGAAGAGGAAGAAAGTAGACATGGACACCCTCATAGTTGGGTTCTACAGACTCGACTTCAAGGATATCTTAGCCCCCCATGATGACCCTCTGGTCATAACAACATGGGTGCGAGGTGTAGAGGATCCTCATAAACGGGGGGAGCTCGGCGGACGTGATGTTCTGGCCTTGCTTCAATAGCCTAGGTCTTAGCAGAGCAAGGCTGGTACCCTATCATCACCCATTGATAGGATTCAGTGGTGAAAAGGTCCACCCCTTGGGCATGTATGAGATGGATGTACGGATGGGTGATGAGTGGCCTAAGAGGCTGACCAAGAAGATTAATTTTTTCGTCATGGATGAGAACGTATTCTCGGCCTATAACCTCATCATAGGAAGGGTGGCCCTTAAAGAGTTTGAAGCTGTGCCGTCAACGGTCCATCAGATGCTAAAATTCCTGACTCCTTATGGGGTAGGGGAAGTGCAAGGTGACCAGACCACAGCACGAGAATGTTACTTCAACTCGATCGAAGAGAGAGAAGCCCATAAGAGGGCAACCACCACTTATAGCATTGATACTCTTGACCCAAGAGATGAAATAAAGTTGAAGAAGGGAGAGGCCGCAGAAGAGGTAGAATCCATCGTCCTCAATGAGGACGAGCCGAAAAAAACCGCCCAGGTCGGTAAAGCCCTAGAGCCAGGAACCAAGGAAGAGCTGATAAACTTCCTCAAGAGGAGACAGAGTGTCTTCGCGTGGAGTCACGCAGACATGCCTCGCATCGACCCTGAGGTGATGAGTCACAAGCTCAACGTGACCAGAGATGCCAAGCCCATCAAATAGAGATGAAGAGTCTACTCCAGGGAGAAATACGACGTCATCCAATAAGAGGTCAAAAAGTTGGAAGAGGCCGAGTTCATAAGAGAAGTTACCTATCCGGAGTGGCTTTCAAATGCAGTCATCGTGCCTAAGGCCAATGGGAAGTGGAGAATGTGTGTGGATTTCACTGACCTGAACAGATCTTGTCCAAAAGACAGCTATCCCTTACCTTAGATAGATCAGATGGTGGACGCGACGGCGGGACACGAGCTCATGAGCTTCATGGACGCGTATTCAGGCTATAACCAAATCTTTATGGATGCTGAAGACTCTGAGAAGACAACCTTCATTACTGACAAAGGGACGTACTGCTACAAAGTGATGCCCTTCGGTCTGAAAAATGCAGGGGCAATATACCAACGTCTTGTCAATAAGATATTCGAAGAGCAAATAGGTAAGACTATAGAGGTGTATGCAGACGATATGCTAACAAAGAGCTAGAAAGATTGCACTCACGTAGCAGACTTTGAGAAGACCTTCGATGTTATGGACTCATACAGAATGAAACTCAACCCAGCGAAGTGTGTCTTCGGAGTAGGAGCTGGGAAGTTCCTGGGATTCATCGTTAACCAGAGAGGAATCGAAGCAAACCCTGAGAAAATCAAGGCATTACTTGACATGAAGACTCCTAGGAGTATCAAGGATGTCCAAAGACTCACGGGGAGAGTGGTTGCCCTTAACAGGTTTGTTTCCAGGGCAACGGACAAGTGTCTTCCATTCTTTAAAATTCTAAGAAAGGCCTTCCAATGGGACGAAGAGTGTGAAAAAGCCTTCAACCAACTCAAATCTTACTTGGGATCCCCCTTATTGCTATCTCGACCCGTCGCAGGAGAAAAGTTGTATGTGTATCTGGCAGTCTCCGAATCAGCCATCAGTGCGGCCATAATACGGGAAGACGATGGGATCCAAAGGCCTGTGTATTTCAACAGTAAATCCCTTCAAGGGGCTGAACAGAATTACCCTCGCATGGAAAAGTTGGCCTATGCCCTGATACACGCTTCGAGAAAAATGAATCCCTACTTCCAAGCTCACTCCATGGTAGTCCTCACTGACTCCCCACTAAGACAGGTCCTGTATAAACCTGAGAAATCCGAGAGATTGATGACCTGGACCATCAAGTTGGGGGAGTATGATCTTGCCTACCAACCTAGGATATCCATCAAAGGGCAAGCCCTCGCAGATATTGTTGCTGAGTTCACATGGGAAGAGGCCGAGGCAGATAAAGTCATGGGAGGCATGGAAGAGACAAACCGCAGTGTCTTTCGAAATCAAGAAGAGACGACACCAAGTGTCTTCCGGGAGGACGAGGAGGATCGATATTTCTTCAAACAAGGAGTCATGACAGAAGGAGCCTTTTCATCAGATACATACATCTGGAGCCTCTTCGTTGATGGCTCTTCCTGCGACAGTGGAAGCGGTGTGGGGTTGGTACTCTCGGCTCCAGATGGTGAGAACATTGAATACGCCCTGAGGTTTAACTTCCAGGCCTCAAACAACGAGTTCGAGTATGAGGCCATGATAGCAGGTCTCTTATTGGAAACAACTCTTCGCGTAAAGCGACTCCTACTCCACAGCGACTCAAGGTTGGTTGTCAATCAAGTACTAGGGATCTATGAGGCCAAAGATGAAAGGATGGCCAAGTACTTAAAGAGAGTAAGAAGGTTGTTAGAATATTTTGAAGAGGCAAAACTGAAGAGAGTGCCTCGACTAAGTAACAATCACGCAGATGCATTGGCAAGGCTGGCCTCGGCAATGAAGACAGATGTTGGAAGGACCATTCCAATCGAGGTCTTGAGAAAGGCAACCATCGAGGAAGAAGAGGTATGTAACCCGTGTCACAATGTGAACCTAGGAGACTCATGGATCGACCCCCTCGTCAGGTATATTAGAGGGGGAGAGCTACCTGAGTCCAAGCTAGAGAGAAGAAAATTGAGGTATAGGGCTGCCAAGTTCTCGATGATAGGAGACGTCTTGTACAAAAAGGTATTTCTATTGCCTCTACTCAGATGTGTGCATCCCGCGGAAGTTCCCCGGGTCTTATAGGAGGTTCGTGAGGGTTCTTGCTCTAGACACATAGGGGGAAGACCCTTGGCCAAGAGAATCATCACACAAGGGTACTGGTGGCCAACTTTGTCCAAAGACGCCGCAGCTTATGTAAAGAGGTGTGATAAATGTCAGAGATTCGCCACCATCCCTCATCAGCCCCATCAGTCTATGACGTCAATCACCTCTCCATGGACATTTAAAGTATGGGGGATCGAATTAGTAGGACCCCTACCAAGAGCCGCCAACAACTATAGATTCTTGATAGTTGCCATAGACTACTTCTCAAAGTGGGTGGAGGCAGAGCCGATGATAACAATCACAGAGCAGAAGACCTTCCAATTTATTTGGAGGAATATCATATGCAGATATGGCCTCCCAAACACCCTCATCTCGGACAATGGGACCCAGTTCAATAACTCCTATTTAGAAAAGTATTGCCTAAGAGTAGGGATTAAGAAATTCTTCTCATCTCCTGGCCGACCTCAGGCAAATGGTCAGACCGAGGTCACAAACAGAACTATCCTGGATGGAATCAAGAAGAGGTTAGAAGATGCGAAGGGAAGATGGACTGAAGAGGTCTATGCTGTGTTATGGGCCTACAGGACCACGGTAAGGACACCAACAGGAGAAACCCCGTTCATGCTGGCACATGGCTCAGAGGCCGTTATACCAACGGAGGTAGGACTCCCAACTCATCGGATTCAGACCTATGACCTTGAAAATAATGGGGAAGAGAGGAGGCTAGACCTAGATCTTATCGAAGAAAGAAGAGAGGATGCAGAGGTCAGACAAGCGGCCTACCAGCAGAGGGCAGTGAAATTCTACAACCAGAGGGTGAAGTCAAGACCCATTGCAGTGGGAGACCTAGTGCTGAAGAAGACCCTACAGAAAGAAAATAAGCTTCACCCAAACTGGCATGGCCCCTACAAAGTGACAGAAGAGGTTGTGCCAGGCACTTACAGGCTAGAAAACCTAGAAGGAGAACCTTTCACTAACCCATGAAATGCTGATCACCTAAAGAGATATTACATATGATGTTGCATAGAGTTTTATGTAAATGTATCATCTTATTATGAAGAGGTTATTAATAAAGATAGTTCCCAAGACAGTTCTTACTTCATTCTTAGATCATAGATTAATTATGGGGATAACATTTTAGGTGATGACCTCAAACCCTCATAACACCATTCAGTGGTGACGAGGTCTGAGATCAGACACCATAATAGATGACCTCAAACCTTTAACATCATTAATTTGGTGAGACTAATTATGGGGATAACATCTTAGGTGATGACCACAACCCTTCATAACACCATTCAGTGATGACGAGGTCTGAGATCAGACACCATAATGAGATGACCTCAGACCCTTAACATCATTAATTTGGTGAGACTAATTATGGGGATAACATCTTAGGTGATGACCTCAGCCCTTCATAACACCATTAAATGGTGACGAGGTATGAGATCAGACACTATAAATTAGATGACCTCAGACACATAACATCATTAATTTGGTGAGATTAATTATGAGGATAACATCTTAGGTGATGACCTCAGACCCTCATAACACCATTCAGTGGTGACGAGGTCTGAGATCAGACACCATAATATATGACCTCAGACCTTTAACATCATTAATTTGGTGAGATTAATTATGAGGATAACATCTTAGGTGATGACCTCAAACCCTCATAACACCATTCAGTGGTGACAAGGTCTGAGATCAGACACCATAATGAGATGACCTCAGACCCTTAACATCATTAATTTGGTGAGACTAATTATAGGGATAGCATCTTAGGTGATGACCTCAGCCCTTCATAACACCATTAAATGGTGACGAGGTCTGAGCTCGGGACCATTGGTTGAGTTTAAACAAGACCATTGCAAACAGATAAGCTTAGAAAGAGGACTTCAGAGGTTGAAGCTCAGATTACAAATTTATTTTTAGCAGACACCATTACAACGAAACTAAGAATGAAAAGCATCACATGACATTCAATGAAAAGAAAGTGAAGATGGTCCTCATCAGAGGTTGATATATATTCAGAAATAATATGTTCAACGATTACAGACAAACTCCATAATACAATGAGTTACAAACAATGATAAAAAAATCCTCTAAGGGTTTGAAGGGGGAACATTGACATCCTCGGCTTGATTGGTCACCTCGGTCGCATCATAACGATGGTCTGCCCCTCCAACCTCGGTGCCCTTCAACGTAACAGTCTCGGTAGGAGCGGCAGCCTCTTCCTTAACCTCCTGAAGAGCCTGGGCAAATTGAGGATCAGCAAAGCCGAGACCAACGAAATCAGAGGCCTTCAAAGTGTCGGCCTCTCTCTCCCTGACGTCAGCCCATTTAATAGTGGCTTTGATACCTCTTTCAAGGTATTCAAAGTCGAAGCCCATGAACTCATCAGAGGACTTATAGTCAGCAATTATCTTCTCATAGGCGTCGTCAAGGGCGGCCCTGACAGCTGAGTTGACTTTCTGCTGCAGAATGTCGTCCTTAGCCTTCAGTGCTGCAGCGTGATCCTTGCCGAGCTGGGAGATGTACTTCTCCAACCCCTTCACCTTCTTCTCAGAATCCTTCAGCTCAGATTTAAGATGTTCAATCTCTGCGTTCAAAGCGCTCTAGACTCTCTCGGCCTCTTGCCCCTTTTGGATGAGGGGCAATTTCCTCAGAGTCCAGTTGGATAAGTGGTGCATAGCTGTCAGGCCCTGCATATTTTGTGATAATGAATGAGCTAGAGAACAATCAGATGTTACACTTGGGTGAAGAACAATCAGAAAGGTCAAGTCATACCTGAATGGATCTGTGAATGCCGAACTCAACCAGCAGTTGGGTGTCCATTGACCTGAAGAAGCGTTTGTCAGCCTCGGTCATTGTAGAGCCGAAGGCATCTAAGGCCTGAAGACTGTGGCCGACTATGCTGTCAGTTATTTTCAACTGATCTAGACTGGACGACAGGGCGTCAGCTGAAGAGATGGGGATGGCGGCGTCAGCAGTCTTCTTCTTCGTCCTCTGATCCTCAGGGGCATGACCTTCTGGAGCCCTCTTCTTTGTGGCTGGGGGCTTAGAGGCAGAGGGAGCTGGGGGAGGAGCGTTAAGGCCTACCTTCTTGGTAAGTCTCGTCAAGCTGGGTGCATCCATCGCCCAAAGCTCGTCTGAAATGTCCTCTGGTCGCTCTGTAAAAAATTAGTAGATCTGAGTTAGATAATCAGACATGAATAAACTCAGAGGTTAAACTTAAAAAAACAAAAATGCTTACCAAGCTCGGCAAGGGGACTTCCACCTAGACCTGTCCCAGAGAGGAAGTGGGGAGTCATCAAGTGCTCGAACCTGACGTACAGACCATCTACCCCCTGATCTTGAAGGGCTTTCACCTTTTGAAGGTTCGATGGGCTCAGGCCAGGGTCAGCCCTCACAGACATTGTGACTTTACCCCACCTCAGGGTCATCCTCGGCTCTAGAATTGATGAGGGAACACATGGGACAAATTCCCATGGCCCAGAAGCAAAGAAATATCGAGGCTTCTAATTATGGTTGGAAGTCTGAGTTACTTGAAGCATTTTCTTCTCAGGCTTCTGAGCTACAAAGTGGTAGTAGCTCGGATGATTTTTGGTCGAGGAAGGGACGTAGCAACCTACGAAGACTTGAACTGAAAGGTCTGAGTGGTGGACAGCCTTCCATAAGACTATGGCCCCTATTGTGACTCTCCAAGCATTAGGGGATAGCTGAGAGGGGGCCAAATTGATGTAAGAAAGGATGGATTTGATAATGGGGTGAATGGGTAGACGAAACCCCAACTTGAACATCTGCTCGTACAGGCAGATCTCGCCGTCTCGACCAAGATAAGCCCTCTCCTCCCTCAGAGGTCTCTTAAGCTTTATTAAGGGACTGATAGAATACAGATATCTGAAGCAGAGAAGGTCTACGTCAGTAATATTACTCTCGATCTCGGACGCCTCAGAGACGTCGACATCGCTCTCAGCCTCATCATCATCATCCAACTCAATGTCGGCCGGGGCAGATGTTGATGGGTTACTCAGGAACCTCTGTGTGAACTCGACACCAGTAAAGGCCGACAGAGGAATGGCGTCAAGTGGTGGTGGTATAGCCACACTAGGCTCAACAATTTCAACCTCTGAGGAAGAGGCTGAGGTGCTTGAGTTATTATGGGACGAGGCTCGACTGGAGACCTCGGCCTGATCAGGGGCCTGATCAGGCCGAGGTGTGAAGTCCATGGCCTCCTGAAAGTAATCCACAGACATTGGGTCTGAGGTAGAAGATTCATACTCAGACATCGGTATGGGATCAGCAGGAACCTCTGTCTGATAGAAAAACTCTGGGGGGTTAGGATATATCACCTTCAGAGGTGGTGGAAATATGGGTCTAATGGGAAACTCTTGTGACCTACGAGCCTCCTCCTGTGCTCTTTCTATTTGTCTAATCTTTTCTAAAGTCTTCTCTCTAAGGGAGGGGAACTCCTCAAGAAGCTGATATAAGGGTCTGAGCATCAGAGGATGACACTACACTTAGGAGACTTCCTAAAGCTACAAACAAGATTTCCTAGTGAAGTAAAGCAGTAAAATATCAAACTACCTAAATTTGGCAAGAATTGTTCGCCTAAAATAATGGTGACCTCGCCGGGAAACTCAGAAGCTCACCGAAAAATGCAAAAATAAGGAGATTTTAGGAAAAATAAAGGAAAAAGTATGGCGAAGGTTACCTGAGGATGAAATAGTGAGGAAGAGACGAGAAGACGCGAGAAGACCACCCTCCAAAAGCTTCGGCAAGGATCTTTTTAGAGAGAGAAGGTTGCAGGAGCGAGATTGCTGGAAATGAGAGAAGTGATGAAGAAGGAAGGGAAATAGGGTTCAAAACCCTTAAATACTCAGGCACAACTCCCAAGGCCCATCATTGCCTTGGGAGCCCCAAAGGGCGGTTAACAACACACGCCCACCTAGCAAGCATACTTCAGCATTGGACAAGTATCAAACAAGCATTGGTTCGTAATAGACAGGCCTCAGAGGTATAATAATCCCTTAGACACCTGCTCCCACATATGACTAAGGGTTGGGGGGTGATTGATATGCCCCAAGTGTGAACTCAGCCCAGAGACACCAACCTCGGTCGAGATTATGGCCGACGTTGGGAACACGCGATATCAGCCCTCGGCCATAGCAAGGTCGGACCATGCCGACCCTACCACCAGCCTCTACAAGGGTCATCACAAGGATCAGCAGCATTCACATATGCCTTGAAATGGCAACCTCGGTCAGACATAGGCCGAGCTCGCAGGAAGCCACAGACAACCTCATCAAGACATCGGTCGATATTCCAAACACTCCAGCTCAACCTCGTCCATTGTCTCGGCTGGGATTAGGCCGACCTTGTCCATTGTCTCGGCTGGGATTAGGCCGAGACCTCCATGGAATACTCGGACTGAATAGGTACCTAGACTTACCAACCTTGGCCTCCCCCAGGCCGAGGTCATACCCCAAGCGCGATATCCGAGCATCGACTGACATTTGGATAAGGGCACGTGGACACAAATCAGTTATAACAAGATTATTCCCCACACGTGGGGAGAATATTGCATCATCATTATCTACATGTGACAGTAACATATGGCTTTCCCATATTGGTGAGGCAAACACACACATGCTCATTGCATGCATGGGGGGTACATTACACCCCCTAGATACTATATATAGAGGTCATCCTCTACCTTGCAAAGGGGCCAAATTTGGAACCCTAGCTGAAACTCTGTCTAGATACAGAGTAGAGAGAGAAATCTTGAGAGATTGTATCCATGGCCATTAGTGCCTTATTGCAGTGAGGTTATTCACACACACACAGTGGACGTAGGCCAAGTTAGGCTGAACCACTTATATCCTGGTGCTCTCTCCTCTTCTCCTCATCTCATTCTCTTACCTTTTACATAACTATGCTGCCATTTTTGTTCTTAGATTGAGCTTGAAAACACCTTATCTGGTGGTACTGATTCCGGCATCATCAATAACTATTTCCACCTCTGGTTCCTCAAGCTTCTTCGGTAGGTCTGGATCTTCTTCAAAATCATTATTTCTTGCTATTTTATTATCTTTCCTTGCTTAGGATGGAGATTTGTACCTTTTTTGGTCATCTCTATTCCCATTTCGATCAATAAACTTACTCTATTTTCCCCCACCGAATAAGATTTCATTCTCATTATTCAATGCAATGCAGTTGTTGGTGTTTTACCCATGGTCACTATGAAAGTCACACTACTTGGACTTATCCCTCTTGTTAGGGAGTGTCTTCAACTTTCCAAGACAAATTAATTCTCGATTCCCTTTTATTTCCTCAAGATATGGTGAAAACCTTTATTGAGGGGTGTATATTCATCATACTTCTTGATCCTTTCAAGAGTTTTATCTTTTTGATCCTTCTTGAATGAATTAGAATTATTTTTCTGACCCTCCCCCTTGGTCTCAGGAGCTTTTTTAGTTGTCATAGCCTCCTCGGTGTTCATTATCTTTTCAACTTTAGCCATTAATTATGTCATGTTTTTGGGTGGGTAGAGATATTTAGAGAGCAACCCACTCATAAGTGCTGCAATGACCGTCTTGTCCTCATAATCCACCACCTTTAGCTTTTCATTGTTAAAACATGTAATATATTCTCTGGTACTTTCTCCTATCTTTTATCGCACGATTACGAGACGAGTTACACTCTTGATCGACTTAGCCCTAAAGCAAAAGTTATCTAAAAATAATTCAGGCAATTATTGAAAATTAGAGATTCTACCTCGTGGGAGATTATTATACCAGATTTAGGTTGGCCCTATGATAGAACTGGAGAAGCTCTACACCTCATCTCATCGAGTACTGAGCAGATGAGGGTAGCAGCTTGATATTGCTCTATGTGCAGGACTATATCCGTTTTCCCATCATACTTTGGAGTAACTACTGGTGGCTTGAACTTGGATGGTGTAGGGTAGCTCACGATAGCTTGAACAAAAGGTGAGCCTATGACAAAACTCCATTGCAATGAATTTTTGGTTTTGGACATTTCACCTAACCAATCTTCCAACCATTGTGATAATGTTGTAAACAACAACACCGGTATAAGGTGTTGATAAACTCAAACTAGCAATAACAATGGCAGCAGAAGAGTGAATATATAATAGAACGAGGTGAGGAGATGAGGAGAAACATTAGTATGTAAGTGGTTCAGCCAATCTGGCCTACGTCCATTGTGAGTGTGAGTAATTTCACTAGATGAGGGCACTAATGGCCATAGATACAATCTCTCAAGCTTTCTCTCTCTACTGTGCAAACCAACAAAGTTTAAGCTAGGGTTACAATTATCTATCCTTTTACGAGGTAAAGCAAGACCTCTATATATAGTGCTTGGGGGGTAGTGTATCCCCCAAGCATGCAATGAGCATGTGTATGAGGATCAAACCAGTATCCTGATGACACCTGGCTGATCTCATGCAGATAATGATGACCGCAATATTTCCTCACGTGAGGGGAATGATTTGGTTATAACTAATTTGCTCATGTGTTCCAAACCTTCCATGTGCTTGCATGTGCTCGGACCTGTGCCATTAACTGTTGTAACCTCGTCCTGGCCGAGTACGAGGTTGGTGAAGTTTGATAATGTTGATTTGTCCTGTCAATAACCATGGTGACCTCGACCAAGAAGAGTGGTCGAGGTTGGGCATGAGGTAGGATGTAATGTCGACTCAATCAGAGGACGATATTGGCAATAACCTGACCCCATAAGGTGATGCCGACATCGATTGCTGCCTAGCCGAGGTTGGTCAATTGAAGATCTGACCTTGCAGAAGATAACTTTCCCGGTGGTTGTTATAAGCTTCTTGTCAACTCGGCTGTGAGACAGGCCGAGATTAGTGACCCTGAGTACGAGGGTGGAGTTTGGGCATATCAATCACCCCCTAGGCTTTAGAAACCTTTCAATGAGTACAACCTTCTTACTTTCAGGCACATCTATTCCATAGATTCTTTAATCATCCTTAGGAAACCTCTGAAAAGGGCCTTCGATGGCCGAGATGGAGAAATTTGTGTTTATGAGCAGACCTTTAAGTTGGGATTTCGTCTTCCTATTCACCCAACCATGAGAGCTATACTTTCTCACATAAATATTTCCCCTTCCCAACTGTCCCCAAATTCCTGGAGGGTTATGATTGGGGACATCGTCCTTTGGAGGGTTGTTCACCATTCAGACCTTACAGTTAGAGTCCTTACAGGCTGTTACGTCCCCTTGTCTGCCAAAAACCACCCCATCTACTACCACTTCCTAGCTAGGAAATCAAAGAAGAAAATTATCTTGGTTACCCAAACTTTAAACCATAATTGGAAACCTCGGTACTTCTTTGTTTTCGGGGTGTGGGAATTTGGTTCAGATGAGGCTTTTGGAACCTCGGTTCTAAGGACCCCTCTGAGATGGGGGAAGGTCTCCCTTGCTGCAAAAACTGACCCTGGACTTAGCCAGGATAATCACAAGAATGTTGAGGATCTTCTTAATCAAGGCGAGAAGGGTCTTCTCGTTAAATATGAACATCTGATGACCCCATATTACCTTTCTCAGACAAGTTTTGGGGGTGGTGCCCTGGAAGAGCTTCGTAAGTCTTCATTTTTCTTACCCAAGTCATACCTCTTATATTTTTTTTATCTCTGACTGACTAACTCAAAGACTCGTGAAAAATTGTTACTAAAGCCGTTTAATACAAGATTAAACTATTTAAGTAACTCCGAATTGTTTTTTGAAGAAACTCTTTTCTTTAAATCAAATCAGGTTATTCACAAGATGTGTTTAATAAAATATGCACGAGATCAGTTCAAGATTTGTTAACAAGTTTTGAAAAATAAAATAAAAACAGTTTAAATCAGCACACCGGCAAGAATGAGATGAGGAGATGTAGAATGATTAATGACAAGAGATTTTTAACGTGGTAAAACCTCACCCAACTGAGGAAACATCCACGACTCCCTCTACGGAGTAAAAAGAAAAATCCACTAAAACAAAATATATTAGTTACAAACTATATAACATACATACACACAAATCAGTCCTATACAAGTTTAGGAATGTACCCACTGGTGTCCTTCTAACTTTTCTGCAGTTCTGATTACTGATGTGGTTCTCCCAGTTTGCTAACTTCCACTTTGTTCCAGTATTTACGTCGACTCTTGTTTTAAGATCTTATTACCAACACTTTCAGTGTTGTAGTGTGTAAGTGTTTGTGATGGTTCTCTCATACATCCATGCACACACTCACGCTTATTTATACAAACATTCCTAGCAAATTACAAACCAGATATATATGCTGTGATTTTCAGTTTCTCTCTTCTCTGAAACTTAAAACCTTATTTGACCTTTAAAATGATCCCGGAATCCACGGCTATCTTGCTCAGAAGACGTTTCAAGATCTTAATCAATTTTGGGGTTTTGAAAATATTTTTGAAATTGAAAACCACCAAGTGTGATTCCAACTAGGTCAAAGGTCTTGTTTCAAAAGAACTAGAAACAGAAAATGATTTTGTTGATTTTGAAGATGAAAAAATTTACAGAAAATAATCAATAAAAGATTTCTCAAGGAGAGAAACTAAGAGTGCAGATCTAAGTGTATTTTAACATAAAATGACCAGATCTATAATTTCAATTTTAATTATGAAACAATTATTTTAAAAATCAATAAAAATTCCCAAAAAAATTATTAAAAATTGTTTAAAGGGAAATTAACACACACAACACACACACAAACAATTTATGCAATATATGAACAATGTATTCAGTCCTAATGTGTGTGAGTGTTTGTAAGTATACCTTTGATCAATCAAACAAGAGGAATGAATTGTATTGTAGTGTTTGAGGCTCTTTGGTATTCTAGGGAAGGGACTCAATTTTGTCTCTATTTCCAAACTAGATTAGAACTTATACAATGTAGACTCAAGTGAGTCAAGAGTATAAAGTGCTTCAATCTCATCCTTTGTAAATATGAGACAAAATCTTCTTTGAGTCATATTGGACTCGTAGGGCAACAAAAAGAAAAGGAAAAACCTATTCCTATACGAAAATTCTATCTACCCATTTCCTAGAAAAGAAAATTACATAACTCAACTAATTACAATTAAATACCCTATTACAACTGTTGAGAATAAATGAATAGAGTCCTGCAAATAATCACTGAGATCAAGCTTTTTAGAATATGCACAAAATAAGTGAACTCCCATAAGACTCAAATTTATCCCCCATTTTGTCTCAACTGGACAAAGGGAAAAACTATACAAGTCAAAGAGTTTATTCAGCACAAACCATTCCTATCAATTTACGCAAGGCAATAAACCTATTATAATCCAAAGGTTTGGTAAACATATCTATGAGTTACAAATCAGTAGGAAGATAATTGATTTCTAATTCCTTAGACTCAAGTAATTCACATATAAAGTGATGTCTTATTTTTATGTGTTTTGTTCGCGAGTGTTGAATAGGATTTTTAGAGATATTGATCGCACTTTGATTATCACAATAGAGATGTAGTTATTCCTCTTTAATACCATAGTCACTTAGCATTTGCTTAAGCCAAAGTAATTGGGTACAACAGCTTCCAGCGGCTATGTATTCAGATTCAGCTGTTGATAAAGAATTGCAGTTTTGTTTCTTACTACTCCAACCTACCAAATTATTACCAATATAGTAACATGCTCCTGATGTGCTCTTACTATCATCAATACACCCTTCCCAATCGACATCAGTGTATCCTAAATTTAAAGTGCCTTTTATGTATATTATGATTCCTTTAACACAAGTTAAATGGCTCTCTTTAGGATTGTTTTGATAACTGGCACACATGTAAACAGCTTACATAATATCAGGATGCGAGACAGTAAGGTATAGTAAGGTTCCTATCATACTACAATTCAAGGTTGGATCTACGGATTTCCCAGTTTCATCCTTAGACGGTTTGACAGTAGTACTCATGGAAGTTTTAGCATTTTTTGCACTCTCAAGGCCAAATTTTTTAACAATCTCTAAAGCATATTTTGATTGCGAAACAAATAATCCTTCTGAATTTTGTTTGACTTGAAGACCCAAGAAAAATTGTAACTCCCCATAAGAGACATTTGAAATTCTTTACGCATAATTTCAGAAAAAGATTTAACTTCTGAAGGGAAAGTTGATCCAAAAATGATATCGTCAACATAAACTTGAGCTATAATGATATGTTTGTCAAAATGTTTGACAAAAAGGGTTTGATCATCTACACCTACCTTAAAACATTTGTCTAAGAGAAAATTGGAAAGGCGCTCATACCAGGCTCTTGGCGCTTGTTTTAGGCCATATAAAGCCTTTTTAAGACGAAAGATATGATTTGGATATTTAGGGTCAATGAACCCTTTTGGTTGTTCTACATAGGTCTCATCAGTCAATATTCCATTAAGAAAGGTAGATTTGACATCCATTTGATAAAGCGTAAAATGTAAGTAGCAAGCTATGGCAAAGAGAATACCAACAGATTCTAATCGAGTAACAAGAGCAAAAGTCTCGTTAAAATATATTCCTTCAATTTGAGAGTATCCTTGAGCAACTAATCTGGCTTTGTTTCTAATGATTATCCCACTTTCGTTAGATTTATTTTTAATTATCCAACGTGTGCCAATAACCTTTTTGTGATCAGCCTAGGTACAAGATACCAAACATCATGAATGACAAATTGAAGAAGTTCTTCCTGCATTGTATAAATCCAATGAGGATCATTCAATGCATCATTTACATTCTTTGGTTCCACAAGGGAAACAAAACATACATAATGAGCATAGTTTCTTAATTGAGATCTTGTACGTACAGGCTCACTAGGGTTACAACCAACGTTATTTATGGGATGTTCTTTAGAAACCCAGTTGGGTACTTCAGGTGTCTCAATTGGTAAAGAATCATCTATTTCTGGAGAGTCATTTCAGACTCTTCCACAATAGTTGGTTCTCCAGTCTTACTCTCTATAGTAATGTCACTTACAATAACGTTTATGGATTCCATTAAGGTCTTAGTGTGAATATTATAGACACGGTATGCTCTACTATTAGGTGAATATCCTAGAAAAATAGTTTTATCTCCACGAGTCTCAAATTTGGATAAGTGTTCTCCGTCTTTGCATACATAACACGTACTACCAAAGGTTCTAAGGTACTTAAGATTGGGCTTCTTCCCATACCATAGTTTGTAAGGAGTTTGTTTAGAATTCTTTCTAAGATAGACCCTATTGATAATGTGACATGCAGTACGAATAGATTCTATCCAAAAATACTTAGGTAAAGTTTTTGAATGAATCATAACACATGCCATCTCTTGAAGGGTACGATTCTTTCTCTCAGTAATACCGTTCTGTTGAGGAGTCTTAGGAGCACTAAATTCATGTTTGTAACCATTATAGTCACAATACTCTATAACACCAATATCTATAAATTATCCACCTCTATCACTACGAATTCTATTTACTTGAGTATCTTTCTCATTTTTAATTCGAAGTAAAATCTTCAAAAAGGTTTGGAAAGTGTCAAACTTTTGTTTTAATAAAGCTACCCAGGTAAATCTGGTGAAGTCATCAACCATAACAAGAATGTAACTATGTCCACATAGACTAACAGTTTGAGAAGGACCCATTAAGTCCATATGGATAAGCTCCAAGGGTTTAGAGGTAAGGATATCTTTGACTTTCTTATGAGGGGCTTTAACAATTTTTCCTTCCTGACATGATCCACAGACAATATTAGAAATAGGTTTGATATTAGGAATACCTCTAACTGTTTCTTGAGAAGACAGTATACTAAGATTTTCGTAATTTATGTGACCCATACGATTATGCCATATCTCATTGTCATCCATTCTAGCAATGTTACATACCTCAGCACTGCTTTGAACAGTATAACAATTGTTCGGAGTCCTGAGTCCTGTAATAATGCACTCACCTTTTTCATTTAAAATTTTGCAATTATTCTTTGAAAAGGTGACAATATGATTTGAGTCACAAAATTGAGAGATACTAAGTAGATTGGCCTTAAGACCTTTTACTATAAGAACATTTTCAAGTAAAGGTAATCCTTCTTCTTGGAGTGTTCCTTTACCAATGATTTGAGACGATACACCATCACCAAAAATAACTTTTCCTCCAGCAAAACTGGTTTTGTTTAAAAGTTTGGTATCATCCCCAATCATGTGTTTTGAATATCCAAAATCTAAATACTAACCAGAGGGAGTGTGTTCAGCTTTTAAAGCATTAATCATAATATTACACTTCATCTGCAGTAATAGTTCATCTTTTCCAAACCAAACATCTCTTGTTTTCATTTTGCGCTTATTTGCTCTCATTTGATAAAATTTGAGAGCATTAGATTTTTATTGAAAAATGTTTTGTGCATGAGGTTGAATTTTATGAAAAGTATGAGCATTTGATTTAGAAAAGTGTCTAGGAACCCTTCTTGGAAATGATCTTTTAGGTTTAGTCTTTCTCTTTCTATAGTTAGAATTTTTGTCTGGTTGTCTAGGGAGAACATAATTATTACGGCTTCTCCTAGAATAGTTAAAGTTTTGGTACACAAGAGTATTATAGACAGGTTTGACTAAACTTCTAGAGTTGCATCCTTCAAAGGAATGACCATATAAGTCACAGTAAGAACAAAAAAAATTGCTCGAAGATGGTATCTCCTTTGGAAAGTCTCTAAACATTGGCTTCATGGAATTTTGGGGGTGAACCTTATTTCTAGGGAGTACAGTTTGAAAATAAGAATCACTCTTCCTAACCGGAGGGCAGACATATTTAGCCTTAGGTGGACTTTCACACTTAGAGTAACTTGATTCCCCAATATCAAACTTTTATGTTTTTCATCAAACTCATTTTTCAAAGAATGAAAATCTGGACACGTTTCTATAGGTCTTTTGCCTCCTGACACAAACTTGACTGTTTCAAAATTTTTAGTTTGAGTCTTCAAGTTGGGGTAAAACCCTATTCCAGTTCGATCATCAGAATTGGTTTTTGAATCAGCAACAAATCCATCAAAACAATTTGAATTATTTTCATATTTTGTAATTTTTTTGAAAATTATTGCTGTCTTCTCTTTAGATTGTTCCAATTCTAATGATGTCCCTTTATATTTTTTCTCCAGAGTTTCATTTTCTTCAATCAAATTCTTCAATTTTTTATCAAAAATTTTTACTTCATTTTCATGAGTTAGAGATTGGGTAGTATACTCTTCAGCATTAAGTTTAACCATCAGACTTAGGTCTTCTAGTTTCTTCGCATAAAGTGTGTGAATGTCAGGGAGGTCTTCAGTATCTGAGTCACTAAGTGTAGTTTGTGAAGTGACCCCTAAGGATTCAATTCTTGAACTCACGCACCCATTAACATCTTCATTATCGCATTCCCTTTTACTCACACACCCTGTGGTAGAACTAGCAATATTCTCATAAATTAAATCATCTAAACCAGTAGCAGCATGATTTATAACAACAGAAGTAGAGCTATTATCATTATTCTCATACATAGGAATATCATCATTGTAGATTATCGTAGCAAAGAAAGACATGCAAGGATCAAAACCATCATAAGATTCAGGTTCCTCATTTTCAGAATCACTTGAATCATCCCATGTTTTGCAAATATTACCCCTAGTATGTTTATTGGTAGTGTTCAGTTTCACTCTACAGTCTTGTGCTATGTGTCCTAGTTTTCCACATCTAAAACATTCAATATTTTTGAAGTATTTATTGGGTCTCATGTCCTTGTGATGTTTGTCTTGACCTTTCTCATGAGGTTTGTAGTTAGACTGAGTTGGATAATTTGGCATGCCTTGTCTATTTGCCATTTTATTTCTAAATTTGACAATTTTCTTAAATTGTTTTGACATCAAGGCAATTTGATTATCCAAACTGTCTATATCACATTCCTCATCAGAATCATCCGTAGTAAGAGTAAACTTAGGTTTCATCAGCTTAGAGGAAAAACTTAAGTTGGAACTAGTCTGTTTCCTATGGGACTGGGTCATTTGTTTCTTAAATTCTAATTCCATTTCCACAGTTCATAGTTTACTACTGAGTAATTCAGGAGTGAGATTTTGATCACACATTTCCTTAATACCATATCTTTTGTTATCAAATTTCTGTGGTAATGATCTTAGAATTTTAGATACAATTTCATGTCTGTCATATGTTATCCCATTAGCATGCAGTTTGGTCATAATGTCATTCAATTTCATGTAAAAATCATCAAAGGATTGAGAATCTGATATAATTAGGGAGTTATACTGCTGGATAAGCATTTAAGTTTTATCATCCTTAACTCTAGTGTCACCTTCATGTGCAGTGATCAGTGTATCCCAAGCTTCCTTAGAAGTGGCACAAGATGATATCCTTTTGAACTCATGTTCATTTATGGGCATAAAGATGGCATTCTTGCCTTTGTTATTATTTCGAGAAGTTTGCTTATCTTCTTAAGTGAATTCACTTAATGCTTTCTTAATCCTCTCATTACTTCCTTCAGTGGCTGGTTTAGTAGGATAAGTGTATCCATTTTCAGCAATATCCCAGACATCATCTCCCAAGGTTCCTTGTATGAAAGAAACCATTCTTACCTTCAAGTAAGCAAAGTTGTTTCCATAAAAGAGTGGGGGTATGGTAAAGTTACCAAATCTTTCATTTTTCTCGTCCATTGTTTTGATTTTAAGAAAACAATTTCAGAAACACAAGATCTTTTAAAAAGATTTCCAAAGCTTTGATACCAATTGAAAAACTTTTACTAAAGCCATTTTATACAAGATTAAACTATTTAAGTAACTCCGAACTGTTTTTTGAAGAAACTCTTTTCTTTAAATCAAATCAGGTTATTCACAAGATGTGTTTAATAATATATGCACGAGATCAGTTCAAGATTTGTTAACAAGTTTTGAAAAATAAAATAGAAACAGTTTAAATCAGCACACCAACAAGAATGAGATGAGGAGATGTAGAATGATTAATGACAAGAGATTTTTAACTTGGTAAAACCTCACCCAACTGAGGAAACACCACGACTTCCTCTACGGAGTAAAAAGAAAAATCCACTAAAACAAAATATATCAGTTACAAACTATATAACACACATGTACACAAATCAGTCCTATACAAGTTTAGGAATGTACCCACTGGTGTCCTTCTAACTTTTCTGCAGTTCTGATTGCTGATGTGGTTCTCCCAGTTTGCTAACTTCCACTTTGTTCTAGTCTTTACGTCGACTCTTATTTCAATATCTTATTACCAACACTTTCAGTGTGTAAGTGTTTGTGATGGTGCTCTCACACATTCATGCACACACTCATGCTTATTTATACAAACAGTCCTAGGAAATTACAAACCATATCTATATGCTGTGATTTTCAGTTTCTCTCTTCTCCGAAACTTAAAACCTTATTTGACATTTAAAATGATCCCAGAATCCACGGCTATCTTGCTCAGAAGACGTTTCAAGATCTTAATCAATTTCAGGGTTTTAAAAATTCTTTTGAAATTGAAAACCGCCAAGTGTGATTCCAACTAGGTCAAAGGTCTTGTTTCAGAAGAACTAGAAACAGAAAATGATTTTGCTGATTTTGAAGATGAAAACATTTACAAAAAATAATCAACAAAAGATTTCTCAAGGTGAGAAAGTAAGAGTGAAGATCTAAGTGTATTGTAACATAAAATGACCAGATCTATGATTTTTATGAAACAAAAATACAGATCTAACCTAATATTTAAGTTGGACACAAGATCTTAAAATGAAGAGGTTACAGCACGAAATAACTTTCAAACCATCACTAAAAAAAAACTCTCAAACACTCAAGGTTGGTGTTTGGTATAAACTGGTTTTTGGAAAGAGGGTTAGGGTTTGATAAGGTGTTTGAAATGATTTAGAGTTAGGGTTTCTAACTCTGTCGCTTCTCTCTCTCTTATCTCTCTTCTCTTTGTTCTCTCTTCTCACTTGGATTAGACGAAGTGGAAAAATCTTCTCAAAGGCTGAGGGTTGGCCTCTTTTTATACTGGGTTGAGAAGGATCGAGAAGGGGGCTCAAAATCAATGGCAGAGATTAAGTCTTACCATATTGACTTTAATCCAAAGGTTAAAGATAAGAGGTTGGTTAAACGCTTTCTGATTGGCTAAGAGAGGCTCACAGGGATTGGTACAAGGACGCATGCAGGTCGTTGATAAATTAAATCAAAGGGCTATTAATGAATACCGGTTTTCTCTCTTAATATAAACACACAATTAACCAGTAGGAGTGCGATGGGTGTAGGGAAAATAACGGACCACAAACGCGCGTCTAAAAATAATTACAAACACACCCTAATGTCTTCAGCGCTTTCGGATCCTACCCAATAGTACTTTATAGGAATAAAACCAAGAACCAGAAATTAGAGAATGACCCCAACACCTTTTAATTCCAATTTTAATTATGAAACAATTGTTTTAAAAATTAATAAAAATTCCGAAAAAAATTATTTAAAATTATTTTAAAGGAAATTAACACACACAACACACGCACAAACAATTTATGCAATATATGAACAATGTATGGAGTCCTAATGTGTGTGAGTGTTTGTAAGTATACCTTTGATCAATCAAACAAGAGGAATGAATTGTATTGTAGTGTCTGAGGCTCTTTGGTATTCTAGGGAAGGGACTCAATTTTGTCTCTATTTCCAAACTAGATTAGCACTTATACAATGTAGATTCAAGTGAGTCAAGAGTATAGGGTGCTTCAACTCGTCTTTTGCAGAGTGCCCAACAGGCATACCGAACGAGTTTTGGGAAATGTCGGCGCCTAGTCTAGTGAAGCTTATGGAAAAGTGGGGTGGAAAGAGTGCACCACCATCGGTATCAAAAAAAGAACGGCAGTCCCTTTAGGGCTGACGCTAATAAAAAGAGGAAGTCCACGACTGACTCAGCTCAAACGAGGCCGAGCAAGACCAAGGCCAACTATCGTGCCATACCCATCTCTACAGACGATGCCCTAACAGCTCATCTATCACAGCTCAAAGTCGGGGATAGCTTGATCGGCCACAGTATGAAAGTTGTCGATGCCATTGGCGCAATAATGACCGAGGAAGATTAGCATTTTCTACGCGCATTGGATTTCCCTTTATTGGCCGAGTTTTCTCTCCATAAGTCAATACAAGTATTAGTTTTTTGCTCTCTATAAGTGTAACGTCAGCTTTTTAGAAATTATAACTCTTATGTTCATACATCTGATCTTATTTTACAGGGTGTCGTGTCTTTTCATCATCTTATTTATTGGACTTTTAAGAAGATGCCCCTTATAGAAAAGGGTCAGGAAGCCGAGAAGGTTAAGGCCTCTCTGAATGCATAGGTGGTAAGGTTGAACGGAGTAATCAAGGAGAGGGACGGCTAGTTGTCTCAGCTCAAGAAGGATCACAATAAGGCTCTAAAGGACAAGGATGATATTCTTCAGTCTAAGGTTGATGTTGCAGTTAAGGCTGCTTTGGAAGATGCTATTGAGAAGGCTATCGAGGACTACAAAGTCTCTGATGAATTTGTCAGCTTTGGTTCTGAATACCTAGAGAGAGGTATCAAAGCAATTGGCAAATGGGCAGCCATGAAAGAGAGTGCGTCTGGGGGCTTGACTGCATCAAACTTTGTTGATATCGGCTTTGGAGACCCTCAATTCGCTCAGGCCTTGAAGGAAGTTGAAGAGGGTGATGCTGCTCCAGCCAAGACTTCTCCTCTCGAGGTTACAGAGACTGAGGACGCTACTCATCGTGATTATGGAGTTGAAGTCACAAAAATCAGCCTTAACCAGACGACTGATGCTGCTGGTGGGTCGGCTCCCTTCGAGACATAGGCTCTTTTACTAGTGAAGCTTTTTAATAGTTGTAATTTTGATGAACTTGTCTGTAATTCTTATTTTTATGAACTCTGATAGATTCTTGACACTCTGGCTTGTAACTCTGAACCCTTTTTATAATAATCATAAGTAGTTCAACTTCTTCATATTCTATTGCTTCATACGATGTTTTGTTTAAATTTTATATGCTGGTGTTGCCCTATAATTATGATGTTTAACCTCATATTTTCACCAACTTAATGATGTTTTAAGGCTGAGGTCATCAAATTATGATGTTTCACCTCCAATTTTCACCAACTTAATGATGTTTTAAGTCTTAGGTCACCAAATTATGATGTTTCACCACATGTTTTCACCAACTTAATGATGTTTTAAGGTCTGAGGTCACCAAATTATGATGTTTCACCGCATGCTTTCACCAACTTAATGATGTTTTAAGGTCCGAGGTCACCAAATTACGATGTTTCACCTCATGTTTTCACCAACTTAATGATGTTTAAGTCTTAGGTCACCCAATTATGATGTTTCACCTCATGTTTTCACCAATTTAATGATGTTTTAAGGTTCGAGATAACCAAATTTTGATGTTTTACCTCATGTTTTCACCAACTTAATGATGTTTAAAGTCCGAGGTCATCAAATTATGATGTTTTACCCTCGTATTTTCACTAAATAATTATGTTTTAAGGTCCGAGGTCACCAAATTATGATGTTTCACCTCATGTTTTCACCAACTTAATGATGTTTAAAGTTTGAGGTCATCAAATTATGATGTTTTACCCTCGTATTTTCACCAAATAATGATGTTTTAAGGTCTGAGGTCACCAAATTATGATGTTTCACCTCATGTTTTCACCAAATTAATGATGTTTAAAGCCCGAGGTCATCAAATTATGATATTTTACCCTCATATTTTCACTAAATAATGATGTTTTAAGGTCCGAGGTCACCAAATTATGATGTTTCACCACATTTTTTCACCAACTTAATGATGTTTAAAGTCTGAGGTCATCAAATTATGATGTTTCACCTCCAGTTTTCACTAACTTAATGATGTTTTACACATTGGAACAAAAGCATTAACACAATACTGCTACCTTTTCATTGACATCCTCTATTTAAGTTGATACATGTATTACAAAAAGATAAGAACAATTACAACATCATAAGTAATATTTCTTTAAGTGATCGGAATTTCAAGGGTTGGAGAAAGGTTCTGCTTTTAGATTTTTTAGCCGGTAGGTACCAGGTACAACCTCATCAATTACCCTATAAGGACCATGCCAATTAGGGTGAATCTTGTTTATTTTTTCCACGTCTTCTTCAGGACTAGGTCCCTCACATCTATCGACCTTGACTTTACCCACTCATTGTAGAATCTCACAGTTCTTTGCTGATAGGCTGCCTGCCTTATCTCTGCATCATCTCTTCTTTCCTCAATCAAACCAAGATCAAGTCTTCTTTATTCCCCATTCCTTTGAGGGGCATATGTCTAAAATCTATGAGTGGGAAGTCCCACCTCTGTGGGGATGACAACCTCTGAGCCGTATGCTAACATAAATGGAGTTTCTCCCGTTGGGTGTCCTCATTTTCGTCCTGTAGGCCCAAAGCACAACATATACATCCTTTATCCATATTCCTTTGGCCTCTTCCAACCTATTTTTTATCCATCAAGCATTGTTCGATTTGTGACCTTAGTGTGGCCATTTGTCTGGGGTCGGCCAGGAGAAGAGAATAACTGCTTGATTCCCACTCTTTCGTAGTATTTTTCTAAGGATATATTCTTGAATTGGGTTCCATTATCTGAGATGAGGGTGTTTGCAAGACCATACCTGCATATGATGTTCTTCCAGATGAACTGGAAGGTCTTCTGCTCAGTGATTGTGATCATTGGCTCAGTTTCTACCCATTTGGAGAAATAATCAATTACCACTATTAAGAACCGATAGTTATTTATAGCTTTTGGTAGGGGTCCTACCAAATCAATGCCCCATACTGCAAATGGCCAAGGGGAGCTGATTGAAGTCATATGTTGGTGAGGCTGATGAGGTATGGTGGAGAATCTTTGGCACTTATCACACTTCTTCATATACGCAGCTGCATCTTTGGCCAATGTCAGCCACTAGTACCCCTGAGTAATTATCCTCTTAGCCAACGAACTTCCTCCTATGTGACTGGAACAAGAGCCCTTATACACATCGTGAAAGATGTGTGGAAGCTCTGAAGGGTGGACACATCTGAGGAGAGGGAGCAGGAATCCATTTTTATACAGGACATCTCCTACAATTGAGAACTTAGTAGCTCTAAACCTCAACTTTCTCCTTTCTAACTTCGATTATGGCAGTTCTCCCTCTATGATGTATTTCATAAGAGGGTCCATCATGAGGCTCCCATACTTAGGTCTAGGAAATATCTAGCAACCTCTTCCTCTTCGATGGTCGGTTTGAGCAAAATCTCAACTGGTATTCTTCTCCTTTTGTCTGTCCTTATTGCTGAGGCCAACCTCGCGAGTGCATCATCTCGACTATTGTCTAGCTGAGGTATCCTCTTCATATTAACTTCCTTAAAGATCTCTAGCATCGTTCTCACCCTCTTCAGGTATATGGCCATCCTTTCATCTTTGGCCTTATACACCCCCAGGATTTGGTTCACGACTAACCTTGAGTCATAGTGGACTAGGAGCTGGCCGACATTGAGGGCTTCTGCCAAAGAGAGACCTGCTATTAATGCTTCATACTCTGACTCATTATTGGAAGATTTGAAGTTGAACCTCAGATCATATTCAATATCGGTACCATCCGGTGTTGACATTATTATCCCTGCTCCACTTTTGCTTTCACAAGATGATCCATCAGTGAAGAGGTTCCAAATGGTTGCATTTGAAGAGAAGTTTCCCTCTAATAAGGCCCCCTGCTTGAAGAGGTATCTCTCTTCCTCATTCTCAACTATTCTCTTCTTGGCTATACCTGTCTCGACCTCGTCTGATGTTCATCCTACGTTTCTATCTTCAGTCTCATGTGCAGCCTCTTGACTAATCTCAACCTCGGCCTCATCCCAGGTAAACTAGGCCATAAATTCCATGAGTGATTGTCTCTTGACGGTAACCCTAGGTTGATAAACAATATCGTATTCCCCCAACTCGATTGCCCAGGTCATTAGCCTTCCTGACTTCTCAAGCTTATGGAGGACCTGTCTGAGTGGGGAATCAGTGAGGACGACTATAGCGTGGGCTTAAAAGTATGACTTCATTTTCCTAAAAGCATGTATCAAAGCATAGGCTAAATTTTCTATCCGAGGGTACTTCTTTTTATACCTTTGGAGTGCCTTGCTATTGAAGTACACTGGTCTTTGCACTCCATCCTCTTCTCTTACTATCGCAGCACTAATGGCTGACTCTGAGACAGCTAAGTATACATATAGCTTCTCACCCTGAATTGTCCAGGATAGTAGTAGGGGAGAGCCAAGGTAGGACTTGAGATCTTTAAAAGAAATGTCATATTCCTCATTCCATTCTAAGGCCTTTCTAAGAACTTTGAAAAAAGGAAGACACTTATCTGTGTCTCTTGAGACAAACCTGGTAAGTGCAGCAACTCTTTCGATTAGCCTCTGAACGTCTTTGATAGTTTTTAGTGTCTTCATTTCCATCAAATCCTTAATGTTCTCAGGGTTAGCCTCTATTCCCCTTTGGTTGATGATGAATCCCAGAAACTTTCCTGCTCCTACCCCGAAGACACATTTGGTGGGGTTGAGCTTTATTTTGTATTTTTCCATGGTGTCAAAAGTTCTTTCGAGGTTGGCCACATGAGTGTCGACCTTCAGACTCTTCGTCATCATGTCATCCAAGTAAAATTCCATGGACTTGCCTATCTAATCTTTGAACATCTTATTTACAAGACGTTGGTAAGTAGCCCCTGCGCTCTTTAGGCCAAAGGGCATGACCTTGTAGCAATAGGTCCCCTTATCTATAATGAAGATTATCTTCTCCGAGTCAGCGGAGTCCATAAAGATCTGATTATATCCGGAATATGCATCCATGAAGCTCATGAGCTCATGTCCCGCTGTGGTATCAACTATTTGATCAATACGAGGTAGGGGAATACTATCCTTTGGGCAAGATTTGTTTAAATCAGTGAAATCTACACGCATCCTTCATTTCCCATGAGCTTTGGGTACAATGACAGTGTTAGATAACCACTCGGGGTATATGACCTCTCTGATGAACTTGGCCTCTTCAAGCTTTCGAACCTCATCTCTGATGACATCATACTTTTCCATTGAGTATACTCTTCTTCTCTGCTTGATGGGCCTGGCATCTTCTACAACATTGAGTTTATGGCACATTATCTTAGGATCAATACATGGCATGTCTGCATGGCCCTAGGGAAAAACACTTTGTCTCTTCCTTAACATCTTTACTAGCTCCTCCTTGATCTCAATTCTTAGGGCTTTGCTGACTTGGATGGTTTCATCCTCATTAAGGACGATGGATTCTACCTCCTCCGCAACCTCTCCCTTTTTGAACTTTGTTTCATCCCTAGGATCAAGTGTGTCGATATTATACGTGGTTGTTACCTTTTGTGAGCCTCTCTATCTTCTGTAGAGTTGAAGTAGCATTCACGTGTCGATGTTTGGTCACCTTGCACTTCCCCTGCACCATAAGGAGTCAGGAATTTTAGCATTTGGTGGATCGTTGAAGGCACGGCCTCAAATTCCTTAAGGGCTAGTCGTCCTATGATGAGGTTGTAAGCTAAGAAGATGTTTTCATCCATCATAAAGAAATTAATTTTTTTGGTCAACCTCTTAGGCCATTCATCTCCCATTCTAACATTCATTTCATACATACCCAATGGATGAACCTTTTCACTGCTGAAGCAATCAAGGGATGATGATAAGGGACAAGCCTAGCTCTGCTGAGGCCCAGGCTCTTAAAACAGGGCCAAAACATAACATCTGCAAAACTACCCCCATCAACGAGGATCCTCTGAACTTCACGCCCATGCACCCTTGTGGGTATGACTAAAGGGTCATCGTGGGGATCTAAGATACCCTTGAAGTCAAATCATGAGAAGCCGACCAAGAGGGTGTCCATATCTACCTTCTTTCTCTTCCCGCGCTTAACCTCTATAGATGCAAAGTTCATAACCTGAGTTTTAGTCACTACTTTGGCCTCTGCCACATAAGCCTTGCGATCAGCTACCTATGAGACACCCACTGCTAGTCCCCCACAGATAGTGTTCACACCGAAAGAGATCATACCGACCCTCTTTAGTGGGGCATTTTTTTCTTTTGATGGGAGGTCAGGGTCATCGTCATCATCATCTGAGTCATCAGCTCTTCTGAAAGGGACATATTCCCGGCATTTATCATTTCATTTCATTTATTTTTAGGGTCGTCTCTTCCCCCTTAGAAGCTCTACCATCCACATACTTTTTGAGCTTTCCAGACTTCAATATCTTTTCAATCTCATCCTTCAGGGCAAAACACTTGTCAGTTAGATGGTGGTGATCTTGGTGGAACTCGCACCATAGACTTTTATTTCTCTTATGTGGAGGAGACTTTAGCTTCTTCGGCCATCTCAATGATCTATCATTATTTCTTTCATTGAGGATGTGTTCGCAGCTCACAGTTAAAGGAGTATATTGTGCAAACTTGTCGCCTACAGTCCTCTTTTTTCCATCTTTTTTCTTTTGGAATTTCCCACTGCCACTTCCATTCTCATCCTCATACTTCGTAGCCATTGTTTCTTCTGCATTCATGACCCTTCCAGTTGTTGCTAACATCTCGGCCATAGGCTTGGGAGGGTCTTCAGCAAGCTTCCAAAGTAGCTTTCCCTTCTGAAGTCCTCCAATAAGGGTTGTCATGGCTATACTCTCTTAATAATATTCTACTTTCAATTTTTCCTTATTAAACCTCGCGATATAGTCTCTGAGGCTTTCATTCTTCCCTTGGTTTATATAAAGCGCGTGTGTTGTCATCTTCTAAGGTCTTACCCTAAAATAGAAGTTGTGAATAAACCTCTCGGCCAAACCTTTAAAATTCTCAATTGAATTTTTAGGAAGATAAGTGAACCAGCTATGTGAAGCCCCAGTTAGTGTGCCTAAGAAAGCTCGGCACCTCATCTCATCAAGGTTTGAATAAATTTCTACTGCAGATTGTTACATTTCAATATGATTAACTGGGTTAATACTACCATTGTACTTGGGAGACACCACCGGGGGTTTAAATTTGGCAGGGGTTGGGAAGTTAACAATCCTTGCCACAAATAGTGAGCCCTCTGAGTACCCCCTCTGTAATGGGTCTCGGCTTTTTATATGGTCCCTTATCTTATCTTCAAGCCTTTGAATGGAATCGTTCCATGGTTTAGCAACGTCGACCTGGCTGAGGTTGTCCCCCACTACCTCCAAAGGGTAGACTGAGGGTTCCCAGCCACCTCACAATGTTGGCTGTTGACCTCCCCCTGACCATAGTCTCGGCCATGTGGGGGTCGGACATGATGAGGCTAATGATCAGCACCTTCCCTTTGTGATCCAACTATGCTTCTTGACCTAGATAGCCTCTGACTCAGATCATTAACTGGGTCGGTCCTTTCAAAGGCCGACCCTTTACTTAAGCGATCAAAAGTTGACCCTTTCTATCATGCATCACCATCTCATCTTTCACACTGACCTCGGCTCTGTTGTATAGGATGTACAATGTTGTTTGAGACCTCATACGGCTCCCAACAGTCTGTCAGGGCATCCTCTGCCTCAATGTCATCGTACTTATCCTCAGGGCAAGGGTTTCCTTACCTCCCTAGGCATAAATGCCTAGGGTCAGTAACATCCCTCCTCCGCTGAGGAGTAGGTTAGTCCTTTCGTGATGCCTAGGGTGGTCCCCTGGCCTCATGCTATGTCTGAGCAACCATTGGAGTAATCATCTTTGGTGAGACCTCAGGTGGTCTCATTATTATGTTTTGGCTTAGCTGGGTAAATTTCTCCTGCATCACTTGCTAAGTTGCAGGCAAGGACTTCAAGGTTGTTGCCACCTCAGCCATATCGGACTGGGGTGGTGCATGGATAGAACTGGGTCCTCTAACACCATATGGTGGAGGAGGTGGTGGTAACTCCGGTGACATATGCTTGGACTATAGAGCTTGGAAACCTTAAGGGACCTCTTTCAATGGCGAAACAGTTTCACGCGAAGGGTAAGGCCTCGATCACCACCAGAGTTTCTTGTGAGGTTAAGCAGCAAAAGAGGAAGAGATGAATCTTCTCATTCCCATAAAAGGTACAAAAATGATGATGCTGTAAAAAAACACCACCGGTATAAGGTGTTGATAAGCTCAAATTAGCAATAAAAATGGAATCACAAGTGTGAATATATAGTAGAACGAGGTGAGAAGAAAAGGAGAAACATTAGTATGTAAGTGGTTCAGCCAATCTAGCCTATGTCCGCTGTGAGTGTGAGTAATTTCACTAGATGAAGGCACTAATGGCCATAGATACAATCTCTCAAGCTTTCTCTCTTTACTGTGCAAACCAACAGAGTTTCAGCTAAGGTTGCAATTATCCATCCTTTTGCAAGGTAGAGGAAGACCTCTATATATAGTGCTTGGGGGGTGTAGTGTACCCCCCAAGCATGCAATGAGCATGTGTATAAGGATCGAACCAGTATCCTGATGACACCTAGCTGATCTCATGCAGATAATGATGACCACAATATTCCCTCACGTGAGAGGAATGATTTGGTTATAACTGATTTGCTCACGTGTTCCAAACCTTCCATGTGCTTGCATGTGCTCGGACCTGTGCCATCAACTGCTGTAACCTTGGCCTGACCGAGTATGAGATTGGTGAAGTTCGATAATATTGCTTTATCTTATCGATAACCATGATGACCTCGGTTAGGAAGAGTGGTCGAGGTTGGTCATGAGGTAGGATGTAACATTGGCTCAATCAGAGGACGATGTTGGCAATAACCTGACCCCATAAGGTGCTGCTGACATTGGTTTCTGCCTAGCCAAGGTTGGTCAATTGAAGAGCCGACCTTGCAAAAGATGACTTTCTCGGTGGCTATTATAAGCTTCTTGTCAACTCGACTGTGAGACAGGCCGAGGTTAGTGACCCTAAGTACGAGGGTGCACTTTGGGCATATCATATTGCATAGATCCCTTCCAAGACTGTTATTCTAGATTGGATTTGGACGAGGTAGATTTAGCGGATTTAGTGTGCCTATGTGCTGAACTCTCCTCTTGAGAGGTCTGCTCGGTACGCACAAAGCCCCTCATACTAGCTTTTGATCTCATAAAACCTTCTACGTTCTCATGATGATGCTCCTGCTTCCTGTGATGACCTACTTAGCCTCTCTAATACACTTGGCCTTTTGTTAGAAAAAGATATATCATCATAGTAATCCATTGATCGGAATGAAAAAGTTATGCTAGGATGTACGACCGTTCATGATAAGAGCGATAATGGTAACTCCTTTCATTTGGGGATGGTGGAGCAAGTATATCTCTCCTGGAATTGTAGGACTTATCTTGCATTGTACATGCTAGATGCCTAATTGACTCTTGCATAGCCTTTTGTCCCTTAGCCAAATTGAATAGGATCTTTTGAAGATTTATCTCAACAGATCGAGCAGATATTTCTTGATTATTGCTTGTAACTGCTAGGCTGATTTCAAGGGCAATATTCATTCTTTACACTAAATAATAAAGTATATAAGGTAGAGAACATGGAATAACAGTCATTCCCACAGACGACGCCAATCTATTGATGTTTAAAAATGGACTTAATCCAGATTTTAATCACAACTAAAATAGAATAGGCTAATCAAATCACACACAATAGAAGAGATTTTTAAAGTGGATCAACTGTAAAATAGCCTACGTCCAATGTTGATATTACTTTGTAGGGTTTATAATAGCTTTGTATGGTGTGCATATGAGTGATTCGAGTTATCTCTCCAACTGAGGGAGTATCTCTTATTTATAATGGTGTAAAACATTAGATGGAATGCCTTTATATTGTCAGGCATATACTTTTATATACAAAAAATGAAACTCTTGGAATTAAATGCTGGTTGGCATCCTATCCATGTATCTTTTGGTATGCTTGATGGTTGGCATTCTGGAGTTGGTCGGCAGTTCATCCGACTATGTATCTCTGAAAACGATCAAGGTGGCTAGTCGGCTACGTAGGAGGACAGGTGTATATTTATCATTAGTCCATGTAGGAGAATAATTTTTACATATAACAGTAAGTTTTTATTTTTCTGTAATTTTAGTTTTATGTTATTCCAATTTAGCATTATTTGCGTTACTTACTAATTCTTCATTATTTTATTTCAGGAGACAGGGAGTGGCCCTGGGGGTAGGCCACATAGGCTCGGTGCCTATGTGACAATTCGAACGTGGAAGGTCAAGGATAAGGAGGTTCCCCAAGCATGGCAACCACAATTGTAAGTTATAAAAATATCTTATAATTGTTTTATTGTTTAAATACATTATTAATTTTTTTATTAACTTAACTAATCGTGCACTTTTTGTCGTTTCAGACAAAGCTTAAGGAAGCGCATGACAAGCAGTCTGATGCTGACAAATCATCTTTGGCTACGGACGCACTAAGCCAAGTGCTTGGGGTGGATCACAAGGGGAGGACTAGGGGGTGATCTTTCGTATGGGGTAGTCGAGGCTCACCAAGATTGGCACGAACAACATCGGGTTAGATCATAAGGTGGAAACCCATGGCGATAAGTTAGAAAGGTTGTAGGCGATGATCCTCGATATGTTCGAATTCATGAAGCATCCGTTGGGATCCACCTCATGCAAGGGCAAGTGGAAGGGGAATGATGTAGACGAGGATGCCAGTGCTCCATCTCTCTCACCCTCATCATCGATACGTACCCACTCTCCACCTCCATATGATCCATTTGCCATCTTGACCCCCATCGAACGACTTATGTTAATAATGAGTTGACTAAGCATGTATTTAATAGACGTCTCTAGTGTAACGCTGATAGCTAGGGCGTGGAGGGACCCGGACACACACCCAAGTAGTGTGGTTCATGGACGTGTCATGCAAAATATAAAGGCAAAGGTTCGCGTCACCCATATTGAGCCCGAAAGAAAGAATGCACCTTTGTGGTTGGAACAACAATGCAACGTTCGACGAATTGATGGATGTATCAATTCATATGTAGTGTATCCTACCTTTATCCTCTGACTTGTTCAAGACCCCAGTCCGTGACATTATTTGTATTTATTTGATTTGGATATTGAATATTGGATATTATTTGGATTTTTTTATTTGGTTATGGATATTTATTGGTTGGTTATGTCTATGTATATTTGTATTTATTTGATTTGATTTGGTTATTGAATATTGAATGTTGCTTAATATATATGTTGTTTGGACATGTTAAAATTTGTTGTAAAGGGTGCAAATATACTGTTGGGCAGTGGCAGCGACCATACTGCCCAACCGTTTTTTTTAATTCTGCTCAGATTTATCACGAACTTTGACCGTGACAAGTTTTCCCTTGTCATCGACTTGTCACGGTCAAAGTCCATGATAAGTTAATTCTTATCACATACTTTGGCCATGACAAGTCCATGATAATTTGCTTACTCACCCTCAGACTTATCACAGTTTTTTATCGTGACAAGTTTGCTTTGTTACGATTTTTTATCGTGATAAGGTGGCAATTTTGGTGTAGTGTGTCCCACTTCATACCGGGCCACCAATACTGGCTCCTCATATCATGGTAAATCTTATCCCCTCCAGGATGCATAATGCGCCTCCTCCATAACTGCGTGCCGTAGGTCCTCGTCATCTAGGATAACCAACCTCCCATTGAAGCGTAAGCCACCCTCAGAACTGACTGAGTAAGACTCCACTCTACATGCCAATAACTATTGAATCCTCTCGTGATAAGAAGGATCCCCTACTTGTTCCTTCACAACCCTCAAAATAATCTCAATTGTGATGGTCATCACTTCTTTATAAGACCAAACTACCTCATTCTCCTGATGAAGCTCAACCCACCTCGCCTTCCACATTACTCCTAATTGCCATGTTGGCAGACGGATCAATGCATCTACCACTACATTAGGCTTTTATAGATGGTACTGGATGTCAAACTGATAATTATTTACGTACTCAAGCCACCTGCACTGCCTCATCTTTATCTTATTCTACATAAAAAGATATTGTATTGAATTATGGTCTGTGAACAGTCGAAACTTCTCCCCCAATAGATTGTGCCTCTAAATCTTCAAGGCAAGAATGTCTTTCACTAACTCTAAATCATGCTTGGGAAAGTTATTCTCATGGGTCCTAAGCTTACAAGATGAATAAGCTATCGCTCGCTCCTCCTGCTATAAAACACCCCCAAGTCCCTGTAAGGATGCATCAAAAAAATGAAGTACTCCACTCCTCTCCTAGGCAATACGAGCCTTGGTGCTGAAGTAAATTGTTCGTTAGATCATCAAAAGCTAACTAATAGTGAGCATCCAAAAAAAAACTTCCTTACAGTTAGACTCATCAAGGGACCTGTAATATTCAAAAATCCTCTGATGAACCGGCGGTAGTACCCTATTAACCCTAGGAAACTATGAACCTTCATTGGTGTGGTGGATTGTCCCTAATCCTTCACCGCCGACACCTTACTCAGATCTAAAAAATCCCACTCTTGGAGATAATGTGACCAAACCTATAGTCCCACAAAGTCTGAACACCCATACTCAAATTGAGAACACACTATGTATTGGCTCACTTGAGTCTGCATATATAGAAGTTCCAACTAGTATGGATATCTAGACAAAATGGGTTAGAATAGTTTGAGAACTCCATCTCCTTAAAGGTACAAGCTCCATGAAGAAATCCATACCAAGAGAACCTTCAAAGGGAAGTTAATTCTAACTCTAAAACCACAAATAGGACACTTGCACTGCATCATACATATCACCTATTTGTTTTAATGGGGTTTCACCACTTCAAACCTTTTTAAAATCAATTTAATTCAATGCAAATCATTTTATATAATTTTAAACAATTTTTTAAATGATTTTTGAATTAACTGAATTTTTTTTTAAAAGTGTTGTGGGTATAAGTTGAATTTTATAAACTTGGTTTCTATGCTGATTGTTTGCCTGGGTAGAATCCGAAAGCGCTAGAGAATTGGAGGTGTGTTGTGTATTTATTTTCAACACGCATTTTTGTTTACATCTGGTGCGTACACGTGTTGGTTGCATATCGGTTGGATTTGTGTTTTCTGATAGACACATAATGCGTACCCATCCTCAGCCCTTGGATCATTTTAATCAACGTACTATATGCGATTTAATTCAATCCAAGTGAACCCAGCCTTACCCAATCAGTGATCATTTAATCCACCGCCTGTGTTTAACCATTGGATTTAAGTCAACTCATTTAGACTTAGTCTCAGCCATAGGATTGAAGATGAAGTTCTCGATCCTTCTACACTTAGTATAAAAAGGGATCAACCCTCGGCAATTTTGATATTTCTTTAAGTTTGAGAGAAATGAGAGAGTAGAGAGAGAAGAGAGAGAAGGGAGAAATAGAGGGAAAGTATAGAGAGAGATCAGAAGAAGAAACACTAAGTTTTCTTCGTAGTTCAAACCCTTGAGTGTTTCTCTCAAAACCAAACACCAAAACACAACATTTGAACTAGAGGATTTATTAGTCTGTGTGGTCAATTGCTTTTTAAATTCTAGTTCCAAACACCATAAAACCCTTTTTCGAAAGTTAGATCCATTTAGGGTTTCTGTGCTCTTGGTATTGTACTTTCATTTTGAAGACCTCTTCAAAATCTGTGATTCTCTCAGAACTCATCTCTAAGAAAGACTTAAGTTTCATTGTTGAAACTGAGTTTTTCTAAAAGAGAACATATCACGTTTAGTTTATGTTTCTCTTTTTAGATCTGATATTTTAGATCTATTCTGTTTCAATGGGTTTTTTGAAATAAAAACTTCTAGTTGTAAAAATAATTTTTCAGATCTAGTGAGTTGTGTGTTTCTAATTTTTATTTCATATTTTGTGAAATACTAGTCTACAAAAATAAGAAGGAACACAAAGAACTCGTATTAAAGTTTTAAGGCATACAGATCTTAAAATAAGTTTTATATCAAAACTTGTTGAATCAGTCTTTGCATGTTAAGTCTGAATCTGTTTTGTTAAAGTGGACTTCTAGTCTAGTTTGGATCTCAATTGGAGGTTTACAATTTCAAAAATATTTTTAAAACCCAGAAATTGTGTAAGACCTTGAACCGTCTTTCGAGCAAGGTATCCTTGAGATCTGTGGATAAATCAAAGATCAATACGTCTTTGCTTGAGAAATCAAGATTCAGAAATAACTTTCATTTTAGAACCATTGTAATTTGTTAGGAAATTTTGTATAAATCTTGAGAGGGTGAGTTGCATGTTTGCATGTAGTAGCACATCACAAACACTATCTCACACGAACACTTAGACACTATGGTTCTGTCTGAGAATCTTGAATTTGAAAGAGTTGTTGGAATCTGAATTCAAAGAGAATGAGATCAAGGAAAAGACAAAGAAGAAGCAAGAAAAGATCAAGTTCCAAGTCAGAATACCTTTGGAGTGGAGAATCTCGTGTAGGTACATTCTGAACTTAGGTTTGGATTTTGTGGTTTTCTTAAGTGTTGTAACTTGATTTTTATTCTATTGGATTTTTGTTTTGTGCAGTAGAGGGCACCATGGATGTTTCCCTTGTTTAAGGGTTTTACCACGTTAAAATTCCTGTGTCCATTTCTTTAAATGTTCATAATTGTTGTTGTGATTGGGACTACATGGTAACGTTAGTAGATGTTTATTAAAAATTAAAAAAGTAAAGGTAATCAACTATCGAATTTAATCCATACATTCAGAAAAATATTTTACAACACATCTTGTGTTTTTCGAAAAGAGTTTTGCCCAAAAATTTTATTCGGAGTTTACTCAACTTATAATTGTTTGTTATTAATCTTGTAAACAAAGCTTTAATATTAAGGCTATTTTTCACAAATGTTATGTGTGATCGCCCTCTGTATGAGAATAAATCAAGATGTCATCTGACAAACTAATCGAAGCCCAAATGATAAAGCCCCGAATCATAAGATCCGTATCACGTCAAAAATGCAGTTTTAGGGACATCATGTTCCCTGATACGCAATTGATGGTACCTTGATCTCAAATCAATCTTAGAGAAGTAATATTATCCTCTCAGTTGATCGAACAAGTCATTGATATGTGACGATGGATAGTTATTTTGAATCGTGACCTTGTTCAACTCCTAATAGTCGATACATAATCGCGTCAACCCATCCTTCTTCTTCACAAACAAAAATAGGGCACCCCATGGTGATGTATTCTTGCGGATAAACCCTGCCCCAAAAGCTACTGAATTTGATCCCTCAACTCCTTTATCTCTAAAGGAGACATACGGTACGATGCTCGCGCTATCAGCATAGACCCCAAGGCTAAGTCGATCACAAACTCAATCTTTCCACTCAACGATAACCTCTATATCTCGTGAAACACATCAGCATAAGCCCTAACAACAAGGATTGAATGTAACGAGATGACTATACCCTCAGAAGTCTCCTCCTTGATATAATATAAATGCGTGATCGACCCTCCATCCGTAAGAGGCATCCCCACAAGAAATATATCTTGCCATGGAATAACAAACATGATAGTCCTATTGTAACAGTCCACGATCGCGTTATATGTTGCTAAACGGTCCATACCTAGAATAACACCATACTCGCCCAGATCTAAAATGAGCAGATGCACTACTAAGCATAATCTCCCCATGCTCACACCCACCCCTTGGAAATGGAACGAATGAGAGTATTTCCACCCAATGGTGAATCTACGATCGTAATAATGTCTGAGGCTAAATTCACTATACCCGTCGCACACTCAAATCTTGTGCTAATAAAAGAATGTGACGCTACCTCATCAAACAATACGTGTCCTATATACCCATGGATAGAAAACATACCCTTGATGCCTAACAATAATGGTGGAAAAATCAGTCCATAGATGTTATACACACGTCCAAATTGCATTTGCCTTGGCGGAGGCAAAAATGCTCGAACTGAGGGTGGGACTGGAAGCTACATTAATTATTCCCCTGACTGGGCCTTCTGTTGTTGACCCCTAGACCTATTTATATATTCACGCTACATGTGTCCCTTCTACCCACATACAAAACACCTCCTCATAAATTCTGACAACCTCTAACCTTATAGGCCCTGGCAAGGCTACCCTGTCTCTGGCCCTGATAACCCTGGCCTGCTGGCCTCCAGTTTGGTTCCCCTAGACCATGTATCCCTAAGGGGTATGCTATTGGACCTACCTAAAATTACCGTTACCCGACCTGAATCTCTTAACCGAGTCCCCTTATTGGGAGCCCCTTTCCCGCTGACTACCTTGCTGTGACGGCGACCCGCTGGCACCATTACCCCAGTCTTTCCCTGCTAGATTGAATCTTCTATCCTCTTCGCTACTCTCAAATATAAGCAATGGTCCTATTAATGGGGCAACGCGGCGTTAATGACCACAATGTAAGTTCTCAACGTTGGGTTCCCCAATAAGTGCTGACGAATCCTCAAAGTAAGCCCATCTGTAACTTTGAGAACCTTCTTTTCCTCAGTGTTCACCTCATCTTGCAAATTTTCCATGAGAGCGAACTCTTCCTCGTATTTGGCCACAGTCCAACCCTCTAGTGAGAGATATATAAATCTCCTCCTCATCTCCATTTGAACTGCCAACATAACTGTTATCCATGCCAAAATTCCCTAATAGTCACAAATTAACTAGTGTAAACTACCTTCACTAGGTATGTATTTATAAACAATATCATAGCAACCTACATACTATAGATAAATATTCACACAATAAGCGTAACATAGATACACTCGTGTTGTAAGTATATATACACACTATATCATATAAACATACGTATATATCACTCACCACATATGCTTAATCGTATCCCCAGAGCATGGACCTCCCGCATACATCCCTCGTGTGCTATTAGGCCCCAGGCATCATGCATCACACTGAGCCACCAGGTTGGAATCTCACCACCAAACCCAAAGTTTAACACGTACAATGGAGGTGGTCATAAACATACTATCCTCACACATGGATAGTGGCCATGCAACAGTAATGTGACCTGAGGAATCAATCTGACACCTATTGGTCAACACTAGGGAGGATTGTCCACTACGCGTAGACTTTTAACAATAGAATTACGAGGTAGGTATGTTCAATATAAACATACAGCAATCACACACACACACACACACACACACACACACACACACACACACACACACACACACACACACACACATATATATATATATAAAGTCCCCTAATACTTATATATATATAATACTAACCTCGTACGCAATCCCACCACGTACTAGTCTCCCAAATTACTAAGTTTGAACTGACTTCTCGATCATCAATCTAAGTGTTCACTCACTTGAATTCCCAGTTCTCTTCAACCAAATGCATGCATTGGCCTATCACACATACTAAACCCTGAAAAGCCTTCCCCAGTAGTACCACAATACACTAGAAGCCCATATTATCATTCCTGAAACTCTAACATGCAAACCAACACATGAAGAAAAGCTAGGCAGGCTTGCAAACCAAATCGGTTTGCTTGGCAGACCATACTGGTTCAGCTGAGCGAACCGTTTCTCTCCCCCAGTGAACCGACTTGATTAATTGGGTTGTCGATCATCTTCTTCCTCGGGTTTTTCTCATCCAAACCCTCCAATGGAGGTCCTAAACCACCCCAAACACAAATTTAACATGTTACATCATTATACTAACATCCCAAAATAATTATAACATATGATTAACCCCAAATTCCTTATCAAAACCCTAATATTCTAAATCAAACATCAATTCTATCAAATTCAAAATTTACTTAAATTAGATTTTCATTAATTCAACCCTCCTATTAATGTTCTACATGCTCATCATTATAAACCCATATTTGATTTCAAAATTCCTACATGATCAACATCAACTAATAATCAATTTAAATCAGAGATTATCTACATCTCTTAATTAATTAATCAAATCTCCAACCTTTAAAATTTTTAAAACACAGATTTTTACACCATTAACTATGAAAGTGATTGACTATCTAATCATGCAATTTAGATCAAGTAACTACTTGCCTTATAGAATTTAAATTCGAAGTTTTGATTATTGTGATGGGTTGAAGATTGTCTCTTATATTCTATAATTTAAGTCCTTCTCTCCCCTTTTCTTTTTTTTTCTTTTATCTTGAACTTTCTCTCTAACTCAATTATGCAGTTGGCTAAAGGTGGGTTGCCATCCACTTCCTTAACCCTTAAATACCTCCTAATTACACCCTAATCTCATTTTTCCATTAAACTATAGGTGTAAAAAGACCATCCTACCCTTATACGGCTGCTCTTACGTCTAAAAAGACCCCATAACCCAATCATAACACACGGGTGTTGATTCTGGACTATTTCGACCCATTCCAGATTACTGGTATACTAAAAAAGGTGATACGAGTCACCCCACTATTTATACACCCATATCTCATTAATCGGGCCTGACACATGCATACAGTGCACGTCACCCATAAAATATACCGATTAGTCGATGCAACTCTTTATCGACATATAATGATAAACCTTCGCTTTTCACTCATATGCGATATATAATAAATCACATATCTATTTACTTATCAAATGCAAGTAAATTATAATAATAAATATTAATCCTTTATATCGCTAATTAATATTTATGGTAACCCAATTTGATTTTTTCTAATTAAATTAACAATTATAAGCACATGAATATTAAATAATCATAAAATTATAGGGTATTACAGTGTCTTGTCAATAGGCAAACTGAATTCGGGTTTTTTAATACAACGGTCATATAATGCAAATCACAAGTCTAATTTGTGAACGATAGGTACTATTGAAAAGAGGATTTAGATCTCTATGAAAGTGAATTGAGATATAATTTTGGATCGAGAGTTGAACAAAGTGAAATGGGTCTCGGAGACTATAAGATTATTCTCCGGTTAGGGTTTAAAGGAGGATCGGGGGTCCAGGACTTTGTTTGGAGCTTTTGGGATTATTAAAATGCGGTGTCTACACATATTATTTTAGCGAACCAATTCTACACCCGAGACATACAATGATACCCACATAATTGTAAATATTTAATACTTATTGTCTACAAGGTATTAATCTCAAACATTGTATAATAATTTATCACTATATTAATCATTAGTCTTTCTTGCTCATATTACCCAGGGCATAAAAAGCAAACAATCCTTACTCCCATAACTAGAGATTACTGAAACCACACATATTCCTTAGTCCTATACCTAAAAAAATACCCAAAGCCACATATTCTCCCTGATATACATAAGTTTGGTCTCGTTCTGGACTAGACTCGGCCTAGTTCCATGATCTATGCACAGAATTCGTTAGACTCATTCGCATATGGGTTGGTAGAGCACAGGCCCATCTCTAGCAGTCTTGACCTTAGATACCTCACCCTCAGCATTTACAGTCTGACAACAAGGTTTATTCTTCGATATAAACTATCTCTTTTGTCTCGACCCGGCCATGTGTCGGTCTCGTACCATACTAATAGACCAAGATCATTTTGATCGTCCTAAGATGATCTTCATAGTTTCATATTTTTCTCCCTAGAAGATCATTCTTCATCCTTGTCACATCCAGGACCGTCAGAGATGACCTTAATGTCATATGTGACACAAGTGACTCGTGCATTATCAGACCACGTGGAGGAATATTTCATCATCATAACACACTTGTGTAGGGGATAGATGGCATTCCCCTAGTGGGTAGCTTACGTCGCGAACACTAGGTACATGCTTGGGGTACATTGTGCACCCCAAGCCTATATATACTAACTTCATCTTCTTCATCAAGAATAAAACAATTGCAACCCTAGATAAAACTCTATATAATTATAAACAGAAGAGAAAGAAAGCTTGTGTAAACTACAATCCATGGCCTTGAGTTCCTTTAAATAATATAAACGTACACCCCTTTGCATAGTGGAGTGGCCTTTGGTCAAACCACTTACGTCTATATGTTCTCTATCTCTTTCATCTCCTTCTTGCATGTTTATATTTCTGTGATTATTATCTCCATTATTGACTTAGCTTGAGTTTGATATGTGCATACATTTTTACGGTGATTATTAGCATCATTATTTTGGCACCATCTATGGGAATATATTTTCTTCTTCCTCTTCATTTTTCATCTTAGACTCTCATTTTTACCTCTGGTGGTGGTCGAGATCCACCATTGCTTGACCTGCACCACCATTGAAAGAGTTGGGTGGGTGTTTTTCAAGCTTCTTGTTCACTCATAGCTCGTATAGATTTTGTTACTTTTTTTCTCCGAAGATATGGCATCTAAATTGCCACCAAGAACTAGCTCAAGATCCAGCCAACCACTACCTCAGTAAAGAAATGGTTGATGTGGTAGTGGCATTGTGATCCTTAGTGGCCAGCCACCAGAAGATACAAGAGTAATTCATAGCATTCAACAACGCATTTTGGGAAGGGCTCCAAGAAACCCAATGTCGCGGATCATTACTCCGCTGCCAGAGAGATAGTAGACCCAGTGATAGGGGCCCACCCTCGGCCCTATAAAATGAGGTCCAGCGCCATCAACAGCGGAGGGATATTACTGATCCTAGGCATCTCCTCCTCGGAAAATAAGTCTAGGGCTATCCAAACGACCAAGTCTGCCATAAAGAGTAATATTGGGAGCCATATGAGATTTTTTACGACACAATTCGCCCCGACTATACCTACCAAGGAAATAGTGCTCGATCGACACCTTACAGCTGATCGAGAACCTCAGCTTTTGATAGACTAAGAAGGGGGTTGACCTTCGACCATCTCAGCCTAATAGGAGATTTATGTGATCAGGTCTCCTACTCTCATAGTAATGCTGCATCTAAAGGAAATAGTAGACGTTGTGATGATCTACCCAAGCAAACCCGAGACAGGGAGGAACAAAAGGAAGTTAACAGACGATAAAGGATTGTGGCGTGAAAGACGGAACCAATTCCAGTTTCTCCAGAAGGAGGCGATGATAAATTATCACTTAAGACAAACCTTTGAATAGATCCATTTAAATGTTCGAAGACAAGATTGACACTTTACTCAAGAGTCGTGACCTCAATCATCGAGGTTACATAGAGGGGTCTCCTTTTGTTACGAGGATCATGAGTTATCCTACTCATGCAAAGTTTAAACCTCCTACTGTAAGCCTGAAGTATGATGAGAGTTAAAATCCAATGTGCCACAAAGATATGTATCAATCAACGACCAATATCGACTCAACCCCTGATGAGATGAGGTGCAGGGCATTTTCTAGTTTCCTTACAAGTGTCGCTCATATGTGGTATACATCTTTGCCCAAAAACTCCATTGATAATTTTAGGCAGTTAGCCAATAAGTTCATAACTAATTTCTCCTTATGTATGAAGCCGTCGAAAAAGGTAACTCACTTCCTGAACGTGAAGCAAGGCAAGAACGAGACTTTGAGGGATTACATTTCTTGATTCAATAAGAAAAAGATGGAGGTGGATGATTATGAGGTGAACATCGTTATGAAAACCCTTATCAGTGGGTTACATTCAGGAAAACTACTTTAGAAACTCATCGAAGATCCTCATAAGACCATGATTGAACTCCTGGCCTCATCCGGGAGGATTATGAACTCATAAGAGGCCATGGCAGCCAAGAGGGGAGACACGAAGGAGTCTAGTGGAAATAAGTCCCATCAGGTAAAGGATAAAGAGTGAAAGAAGAGGTTGATTGAACATAAATTTGCTAAGTATACTCCTCTAATGGTGAGTCCCAACATGATCCTCAATGTGATCAAAGATGACAGAGCACTTCGATGTCCAGAATAGCTCAAGTCTCCTCCCCACAATAGAAATAAGAGAAAATGGTGCGAGTTTCACTAGGACCAGGGGAATACAACTGAAAAATGCTTCGCTTTAAAGAACGATATACAGAAACTACTGAAATAGGGAAAGTTACGAAAATATATAGGCACGAGTGGTGACAAAGACAATTCTAGAAAAAAGCACAATGGGAGGAAAGACAAAAAACGGAGATGAGAGTCCCCATAAGATAAGAAGGATGATCGACAAAGGTCCCAGATGCAAAATGTAGACACCACATTCTAGGACCCCATAAGTCTCTCCTTAGACTCCCAGCACTTCCCCCATTCATTTCAAACCAAGGTCATACTCCGAGTACTGATATAGAGACCATCGCGCACCCTCGAGCCCCATTTAACTCTGGTCAACTCCACCGTCAGAATGAAAGCTCTTTCATCTTCTAAGGGCACTGAAACCCCTTTCCAACGGTCCACCCCGTGCACGAAACAGCATAACCGTTCGAACGAACGATTAGTTTTCCCCCAAAAATCGATCCAGAGGCCACCAGGCGCTCCTGAACTTCGTTTGACCCAAGTAAACTCTTCAGCTAGAATGATACGGAATGAATCTACGAAGGTCACTAAATACACTTTCTAGCGATCCGTCGCGTACCCGACTCTGACCTACGGTACGGACGAATAATTCGATTTACTCCAAGAGGTCACCGGGCGCTTCTGGGCCCCGGTTGACCAAGGTCAACTTTCCAAACCGAGCTAAACTCATTGGAATGTCAAAGTACATCTCCTAAACTTTCCAACTATCCACCCCATTTGTGATTCTGAGTTACCATGCGGACGAAAGATCTGTTTGCGTCCGATGATCTCCCTTCCAAAGGACCGACATGCACTTTCAAGCCACATTTGACCCAAAATCAACTCTCGGACCCGAGAGCAATCCAAAGTACTCTCAAAGGCCTCTTAAATACCTTTCTAACGGTATGCCCTGTGCATGATTCGGTTCAACGGTTTGCGCTCTACAGTCATTTTTCCAATAAGTTCGCACGAGACTTCCAATTGACAGGTCATGAACCCTGCCTAACAGCACAGTGTCAAGGGTGACCTGCCGATAGTCACCCCCCGTCCCTATAAATAAGGGCCATGACCGCATTGCTAAAGATAGCGAAAAGACCATAAGCATCAGTGATCTCAACAACATTCTCTCGAAGTCAGCGAAGTTCCATATGAGAAATCCCATTCAAGACTAAATCCCCATCCTTCTCACACCCAATTTGGAAAATATCCTTCTCTCTCATCAACATTCAAAGGAGTTTATCCAAGATCCAAGTTCAAGCTCCAAGAAAGGTCCAATTCTTTCTCCCTCTCTTTTAATTTCTTGTTTTATATAAGTTACCTTAGATTCATAATCTAGTTTCATTCTAGTTCATACATATTAACATCTACAATTTTATTAGTATATTGCACATACTTTATTTTTCATAAAAAAAAATAAATAAATAAAAGAGGGTTGCACCCGTAAATTCCGAATGGAATTATCCACCACACTTTTTTCAAAACTAGAAACACATTTTCTACATTCACACACCTAATAAAATTCCGTTCGAATCTATGGGATAAACCCCACCCCGATTCCACATTCGAACTACGTGGACTTTGATGCCTTTGTTAGGATACGTAGGCAACTCGGATTAAAATTCGAGACTCGAGTCCAATTTTCTAATTTTCCAAATTCTCTTATTTTTCATAATCCTCAAAATTACACATTATCATCATACATGTATATCACATATTTGTTCACGTCTCATCCCACACATATTATCGTTTTCCAATAACGATCAATATCACGATAAACGCTCATATTCTATCTTCTACGTTTATTACTATTTTGGGAATATTCCTACGGATGACCTCACCCTATCGTTTCCATGATATGGGTCGAACGATTCCAATCTCCATTATATAAACACATGCATACACTTCACGGGGATAAAAAGGAAAATATTAACATTTGCCCATGAGAGACCGAAAGGGCGGGATGGGTGCATAACACCTTCCCATTCCATAATTTAGCCCTTGGACCTCCGATCTATCGGTTTCTCACGCATCAGTTTTGTCCTTGATGCCGATCTCTTGAGGTGGCAACATATTATTTTGCCTGTTTTGAGCAAAATAGGTTGGCTACTCTATCTCTTTATATTCATCCCACACCGACTAATCCCCCTTTTCGAAAAGAAGGGTGTGAGACCGCGATGCAGCTTCTTCCCAGGGGGATCCTCTTTCTCCTCTCCCCTTTCCCCCCGAAACGAACGATGTACCAACCGAGATGGGCACAGTGGCGACTCTGCTGGGGATTATTTTTAAGAGGGCTAGACTCTATTTACACGGGTGTTTCATTTTCTTGTATATTCTCCTACTTGCATATTTCCCTTTTATTATTCATGTATAACTCGTGCTTATGCTATTATTCACACACTTGTAGAAGATTCTCCATGTACACTTCACACCACGTGCACCTAGGATCACGCATATCCACGTATTGCACACATCACTTATCCATGCTTGGTATACTTTTGGTACTTTTACTTTTCTCCCTGTTTGGCATGATCAAGAAAGATACTATGACCATAAGATACTAATAAGAGAATCATGCATGATTCACACGACATCACCAAAGAGCATTGTTATTAAGCCAATTTTAGTCCCATAACTGGAGAGTCACTTCGTGATGGGCGCTGGTCCGGCAGGGCGCAGTTAGCCTAAGCGATATGACTCTCACCTTCCATTGGCCAAGTACCTTTGACGTATATCGAACGGTTCCCCCGCATCGTACCGCTTAACCGAAGTCATGACAGGTGTTATATCACAGGGAACTCATTCACGTACGTCGAGTATATCGAATTCGCTCTCACACGTATCATCCCCACGAGGTATATAGTGAGGCGATTCAAGTACACTCAGGTATAGCAAATGACTTGTCCACATGTACCGATTGCCCTCAAAAGTAATACGTATATCGTGGAAGTCACGCCAAAGGGGGGAACCCTTTTTATTTCACCCAACCAAAGTGCATACCCGCATATAGGTGTCAAGCCTAGGACACACATATTAGATTGTCGGTTTTGACCCAAAACTCTATCGAAATTTTTGGGTCGGCCTGCCGCCCAAATTTTTGCGCAATTTCAAAAGGGGATCCTGCCCGTGAGCCTGGTTACAAGTCCAACTATAGCTTTATATATGTTACAAACCCAACTTTTCCAAGCTTGGGTACCATCCGGTATTTCATTTTGCATTTAGGAGAATTTAATACAAGTGGGAACCTAATAAATGTAATAATCATGCTGAGACTCGTCTCTAGTCTCTTCCCCTTTCTTTTTTCACAAAAAGCATCCAAAAACGTTTTCCTCTTTTATCAAAAATACCAAAAACATTTTCGTTCTCATCTTTTCCAAAAAAAATCAAAAAATATTTTCCTCCTTTTCTAAAAATAAAAGTTTGCCTTTTTCTTTCCCAAAAATAAATTCCAAAATTTTCTACTTCTCAGGTAGATCACATACCCTTAGTCTGGCTCCCTATTGGATTCGATCATCAGTCGAGCCACCCTGAAGTTTTATCAGTCCCTTTACTTCCCTCGAGTCCGAGACTTGCCTGCCTTCCATGGAGAATACAGATCAATTGCCGAATGTACATACGTATTTGTTGACGATTCTACCTCAGCTCACTGCCAAAATTGATAATTTTTACATCAAAGTTCATGAGATGCAAAGAAACTGGGTCCCTATCCCCGAAGATCCTGAGGCCATTTTCCCTCACGCCATGGGTCCGCCTGCACCCGAGCCTATATAGGTTCCTGAAGAATACCATCATTTTTCGCATGCCCCTCCTGATAATGGGCTGCCACCAGCCCAGCTTCCCATGCCAAACCTTGCTCAGATGGGGGTTAACTTACCCATAACTGTTGATCCAAAAGAGGAAGAACTGAACAAGGTTAAGGAAGACCTCAAGATGCTAACCAAGAAATTCGACCAGGTCCAAATCTCTGGAAACTGTATGGACTACACCCACATGTCTCCCTATCCTAAAGTCAGGTTACCAAAAAAATTCTAGATGCCCAATATCGAGAAGTTTGGAGGCAGTGGACCCCCGATCATTCATCTCTATAGTTAACACCTAAACATGACTCTTTTAGGGGCTTCAAAAGAAATAATGGCTTAGATGTTCTAGCAGCCTTTGAAGGATAGCGCCCTTCGTTGGTTCCTATCTCTTGAAGAATCTAGAATCCGCAGGTGGGAAGACGTTACCCATGAGTTTATGTATTAATAAAAGTACAATGAGGAGTTATTGGTTACCCATCGTGACTTAGAACTATTTAAGCAGAATCCTGGGGAATCAGTCAGCAACTTCATAGAAAGATGGAAAGAAAAAGCAGCTACCATGACCAATCGTCCTTTCGAAGAAGAAAAAGTCAGGATTATGGAGAAAAATTTCCTACCCCATGTCCGAGCAATAATGGGAGGGCAGTATTACCCTCACTTTTGAGCCAACTGAGAAGCATGAGTGGAAATCAAAGAAGGTCTTGACAAGACAGAAGTTGAACCGTAGAAAATCTCTGAATAGTTTGCTCCTAGAAAGCTTGAAAAGCCTACTAGTACCACAGTGTCTACTATCAATAATATCTCTCAGCCTGCCGCTTCATGGGCACCAGAAAGTCACCCAAACCTAATTCGAAAATAATATAACGAGCTTTACGTTTGTCTCTCCAAAGTCTACCAGGCTCTTTTGAACCAAAACTTGATCAAACCCTTAGAACCTCGTTCGTTACCAAATCCGCTTCCAATGAATTTCAAACCTGATGCCCATTGCGACTATCACCAAACTGTTGGCCATACCATCGACCAATGTTTCCATCTCCAAAACATAATCCAAATCCTTATTGATCAGGGTATCATCGCCCCACCAGCTAATCCTAAAACAAACACTACCCATAATCCACTCCCAAGTCATACAAATGCCATCTTCTTAGAAGAAGACTCATAACTCGCCCCATGTACCCAAATTATACCAAGTAAATCACCAGTCATACCCATATACTCTCCTAAACCTCTCCAAACATGCCCATGTTTCCTCTTACACCCTATCGACCTTGCCGATCAAATCTTATCACTCCTCACCAGAGCCTACATCACTATCTATACTCGTTTTGGGGGTAATGATATGGAATTATCAGAAGTGCTGAACCAACTCCTAGAGTTCGGGCTGAAATCTCCCTCCCCGATAACCATCAACTGTCAGAGATTCAGTGGGTTATTCTTAGAAGCTCAAAAATATGCTCAAGAGTCAGACAACTGGGTAGTACCAGCCGACGAAGTCAGTTTAGATAACCTGGTCCAGATCATGACAGATTTGTTTCGACAGACTGGTGATATTTGTAGCATGTCCGAGCTTCTCGACGCTTTAAAATTACAAGGGCACCTGGTTCCCTCAGTTTTGCACTTCCCTGTCGAATGGGAGGAATTATATGAATATTCCATAGAAGTTTTAGAGTGTATTGAATTTTCATGGAAAGAAAATATCATTGCCACCGGATGGGAAGATGATTCCGAAGATTCAGATAAAGAGACACATTCAAGAAAGACTAGTCTGATAGCTAACCTATGCGAAATGATATAATTTGAGGAGCTGTTAGGAGATATTAACCAGGTAGTTGAGCAACCCAACATCGATGAAGAAATAGGGTTTCTATTTTTCGCCTCTTTTGTGAACCACATGACCAGGTCAGGGAGACATTACCAGAATCTGAGCTTACAACCATTAGTAAGCGATAAAGGGAAAGTTGTTGAGAATCTCCCTATGCCAGAAATGACCCTTAAAGAAAGCAAGGTCCTTGATCAATTGAAGAAAACTCAAGCCAACATCACTCTATGGGGACTTTTCATGTCTTCCCAACTGCACTGAAATGCCCTACTCAAGCTACTCACAGGACCCACAGTTCCTCCCTCAACCACACCAGAAGAAGTAATGAACCTAGTTTGATCCTTGGCCTCTACTCGAATGCTCTCTTTTTTTGAAGAGGAAATACCTAAGAATGGTCCCAACCACAATCATGCTCTCAATATCTTTGTCGAAGTCATGGGGAAAATTGTTCCCCTCTCACTCATCGATAGCAGATCAGCTCTGAATGTTTGCCCGTTAAGAACCCTCAAATGTTTGGACTGAAAGTGAGCGACCTTACTCCAACCTCTGATGTTGTGAGTGACTACGATAACACCCATCGAGAAGTAATGGGATCTATCAAGCTTGCAATAGGGGTGGACCTATAAATCCTATTATTGAATTCCAAGTCATCGACATCCCAGCCTGTTTTAACCTGCTGCTCAGACGATCGTGGCTCCATTGCATCAAAGGGGTGTCTTCTTCCCTTCATTAGAAATTAAAGTTCTTTGCTAATGGACAAGTTATCACCATCGTGGGAGATAGTGAAAACACCGAGAATGCTAGAACCAGTAATCCAATAATCAAGATATAACATGAGATGAACGATATGTTGCTATCAGGCTTCTAGGTTGAACCACTCCTACTCCTAGCAGGGGATGACTTCAAAGATAGGGTTTGTCCAGAATATGATCCTCATAGAAATATCAATGTAATCCAAATGTTCAAGAATATGCACTTCATGCCTGGACTGGAGATAGGGAAAAGGCAACAAGGAATAACTAAACCTATTATGTTAAAGGAGGCCTTTCCTCCTTGTGGCTTAGGATACTAACCTTCATAATAAGAACTCAGATTGATTCATCAGCCTCGACTAAAGAGAAAGTTAGAATGTGCCAGAACTATCCCGGGAGATTCCCTAAATGGAATATTCATCAAAGAAGGTGAAGATCTCCCCTTCTGGGGCGTCCCTGAACCTTGGTATGACCCTATAGACAAGAGGATGAAACCAGGAATGGAGATCTTTTTTAAGATAGCTACCTTGGGGACTGAGAGTTCCCAACACTATGTGCAACCACTCACTAAGAAGACCATAATTGATATTGGGGATTCTGAGGACAGCGATTCCGAGAGGACTCTTTCAACTTGCAGATAAAGGGGCTAGCACTCTGCATGATCCACTCAGGGACTACATTATTTGATCCATCCTACCTCACTAAGGAAGCTGATACATCTCTTCTTAACTGGCATGCTGCACCTATGCCGCCTGATGATATTCAACCTAACCTCGATGTTTATCCCCTTTCCCCTTTAGTTGTGTCCTCTCACTCTGATGTAATCGAGACCTCCATTGATGAGGTTCTCAATGCTATTTTTCCTATCAATGAAATAAACGAAGATTTTGAGTATCTTGTTGTGCCTTACATTAATTATGTTGATTTTAATCAAACTTTTGATGATGATGACTTTGCAAATGAACAATTCTTAACTGATCTAAATAAGGTTAATAATAAGCAACATAATTGTGTTCTAGTTAATGAAGACTATTGTTATTAATGTCGGTTCTAGTAGCCAAATACGTGAGATTAGGATAGGGGCTACCCTTAATGAGCACGAGTGCAGGAAACTCGAAGAGCTATTGAAGGAGTTTATGGATGTCTTCTCATAGTCCACGATGATATGACCGGCAATGACCCTGAAATAGCACAACATGAGATTCCAACGCTTTCAAAATGTAAACCAGTTAAACAGAAGCTACGAAAGATATGCACCAAATGGTCACTCAAAGTAAAAGAAGAAGTAGTCAAGCAACTGAACGTGGGATTCATTCGTGTAATTGAATATCCCACATGTCTAGCCAATATCTTACATGTGTCGAAATCAGGAGGAAAGGTCCGCATGTGTGTCGACTATCGAGACTTGAACAAACCCACTTCGAAGGATGATTACCCGCTACTCAACATCGATATGATCGTGGAAAACACAACCAGTCATGATCCCAAGTCATTTGTTAATGGATTTTCTAGATATAACCAGATCAAGATGAACCCTTATCATCAAGAGAAAACCGGATTCATCACTCATTAGGGAACATTTTTTTATACTGTCATACCATTTGGTCTAAAAAATGCAGGGGCTACCTACTAAAGGGCTACCACAACCATTCTTCATGACCTGATACACAAGGAAGTCGAGGTCTATGTAGATGACATGCTTAACAAGTCCAAGACTTGAGAAGGTCATGTTCCCTCTCTTCGAAAATTCTTTGAACGACTGCGAAAGTATCAAATGTGGCTTAACCCACAGAAATGTGTCTTCGGCATTACCAAAGGGAAACTCTTGGGATTCATGGCCACTGAGAAAGGTACAAAAGCAGATCCTACCAAGATGAAAGCCATACCTGAGATGCCACCTCCTCGAACGGAGAAAAAAGTCCGAGGATTCCTTGGGAAATTACAGTACATCAGTCGATTCATCAGCCAATTGACTTCCATCTGTGAACCCATATTCAAACTCATCCTAAAGGATTCAACCAAGGTCTATAACAAAGCTTGCCAAGAATCTTTCAATCGAATTAAAAAATACCTAACCCAACCTCCAGTGCTTATGCCACTACAGCCTGGTCTTCCCTTACTCCTATACCTAATCGTGACCGATTCTGCAGTCGGGGTTCTGCTAGCCCAATACCTTGAAGAAACCCATAAGGAGAAATCCATCTACTATGCCAGTTAAAAATTGTCTGGTTAAGAACTGAACTACACCGCCTTGGAAAAAGCATGTGTCGCCCTTATCTGGGTTACCCAGAAGTTACGACACTACATGTTCGCCTACCCCATCAGACTCGTATCTGGATGAATCCCATCAAATACCTACTCTAGAAGCTAGCCCTATCCAGCTTAATGGCCCATTGGCTGATGCTTCTAGCCGAGTTTGATATCACCTATGTCACATAGAAAACTATGAAAGGAAGAGGCATCTCTAACTACCTTGTTGACTACCCTATGGAAGAGGTCGATGTCTGGATTTCTGAATTCCCATACGAGAATATCCTTTGCGCCTCCCACAAAAATCTTCGATGGCAAATGTTCTTTGATAGAGATGCCAACAAAAAGGGGTATGGCATTGGGATTTTCCTAATTGCCCCTGATGACTCCCGTTGCCATCAAATTGGATTTCCCCTGCACTAACAACATGACTGAATACGAAATGTGCACGGTAGGGCTTAAAGTTGCCCTTAAGAAAGGAATCCGATACCTCGATGTCTATGGGGATTCATCCCTCATCATCGATCAAGTACTCAGGAAATGGAAAGTCAAGGATGAGAAACTCTTACCCTTCCATGCCTAACTTGAAGAATAGTGTCCCGATTCCAAGAAATCACCTTTCACTACCTGCCCCAAGCAAAGAATAACATGGATGACGCCCTTGCCACCTTATCCTCCATGGTTGACATGCCCAAAGGAATAACCATGGTAACCTTCCTTGTCCAAAAACAAGATAAACTAACCCACTGCTACCACATCGAGCTCTGCACAGAGGAAGAATCCAAAATGGAAGACTGTTGGTGTTATAATATTTAGCGCCTCCTCAAACACGGTAGGTACCCTCAAGGAGCCGACAAGAAAGATCGAGCAACTCTCCGCAGACTAGTTTCCCAGTACATTATCTGTGATAAAGAACTGTTTAAGAGGAACTTCGATGCAACCCATTTGCACTGCATTACAGGGGTTGACATTGAATAGATAATGCAAAAAATCCACAGAGGGGAATGCGAACCCCACATAAATGGCTATATTCTCACCAAAAAAAGCACTCGACGGGGATACTACTGGACTACCATGGTACAGGATTGCATAGTCTATGTGCGAAGATGTCTCAAATGCCAACAATTCTCCAACTTACAGCATCTGCCTCCGCGAGAACTATACAGCATGACTTCTCCCTGACCGTTTTCCACATGGGGCATCGACATCATAGGGAAAGTTAAATCGAAGGCATCCAATGGACATGAGTTCATCCTAGTCGCTATTGACTGCTTCACCAAATGGGTCGAAGCCAAGTCATACGCAATTCTGAATGCTAAGAAAGTGGTCAAATTCATGAAGAAAAACATCATTTGCCAATATGGTGTCCCACACGAGCTGGAATCAGACAATGAGTTACATTTTGAGGTGAAGGTCATAGAAGTGGTCAAAGAGTATGGAATTCAAAGACATAAATCCTCTTCATATCGGCCTCAAACCAACGGAGCGGTTGAAGCGGCCAATAAAAATCTCAAAGCCATTATCAGCACGATAATCGAGAGTTATCGAGATTTGGATCAACATGATTACTTACGCCCTTTAGGGATATCGCACTTCAGTACGAACCTCTACTGGGGCAACCCCTTACTCTCTAGTTTACGGCATAGAAGCAGTCCTACTCATGGAGGTGGAAATATCCTCGTTGCACGTTATGCTTGAAAGTAAGGTCAGCGAAGAGGAGTGGTACTAAAGTCGTCTTAATGAGTTGACCCTCCTAGATGAAAGGAGATTGAAAGCTTTATATCACATACAGGGGTACCATCGTCGTATAGGACAATCATTCAATAAGAGAGTCAAGGACCGCGGTGTTCGAGAAAGGGACTTAGTTCTCAAAGAAATAGTAGAGCCCATCTGAGACCCCAGCGAGAAATTTAAGCCCAATTGGAGCGGCTCCTACATTGTGAAGAAGATCCTGTTGAGTGGCGTCGCTGTGCTCACCGACCTCAATGGGGAGGAAATGGCACACCCAATCAACCTGGACCATCTCAAGAAATTCTACCCCTAGTTCGAAATCTCAGCGTACTATGAATCTTCTCATTTCCCTTCTATTCTAAAAAAAAACTCTTCATTTCCCCTACCCAGAACTACGTGGGCCTGATCCCCTAAAAACATTTTCAAAATTTTTCAAAACCCTTAGAGGTATGTAGGCAACTCATTCACTTCGCATGAGCCCGGCCCTCTTTTTTTTACCAAATGCTATTCTTTTCTTATCCCCGAGAACGACAGTTCATTTTTAACATATACATGAACACAGAAGGATTATGTATGCCTTAGCGATCGGTATAGATAACTCAAAATGCAAAAACTCATCAAAAGGCACAACTAGATGATTAAAACTTAATTATTTCAATATCCAAAATTTACATACGATTATATCGGTATAAGGAGTCAAACGACTTCCCTGGCCAAAAAAACCCAGATAATAACAAGACTTACTACACAAAAACCACACCTATTACAAAAAGTTTCATAAAACCCTAAACACAGTTGCTCGAGGAACCAGCACCATCATAACCTGCATCCTGGACTCCCTAAGCTTCCCATGTATGGATGGAGTATCGCAGACGCTCTAGGGAGAGATAATCCCGAACCAACTTGGGGTAAACCACAACGCCTCCCTCCATGGTGTCAGATATGGCAAACCACCTTTGACCCATCTCCACAGCCATTATCTTGGCCACTAACTTCTTCGATAACCACTTCATGTAGTCCCCAGAGACATGCTAGACTCTCCCAGTAGACTGATAAGGATGGGTAAATGGATGACGATTCTCCTATAGGTAACCAAGCGACATTCGCATACGCTCTGTCTGATCCTCCACAGGAAAGAATTTTGATGTTTGTGGTGGCATAATTTTCTCCCAACCATATTAGTGTAGTAGCCGCCGGGGAAAGTAGAAAGAGGTCTACTAGAGGCCAACCAGTCTGACGTACTGGTACTCTCCAAGCTTTAGAATGGGCAGAAGCTCCCCCCACCAAGTCACAGACTAGCATAAGCCTCGTGCCCTGTGCTCTACAAACCAGTTCCCCTAACTCTCAATGTCCAGGCGTACGCTAATGATATAGCGTGAGAAGAAGTTTGGCACCGCCAACAAAGGATACTCAGGGGACCGCCTTATAAAACCTCTCCAACAACCATGTAAACAACATCACAGGGCTACCCCTCAGAAAGTCAGAACGACCCTCCCTCCAGGCATCCAGGCCATTTAAGGTCTTCGCTAGTATCACCGCCGCAGAATTATGACGATACGATATCCAAGAAATAATAGCAGCCAGTTGGGGGTCCACCGACGTCTCTTCGGTCAGTAACAGAACTTTGAAAACATTTCCTAGGATGAAGGCCCGGGCATATCCAACATCACCCACGTCCTGCGAATGCACGGACTTCAACACCATCGGGAGGGAAATCATTCCTCTCGCGACTAATGGCCTGGCCGCCGAAGGCAAAATATGAAGAAGCCCAGCCAATAATTCCCTAGGAGAATGAGAAAATTCAGACAGAGCGACAGCAACGCTGGGATTTATCCCCGACATGGCAGAAAATTCCTCATAGGTAGGACAAATCTCATCCAACCCGAAGCAGAAGACATGATCCTCGGGATACCAAAACTCAACAGCCTCCATCATCATGTTCAACTCAATGGGTCGGTTGCGCTATAAAGAGACTCGCCGCATCTGAAAGGCGTCATAATCAACATTGTAAGAACACATTGTTCCAAGTCTTCGAGGTAGTTAGCAAACTCAATGCTACCAGGGATAGCCATCTTGCAAGAGTAAGAGATAGTAAGCAAGTAAGAATGTGGAAAAGAAAGAAAGTGAAAGTGTAAGGATGAAACTCCCCTCCACACCCCCTTTTATACTTTGAAACTCTCAAGCCAAGATAAGGAACCCTGTAAAAATCAGAGTAAAACTTGCCCCACCAAGTACCAAGCCATTGAAGAAAGTGCAATCAAAGCCTTGGATTGATTGGACTGGACTGACATGTCGATAGGAAAGATAGGGGTCATGTCGATCGGTAACCCCCTATTTTGGGAAAGTTCCCTTTTTCCTCTTTTGTCAAAATCAAAAAACCAAAAAAAATAATTTTTATCTTAAGGGAATTCCAAATTTCCTTTATACTTATGCTTTACTAATCCCATTTCAAATAAAATCCTTCTTAAATCAATTTTCAAAATTCTTTTTACGGTCTCGGTAGCAAAGTAAAAAGAGCAGGAGCATTAATCACTAAATCAAGAAAATGAACAAAAAACTTCATTCTTCATTTGCATATATTTTGCTATGTTACATTAGCATTTTGCAGGAAAAAACTAAAGAAACAACGCGACTTAGCCTGAACCCAATCTCTCTCTTTCTCCCTAGGATCCCACATCCCTGTGGCGCGCCCTCTTCCTCCTGCGGCGAGACGACGTGCCCCCACTATCAGAGCTCGATATTTCCCCAGGCGAGGCAGAAGGCATCAAGTAAGAAGGAACCAGAACTGCCTCACAAATGTGAGCAGTCGCCGAGGATATCCTGTCCCTGATGTCCTTCGACCAAGTAGTCGAAAACTGTTATGATGCAAGGAATAGAAAAGATCAAATCAGTCAATCATGAGGAAAGAGAAAGAAGTCAAATAAATAAAAAAAGACGTACCGTGGGCCGAAGGACCTCCTTCGTCAGACCCAACTCCTCTAGGTCCATCGCATGAGGGTGATGTTGTGCACGCATAGACCCCCCATCAGCTCATCAGAGGTTATAGCTAGTAGAATGCAGTTGCAAAAAATAATGCCCTGACACCGTCGCTGCTACCGCTGACGTAGCCGCACCACCTACACTATGAGAAGACACCACCTACCGACTCGAGCCCACCCTGGGGAGATGCATCACATCATAAATTCTAGGGGCATTATCCAACTCCTGATGAAGTCCATATAGTCATACATCACCGTTATGTCAGTGTACAGGGTGTATGGCTCTCCCATAATCGCAGCCCCTCGGGCTTCATCAGAAATCTCCTGCACGCGCCTCATGAACATAAGGGGTCTTGTCGATGGCACCGCAACATTGTCATCTATAATCTAGTGGAATAACCTCTCCCCATAATACCAGGAGTGGCCAAACTTATGCTCCAGTAGGCGCCGCCTATCTGCATGTCCCCCAGACACCCCGGTGTGCTGAATAGCCGTCCCTCAGGGATAAAAGGCCACCTGTAAATCCCCAGTAAAAGAAAATGATCAATATTAATAAAATGGAATCAAAGGAAAAGAACAATCTTAAGTACAAAAGAATGCTTACCTGCTCGCTCGTCGGTCCATTCAAGACCAGACGCACTGCCTCTAGAGAAAGGTCATTCTTCGACTACCGATTGGACCTCCGCTATCGGAACATTCGACAAAAGTCCCCAACGGAGTCATCCTTCAGAGAAATCAGTTAGGTGTTCAACCCAATCACCTCTTCGAACCACGTCTACAAAGGACAAGGATCAGCATTCGAGAAATCAAAAGAAAATGCATGAATGGAAAATGCGAATGCATAAAAGAAAATGCGCAAAATAAAGAATACCTCCAGAAGATACGTGGACCTAGTAAAAGTCGATCGGAAACACCTATTGAATGCATCCAAAGAATAGTACAGGGTTTCCAAAGTCAGTCTCCCTCAATCATAGAGTTGGATGTTCGAAAACATCCTCAGAAATGGCAGAAACCATAAATGGATGACGTCTCCACTCGTCGCCACCAAAAAACCTACCAATACCAGCAGGATAAACAGACGGGCCATCTAACGCACTTGATGCCCGTCGTTCTCATCAATCCTCCTACTCATTTAAAGCTCCCTCAAAGAAGACATGCGAAGGGAATCTCCAGAAACCACCCTCTCCACGTCACCAAGAGCCGCCGTCACCGCCTCCGGCGTCACCCGCAGTGTCCTGTCCACCTCAATCTGGGCACCCTCTTAGTCCAGCCCCAGCAACTATAGAATGTCAATGAGAGTCACTATTATCTCCCCAAAGCCAAAATGGAAGGTGCGGGTAGTGTCCCACCACCTCTCTCCCAAAGAAAATAGAACTGCGGTGGAGCGGGGCGTCTCATCCAGTGCCAACGCTCGCCTCCTAAAACCCACAGAGGACACCATCCAGCGCACCACAGTAGGAAGGTGATCCCAAATATCCTTAAGCCCTATTATACCGTGGGAATGAATAGTCGACATGGAAACGTTAGACTATCAAGAAATGAAGAAAACTATTGTCAGATTCAGGAAATAAAACAATCTCATCAAGAAAAGAAGAAAGGAATACCAAGAGTCATGCAAGACTTACATAACCACCAGGGTTCACCACCCTTGAAGAGAGATGGCGCAAAGGCTCACGCGAAAGAGTCTGATCATCTGCCACAGGCTCAAACAAGTCGAAGGAGTTCTCGCTACCCAATGGAAGGGGAACCCTAGCCCTCCACTCCAACCCTGCCTAGTCATCGGCATTGAGCCAGCCGTATGGGTCACACCGCTTGAGAAGTCAGCCATTCCGTATGTTAGGACGATTTGCAGAGGTTTATAGCAGAAGAGAAGAAGTCAGAAAGTTGTGCAAAATAAGGAGAACCCGCCCCCTTTGCATAGGAGGCTAAGGGTCATGCCGATCGGTAACACCCTCAACCCACCAATTGGCACTGAGCCTTTAACCTACTCAAGGCAACCTAAAATTCTTTACCAATGCCTGCACACCCACACCCATGCCGATCGGCACACCCCATAAAATTTCGTATAAAAAGTCTGAAAAAATACCAGAAAATTTTGAACAAATCCCCAAAAAATCCTAAAATTGCCAAATCCATTCTAGCACCTTGCTCACCAAGGAGAACATTTTGTACACCCCCAGCAAGAATACTAGAGAATCATTCTCCCCAATAATGTCTCCAAAGGACTATCTAAATTTTCCCAGCTCATTCACTATTCCCCAGTGGAATCCCCAAATTTCTCGAAGGAAAGTACACCTCTTTTAGGTCAGAATTGACCTCGATCTTGGATCATCACCTTATTTGGGTCAGAAGTGACCTAGGTCCTCGGTCGTTACCTATTTCAGGTCAGAATTGATCTTGGTCATGGATTGTCACCTTAGTTAGGTCAGAATTGACCTCGGTCCTCGGTTGCCACTTATTTTAGGTCAAAATTAACCTCGGTCTTGGATTGTCACCTTAATTAGGTCAGAATTGACCTCGGTACTTGGTCATCACTTCTTTTAGTTCAGAATTAACCTCATCGTCACCGTAGTTGGGTCAGAATTGACCTCGGTCCTCGATCATCACCTCTTTTAGGTAAGAATTGACCTCGATCTTGGATCGTCACCTTCGTTGGGTCAAAATTGATCTCGATCCTTGGTCGTCACCTCTTTTAGGTCATAATTGACCTGGGTCTTGGATTGTCACCTTAGTTTGGTGAGAATTGACCTCGGTCCTCGGTCTTCACCTCTTTTAGGTCAGAATTGACCTCGATCTTAAATCGTCACCTTAGTTAGGTCAGAATTAACCTCGATCCTTGGTCGTCACCTCTTTTAGGTCAGAATTGACCTCGATCTTGGATCGTCACCTTAGTTAAGTCAGAATTGACCTCGGTTCTCGGTCGTCACCTCGTTTTGGTCATAATTGACCTCGGTCTTAGATCGTCACCTTAGTTAGGTCAGAATTAACCTCGATCCTCTGTCGTCACCTGTTTTAGGTCATAATTGACCTCGGTCTTGGATCGTCACCTTAATTAGGTCAGAATTAACCTCGGTCATTGTTCATCACCTCTTTTAGGTTAAAATTGACCTCAATCTTAGATCGTCACCTTAGTTAGGTCAGAATTAACCTCGATCCTCAGTCGTCGCCTCATTTAGGTCAGAATTTACCTCGATCTTGGATCGTCACCTTAGTTAGGTCAGAATTGACCTCGATCCTCGATCGTCACATCTTTCAGGTCAAAATTGACCTTGATCTTGGCTCGTCACCTTAGTTAGGTCAGAATTAACCTCAGTCGTCGGTCGTCACCTGGTTTAGGTCAGAATTGACCTCAATCTTGGATCGTCACCTTAGTTAGGTCAGAATTGACCTCGATCCTCGGTCGTCACCTCTTTCAGGTTAGAATTGACCTCGATCTTGGATCATCATCTTAGTTAAGTCATAATTAACCTTGGTCCTCAGTCATCACTTTCTTTAGGTCATAATTGACCTCGATTTTGGATCGTCCTCTTAGTTGGGTCAAAAGTGACCTCAATCCTCAGTCGTCACCTCTTTAAGGTCAGAATTGACCTCGGTTTTGCATCGTCACCTTAGTTGGGTCAAAATTGACCTCGGTCCTCGATCGTCACCTCTATTAGGTGACAATTGACCTCGGTCTTGGATCGTCACCTTAGTTAGGTTTGAATTCACTTCGGTCCTCGATCGTCACCTCTTCTAGGTTAGAATTGACCTCGGTCTTGGATCGACATCTTAGTTGGGTCAAAATTGACCTCATTCCTCGATTGTCACCTCTTTTTAGGTCAGAATTGGCCTCGACCCTTGGTCGTCACCTCTTTTAGGTCAGAATTAACCTCGACCCTCTGAATCGGTCATCCACGTCCCTTAGGTCTGCAGAACTGACCTCCTTCCATCATGTGGTGTCTATTCGACAGCCATCACTTGTTCCAATCTCACCCGTTGAGGGTATCTATAGACATAACAATCTAGGACCCCATAAGTCTCTCCTTAGACTCCTAACACTTCCCCTTTCCACTGCAAACCTAGGCCATACTCCGAGTACCAATCTAGAGACCATCGAGCCCTATTTGACTCCGATTAACTCCATCGTTATAATTAAATCTCTTTAAATCTTCAAAGGGCACTGAAACTCCTTTCCAACGGTCCACCCCGTGCGTAAAACTGCATAATCGTTTGAACGAACGATCAGTTTTCCCCCAAAAATCGATCCATAGGCCACCGGGCACTCCCGAACTCCGTTTGACCTAAGTCAACTCTTCATTTGGAATGATATTGAATGAATCTCTGAAGGTCACTGAATACCCTTTCTAACGATCCACCCTGTTCGTGATTCTAACCTACGGTACGGACGAACAATCCGTTTTACTTCGAGAGGTCACCGGGCGCTTTCGGGCCACAGTAGACCACGGTTAACTTTCCAAATCGAGCAAAACTCTTTGGAATGTTCAAGTAAATCTCCTAACCTTTCCAATGATCCTCCCCGTGCATGATTCAGACTTACCAGGCGGACGAACGATCCGTTTGCGTCCGACGATCTCTCGTCCAAAGGATCGACATGCGCTTTCGAGCCACATTTGACCCAAAGTCAGCTCTCGGACCCGAGAGCAGTCCAAAGGACTCTCAAAGGCCTTTGAAATACCTTTATAACGGTAGGACCTGTGCATGATTCGGATCAACGATTTGTGCTCTACAGTCATTTTTCTAGAAAAGTCCGTACGAGACTTCCAATTGGCAAGTCCTGAACCCTGCCTATCGGCACAGTGTCAAGGGTGAACTGTCGATAGGCACCCCTGGGGTACACCGATTGGCACCCCTGACCTTATATATAAGTTCCATGACCTCATTGCTAAAGATAGCGAAAAACCCATCAGCATTAGTGATCTCAGCAACATTCTCTCGAAGTCAGCGAAGATCCATATGAGAAATCCCATTCAAGCCTAAATACCCATCCTTATCACACCCAATTTGGAAAATATCCTTCTCTCTCATCAACATTCAAAGGAGTTCATCCAAGATCCAAGTTAAAGCTCCAAGAAAGGTCAAATTCTTTCTCCCTCTCTTTTAATTTCTTGTTTTATATAAGTTACCTTAGATTCATAAGCTAGTTTCATTCTAGTTCATACATATTAACATCTACACTTTTATTAGTATATTGCACATACTTTATTTTTCATAAAAAAACCTAAAAACAAATAAAAGAGGGTTACACCCGTAAATTCCGAACGGAATTATCCACCACACTTTTTCCAAAACTAGAAACACATTTTCTACATGCACACGCCTAATAAAATTTCATTCGAATCTATGGGATAAACCCCACCCCTATTCCATTCGAACTACGTGGACTTTGATGCCTTTATAGGCTACGTAGGCATCTCGAATTAAAATCCGAGACTCGAGTCCAATTTTCTAATCTTCCAAATTCTCTTATTTTTCATAATCCTCAAAATTACTCATTATCATCATACATATATATAACATATTTGTTCGCGTATCATCCCACACATATTATCGTTTCCCAATAACGATCAATATCACGATAAATGCTCATATTCTATCTTCTACTTTTATTACTATTTTGGGAATATTCCTACGGATGACCTCACCCTATCTTTTCAATGATATGGGTCGAACAATTCCAATCTCCATTATATAAACACATACATACACTTCACGGGGATGAAAGGAAAATGTTAAAATTTTCCCGTGAGAGATCGAAAGGGTGGGATGGGTGCCTAACACCTTCCCATTTCATAACTTAGCCCTCGGACCTCCAATCTATTGGTTTCGCACGCATCAGTTTTATCCTTGATGCCTCTCTCTTGAGGTGGCAACATATTCTTTTACCTATTTTGAGTAAAATATGTTGGCGACTCTATCTCTTTATATTCATCCCACATCGACGACGGCCGAAGCCCACTTTTCGAAGAGAAGGGTGCGAAACCGCGACACAGCTTCTTCCCCGGGCCATCCTCTTTCTCCTCTTTTCCACCCGGAACAAACGTCGCACCGATCGGGATGGCCACACAAAGGGTCAACTACATATAAGATCTTTTGATGTAAAAATAATATATAGAGGATTGGTCGGAGGTGGTGTGGATCCGTACAATTGTAAATCCCATGTGGTAGAGGCCAAGTTAGTGCCAAAGGGAATGGATGTGAATTTGGACAAAACAGATGCCAAGCTGGGAAAGTAAAAGAAGATGGATATGGATACCCTACTCATTGGGTTTTCTATGATTGATTTTAAGGAAATCCTGGCTCCTCATGACGACCTTTGATGATCAATACGAGAATCCATGGATATTGTGTATCTCATATTTTGGTCGACGACGGAAGTTCGACTGGTGTTATGTTCTGGAATTTCTTTAAAGGGTTGAATCTCAGCAAGAAGAGACTCATTTCATATCATCAGCCGCTGATCGACTTCATAGGAGAGAAGGTTCACCCCTTGGGGGAATTTGATAGGGATGTGTGAATGGGCACCTCGACGATGTGCCTTACCAAGAAAGTTAGCTTTATTGTCATGGACAAGCATATCTTCATGGATTTTAATATAATCTAGGGATGGGTAGCCTCAAGGAGTCGTAGGTCGTGCCTTCCACGGTTCACTAGATGATTAAATTCTTGATTCGAGGAAAATGAAGCTCATAAGAGAGCCACAACCTCATACAACATTGATACTCTCTACTCGAGGGACAAGAAAAGGATGAAAAATGGTGAACTGGTCGAAAGGTATAATCCATCATCCTTAATGAGGACGTGTCGAAAAAACCATTCTTGTTGGTTCGTCCTTGAAAGCCAAAATTAAGGAAAATTTACTAAAGATGTTAATAAGAAGACATAGTATTTTCGTCGAGAGACATGAAGATATCCCAAGGATAGACCTGAGGTTATCTGTCATCGGCTGAATATTAATAAAAAAGTGAAACCCATAAAGTAAAGAAAAATAACTTATGTAAGGGATCGATATGAATTCGTTCAAGATGAAGTGAAGAAGCCCCAGTCAATAGAATTCATTCGATAAGTTCAGTATCCAGATTGGTTATCCAACGTTTTTATAGAGCTGAAGGCCTATGGAAACTAAAGGATGTGTGTCAACTTCACCAATCTGAATAAAGTTTATCCCAAAGATAGCTTCCCTTGCCCCGAATTGATCAGATGGTCAATGATATGGTCGGGCATTAGTTGATGAGTTTTACGGATGAATATTTGGGTTATAATTATATATGAGGCCGGCGCTGAGAAAACTTCCTTTATTATAGATAAAGGAACATATTATTATAAAGTAATGCCGTTCGGCCTTAAAAACGCAGGGGTAACCCATCAGAGGTTGGTAAACAAGATGTTTGAAGACCATATTATGAAGGTCGTGTAAGTATACGTGGATGACATGATAACCAATAGTTTAAAGGTCGAGGACCATGTGGATGATCTTGAGCCCACGTTGGACACAATGGATGAATTCAAGATGAATTTGAACCCTGCTAAGTGAATTTTCAATTTCGACATTAGGAAGTTTCTCGACTTTATTATGAATCAAAGGGGGATAGAGGACAATCCCATAAAGATCCAAGTATTAATTGATAATCAGACGTTAAAGAACATAAAAAATGTTTAGAGGCTAACAGGACGAGTCACAGTGCTTAACCATTTCATGTATCGAGCAACAGATAAGTGTTTGTTATTTTTCAAAATTTTGAGGAAAGCCTTCGTCTGGGACGAAGAGTGTGAGAAAGTTTTCCTAGAGCTAAAAATTTACTTGGGGTCACCCATGCTGCTATCTCGATCCATTCAAGGGGAGAAGTTATTTTTATAGTTTGATGTGCCAGAGTCTACAATCAGTGTGGCCATTGTCCATAAAGATAAAAATATTCAAAAGTCGATGTATTTTAATAGTAAGGCTTTATAAGGGGTTAATCTTAAGTATCCGAGAATGGAAAACTAGCCTACGTGCTGATACATGCCTGTAGGAAGATGAATCCCTACTTTCAAGTCCATACAATGGTGGTGCTCACCAACACTCCTTTAAGACAGATCATTTATAAACCAGAGAAATACAGTAGTTTAATAGTTTGGTCAACTGATCTAGGTAAGTTTAACATCATTTACCAGCCAAGGAATGCATTTAAAGGGAAATCTTTGGAAGACTTTATAGCCGAGTTTACTTGGGCTGAGGCTGAATAGGAACTTGAAGACATAGAAGTACCGAAGGTCATATCGAAAGAGGTTATTATAGATGTTGTCCTGACCTACACTACAAAAGTCGATGCTACCAAAAAGGATTTCATGTTCAAAGAGGGAGGTCGAATCTGGAGCCTATTTGTTGACGGCTCTTCTTGTGAAATAGATATGGTGTCAGGCTAATACTCTCATATTCGGATGGAACTAAGATTGAGTATGCCTTGAGGTTCAATTTTAAGACTTCTAATAACAAATAAGAGTATGAGGTCGTGATGGCAGGCCTCTCCCTCGCAAGGGCATTAAACATCGGCCATATGGTTATCCATAGTGACTCACGATTGATTATAAACCAAATATTGGGAATCTATGAAGCCAAGGATGAGAAAATGGCCAAGTACTTGGCGAGGGTCAAGAAAATAATGGGGAACTTCAAAAAGGTGAAGATCAGCAGAACTCCTCAACTCGAAAATAGTCGTGTTGATTCTCTATTTAGGTTGGCATCGACCACAAGAATCAAGATCAGATAAACTGTTCATGTTGAGATTCTACAGAGGCCGAGCATCGAAGAGAACAATAATAGGCTTATATTTTACTTGAATATAAATCTGGGGGAATCGTGGATGGATTTCCTGATCAAAAACATTTGGGATGGTGAACTCCCAGATTCCGAGGTCGAGAGAAAGAAACTCAGATATCGAGTAGCGAAGTTCATCACCATTGGTGATGCACTATATAAGAGAGGGTTGTTGCTGCCACTACGTAGATGTGTTCACCCTATAAAGGTATATTACGTCCTACAAGATGTCGATGGAGGTTCATACGTAAGTTATATCGATTGACATTCTCTTGCTAAAATTATCGTTACCCAATGTTATTGGTGTCAGACACTCAGCATGGCGAAGACCTCCAAGGGTTAATTTTTGTAGTCTGGGCCGAGGGAGTGGGGCTTTTGCCCAACTTGTTTAGCATATTCGCTAGATCAGGGGCTGCTATTTTCCAGATCTATTCGGGACTGTCGGCCGAATGACTTGCGAGCAAAATATGGATTAGTTTTAGTATGTTAAAATCAAGTGCCGACTCTACAGTTGTAAAAAATTTTAACTTACACATCTTGGTTAGGGGGTCAACCCCCATATACGTCTTCTCTAAGAAGTTAGGAATCATCAGCTGCTCGAACTCGACCAGGATGCCTTTTCGGTCCTGAGTGACCGAATATGATCAATCTTATCTCGCCCATTAATACTTAGGTCGGGGTGAGGTTGGGCGACATTGATGCGTTTACCCAATTTTGGGGAACTCTAGGCTCGGAGGCACTGCAAGGAGTGTCGGTATCGAACTCCCAAGCTCCTGACATAAAGAAGTATCTAGGCTTCCAGTGGTGGTTTGAATTTTGATTGACTATTAAGATCTTCTTATCGGACTTTCTAGTTGAGAGGTGAAAGTAGCCAGGCTGAGCTTCTATGGTGGACACAGTGTAACATGCTCCAACAATACTAATTGGAAGGTCAGTATTGTAGATCAGCTTCCATAGTTGGATAAAGCGGATAATTATTCTCAAGACATTTGAGGAAAGTTGAGATGGGGAAAGCCCCAAACTTGCAAAGATTGTTAAGATATTATGTCACGACCCCGTCCCAAATAGTAGTGGGGAACGAGTGTCTTGACATGCCACCAAGGCAACAAATATTCTGACTTAAATTGTTTCTTTAATTAAATGCAGCGAAAATATAATTACATGGTTATGAATCGTAAAATACTAAAATTTAATGAATTACATCATCATAGCTTTCTAAAAGTAAACTTCATTTATATTACAAGTAACAACGAGTTACAACTTTAAAACAAAATTTAAAACTTATTACAAGGGAGCCAAACAGGTTCTATGTGATATAACAACTTTTTACTTAAAATAACAAAACGATCTCTAAAAGATGGATCTTCCATATAGTCCTTTTATGTTCCCTCCAAGCTTACTTATTTCCTGAAAAATGGTTAGTCATACAACATCAGCTAAAAGCCGAGTGAGGTTTAATCTCTAGACATTCCAGGGTTTTCAGAAAATAGATACCTATTCAAGTCAACAGAGAAGGGATATACATATATGGATAGGAACTTGCAGTAAATAGATATATATTTTGAAATGAAAGTATATATATCACAATTGGATAGCTCAGAATAAAACGAATGCCACAAATCAAATGTGATATCTTTTTCTTTCAATCATATCATTTTAATGGCCAAGTACACTCTAATACCGTATTCTTCTATCGTATTATTCCCCGGTAGTTGAGGGTCAATCGAACATGTTCGTCACAACGCCTTATTGAGGGCATACCAGTGATAACCCAGCTGGGAAGGTCAGTCAGTAAAGAGGTCCCTTAGGCCGAATCACATTTTCAATATTCAATATCATTTTCAATACTCATTTTAATAGGTATGTCTATATGGACAAATATAAACATATCACAATGGATCAATCATCGGTATCAGATGCATTTTGAGAATAAAATCAGTTCACAAAATATATACCATTTTCATACTATCGTATAATTAAAATGCGCAAGGAATGTCATAGAGTACTCACCCAAAATGGAGGTCAAATTTACTACTATTGAGTCTTCGATCACATGTTAATCTGATAAAGATTTAAGTACACATTCTAACGTCTAGTTTATACTTGTAAGGACATATTTTCATAGGTCCGTTATCAATTTATTATGTCATATACCGCTACACCGTCGAAGAGCATTCAAGAGACATCTACATCAAAGACAGATCCGAATTACTCAAGTTATTCATCATTCAAGACTCCGCGAAGTTTACTTTGGTAAGGTTATGTTTTAAATACCTTTACTTTTCACTTAGAGCTTTTGGGATATTTTTACAAAATATTTTCTAAGTGTTGGAGTGGACTTTTTCGTCAAATATTGAGAATGAGTATTTTTTCTTAGTGTTGAAACGGACATTAAAATAATATTTTTTTCGCTTCACTCATTCGAGCGACATAGCATGTCGTTCGCGCGAGATAGCATGTCGTGCGATCTCGTTCGAACAACAGTTGTCCTTCATTCGAGCGACTTGCTGATATTGTTCGAACGAGCTCTATTTTTTAGGCGGCACGATTTTCTATAAAATCTCATTCTCTGGTTCCGTTTTCATTAAGAAGTCACAGTGTTTTGATGAACAGAAAAACTGCGAAAGCATAATTCTTTTAGGCTTCTTCCTTCAGGGTTTTAATCCCTTTTTGTTTTCAATTCACAAAACTCCCATATGCTTTAGTGAATTGGTTTGGTTTTCAATAACATACTTTGATCTTGTTTATACTTTATAGGGAGAGCTCTACAATTGATAGTTGCATGCTATTGTGGAGGGATTCCTTATAAAGTTCACTCTTGTGGAGAAGCCATTTTTCTTCTTCATTGATGTCGTCCTGGAAAGGGAAAATTCTAGCCGTAACTTGTGGAGGAGCCATCTTCTTCCTCACTGTTTCCCTCCTAGAAAGGGAAAGTTCCAGCCGAGACATCGGAACCGATACCTGCGGGTATTTCGTATGTCACCCTATTTCATTGTAATCCGTGTAAGCCGTTTTCTTACAAATTATAGTGAAATAAAAAGGTTTTGCCCCTTTGGGGGATTTTTCCTGAAATTGTTTGTTTTATCCTGCATGCTTTATTTTATTGGATAAATCATCTAGATGCATGTTTTAGGGTTTAACTAAATTTTGGGATTAATTGAAATTGGATTTTATTTGAGAAGTCGAAATATTTCCGTTGTAGTGATTCTACAAATTGGTATGAGAGCTTATTTAAGCGATCACCATTTTACAATACTATACTTTAATAATATATCATATATGTAATAATATATCATTATTAGATAGAAGACAACTATATATTGTCATAAGAAAATGGGGTCATTACATCTTACCCTCCTTATAAAAAGTTTGGTCCCCAAACTTTACTTACATTAATTTCTAAAAACGTGTGGATGTCGCTCTTTTATTTCATCTTCCAGCTCCCATGTTGCTTCTTCAATAGAATGATTTCGTCATAATACTTTGTCTAGTGGAATAACCTTGGTTCATAATATTTGATCTTTATGGTCCAAGATTTCCACTGGATGCTCAATGTATGTCAAATCTTGTCTAACTTGAAGAGGCTCATGACTTAAGATATGTGATGGATCAAGGATGTATTTCTTCATCATTGAAACATGAAACACATTATGCACACTAGAGAGTTCAGGGGGTAAGGCTATTCGATACGCGACGAAACCTATCATTTCAAGGATTTCAAAAGGCCCTATGTATCTTGGACTCAACTTTCCTTTCTTCCCAAACCGGCTTACTCATTTTGTCGGTGATACTCGTAAGAAAACATAGTCTCCTCTTTGGAATTCTAACGATCGGTGCCAATTGTCAGCAAAACTCTTTTGACGGCTTTAAGAGATTTGAAGTCGGTCTTGTATCAATTTCACTTTCTCTGTTGTGATCTGAATCAATTCTGGTCCTAATAATTTTCTTTCTCCAACTTCTTCCCAACATGCAGGAGAACGAAACCTTTTACCATAGAGTGCCTCATATGGAGCCATTTGAATACTTGCTTAATAGCTATTATTATATGCAAATTCCACTAACGGTAAACGATCGTCCCAATTCCCCTTCAACTCAAGTACACATGCCCTAAGTATATCCTCTATGGTTTGGATGGTTCTCTCCGATTGTCCATCTATTTGAGGATGAAAATCATTGTTGAAATTCAATTTTGTTCCCATGGATACTTGTAGGCTTTTCCAAAAGCGAGACACGAATCTAGGGTCACGATCAGAAATAATTGAAACTGGGGTGCCATGAAGCTTAATAATTTCTCACATATACAAGTTAGCTAATTTTTCTAAGGAATGGGTAATATTAATGGCAAGAAAATGAGAAAATTTAGTTAACCTATCAATAATTATCCAAATGGAATCATTACCATTGGAACTCCTTGGTAGCCCTGTCACAAAATCCATGTTAATATGTTCCCATTTCCACTCAGGGATTGGTAAAGGTTGTAATAATCCTGATGGTTTCTGATGTTCATCTTTTACTTGTTGACAGATCAAACACTGAGATACAAAATCTGCTATCTCCCTTTTCATGTTATTCCACCAAAACACTTCTCGGAGATCTCTATACATCTTGGTATTTCCAGGATGAACTGTGAATCTCGAGTAATGACCTTCCTCTAAAATCTGCCTCTTTAGTTGGGCATCACCCGGTATACACACTCTATTTCCAAACCTTAATATATCATCTCGTATCGCAAATTCAATTCTCTTCCCTTCAATAACATCTTCTTTAATTTTCTTCAGTTGTGGGTCATTTACTTGTGCAACTTCAATTCTTTCCATCAACGTGTGTTGTATTTGTAAGCTTGCGATTATTCCTCCTTTGCTATAAATTTGTATATCTATTTCCATACTTACATAATATTTCAATAGAGCTTCCTGAATGGTAATAAGACATGCTAAATTTGGTGTTGACTTTCTACTTAAAGCGTCGGCTACTATATTAGATTTCCCCAAGTGATAATGAATATTTACATCATAATCCTTCATCAATTCTAACCACCTCCTTTGTCTCATGTTCAATTCTTTTTGAGTAAAGATATATTTCAAACTCTTATGATCGGTATAAATCTCACAAATCTCACCATACAAATAATATCTCCAAATCTTAAGAGCAAAAATTACCCTGCTAATTCTAAGTCATGGGTTGGATAATTTTTCTCATGTGGTTTTAACTGTCTCGAGGCATAAGCTACTACTTTTCTTTTGCATTAGCACACTTCCCAAACCATTTTTAGAAGCATCACTATAAATCACAAATCCTCCTGTACCGGAAGGAATAGTCAAAATTGGGGAAGTTACTACTCGATTTTTAGGTTCTCGAAAACTATTCTCAACTTCCTCAGACCATTCATATTTCACCCTCTTTTGCGTTAACCTAGACAGAGGTTTGGCAATACTAGAAAATCCTTCAATAATATCCTGCTGTTGATGTAAAAAATTAGATTATCTCTAATTAATCAATCACAGATAAAAAATAAACAAGATAAAAGATTTTTAAAGTGGTTCAGCCTTGAAGGAATGGCCTACGTCCACTGTTTGTGTTATTGATGACTGTTTACAGAATTCTCGATAATCGTTTTATCAAGAAATTCCGAGTCCCCTCACAATGAGGATGATACAATGTATTTATAGCCCTGAGGTTGTACATGTGAAAGGGAAATACATAGCTCTCCGATTGGCGTATACATTTGTATGATAATAATCAGCATTTAATGCGCATTTAATCCTCTTAATTGTCTGGTAATAAATGCTCTGATCGAGGTGCAGCTCGGATCGCCTAAGCTGCTCGGACCGCCCTAGTATCTCGGTATCCATGAGTTGCTCGATGCAGTAAAGTTCCTCGGAGAGCACCTACTGCTCGGAGTATCTGAGTTGGTTGGGGAAGTTGAGTTCCTCAAAGTCAAGGTGTTGTTCAGAAATGTTTGTTAGTGCCATGTAGATTGACACGTGTCTCCACTTAACTGAGCCACGTCAGCAGATTCAATTTGGTATCAACAGAAGCCCCCAATATTTCACAGTTCGAGATTGAGGAGTGTGGAACATTCTTCTCGAAATATGGCGGGATTAAATGGTCATCCAGAATTTTAGGAGTGTTTTCTTTGTATTTATTTTTCTTTTCGAATTCATAGAATCAGACTTTTTGAATTTTTCTTACTGCTTCGGTCTCCGTGCCCTTTTTGTCCTTTTAGCCACCGGTAGCGCAAACGTCTCTCTTTGTAATCATTATTTTTACCCCTTCCCAAGGTAAGGTATTTAAGCATTGCAGAAAATCCTATCGTCTCTTCACTTTTTCAAATCTGTATCTTTGAGTTCTCTATTTCTTCTATATTTTGTGTGTTCATTCCTTCCATCGTTCGTTGTCAACTGATCCATCCTTTTTCTATAAGATCTTCTTCCTTCTTTTTATTTCCTTTATTCATCATGGTTTACCTTGTTGAGTCGCTTAATAAATTTCGTTCTGATTTCTCTATTCCTTCATGGGTCGTTTTGGAAGAACTTTCTGAACCTTCAGATTATTTTTGTTTGGCTGAGGGACATTGGTTCCCCAGTCTCTTTGTAGCTGAATGTGGCTTTTCTTTTCCTCCAAACCCCTTATGTCTGGAATTTTGTCAATATTTTGATGTGGTACCTGCAAAAATAGCCCCCAATACATGGAGAATAGTTAATGGAGTCCATAGGTTAAATCAGATTCATAGAACTCGTATAGGAATTCCAGAAATCATGTTTTGTTATAAATGGACTGTCAGTGACAGTACTTTTTATTTGAAAACTAGGTTTTTAAATAGGTCTTTAGTCGTCAATCTCCCAGATGCCAATAGGGATTACTTCGAGCATGGTGTTGTTATGAAAAATTGGCAACATGCTCCACTAACTGGAAACGATGTGTATCAGGGTCCCAGATGCCCTCCCTATGGCAATGGGATAGGTTGTTTTCATTTTACTTTATTTTTGAAATTATTCTTTCTTTGTGTTTGATAAAAATGTGTCACTGATATTTTAATTTTGATTTATTTGTAGTTGACAGCAAGAGAAGGTCTCCAAAAGAGACAGAAGTTAATTTAAAGCATCTGAAACTTATCTGGGGTTTGCATCAAACTGTTGCCGATGAACACATCAGATCAGCTTCATACTTGTTGCAGTACAAGAGTTATACCTCGTCTTTTACTGCTCGTCCAGTGATAAGTGACGTAGAACCAGTACCAGCTTCTGAAAGTTCTTCTCCTGAGTCGCATATTCCTCTTAGTGAAAGAATGAAGAGAAGAAGAGCTCATGCCCTCTTCGAGAAATCTGCCTCTAGTGCTGGAGAGGCAAAGAAAAGCAAGAAAGATGTCCCAGAAAGGATAAGACAAATTGATACACCTCCTCCAGCTGTTGTTGTAAAGGTTGCCGAGAAGCCCCGTGTGGCTCCGAGAAAGGTTGCAGCTGTTTCCCCTCCAAACGAGGTTGTAATTATATCACCGACCAAGACGACATCCTTGGTCGAGAATGTTCCTGTTCCCACGAGGAAGCTAAAGAAGAGATCCTCAGTCAATTTGGCTGAATCCATCTCTCAGCCTCCAACTACTGGAAGTGGTGTTCCCACTTTCATTGCTCAGAGCTCTGCCATGAGCTCGGTGAAGTCTTGGATTATCCCCGAGATCCAAGGTATTGAAGAAAATCTTTCCTGGGATAGAGTTACTACTTTGGCAGCTCAGCACATTGCCTCAGTAAGCATTGCTAATCTAAACTTTCATTTTTCAATGTTATATCCTTGCACTGACTTACAGTTATTTTCTTTTTCCAGTTGGTAACTTATTTCAATACAATTCTGAAGAAGGACGAAGCCATCAAGTCGTCCATCTCCTCGGGTGGTGTAGAGGAAGCTTTTATAGGTCTGACGCAATCTTTAAAGGATTCTCATCAGAAGTATGTTGATGATAAAGCTGCTTGGGAGAAGCAGCTTAATTCCACCGAGCAGGAAAGAGATCAGGCTGTTAAAAGACTTGGAGGAGAAAAAAAAAGAGCTCGAGGTGAAGCTCCAACATGCTGGAGAGTTTGAAAACAAGCTCAAATCTGTCGAGGAAGAGCTAAGTAAACTTCGTGACGTTGGTCGTTAGAAGAAAGTAGCAGAAAAGAAATTAAAAGCTGCCGAGGAACTTCTATCTGAGAAGCTTTCCTCGAAGAAGGTGAAAAGGAAATTAGCTATGAAAAAGTCCTTCAGTGCTGGTTGGGACAAAGGATGGAATAAGGGTTTGGCAGCTATGGTGTCACAAATGGAGTATGGAAGCCTTAAGTATTTCAGGGATGGCTGGGTGGCTGCTCTGAAAGAGATGAATGTTGATGAGAACTCCGACCTGTTTCATCGACACATTCCTGGCCCCCCTCCTTCTCTTGGGGAAGAAGAAGAGGATAAAGCTGCTTCCGAGGAATCTTCTATGATGGTTGGGGATCAGGTCCCTACTGTTGAACTTCGCTACGAATAATCCCAACCAACTATTACTCCTTACCGAGCAGCTTCAGTCAACTAACCTTTCATCCGAGCAGCTTCCAGCACCCACCGAGCAACCTTCTATGCCATCCGAGCAACCTTCCTCCTCGTCCCAATCTCCTGAGAAAGTTTTAGGAGATAAGGAGAAGGTGTAGCATTGTTCGGACTTTTTCTCTTTGCTTATTTTTGCCAAATGTAACTCTGAACTATGTACTTCTCTTTTATGATGCAATAAAATTTGAAATTTTGATTGTTTATACTGTTGATTCTCTTCTTCTTGCTTTGTTTGCATTCTTATTGATTCTTGCTATCTCTTACTTTTACTAGTTTATGGCCATGATGGACTTGTTATCAGCTCATGATACAAAATTATTGAGACAATGCAATGAATACTTCAAAGCTGGTCATACAGATATGACTGAAGCTTAAATTGTTGATATCCTCGGTCCAGATGCTTCAGAGCGAGCCATTGAAGCCTACCAGTATTTAAAGTGTCTGCTCGACCGGGCAGTGGCTAACAATGTAGCATATTACGAAATGATTGAAGACCTCCAGGGCACTCTCGAGGAGCTTCAATAACAATACAAGGAATCTACAGCCCTTTTGCACCAAGGTTATGAGAAGAAGTATCAGCAACTATATGCTGACAAGGGATATGAAAATTTATCCACTGCTCATGATATTAAAGAGAGGACTTTGAAGATCGAGGTTGAAGAGCATAGGCAGATCGCCAAACTTTTAGAGCAGGAGAACAATAATTTGCGAGGAGAGATATCCCAATTGCAATCTGCAGCCTCTACCTCGAAAGCCTTGGTCCCCGTCAATGATGAAGGTTTTTCTTTTTTAGAGGTTGAAAATGCCAATCTAAGAGACGAATTGGAAACCTTTAAGAGAATCGGTCCTTCTACCTTTGCTCACGGACGAGTAAGAGCTTCTCGGGGATGAGCAAGAGCTGCTCGGATTACTGTTGAAGAAGCTAGAACACAGTCAGCTTTGGAGAATCAGGCCTTCCAGTTAATGGCGAAGAATCAAGCATTAGCTGAGATGTCCAAGAAAATTCTGAATCTGGATGAGCAGCTCTCTGTACAAAAGTCTACCTTGGAGAATAAAGAACTTTTAACGAAAAACCTCCACGAGCAACTAGAGAGGTTAACCTATCAATTCCACAAGCAGCCCGGAGAGTTCTGGGTGGCTGGTTATAATGAAGCCCTCTACCATCTAGATGATCGGATCCAAAATGCAAATAATAAAGGTTACAAGCAAGGATGGTTGAACGCCTTGGGTGTGCTACAGTTGGAACAAGGCCATTATCTCTGAGATTATTATGACCCTGGGTTGCTCAAACTGCCAGTTCCACCTTTCAAAGTCGACATGAGCTGGATTCCTGCTCAGTCCATTCCTCAATGCCTGATTTCAAAGTATCTCGGTGACTATAACCTTCATTCCAACTTTGAGATTTCTCGCCCAGAGCACCTTCTTGATCATCCCTCAGTAATGAATATCAGGATGCTTAAAGACATAAATTTCATCAATTCTCCCTATGCCTTAGATGATCCTCCTGCTGGTGAAGAACCCATTTCAAAGGCAGAGGGGAAGAAACCAATAGAATAGGATTCTTGATGTAACAATTTTTATGTATTTCATTCTTATTGTATTTTGTTTTGGGCTTAATGAAAAACTTTTAATTTTCTTTGCAATTTGTCATTGTCTTTGGAAATATTTTGTAAGACATTTTCTAATGAATGTGCATGTATATCTGTTGAAAAGATAAAGATATTTTGTCGATCAATTAGAGTTGGTGAAAATTTATTGTCGACTATCAGAATTTATCTGACGACCAAGCAGAGTTGGTGATATTTTACTTCTCGACCAACTATGTTAATAATTTAAAGTGCCATAAATATCAAGAAATTTACAACTTTTTAATTTTAAGCCTTGAAATGACTTTCATTTGTTTAAACAACTGTTTCCGACCAACCGGAGTTGGTGTTTTTGACCAACCTTAGTTGGTGGATTTTCTTCCCAACCAACCGGAGTTGGTATTTTTGGGAAATTTTTATTCCCGACTGTTGATGTAAAAAACTAGATCGCTCTAATTATTCAATCACAGATAAATAAATAAGACAGAGATTTTTAAAGTGGTTCGGCTAGGAATAAAGCCTACGTCCACTGTTATGTTATTGCTGAGTGTTTGCAGAATTCTTAATTACAAGTTCTCTCAATAAATTCCGGTCCCTTTGAATGGGATTGATACAAGGTATTTATAGCTTCGAGGCTGTACATGAAAGGGTCGATACATTAAATGATATACACATGAAAGGGCAATACATTTAATGCAGCGTGTGTGTCAAGAATATAAACATTCAATGAATAGTTGAGCTGTTGATTATCTGGCAATTAATGATATGACCGAGGTGCAGCTCGGACCGCCATAGTTGCTTGCTGATCAGGAGTTCCTCGGAGCACTAGAGTACCTCGGAGCACTAGAGTACCTCGGAGCGCTAGAGTTCCTCGGTGTATCCTCGTTGCTCGGAAAGAATCATGGTTGGTTGGGAAATGAACTTCCTCTCTGCTCGAATCATGGTTGGTCGGGAAATGAACTTCCTTTCTGCTATTGTGCCACGTAGATTGACACGTGTCTTCGTATTATTCGTCCACATCATCATATTAATTTTGGTATCAACAGAAGCCCCCAATGTTTCATATTTCGAATTTTGAGGAGTATGGAACATTCTTTCTCGGTATATGGCAATATTAAATGACCTTCCCGGGTTTCAGGAACATTGTATTCAAATTTCCTTCTCATTTCGCAGTTTCCGCCTTTTTTATAAGCGCTTCGATCTTCGTGCAATTTTTGTCCTTTTAGCCGCCGGAAGTTCAGTAGTTTCTTTTTGGTAATCATTTCTTTCGCCGCTTTCCAATGCAAAGTATTTAAACTTCTTTGGTAACCATACCGTCGTCCACGTTTTTCCAATTTTCTGCATTCAAACTTTCTATTCTCTTCTTCTCTCTTGTGCGTCCATCCTTGTTTCTGTTCGTTGTCAACATTCCTCCTTTCTTCCTGTAAGATCTTCTTCCTTTCTTCTGTATCTCTTTTATTCAATATGGTTTATATTGTGGAGTCTGTTGAGAAATTTCGTTATGATTTTTCCATTCCTTCCTGGGTAACTTTAGAGGTTCTTTCTGAGCCTTTAGATTATTTTCGATTGGCTGAGGGACATTGGTTCCCCAGTCTTTTCATTGCTGAATGTGGTTTTTCCTTTCCACCAAACCCATTATGTCTTGAGTTTTGTCAATATTTTGATCTTGTCCCTGCAAAAATAGCCCCCAATTCATGGAGAATAATTAATGGGGTACACAAATTAAATCTAACTCATGGGACTCGTATTGGGATCCCTGAGATTATGTATTGCTATAAGTGGGCCACTCTAGATAATATTTATTACTTAAAAACTAGGTTTCTGAATAGGGCTCTTGTAGTTAACCTCCCTGACTCAAATAGAGATTATTTTGAACATGGGTTGGTTATAAAAAATTGGCAATATGCCCCTTTAACTGGAGATGAAGTGTACAACGGTCCCAGATGCCCCCCATATGGCAATGGGATAGGTTTATTTTTCATTTTAATTTACTTATAAAATTATGCTTTCATCATGTTTGACAAAATGTATGACTGATATCTCATTACGTATTTATTTGCAGTTGATAGCAAAAGAAGAACTCCAAAAGAATCAGAGGTTAATATCAAGCATCTGAAACTTATCTGGGGTTTGCACAAGAACATTGCAGACGAACACATCAGGTCTGCCTCATATATGCTACAGTATAAGAGTTACACAACCTCTTATACTGCTCGCCCTGTTGAACCAGCTTCAACTCCAGAAGGTTCATCTTCAGATTCTCATCTTCCTTTAAGTCAAAGGATGGGTAAGAAAAGAGCTCCTCCTGCTCTCTTTGATGATGTTACTTCTGTTGCTGGGACCAAGAAAAGCAAAAATGATGCCCCAGAGGGGACTAAAAAAGCGGATGCTGGGTCTTCTAAAGCTACCGAGAAGCCCCCAATGGTTCCGAGCAAGAAAAATGCTCCTGTAGATGTAATTACAATCTCTCCGACCAAGGCCTCTTTGGTTGAAGGTTCTGACCGCCCGTTGAAGAGATTGAGGAAATCATCCTTAGTTACTCCGGCTGAAACTGCCTCCTCCCTACCTGCTGGTGGTACTGATGTTCCAAACATCATTCTTCCAAGTTCTGCAATGAGCTCGGTCGTACCCGAGGTCCATGGTATTGATGAAAGAATTCCTAAGGATATGCTGACATCCCTAGCTGCTCGTCACCTTGCTTCAGTAAGTTTCTCATACTTCTAGTTTTTCTTTCTTTCTCTGAAAGCTTGCATTTTGTATTGACTTTTCTATTTTTCTCATCTTTCAGTTGGTGAACTGTTTTAATAATATTGTGAAGAAGGATGAAGCTATTAAAGCTTCAAGCTCCTCGTCAGGTGTAGAGGATGCTCTGTTGGGTTTGACCCAGTCTTTAAAGGAATCTCGTCAACAGTATGTTGACGAAAAAGCTATTTGGGAGAAGAAATTAGCTGTGGCTGAAGCTGAGAAGGTGAAAATGGCCGAAACCTCCAAGAATTTGGAGGAGAAAGTAAAAGGTTTAGAGGTTAAACATCAGGAATATGATGGCCAGCTGAAAAAGGCAGAGGAAGAGTTATCTACCCTGCGAGATATCAAGGTCAAAAAATAGGAATTGGATGTGAAGCTCTCCTCGGAGAAGTTGAGGAGAAAAGTCGCAATCAAGAAGCATTTCGGTGCTGGTTGGGAGAAAGGATGGGATAAAGGGATTGCTGCCATGACATCCCAAGTCCAATATGGGAAGTTGAAATACTTCCATGATGGTTGGGTAGCTGCTCTGCAAGAGTTGAAGGTCAAAAATGATTCTGATCTATTCCAACGACATCTCCCTGGTCCTCCTCCAGCAATTATGGAAGAAGAAGAAGATGAGCCTGTCTCAGATGAGTCTTCTATGGCTATGGGTGACCCAGTCTCTGCTTCTCAACCCTCTGTCGTCGAGGACGTTTCTTCTATGCCTCCTCCTGCCGAGAAGATTCCTGCTGATCAAACTGTTGTTACCACCGAGCAACCGAGCTCCTCGTCCCAGCCTCCCGAGAAAGTCTTGGGGGACAAGGAAAAGGTGTGAAGTTGTTCGGTATCATTTCTATATTTCATTACTTGTAATCGAACACTGTAATCCTTTTGTGATCTAATAAAATACATCTTTGCTCATCTCTGTTGTTGATGATTTGTTTTTGTTGATTGTTGTCTTTTTCTCATCCTTAGTTTGTTGCTAGAATGGAATTGATCTCTTCACATGATACCGAGCTGATGCAGCAATGTCACCAATACTGTAAGGCTGGTCATACAGTCCTTAGTACATCAGAAATTGCTAATATCCTTGGCCATGGTGCCTCAGAACAGGCAATTGAGGCTTATCAGTACTTGAAAGATTTACTCGACCGAGCAGTGGCCAACAATGTCGCTTACTATGACTTGATTGAAGAGCTTCATGGTTCCATAGAGGATCTTCAAAATCAACACAATGAATCAATGGCTTCGTTGCATAAGGATTATGAAAATAGATATCAGCAGCTCTCTTCTGAAACAGGCCATAAGAAAATCATTGCTGGATATGATATTAGGGAAAGGACCCTAAAAGGTGAAGTTGAAGCTTGCAGGCAGATTGCCGAGATCCTGGAATAAGAAAATAATAATCTGCAGAAAAAGTTGGCTCAATATGAATCTGCTGCCTCATCTTCCACTGCATTAGTTCCAGTTACTGATGAAGGTTTCTCGTTCTTAGAATTGTCGAGGAGCAAAGTTCTCCAGTTGCTTCTCGGAGCCGATCAAGAGTTCTTAGCCGCAATGTTGAAGAAGCTCGTACCCAATCTACTCTGGAAACTTAAGCGTTCCAACTGAAGGCTAAGGATCGTGCTCTGTCTGAATTGTCCGAGAAAAACTTATCTTTAGAAGATCAACTGGCTGCGACAAAGTCTGCTCTTCATACTAAGGATCTTTTTGCCAAAAACCTTCTCGAGCAATTGGATAGATTAACCTTTCAATTTCATAAACAACCCAGGGAATTCTGGATGGCAGGATATAATGAAGCTCTTGTTCATCTGGATGCTCGTATTGAACATGCCAACAATGAAGGTTACAAGCAGGGATGGTTGAACGCACTGGGTGTGTTAAAATTGGAGAAAGGGCATTTCTTATGGGATTATCATGCTCCTGGGCTACTTGACTTGCCTGTGCCACCTTTCAAATTGGACATGGCCTGGATCCCAGCTCGTTCCATTCCTCGCAGCTTAATTTCAAAATACCTCGGTGATTATAGCCTTCATTCCCAAGTTGAATTATCGCGTCCTGAGCATCTTTTGGATACACCTTCTGTGATGAACGTCAGAATGCTCAGAGATGTTAATTTCATTAATTCTCCTTTTTGCCTAGAGGATCCTCCTGCTGGCGAGGAGCCTATTTCAAAGAATAAAGGAAAGAAACCAATAGAATAGGTTTTCAATATAACAGTTAGTACATTCATGTAACTTGTAATTTATTCTGGATTTTTAATGAAAAGACTTTCATTTTCTGTTTGCCAATTTTGCTATTGTCTTGTGTTTATCAAACACCTTTATATTTGTGCATATGTATCTATGTATCTGTTAAAAAGATAACGATATTGTGTTGTCCATCAACTTAATAATAAAAATTTACAAGTATCAAGGTTGTTCAATCACTTAATAATAAAGTAATGAGTATAAATTGTTCAAACTGTTTCCAACCAACCAAGGTGGATAAATAATGTTTGTCGACCAACTACAGTTGATGGATTTTCATCTCCGACCAGCCATACTTGGTTCAATTTCAAATATAAAAATGTGTCCGACCAACTAAGGTCAATAATTTGTCCTCGTCGACCAACTACAGTTAGTGGGTCTTTATCCCCGACCAACTATACTTGGTGTATTTTGGAATATTTTGTTTTTCCTAACCAAAGGAGTAGTTTTTGGCTCCTTAGAGCTTTTGGCTCCTTAGAGCACTTTTTGGCTCCTTAGAGCACTTTTGGCTCCTTAGAGCACTTTTTGGCTCCTTAGAGCACTTTTGGTGTGCATAGTGTATTACACTAGTATTCCACGAAAAACTTTCAACCAGAAAGAAAATGGCGAAACATCCTCGCTTTATTCATAATGAAGGGAATGCTTTACATTTTACATTACTGATAATACTTGCGTAGGTGTTGAGCATTCCACGCATTCTTAAATTCTTCTCCTTCTAGAGTTGCTATTCTGTAAGTTCCTGGACGAACAACCTCTGTAACTCGGTAAGGTCCATGCCAGTTTGCTTCCAACTTATTTTGCTTCTGAATGACTCTCTTTAGCACATAATCCCCTTCTTTTAAGTCACATTTCTTCACCCTTTTATTGTAAAACAGAGCTGTACGTTGTTGCTAAGCAGCATTCCTAATGGCTGCCTCTTCTCTAACCTCCTCGAGCATATCCAAATCCAATCTTCTCATCAAATCGCTGACCGGGGAATTAAAATTCAGTACTCTATGCGTTGGGAGACCCAACTCGGCAGGTATCACAGCCTCACTTCCAAATGCTAGCATATATGGTGATTCTCCAGTTGCTACTCGGGGAGTTGTTCGGTAAGCCCATAGTACGGATTGGATCTCATTAATCCAATTTGCTTTAGCTTCACTTAACCTCTTCTTCAAACCATTTAGTAATGTTCTGTTCGTCACTTCAGTATGTCCATTGCTCTGGGGATGGCCTGGTGCTGAATGATACTTCAAAATGTTTGACTGATGACAATAAGCAGCAAATTCTTCATTATCGAATTGTGTTCCATGGTCTGTAATGAAAGCATGGGGGAGACCATATCGACAAATGATGTTTTTCCAAATAAACTGATATACTTTCTCATACGTCATATCAATTAGTGGTTCAGCTTCCACCCACTTAGTAAAATAATCTACTGCCACGACGAGATACTTGAATCTTCCTCGGGTCATCGGTAGTGGTCCAACCAGATCAACCCCCCACATGGCAAATGTCCAAGGTGAAGTTATGGGTGTCAACAATGCTTGTGGAGTTCTTCGGATGGAGGAGAAACGTTGGCACTTGTCACACTTCTTAGCATAGGCTATACAATCAGCCCTCATCGTCGGCCAGTAATATCCCTGTGTCATTACCCTTTGCAAAAGTGTCTGACCCGCTACATGAGCTCCACAAGATCCTTCATGGATTTCTTCAATCAATTCTTTGACTTCTGATGGATGCACACATCTCTGTAAACCTGCCATAATTCCTCGTCTATATAAAACACCATTAGTTAACACATATCGAGCAACTTTATACTTCAATTTCTTGGCAACTAGTTTATCCTCCGGTAATTCTCCTTCTTCAATGTATTCCCTGATAGGATCCATCCAAGATGGTCCTAAATCAAGGGTAATAATCTTCACCGTCAGATCTTCTTCTATGCTCCGACTTTCTAATACTTCAATTGGTATTGTTCTTCGCAGCTCGGTGCGCGTAGCTGACGCTAATCGGGCCAATGCGTCTTCTCTAGCATTCTCCATTCTCGGTATCCTCACCAATTAAATAGCATCAAATTCTGTCAATAACTCCATCACCTTTGCATGGTACTTCACCATTAACTCTCCCTTCACTGCATATATTCCCATCATTTGATTCACAATTAATTGCGAATCACTGAAAATAATTACTTACCGGGCCTCCATGACTTTTTCCAAATGAAAACCTGCTATCATAGACTCATATTCAGCCTCATTATTGGAAGCTTTGAATTGGAATCTCAAGGCATACTCCATGTCAATATCATCTGGGGTGTTTAAAACAATCCCTGCTCCACAACCAGCTTTGCAAGATGATCCATCTACATATAATCTCCATGTAGGTACTTCATCTTCAAATTTCTTATCTGTCAGAGTTCCTCGGTAAAATATCTGCTGTTTTCTTCCATCATCCCCTGGTATCTTTCGCTCCTCGTCGATCATCTGTTCGCACCCTTTTACCAACCTTAGTTGGTCTGGGTTTGAATATGATGATTTTTCTACATCCATAAGTCCTTTTACCAACCTTGGTTGGTCTGGACCTGTTTTTATTGATCCTGTATCGTCCACAGGTAGGTCAGCAAGCACCTTTTGCTCCTCGGGGGTATCAGGGTATGTGAACTCTGCTATAAAATCTGCTACAGCTTGCCCCTTCAATGATGATCTGGGTTCATACACAATATCATATTCACCGAGTTCTATTGCCCAATACATCAATCTTCCTGATTTTTCTGGCTTGTGAAGGGCTTGTCTTAATGGCATGTCAGTATATACAATGATTGTATGGGCCTGGAAGTATGGCCTCATTCTTCTACTTGCTTCAATTAATGCCAGTGCCAATTTTTCTAACTTTGGGTACCTGATTTCTGCACCTCGGAAAGCCTTACTTGTGTAATAAATTGGCTTCTGGACTCCATTCTCCAATCTGATCAATGCCGAGCTAACTGCATTCTCTGATACTGCCAAATACAAATACAGCTTTTCTCCAGTTATTGGCCTGGACAACAATGGTGGTGATCCCAAATACTTTTTCAAGTCTTGAAAAGCTTTCTCACATTCATCAGTCCACTCAAAACTTTTTCACAGTGTTTTGAAGAATGGGAGGCATTTATCAGTTGCTCGGGATACAAATCTGTTGAGCGCTGCAACTCGTCCGGTAAGACTCTGTACTTCTTTCCTCGTCGTTGGGGATCGCAGGCCTAAAAGAGCTTTGATCTTTTCTGGATTTGCCTCAATACCTCTTTGATTGACGATGTATCCGAGGAACATTCCTTCTCGTACTCCAAAGGTACACTTCGTCGGGTTGAGCTTCATTTGGTATTTGTCCAGTTGATCAAAGGTCTGGCCTAAGTCAACTAGATGATTAGTAGCTCTCTTGCTTTTGGTGAGCATGTCGTCGACATAGACTTCCATATCGCAACTGATTTGTTCGGCAAAAACCTTGTTCATCAGCTGCTGATATGTTGCACCTGCATTTTTTAAACCAAAAGGCATAACATTATAACAATAAGTTCCCCTTGGGGTAATAAAAGAAGTACTTTCCCTGTCTTCAGGTTTCATTTTGATCTGGTTGTAGCCAGAATATGCATCCATGAAGCTGAGCAGCTCATGTCCCGAGGTAGCATCCACTAGCTGGTCGATTATGGGCAATGGAAAATGATCTTTTGGGCATGCTTTATTGAGATTCGTGAAATCAACGCACATTCTCCATTTGTTGTTCTTCTTCTTTACCATCACCACATTTGCTAACCAATCTGGATATTTCACATCTTCAATGAATTGGGCTTTCTGAAGTTTCTCGACCTCCTCTTGTATGGCATGGTTCTTCTCGGGACTAAACACTCTTCTTCTCTGCTTCACAGGCTTGATCTCCTTATTCACATTGAGTTCATGACATAAGAAGTTTGGATCTATTCCTGGCATGTCTTTATGACTCCAAGCAAAAGTATTCTTCCTGTTCTTCAAGAAAGTTATCAACTCCTGTTTTATTGAAACATCCAACGACGCTCCTATCTGGGTTACTCGTTCAGGATGCTCGTCGTCCAGAATAACACTTTCTGTAGATTCCACCACTTGTCCTTTTACAAGTTGAGATTCATCCCTAGGGTCAAGAGTTTCAATTTCTGTACCCTCCTCCACTTGATAAGTAGTAGTCTTTTTCCTTGATTCTTCAAGTTCTTCTTGCTCGGCAGACGAATAATAGCATTCCCGGGCTACTTTTTGATCACCTTTCATAATTCCGACTCCAAAATTCATTGGGAATTTCAAACACTGATGTACTGTAGATGGAACTGCTTCGAACTTCTTCAATCCAACTCTTCCCATGATGATGTTGTAGGCTGACTGCACATTCTTATCCATCACAAAGAAGCGTATTCTTTCTGTTCGACAAGCAGGCCAAGTTCCAATGAGTATATCCAACTTGATCGTCCCAAGTGGAAAAACTTTCTCGCCAGCAAAACCCAGAAGGGGTCTGTGATAAGGTTCCAATTGAGATAATTTCAAATTCAAGCTATCAAAGCATGAATAATACATGATGTCTGCCGAACTACCATTGTCTACTAACACCCTTGAAATGACCACATCCTTCATCCTCATTTTGATCACCAAAGGATCATCATGAGGGTAAAGAACACCTGCCAGGTAGTTTTTTGAAAAACCAATCACTAGCTTCTCTTTGTTTACCTTCCTCGGACGATCATCCTCGGCCAGGTTTATTCGCTGAATATATGAACAAGCTTGAGCCTCTCCGAGGTAAGCTTTTCTTTTTGCAGTAAGGTCTCCTCCTCATGCATCTCCTCCTGTAATAACATTACAATCAAATGACCCAAAACGTATGGAAAATACCTCTCGTTCAGGCTGCCTTGGCTTTTTGGGAAGATCAGGGTCATCATCTGGATCATCTTCATAGTCCCTCTTCTTTTTCTCCTCTGCACGGCGAGGAGATCTAGATCTCTCTCTAGTTCTGTCATCATTCTTCCTTTCACCTCTACGATCTACATACTTTGACAACTTTCCTCTTCGGATGAGTGTTTCAATATCGTTCTGAAGGGCTATGCAATTTTTGGTCATATGGCCATGATCTTTGTGAAACTCGCAATATTTGACCTTATTCCTCAGATCGGGATTTGTCTTCAGTTTCTCTGGCCACTTGATTTCCTCGCTATTCTTGATTTCTTCCAAAACATGATTAATACCCATTTTCAATGGGGTATAATTATCGTACTTCTTTAGGACTTCCAACGTTGTCCTATTATTCCTGTAATGCTTGTCACCACCATTTCCTTTCTGATCTTTCTTCTTAGATTTGTCGACCTCCACTTTTACTTCTTTATCCATATTCTTCTTCGCAGCCATAGCCTCCTCGGCATTCATAATTTTGGCTGCTTTTGCCATCAACTCGGACATAGTTTTAGGTGGATCTTTAGCCAAGGTGTAGTACAGCTTATTAGGCAGCAAACCACTCATCAAAGCAGTGATTGCTGTCTTTTCTTCGTAATCTGCGACTTCCAACTTTTCGTTATTAAAACGAGTTATGTAATCTCTAGTACTTTCACCTGATTTTTGTCTAACGCTTAACAAATGTGCTACTCGCTTTACCGGCTTCGCCCCAAAACAAAAATTGCTAATGAACAACTCGGCTAATTGAATAAAAGTTGAAATCTTACCCCGAGGAAGATTGTTATACCATATCTGTGCAGATCCGGTAAGAGTTCCCGAGAATGCTCTACACCTCATCTCGTCGGGGACGGCATATATGTCGGCAGCAGCTTGGTATTGTTCTATATGAAGTACAGGATCTGTCTTTCCATCGTACTTAGGGGTCACTACAGGTGCTTTGAATTTCGATGGTGTAGGGAAATCCACAATGGCTTGCACAAAAGGTGTCCCTTGAACAAAAGTTCTCTGTAAGGGGTTCCTCGCCTTAGCCATTTCTCCTAATCTATCCTCCAACCGTTGAATGGAACCTTTCCATGCTTCATTCCCTTCCTCAGGCCACCTAGTCCGAACAATTGATTGTTCTGACATAGCTTCCTGAGATTTATCTCGACGAGTAGCTGGTCGTGATTGTGCTGATCCTTCTCTTAAACCTGATGGTGGCCGTAAACTTCTCGATGGAGCTCTAGGTGGACTCATATTCCTCCTTAGTCCTAATCGACTGAAAGGATACACCCTGCTTAATCTTTCTAAAGCGCTAGTTCTCTCCGAGGAGAGAGTGATACGTTGATCTGTATCTGTGGCCCGTATTGATGAAGTTCGCCCAGGCTGATAAGAAGAATCATTAGATTCCTCATTGCGATATGACCCAGTACGTCAAAATCGCGATTGCCTACGATCACTCCTTTGCCCTGAATAGGTAGGTGCACCGCCTTGAAGAGTTTGAATGAGTTGCCTCATAGATTCTTGCATGGCGGTTTGTCCTTGAGCCAGATTCGTCATAATTCCGGCCAGATCTGGAGATGCAGATGGATTTGGAGGACTTCCAATATTTCCAGCATTTCGATTACTGGATTCTGGATTATCTGCCATTGATGATGTAGGATTTTTGGTGAAAAACGATAATAACAGTCGATTCCCACAGACGGCGCCAATCTGTTGATGTAAAAAACTAGATCGCTCTAATTATTCAATCACAGATAAATAAATAAGACAGAGATTTTTAAAGTGGTTCGGCTAGGAATAAAGCCTACGTCCACTGTTATGTTATTGCTGAGTGTTTGCAGAATTCTTGATTACAAGTTCTCTCAAGAAATTCCGGTCCCTTTGAATGGGATTGATACAAGGTATTTATAGCTTCGAGGCTGTACATGAAAGGGTCGATACATTAAATGATATACACATGAAAGGGCAATACATTTAATGCAGCGTGTGTGTCAAGAATATAAACATTCAATGAATAGTTGAGCTGTTGATTATCTGGCAATTAATGATATGACCGAGGTGCAGCTCGGACCGCCATAGTTGCTTGTTGATCAGGAGTTCCTCGGAGCACTAGAGTACCTCGGAGCACTAGAGTACCTCGGAGCGCTAGAGTTCCTCGGTGTATCCTCGTTGCTCGGAAAGAATCATGGTTGGTCGGGAAATGAACTTCCTCTCTGCTCGAATCATGGTTGGTCGGGAAATGAACTTCCTTTCTGCTATTGTGCCACGTAGATTGACACGTGTCTTCGTATTATTCGTCCACATCAGCATATTAATTTTGGTATCAACACCGACCAACCTTAGTTGGTGGATTTTTTTCCCAACCAACCGGAGTTGGTATTTTTGGGAACTTTTTATTCCCTACCAACCTTAGTTGGTGGATTTTCTTCCCAACCAACCGGAGTTGGTATTTCTGGGAAATTTTTATTCCCGACCAACCTTAGTTGGTGGATTTTTCTTCCCAACCAACCGGAGTTGGTATTTCTGGGAATTTTTTATTCCCGACCAACCTTAGTTGGTGGATTTTCTTCCCAACCAACCGGAGTTGGTATTTTTGGGAAATTTTTATTCCCGAACAACCTTAGTTGGTGGATTTTCTTCCCAACCAACCGGAGTTGGTATTTTTGGGAAATTTTTATTCCTGACCAACCTTAGTTGGTGGATTTTCTTCCCAACCAATCGGAGTTGGAATTTCTGGGAAATGCGTAGTGTGTAGCACTAGTACTCCGAAAAAAATTTAACAAAAGGAGAAAATTGGGCAAAACATCCACAACTTTTATTTATATTGAAGAAAACTGCATTATATAGGAATCCCCAACTACTGATAATATTTGCGAAGATGCTCTGCATTCCATGCATTCTCAAACTCCTCTCCTTCTAAAGTTTCAATCCTATATGTCCCTGGTCGAACAACCTCTGTTACTCGGTAAGGCCCATGTCAATTAGCTTCCAGTTTGTTGTGCTTTTGAATCACTTTCTTTAGCACGTAGTCTCCTTCCTTTAGATCGCATTTCTTCACTCTCTTGTTGTAGAACAGAGTTGTTCGTTGTTGGTATGCAGCGTTCCTGATTGCTGCTTCTTCTCTAACTTCCTCTAGCATGTCCAAATCTAACCTTCTCATCAAGTCGCTGACAGGGGAATTGAAAATTAGTACTCTGTATGTTGGGAGGCCCAACTCGGCAGGTATAACAGCTTCACTTCCAAATTCCAGCATATATGGAGATTCTCCTGTTGCTGCTCGGGGAGTAGTACGATAAGCCCATAGTACAGAATGTAGCTCGTTGATCCAATTTGCCTTTGCATCATTTAATCTTTTCTTCAAACCATTCAGCAACGTTCTGTTCGTCACTTCAGTTTGCCCATTGCTCTGGGGATGGCCTGGTGCAGAGTGGGTTTTTAATATATTCGACTGATGACAGTATGCAGCGAACTCCTCGTTGTCAAATTGTGTTCCATGGTCGGTGGTGAATGCATGGGAAAGACCATATCTACAGATGATATTCTTCCAAATAAATTGGTACACCTTTTTGTACATCATGTCGACAAGAGGCTCGGCTTCCACCCACTTAGTAAAGTAAACCACTACGACGACGAGATACTTAAACCTTCCTCTGGTCGTTGGAAGTGGCCTGACCAAGTCAATTCCCCACATGGCAAATGGCCAAGGGGAAGTAATGGGTGTCAACAATGCTTGGGGAGTTCTTCGGATAGAGGAGAAGCGTTGACATTTGTCACATTTCTTGGCATAGGCTATACAATTAGCCCTCATCATCGGCCAATAGTATCCCTTCGTCATTATCCTTTGCAAAAGTGTTCGACCTGCTACATGGGCTCCACACGATCCTTCATGGACTTCTTCTTTCAAGTCTTTCACCTCGGTGGGATGTACACATCTCTGCAAGCCAGCTATAATTCCTCGCCTATATAGAACACCATTGGTCAATACATAACAAGCATCTTTAAACTTCAGTTTCTTGGCTGCGAGTTTATCAGTTGGTAACTTCCCTTACTCAATATATTCCCTAATGGGATCCATCCAAGATGGTCCTAAATCAAGGGTAATAAAGTTCATCATCAGATGTTCATCTATGCTCCGACTAGCCAAGACTTCTATTGGGATTGTTCTTCATAACTCGACGCGGGTGGCTGAAGCTAAACGAGCTAAGGCATCTGCTCTGGCATTCTCCAATCTTGGTATTCTAATTATCTGCACTGCCAACATACTTGATAAAATCTCCATCGCTTTTGCATGATACCTGATCATTAATTCTCCTTTGGTTGCATATATTCCCAGTATTTGATTTACGATCAACTGCGAGTCACTGAATACAATAACTTGCTCTGCCCCCATGGTTTTTGCTAAATTAAGACCTGCAATCATAGATTCATATTCAGCCTCATTATTTGAAGTCTTGAATTGGAAGCGCAGAGCATACTCCATATCGACCTCATCCGGGCTGTTTAAAATAATCCCTGCCCCACAGCCTGTAGTGCAAGATGAACCATCCACATATAGGTTCCATATAGGTACCTCGTCTTCAAATTTTTGATCGGACAGAGTTCCTCGGTGGAATATTTGCTGCTTCCTTTTATCCTTCTCTAGCACTTCTTGTCGCTCGTCAACCATCTTCTCTTGATCGCCGACTAATTTTTTCCTTCTCGTCGACCAACTTCTTTTGTTCGTCGACCAGCGTAAGTTGATCAGGATTTAAATTCGTTGATCCTGTAACATCCACAGGTTTGTCGGTATCCAGCTTTTGCTCCACGGAGGTATCAGGATAGGTGAACTCTGCTATAAAATCTGCTACTGCTTGCCCTTTTAGTGACGATCTAGGCTCATACACTATGTCATATTCGCCAAGTTCTACTGCCTAGTACATCAATCTCCCTGATTTTTTTGGTTTATGAAGAGCTTGTCTCAATGGCATATCAGTATACACAACTATGGTATGAGCTTGGAAGTACGGCCTCATTCTCCTACTTGCCTCGATCAATGCTAGTGCCAATTTTTCCAGTCTTGGATATCTTATCTTTGCTCCTCGGAAGGCTTTGCTAGTGTAATAGATTGGTTTTTGCACTCCATTTTCTATTCTTACCAACGCCGAGCTAACTGCATTCTCCGATACTGCAAAATATAAGTACAATCTTTCCCCCAACACTGACTTAGATAACAATGGATGTGCTCCCAAATATTTCTTCAATTCTTGAAAAGCCATCTCGCATTCGTCATTCCATTCAAACGTTTTTCGGAGCATTTTGAAAAATGGGAGACAACTATATGTTGCTCGTGACACAAATCTATTAAGTGCTGCAACTCGCCCAGTGAGACTTTGCACTTCCTTCTTCGTCATTGGATAACATAGTCCCAATAAAGCCTTGATCTTCTCCAGGTTTGCTTCGATTCCTCGTTGGTTGACAATATACCCGAGGAACATGCCTTCTCGTACTCCGAATATGCACTTGGTGGGATTCAACTTCACTTGATATTTTATCTAGTTGATCAAAGGTCTGGCCTAAGTCAATTAGATGGTCATCAGCTTTCTTGCTCTTCGTCAGCATATCATCAACATAAACTTCCATGTTGCCACTGATTTGTTCTACAAAGACTTTGTTCATCAGTCGCTGATATGTTGCACCTGCATTTTTTAAACCAAAAGGCATACCATTATAACAATAAGTTCCCCTAGGGGTAATGAAAGAGGTACTTTCCCTGTCTTCAGGTTTCATTTTAATCTGGTTGTAACCAGAATAAGCATCCATGAAGCTCAACATCTCGTGTCCCGAGGTAGCATCTACTAATTGATCAATTCGGGGTAAAGGAAAATGATCCTTTGGACATGCCTTGTTGAGGTCGGTGAAATCTACACACATCCTCCATTTGTTGTTCTTCTTCTTCACCATCACCACATTTGCTAACCAATCTGGATATTTAACATCTTCAATAAAGCAAGCTTTCTGGAGCTTCTCGACCTCCTCTTGTATAGCTTGGTTCTTCTCGGGGCTGAACACTCTTCTTCTTTGCTTCACTGGCTTGATCTCCTTATTCACGTTGAGCTCATGACATAAGAAATTTGGGTCTATTCCTGGCATATCTTCATGACTCCAAGCAAAAGTTTGTTTTCTGCTTTTTAGGAAAACTATCAATTCCTGTTTGAGTGAGGCATCCAACGATGAACCTATTTGAGTTGTTCGTTTCGGGTGTTCGTCATCCAAAATGATATTTTCAGTCGCTTCTACCACCTGTCCTTTCACGAACTGTGAATCGTCTCTCGGATCCAATGTCTCAATCTCTGCACCTTCATCCACTTGATAGGTTGTAGTCTTTTTTCTAGACTTTTCCAATTCTTCTTGCTCGGCAGATGAGTAATAACACTCCCGAGCAACTTTTTGGTCATCCTTTACAACTCCCACTCCAAAATTAGTTGGAAATTTCAAGCATTGATGTACAGTAGATGGTACTGCTTCGAACTTCTTCAAACCTACCCTTCCCATGATGATATTGTAAGCTGACTGGACATTCTTATCCGTCACAAAGAAATGTACTCTTTCTATTCGACAAGCAGGCCATGTGCCGATGAACATATCCAACTTGATCGTCCCAAGTGGAAAGACTTTCTCGCCAGCAAACCCGAGGAGGGGCCTGTGACAGGGTTCCAACTGAGAAAACTTTAGATTTAAACTATCGAAACATGAGTAGAACATGATATCCGCCGAGCTACCATTATCCACCAGTACTCTTGAGATTATTACTTCCTTCATCCTCATTTTAATTACCAGCGGATCATCATGAGGATATAGTACACCTGCGAGGTCGTTCTTGGAGAAACCGATGACCAACTTTTCTTTGTTCACCTTCCTCGGGCAATCAGCCTCAGCTAGATTTATTCGCTGAATGTATGAACAAGCTTGAGCCTCATTGAGGTAAGCTTTCCTTTCCTCAGTAAGGTACCCACCTCCTGCATCTCCACCTGTAATAACATTACAATCAAATGATCCAAAATGATTTGAAAATACCTCATGTTCTGGCTATCTAGGTCTTTTGGGGAGATCGGGGTCGTCTTCTGGATCATCTTCATGATCTATTTTCTTGTTTTCTTCTGCTCGATGAGAGATCTAGACCTCTGTCTTACTCGTTCGTTGCTTTTCTTCTCATTTCTTCGATCAACATACTTGGCCAGCTTTCCACGTCTGATGAGCGCTTCGATTTTGTTCTGGAGAGCTATGCAATTTTTAGTCATGTGACCATGATCTTTATGGAACTCGCAATATTTGGCCTTATTCCTCCTGTCAGGATCTGACTTCATTTTCTCAGGCCAGTTTAGCTCCACGCTGTTCTTGATTTCTTCTAGAACGTGGTTGATGTCTACCTTCAAAGGAGTATAATTTTCGAATTTATTCAATACCTCCCATGATGGATTTGTTTTTGACTGCTTGTCACCATCATTGCTACTCTGCTCTTTCTTTTTAGTCTTATCAACCTCCATCATGGTCTCTTTGGTATCCATATTCTTCTTCGCAGCCATAGCCTCCTCGGTATTCATGACCTTAGTCGCTTTTGCCATCAGTTCTGACATGGTTCTGGGTGGATCTTTGGCCAAAGTGTAGTACAACTTGTTGGGCAGCAGCCCACTCATCAAAGCAGTAATCGATGTCTTTTTCTCGTAATCAATGACTTCGAGCTTCTCGTTATTGAAACGAGTTATGTAATCCCTGGTGCTCTCACCTGTTTTTTGCCTAACACTTAGCAAATGTGCACTCGTTTAACTGGTTTCGCTCCAAAGAAAAAATTCCAATGAAGATCTCGGCCAGTTGAAAGAAAGTTGAAATCTTTCCCCGGGGAAGATTATTGTACCATATTTGTGCAGATCCGATAAGAGTTCCTGAAAATGCCCTACACCTCATCTCGTCTGGCACTGCATAGATGTCGGTAGCAGCTTGGTATTGTTCTATATGAGGATAGGGTCAGTTTTTCCATCATATTTAGGGGTCACAACAGGCGCTTTAAACTTCGACGGTGTGGGAAAATCCACGATTGCCTGTATAAAAGGTGTTCCTTGGATAAAAGTTCTTTGTAGAGGATTCTTGGCTTTAGCCATTTCCCCTAGTCTATCCTCCAACCTTTGAATAGAGCCTTTCCATGCATCGTTTCCTTCCTCGGGCCTCCTGGTTCGAGTAATTCATCGTGTTAAAATTGCTTCCTGGGATCTATCATGACGAGCAACTGGTTATGATTGGGCAGAGCCCTCTCTTAGATCAGATGGTCGTCGAAAGTTTCTCGACACAGCCTTAGGAGGACTTTTATTCTTCCTAGGGCCCAATCGATCAAAAGGAGAAACCCTATTTAATCTCTCCAAGGCACTAGTCCTTTCTGTAGAGAGAGTGATATGTTGCTCAGTATCTGTGGCTCGTACTGACGAAGTTCGACCTGGTTGATAAGAAAAATCATCAGATCTCTCAGTACGATATGAATCGCTCTGCCTAATACGTAAAGAAAGCAAATGGGTATTTCTTTGAACACTTCGTTGTCCTGAATGGGTTGGTGCTCCACCCTGGATAGTTAGCATGAGTTATCGCATAGTCTCTTGCATGGTCGTCTGGCCTTGAGCCAAATTGGCCATAATTCCAGCCAGAACTTGGACATTTGGAGAAGCGGCTGGATTCGGGGGGTTTTCAGCGTTTCGATTACTGGGTTCAGGATTATCAGCCATTGGTGATATATTGTTTTGGTGAAAAACGATAATTACAGTCGTATTCCCACAGACGGCACCAATCTGTTGATGTAAAAAATTAGATTATCTCTAATTAATCAATCACAGATAAAAAAATAAACAAGATAAAAGATTTTTAAAGTGGTTCAGCCTTGAAGGAAAGGCCTACGTCCACTGTTTGTGTTATTGATGACCGTTAACAGAATTCTCGATAATCATTTTATTAAGAAATTCCTAGTCCCCTCACAATGAGGATGATACAATGTATTTATAGCCCTGAGGCTGTACATGTGAAAGGGTAATACATAGTTGTCCGATAGGCGTATACATTTGTATGATAATAATCAGCATTTAATGTGCATTTAATCCTCTTAATTGTCTGGTAATAAATGCTCTGATCGAGGTGCAGCTCGGATCGCCTATAAGCTGCTCGGACCACCCTAGTATCTCAGTATCCATGAGTTGCTCGGTGCAGTAAAGTTCCTCGGAGAGCACCTACTGCTCAGAGTATCTGAATTGGTCGGGGAAGTTGAGTTCCTCGAAGTCAAGGTGTTGTTCAGAAATGTTTGTTAGTGCCATGTAGATTGACACGTGTCTCCACTTAACTGAGCCACATCAGCAGACTAAATTTGGTATCAACACCTACTAATCCTAGGAAACTACGAATCTCCGTTACATTAGTTGATCTCGGCCAATCTAGTATAGCCTCGATCTTTTGAGGATCAACCGACACTCCCTCCTTGGATATGACATGTCCTAGAAAAGAAACACTAGGCAACTGATAAACACCCAAAAGTGTATATTTTATACCCCGAATAGATGCATTTTAGTCACTCGTTTTAATTAAAATTGGCCTTATGTCGTATTTTATTATTTTTTAGGTCAATACGCAGTCGCAGTGCTAAATAACGCTAATTCCAGTCAATTGCGAAGCAGAAGCGGTCAAAAGCGTGCATCGAAGATATTCAAAGAGATCGCGAAGTCTGGAGTTCATTCTAAGCTTGCCGCAATGTGATCCGATGCTCTGAACCAGTCACGTAACCTTAACCTAGCCCAAACCGAGCCCAGTCCATACCCCGAGCCGGTGTGTGTTAGTTTGTGCCTCTTTATTATTTTTCTAGATTTTATTTTTAGGATTTATTTAGATTTATTTAGAATTTTCTAGGATTTATTTTCTATTTTTCTATTCCTTTATTTTGATTTTGATTTTTATTAGTTTTTAATTTGTAATCTTTATTTAATTTTATTTTTATTAGGATTAGTTTTTAGGAATTTATTTTCTAGGTTTATTAGATTTTAATTTCTTTTATTTTAGTTTTATTAGGATTATATTTTTTTTAGGTTTAATATAGTTTTATTTTAATTTAATGAGATGTTAGTTCTTTTTTTAGTTTTAATAGATATTTTTTTAATCTTTAGTTTATTTTGATTTGATTTTTTTTAGATTTTTAGTTTTTATTTCTTTTATTATTTGAGTTTTTTTTAGGATGTTATTTTTTTAATTTTGTTAATTTTAATTTTTTAATTAAATTATTTTAATTTTTTTTTAGGGGTGCAAATTAAACACACACACTAGTTATCATACACCACACAAACTACCTCTTCCATACACTCACCCTCAACCCCCTAACCTACACCCACACACACACAAACATACCCTTCATCTTCAACCTTCAACCATCTCTCTCTCTCCTGCCCTCCATTAACACAACAAAACCCATTTCTATCTCAACCAAATCAACACCACAACCAGTGGCGGAACCAGGATTTTACATTGGGACGGGCTAAGAAGTAACTTACACATTATTCAAATAAAACAAACACAAATATTTAAATATTTAGACAATAGCATACCAAAATCGTCGATTCAAAATAGACAAAAGAGCGTTTTCGCTATATTTAGTCACATGTGACACAAAAAAAATACATCATATGAGCTAATGAAGTTGAATCCTACGATCCTTTCGTGAATCAAAATCATCTATTAGCAAATCCAAATCAATGCCTTCAGCAAGCTCTCTTTCAATTGTGAGTATCATGCAATCTTCGAGGAAATCATCACCCATCTTGTTACGGAGAGTTGTTTTTACAAGTTTCATAGCTGAAAAGGCACGTTCTGTTGATGTTGTGGAGACGAGAAGAGTCAATACAAGACGAATCAATCTATCAACTAAGCAATAGATATCCTTTTTCCTTGTTTCAGCTAATGTACAACACAATTCAGAGATTCTGGAAAAATTTTGAAAACTAGGATGAGTTGGAATATCAAGATCATAGTGTTGCAATTGACACCTCAATGTGCATACATCATCTTTGGAAAAATCAAGAGGATAAAATTTTTCTGCAAGCTTGCATATATCATCAATGTTAAATGACTTATAAGCATCACGAGGATCTAAAGCACAGCTAAGAATAAGAATTTCCATTGCCCCCTCGGAAAATCTACAATTTAACTCCATTATTTGAAAGTCGATTGCAACATTGAATGTATCGACTTGGTAGTGACGATAAATTGTAATATTATCTCGTTGCTGACAAGTACGCCGAGTGCCCACTTTATAACAAGCATCCATATTTGGGATCTCAATACCATGTTTTTCGCAAAACGACTGCACTTTATCAAAGAAGGAATTCCAACCAGTTTCCCTTAACTTTTGAAGAAGCCTTTTTGTTGTTGAAACAAGTTGCATAGCATTTACAATGTCTTGAGACTTTTGCTGAAGTGCTTGGCAAAGTATATCAGTGATCCCCATGATCTCATTCAATAAATGTAAAATAAATACAAATTCAAATGAGGTCATCGCATCATAAGCACCTTTAGCCTCTGAGCGTATAGGATGATTAGCACCATTTAACCAAAGATTTTCAACAATTTCACAAGAGGGGCCAAACAAATCAATCAAACTGCGAACAGAAATCAAGTGCGAGCTCCAACGAGTGGCTCCAGCACGATGTAATGACTTCCTTTGATTAACACCTCTTCCCGTTTGAAGTTCACCAAGTGCCACCTTATTTGCAACTTCAACAGCTTGTCTCAACTGCAATTCAGTTTGACGTTTTGGAGAAGCGCCAATAATATTGACAACAACATTCAACTTTGAGAAGAACAACCATATATCTTGCACATCTTTGGATGCCGAAACTAATGCAAGTTGTAACTGGTGGGCAAAGCAATGCACGTAATATGCATATGGACACTCCTTAAGAAAGAGGGCTTGTAATCCATTCCAAGATCCCCGCATATTGCTAGCGCCATCATATCCTTAACCCCGCATTTTATCAACATGTAGATCATAGCAAGAAAGTACCTCAACAATTTCTTTTTTAAGTGTCAAGGCAGTGGTGTCTTCTACGCTCACAATACCAAAAAATCGCTCGCGTACCACCCCTCCTTCATCAACAAATCTTATGACAATTGCCATTTGCTCTTTAATAGAGACATCTTGTGCTTCATCAACCAATATACAATAACTCCCATCACCAATTTCTTTACGAATCTTACTTCTCACATTATCACCAAGAATATTCAAGATTTCTTTTTGGATTAATGAAGAAGTATACTTCGCATTTCCTGGAGCTTTTTTTAAGACAACCTCAACAACTTTTTCATTATGATTTGCTATGTGTTTTATCAATTCAATAAAATTTCCAGCATTTAGTGAGTCAGGAGATTCATCATGAGCTCTAAATGCACATGCTTGAAATGCAAGCCAACGTGCACATTCAATTGATGTCTTTAAACGCAACCGATTCTTTTCAACAACTTCTTTAGACTGTGAATTCAAAACCCTTCGAATGTGTTGAAAAGGATTCATCAAATCTTCAGCTGATTGGACAGAACTCATATGGACTGAAGGAGTACAACCCATGTGTTTCAGAAAAGAACATTTGGGGCCACCAATCCTTTTCCAACTTTGGAACCCATCAACAGTAAATGCCGGTCGGGTGGGTGGATTAGTTTCAAACAAGAAACAATAAAAACAATATGCTCTATTCTTTTCAATAGAATACTCAAGCCAAGGGTATCTGTCAAACCAACCACTTTGAAAGCGGCGAATTTGTTTTTCGTATTGGATGGGTGGATATTCATGAAGTATGGGTTGATAAGGTCCCATTTTTAGGTATCTTTTTCGAATCTCATCCCGGTCATCAACGGGTTGTTGCCAAATTTGTAGACGCAACCCAGGATCTCGAGTGAAAGTGTTGTCTTCTTCAATAGGTTCAACCCTTTGAATTTTAGGAGGTGGCTCGGGGGAGACTGAACGAGTATAATTCGTCAATATAGGCGCATGTGAATCATTTTTTGGTTTGAAAAATGATAACAAAGTTTTTCTTGACATTGGAACCTAAAATAATGCCCAAAAAAATATAAATTAGTTAATAATAAAAAAGAATTTAAAGCCCTAATTTCAGCAAGTAAATGAAAATAAAAATGTAGGTAATAAAAATCCTAATTACAACAATAAAGTCCCAAAATTGATAAAATCCCTAATTAAAAATTAGCTTGATAAAAGTCCTAAATAAAAGTTATTTGTTGTAGTTCTTGGTATATCTAACAAACAATTTATTATTTCTATAGTAAGACTGTAAGTGTGTGAGATAGATAATAAAAGTTTGAAACAAATTATATGAACAATTGGAGAGAATATGAGGAGCAAACATTCAAGAATAAAAACTTACCAAGTGAATAGGGCAGCAGCAGCAGGGCAACAGCAGCTGCGGCGGGTCCGGACCGGAACAGGGGTGGCTGGCCGGCAGGCTAAACAGGGCAGGGGAGGGGACTGAGATGAGAGAGCAGCATCAGGTATTTGGTTTTGGACGGATAGAGAAAAGGGGTTTTGTGTTGTGTTGTGGCTTGTGTGGGTCTTTATGTTTTGTTTTAAGTTTAAAGAAAGGGGAGGGCTGAACTGTAATTTCTCTAAAATTTACACTATTTTTTTTTTATCTGAGGCGGGCTGGAGCCCCTCCCAGCCCTCTCTTGGTACCGCCCCTGACCACAACCCGAGCCCCTACCGACCTCCACCTCGCCTCAAACCCCCAACTCCACCTATTCCCTGTCGGTCGAAACTCCGGACCAACTCCGGCGACGCAACAGTACCGTTTCCAGCCGAAATCACCTCACCCCTCCGACGGTGACTAAACCCCACGAAAAATGCCCCGACCCGCGAACCTCCAGCTAGCCTTAATCCGATCCGCGACGACCCTTACCCGGATGGATCTCCCACCAAACCCACTTGAAATCGAAATCACCAAACCCACCTGCCATTGTCATTCCAAAAAAATCGGACCTCCAAATCACAAAATATAAACCCAACCATTTTCAACCTTAGCCAAATCCCAATGCCACAAAAATATCTCAAGGCAAAGCATCATGGGTATGGTTTTAAAAGAAAAGGAGCTCAAGTAAAAGAGGAGACTCTCAGGCGCAGGGGCGGTACCAAGAGAGGGCTGGGAGGGGCTCCAGCCCGTCTCAGATAAAAAAAAATAGTGTAAATTTTAGAGAAATTACAGTTCAGCCCTCCCCTTTCTTTAAACTTAAAACAAAACATAAAGACCCACACAAGCCACAACACAACACAAAACCCCTTTTCCTCTATCCTTCCAAAACCAAATACCTGCTGCTGCTCTCTCATCTCAGTCCCCTCCCCTGCCCTGTTTAGCCTGCCGGCCAGCCGCCCCTGTTCCGGTCCGGACCCGCCGCAGCTGCTGTTGCCCTGCTGCTGCTGCCCTATTCACTTGGTAAGTTTTCATTCTTGAATGTTTGATCCTCATCTTCTCTCCAATTGTTCATATAATTTGTTTCAAACTTTTATTATCTATCTCACACACTTACAGTCTTACTATAGAAATAATAAATTGTTTGTTAGATATACCAAGAACTACAACAAATAACTTTTATTTAGGACTTTTATCAAGCTAATTTTTAATTAGGGCTTTTATTAAGCTAATTTTTAATTAGGGATTTTATCAATTTTGGGACTTTATTGTTGTAATTAGGATTTTTATTACCTACATTTTTATTTTCATTTACTTGCTAAAATTAGGGCTTTTAATTCTTTTTTATTATTAACTAATTTATATTTTTTTGGGCATTATTTTAGGTTCCAATGTCAAGAAAAACTTTGTTATCATTTTTCAAACCAAAAAATGATTCACATGCGCCTATATTGACGAATTATACTCGTTCAGTCTCCCCCGAGCCACCTCCTAAAATTCAAAGGGTTGAACCTATTGAAGAAGACAACACTTTCACTCGAGATCCTGGGTTGCGTCTACAAATTTGGCAACAACCCGTTGATGACCGGGATGAGATTCGAAAAAGATACCTAAAAATGGGACCTTATCAACCCATACTTCATGAATATCCACCCATCCAATACGAAAAACAAATTCGCCGCTTTCAAAGTGGTTGGTTTGACAGATACCCTTGGATTGAGTATTCTATTGAAAAGAATAGAGCATATTGTTTTTATTGTTTCTTGTTTGAAACTAATCCACCCACCCGACCGGCATTTACTGTTGATGGGTTCCAGAGTTGGAAAAGGATTGGTGGCCCCAAATGTTCTTTTCTGAAACACATGGGTTGTACTCCTTCAGTCCATATGAGTTCTGTCCAATCAGCTGAAGATTTGATGAATCCTTTTCAACACATTCGAAGGGTTTTGAATTCACAGTCTAAAGAAGTTGTTGAAAAGAATCGGTTGCGTTTAAAGACATCAATTGAATGTGCACGTTGGCTTGCATTTCAAGCATGTGCATTTAGAGCTCATGATGAATCTCCTGACTCACTAAATGCTGGAAATTTTATTGAATTGATAAAACACATAGCAAATCATAATGAAAAAGTTGTTGAGGTTGTCTTAAAAAAAGCTCCAGGAAATGCGAAGTATACTTCTTCATTAATCCAAAAAGAAATCTTGAATATTCTTGGTGATAATGTGAGAAGTAAGATTCGTAAAGAAATTGGTGATGGGGGTTATTGTATATTGGTTGATGAAGCACAAGATGTCTCTATTAAAGAGCAAATGGCAATTGTCATAAGATTTGTTGATGAAGGAGGGGTGGTACGCGAGCGATTTTTTGGTATTGTGAGCGTAGAAGACACCACTGCCTTGACACTTAAAAAAGAAATTGTTGAGGTACTTTCTTGCTATGATCTACATGTTGATAAAATGCGGGGTTAAGGATATGATGGCGCTAGCAATATGCGGGGATCTTGGAATGGATTACAAGCCCTCTTTCTTAAGGAGTGTCCATATGCATATTACGTGCATTGCTTTGCCCACCAGTTACAACTTGCATTAGTTTCGGCATCCAAAGATGTGCAAGATATATGGTTGTTCTTCTCAAAGTTGAATGTTGTTGTCAATATTATTGGCGCTTCTCCAAAACGTCAAACTGAATTGCAGTTGAGACAAGCTGTTGAAGTTGCAAATAAGGTGGCACTTGGTGAACTTCAAACGGGAAGAGGTGTTAATCAAAGGAAGTCATTACATCGTGCTGGAGCCACTCGTTGGAGCTCGCACTTGATTTCTGTTCGCAGTTTGATTGATTTGTTTGGCCCCTCTTGTGAAATTGTTGAAAATCTTTGGTTAAATGGTGCTAATCATCCTATACGCTCAGAGGCTAAAGGTGCTTATGATGCGATGACCTCATTTGAATTTGTATTTATTTTACATTTATTGAATGAGATCATGGGGATCACTGATATACTTTGCCAAGCACTTCAGCAAAAGTCTCAAGACATTGTAAATGCTATGCAACTTGTTTCAACAACAAAAAGGCTTCTTCAAAAGTTAAGGGAAACTGGTTGGAATTCCTTCTTTGATAAAGTGCAGTCGTTTTGCGAAAAACATGGTATTGAGATCCCAAATATGGATGCTTGTTATAAAGTGGGCACTCGGCGTACTTGTCAGCAACGAGATAATATTACAATTTATCGTCACTACCAAGTCGATACATTCAATGTTGCAATCGACTTTCAAATAATGGAGTTAAATTGTAGATTTTCCGAGGGGGCAATGGAAATTCTTATTCTTAGCTGTGCTTTAGATCCTCGTGATGCTTATAAGTCATTTAACATTGATGATATATGCAAGCTTGCAGAAAAATTTTATCCTCTTGATTTTTCCAAAGATGATGTATGCACATTGAGGTGTCAATTGCAACACTATGATCTTGATATTCCAACTCATCCTAGTTTTCAAAATTTTTCCAGAATCTCTAAATTGTGTTGTACATTAGCTGAAACAAGGAAAAAGGATATCTATTGCTTGGTTGATAGATTGATTCGTCTTGTATTGACTCTTCTCGTCTCCACAACATCAACAGAACGTGCCTTTTCAGCTATGAAACTTGTAAAAACAACTCTCCGTAACAAGATGGGTGATGATTTCCTCGAAGATTGCATGATACTCACAATTGAAAGAGAGCTTGCTGAAGACATTGATTTGGATTTGCTAATAGATGATTTTGATTCACGAAAGGATCGTAGGGTTCAACTTCATTAGCTCATATGATGTATTTTTTTTGTGTCACATGTGACTAAATATAGCGAAAACGCTCTTTTGTCTATTTTGAATCGACGATTTTGGTATTCTATTGTCTAAATATTTAAATATTTGTGTTTGTTTTATTTGAATAATGTGTAAGTTACTTCTTAGCCCGTCCCAATGTAAAATCCTGGTTCCGCCACTGCTCAGGCGACAAAAAATACGCAGAGAGAGAGAGAGAAATAGTGTATATTATGTACAGTTTAGGTTGATAAAAAATTTCCAAAAAATTCCAAAAAAAATTATTTTAGTTTTAGAATAAATTTTAGGTTTGTTTTTTTATTCTTTTTGGTGTAATCAAGTACTGAATTTGTGAGAAGATTGAGATGCGTGTTCATGCACAGTTGACACAAGAAAAACATTACGTATCGTATTCTTTCCCTCTTGTTTCAATTTTGATTAATGCTATTGTGATAGTTGTTTATTCTAACATGAGAATGTTTGATTAAACACCCCGTTCAAGGGGTGGGATGCACTGCGTATGATATCAGTTTAATTAATTGGTTTCTTTAATTTTATATTTCTAGGTAAATTAATTTTAACTGTCACCAATTAATTTATGTAACGAGAGTTAGTAAATTAATTGAACGAATTAATGTTTGAATGTTGGAATCGAACTAGAGATAGGTTTTTTCGATAATTAAATATTAATTCGGTACTGAAATTTGAGGATCGATATTGTTTTCTTTAAATTGATTCTAGCGAGTAATTTTCTGAAAATAGTGTAGTCCTAATTTTTCATCGTGTAACATTTTTTTAATTAATTTTTTGAAAAAGATTTTATTAAATTTATAATTTTAACGAGAGTTAGATTATCGATTTAATATTATCTCGAAATATTTCAAAATTAATAAACTGAGGAATTAAAATGATTGAAAATGCAGTGTAATTCCATCTCTTGACCTTCTCACATATTTCACACTCGGTTGCACATTTTTTTCATTCTTTAGTCATTTATTAATTTTTAGCATTTGTTAGTTAATTTTTCCCTTGAAATTATTTTTAAAAATAAAAAAAAAATTAGAAAGATTTTCATAAAAAAATTAGAATTGCACGTTTTCATATTAATTGTTTCACCTTGAAAGTAGGATTGATACCCGTACTTACCGTAATACGCGTTATTTTTAGACAAGTTTTGTAGGTACTCAATGAAATTTTGAGAGTGGCTTTTGCACAACAACGACACATACGCAGAAAGCAAATTATCAAATGGCGTCGTTGCCGCTTTCTTGACGTGGAGACATGATTGAAGACTTGTAATTTTATTTATTTTTAGTGTAGTTCTTCCTCCTCCCTCCCTCTTAGACTGGTTGTATTGGATTATTTTTTTAAGATTGTGTATTTATTTTGGCACATTTCGACACCGATTTTTTGTAATAATTATTCATAACAAAAAAAGCGAAAAGGGAAACCGGAAAAGGTAGAGAGAGAGCGTCCAAGGCGAGGATTTTTTAAGCCTCTCTACTTTGGGTCAGTAGGACTCCCGAGGACGACTGAGATAGGCGAGATCTCCCCTCGGTCGACTCAACTCGGTCTTCGCCCCACGTGTGTAAAAATCGTGGGACGTACAATTTTTTTTATCCATCGCGACTCTCCTGCCAACGAGTTCACTTTTTGCGTGAATAATTGCTCCTATGTTCTTTTAATTTCTGCATTGCACATAAATTGAATGGTTTGATGAATTAATTTACCTAAGACCTAGACCCGGTCATTGAAACGAGAAGGGATTTCATCACCCGACTCACTCGCTTATCCATTGTGTGCTACCCTAGCTGTCATTAAATTTAAAATCAATCAACTAGCTAGCCCCGTAGGAACACATTTTTGCAACAGGCGATCATAAAAATAAATTCCGTGCATTTTGTCGCCCGCGGACTTAATTATAATTTGACTACCCCTTTCACTAATTTTGAAGATAATAATTGGCTACGTGCTCGTTCGGATTTTTTCTTGACTCGTGTGTGTCCAATTCCATTCTTTCGGTAGTCGGGTTTTGTTAGTTCGCTCAAATCAAGAGTCCATTTTCTTCCATTTCGAAAAAAAAAAATCCCAAAAATATTTTCCTTTTTTTAAATATTTTCAAAAATCCCAAAAAGATTTTTTTTTCCATATTTAAAATACCAAAAAGATTTTCCTTTTCTTATTTTCAAAAATCACAAAAATATTTTCTTTTCTTTTGAAAAATATTTAAAAACCAAAAAAAATCTTCCTCTTGTCATGGCCGAAGAACGTCCTTTACGGGAATACTTTGGCCATTTCACCTTCTCTCGAAGTTTGTTTGATGATAAGCCCAAATCGAACCTTCATTCATTAATTGATGGCTTTAACTCTCAAACGCACACAGTTGATACTCCTGTGTCGTCCACGCACACATCTCATCTTCCACCACCTCCGGTGACGAGTGTCAACCCATCACCTGCTTTGCCGTTCACACACTGCTTTCTCAGCGATCACTTGTCCCATGAGTGTCCATTTATATTCTCTCCATCTGAATCCACCTTGGAACATGTGTATCCCTATGACACTATTTTGGACCCACCCTCGACGTATTGTCACGACATATCTAATGTCGAGGGGTATGAGTACCCGAGCTATTCATGGAGGCCTGATCATCCTTCCATGCACTATGAATCCCAACGCCATGTTGTGGATCCGTACGGTTTCCCACAGTCATCATCGCCACATTGTGCACCTCATACCTATCAGTCCCCTTCATATGCTCCTCATGCTGATCACACTTTTGTCCCTCATGGAGATGCTTCTCCCGTGAATGCTACACTTGACCCTGCTCCACACACTTCATATGAGTATTCTCCTCATCCTAGTGTTTCTAGCGAGTTGTGTCCACCTCACCCACCACCTTGCACATCTGCTCTCGAGAGCCTCTTACATAAGTTTGTGCACACACTTCAATCTCAAACTGAATCACTTCAAAGGCTTGAACAACGATTATATGATTTTGAGTGTGCAAACGAGACGGATTCCAAGTCGACCTATTCTTACACCTCCGCGGGATGATGATGTTTCTTCTTGTGCCATCAATTTTAAGTGTGACCAACCCTATCCTCCTGAGAATCTTGAAGTTGCGACCACCGCGTGGTCCGAGCACCAAGTTGACAATTGTGTTGACATATCCACTATTTGTAAGACTAATCCCACACCACCCTACCCTCTCGAACCCAACATTGAGGTTCGCCTTTCCCCTTCCATAGAATCCTTATTTATGCCTGAGCCTACACCTATTGAGCCCACTGCGTGTGTTCCCGAGGAACCACTTCATCCTAGGTTAGCTCCGGCTACGAGTGCTCACCATTTTCTTGATATTGAATCCGAGATGGTTTCTACCTCTCTTAATATGGATCCTACATATTTGGCTCCCTTTGAGCCGAATATTGATGTAGATTCATCTATCTCAAATCTTAACGCCTCGTTAGATCCTTTCACGACCTCGGATGGTGACGTAATGGTGGCTAAGTTGATCACTCCCTCATTTATTTCCACCCCTCCTTCTACGAGTGCCCTTGAGGATCACTCTGAGTTTCATGAGGAGTGTGCATCTCCTACTCGTGAGTTAGATCATCATCCCCCACCCCTTGTCCCACCCGATCCACCCACTGTCCCTTCCACCCCACCACTTGATTTGGACCTTGTTATTGCACCTCACCTGTTCCCATCTACGTATTTAGGTCCTCACCTACATCCATCCTCCACCCTAGTACTCCACGATCACATTTGTGCATTTTTCATCGACACCACTATCTATGAGAGTATTTGTGCTACTCTAATCTTTCGTGACACCGAGCTTCTTATTTTATGCACACCACTACCTTGTGGTGTTAATTTTTTCCATCTACTGTTCCCTGGCGTGTCACGGCATGACCATTATCATCGTCCATTTATAGAATGGTTGTGCACTTTCTCTGAGGCCCACTCCATTATTCTTGCCAAACCATTTTGCCTCCCCCACCAACTTGAGCACCATTCTTACAGGGCCTTTGTTGCCCTCACCTTTACGCTAAATAAGGCCCGTGATCGGTGCCTGTTCACCCTACCCACACACCCCTGGTCCACCGATGCTTTGCATCGAGTGATGCACTTTGCCATACAAGTGCATTTACCTCTTCTTTATCCTTTATCCAGCAAGACTGGCGCTTCAGTCTTGTTTGGGGGTGATTCTCATCACCCAATTTTTTTTGCCACCCGTGCTTTCCTAGTTTCTATCCTTAGGGTGAGATTGGTTCGGTCTGGCTGAAGATGTTAAACTTAGCGCTACCGGGAGGCAGCCCGTCGTTTATTGTTTCTGAGTATGAGTCTTACCCTGTTTGGGGGTGGTGTTTCACACCACCCAATGCTTTTCACATGCTTTTTAGACTTGTACGTCTTTTTGTATCACATATGTTCTTCAGGTTTCATCTATGCTCCAGAGTGCGGTACATTTTCACTAGTGGTTCATTATGGTAATATCTTTCCTCCCTTGTGCTTTTTATTTTTATATATGGTTTTAAACATCGAGGACGATGTTCTCTTTTGTTTGGAGTGGAAAATTTATCAAAATAGTACCTCTTTTGAAAATTTTCAGAAACAAGTGATTTTAAACTTTTTGTGCAGTTAAATAAATTTTTATGATATGAATTGTCTATCATCCCTCTTTTAGAAATCTCGAAATAACCGTGTTCGAACCCAAAAATTGTGTTTTTTATAATAAATTAATTAATACCTCTTAAAGCGTATTTGCACTATGAATTCCTAAACTCGGCAATTTTCACTATCACGTTCACAACCAAAAGTTGAAGAGTAACTATATTCTTAAGAGAGCCTTAAAAGATCACTAGTGTAGACTTAAACCCGTGATATATGAGCTATTCACCTTTTTTAGGATTTTTACATATCTCAGAGTCATAAGTTGACTCAACTTTCTTTGGATACCGCATTTAGTCGTTGTATGATCTCATCATTGTTTCAAATTTGGCCTAATCACTGAGAATGCCATTACTTTCGAGTTGTAAGAAACATGTGTCTTGTAGTTTGTCCTGAGCACTAAACCGATTTTTCATACACTTACCATTTTTACCCTTCACTCCACCTATTATCATTCCATGATTTTCTTATCCATATGTCCCAAATACCATCCATCATTGCCATCATTTTTGAGAAAAAAAGTGTTTTAAATTATCAACGTAAATTGTCTTCATTTTCGTTATGAAAAGAAAAATGCATCGCAATATAAAAATATATATATATAAAAAAAAAAAGATAGAAAAATGAGCAAAGAAAAAAAAATAGAAAAGAAGAAAAATAAAGCATGCGATCATAAGTTCAAATGATGAAGACAATAGTCAGTTAAAGTGTGTTTCATTCTTCTCAAAAACCCTATCATTCATCTTCTTCATTTCATTATCCCTGCATACCTTTCACAAACCCCATTTTTCACCCTTGGTAAAGTGTTCGGGCAAATGAAAAGATTATATGGTGAATAATTCGACATTCTCGACATAGTGATTAAGCATTCGTTCATGAGATCAAATTTCTTTCATGTATCTGTCCTTTTTTTATAAAGTGTGTGAGACGTTTGAACTTGTTTACATTTACTCACATCCTCACACACTAGAGAGATACACTTACCCAATTCTCAGAGAGTTCGATTCAGAGAGATATATCTAGTGAGAATTGAAGTCAAAGCGTCGATTCTATAAAGGCAATCTTAGAATTACTCTAATGATACTTCAGATTGTTTCCCACTACACATGCTGAGTTTTAGGAAGGATTACGCTTTTGGTATTAAGTAATTTTATATCTTATTTTGATAATTGAATACGGTGTTCCTTGACGTCCTTTTAAAGTTGGGTTGTATAGCATGTCATCATCTACTCAGATACTGCATTTAATTAAGTTTTTGAATTTTGTGGGTATATTCACTGCAAACCCTCATGAGACACCACTCGTCCTGTAGGGCAACCTATAGGTTTAACAGCTTGTTGCACATGCTAAGTGCAATCGTCAGTGCCTACGAAAGTGGCATATTTTTTGTTACTTATCTATATTTTCTCTCTAATTTTTGCTCGAGGACTAGCAATGTTCTGTTTGGGGGTGGTGTGATAAGCACCCAAAAGTGTATATTTTATACCCCGAATAAATGCATTTTAGTCACTCGTTTTAATTAAAATTGGCCTTATGTCGTATTTTATTATTTTTCAGGTCAATACGCAGTCGCAGTGCTAAATAACGCTAATTCCAGTCGATTGCGAAGCAGAAGCGGTCAAAAGCGTGCATCGAAGAAATCCAAAGAGATCGCGAAGTCTGGAGTCCATTCTGAGCTTGCCGCGTTGTGATCCGATGCTCCGAACCAGTCCCGTAATCTTAACCTAGCCCAAACCGAGCCCAGTCCATACCCCGAGCCGGTGTGTGTTAGTTTGTGCCTCTTTATTATTTTTCTAGATTTTTATTTTTAGTCATTTTATTTTTAGGATTTATTTAAATTTATTTAGAATTTTCTAGGATTTATTTTCTATTTTTCTATTCCTTTATTTTGATTTTGATTTTTATTAGTTTTTAATTTGTAATCTTTATTTAATTTTATTTTTATTAGGATTATTTTTTAGGAATTTATTTTCTAGGTTTATTAGATTTTAATTTCTTTTATTTTAGTTTTATTAGGATTATATTTTTTTAGGTTTAATATAGTTTTATTTTAATTTAGTGAGATGTTAGTTTTTTTTAGTTTTAATAGATATTTTTTTAATCTTTAGTTTATTTTGATTTGATTTTTTTTAGATTTTTAGTTTTTATTTCTATTATTATTTGAGTTTTTTTTTAGGATGTTATTTTTTTTTAGTTTTGTTAATTTTAATTTTTTTTTAGGGGTGCAAATTAAACACACACACTAGTTATCATACACCACACAAACTACCTCTTCCATACACTCACCCTCAACCCCCTAACCTACACCCACACACACACAAACATACCCTTCATCTTCAACCTTAAACCATCTATCTCTCTCCTACCCTCCATTAACACAATAAAACCCATTTCTATCTCAACCAAATCAACACCATAACCCGAGCCCCTACCGACCTCCACCTCGCCTCAAACCCCCAACTCCACCTATTCCCTGCTGGTCGGAACTTCGACCCAACTCCGGCGACGCAACAGCAGTGTTTCCGATCGGAATCACCTCACCCCTCCGACGGCGACTAAACCCCACGAAAAACGCCCCGACCCGCGAACCTCCAGCCAGCCTTAATCCGATCCGCGACGACCCTTACCCGGATGGATCTCCCACCAAACCTACTTGAAACCGAAATCACCAAACCCACCTGCCATTGTCATTCCAAAAAAATCGGACCTCCAAATCACAAAATATAAACCCAACCATTTTCAACCTTAGCCAAATCCAAATCCCACAAAAATCTCACAAGGCAAAGCATCGTGGGTATGGTTTTAAAAGAAAAGGAGCTCAAGTAAAAGAGGAGACTCTCAGGCAACAAAAAATACGCAAAGAGAGAGAGAAACACTGTATATTATGTACAGTTTAGGTTGATAAAAAATTTCCAAAAAATTCCAAAAAAAATTTATTTTAGTTTTAGAATAAATTTTAGGTTTGTTTTTTTATTCTTTTTGGTTTAATCAAGTGCTGGATTTGTGAGAAGATTGCGACGCGTGTTCATGCATAGTTGACACAAGAAAAAAATTGCGTAACGTATTCTTTCCCTTTTGTTTCAATTTTGATTAATGCTATTGTGATAGTTGTTTATTCTAACATGAGAATGTTTGATTAAACACCCCGTTCAAGGGGTGGGATGCACTGCATATGATATCCGTTTAATTAATTGGTTTCTTTAATTTTATATTTCTGAGTAAATTAATTTTAACTGTCACCAATTAATTTATGTAACGAGAGTTAGTAAATTAATTGAACGAATTAATGTTTGAATGTTGGAATCGAACTAGAGATAGGTTTTTCTGATAATTAAATATTAATTCGGTATTGAAATTTGAGGATCGATATTGTTTTCTTTAAATTGATCCTAGCGAGTAATTTTCTGAAAATAGTGTAGTCCTAATTTTTCATCGTGTGACATTTTTTTAATTAATTTTTTGAAAAAGATTTTATTAAATTTATAATTTTAACGAGAGTTAGATTATCGATTCAATATTATCTCGAAATATTTCAAAATTAATAAACTGAGGAATTAAAATGATTGGAAATGCAGTGTAATCTCATCTCTTGACCTTCTCACATATTTCACACTCGGTTGCACATTTTTTTCATTCTTTAGTCATTTATTAATTTTTAGCATTTGTTAGTTAATTTTTCCCTTGAAATTGTTTTTAAAAATAAAAAAAAATTAAAAAGATTTTTTCATAAAAAAATTAGAATTGCACGTTTTCATATTAATTGTTTCACCTTGAAAGTAGGATTGATACCCGTACTTACCGCAATACGAGTTATTTTTAGACAAGTTTTGTAGGTACTCAAGGGAATTTTGAGAGTGGCTTTTGCACAACAACGACTCATACGCAGAAAGCTAGTTATCAGCAACCAAAATTCACACTTCTTTAATTTCGCATATAATTTCTCTTTCCTAAGGATTTGTAATATTATCTCCAAATCCTTCTCGTGTTCTTCAATACCTTTGGAATAAATAAGGATGTCATCAATGAAAACAACCACACACTGATCCAGATATTTCCTAAACACTATATTCATCATATCCATAAAAGCGGCTGGTGTATTAGTTAATCCAAATGGCATCACAAGAAATTCATAGTGACCATATCTAGTACGAAAAGCTTATTTCTATATATCCTCTTCCTTAATCTTCAATTAGTGATAGGCTGACATAAGGTCAATCTTCGAAAATACTTGCGCACCTTGCAGTTGGTCAAACAAATCATCTATACGAGGTAAGTGGTATTTATTCTTAATGGTCACCTTCTTTAGTTCACGATAATCTATACATAACCTCATCGTACCATCCTTTTTTTTAACAAATAACACTGGAGCATCCCAAGGGGATATACTACGTCTAATAAAACCCTTGTCTAACAGATCTTGTAATTGAACTTTTAATTCCCTTAATTCTAAAGGTGCCATGCGATAAGGTGGTTTTGATATTCGTGTAGTCCTAGGAACAAGGTCAATGGTAAATTCTACTTCTCTACTAGGAGGTAAACTGGGCAAATCATCTGGAAAAATCTTAGCTATAGGAATATCTTCTAAACTAGTCTCTTTTGTTTGCAAATCAATAACACTGGTAAGGAATCATTGACATCCTTTCTTAAGAAAACTACAAGCTTGCATTGCAGAGATAATACGCATGGGAGATAAGATGCTAGTTCCTTCAAAACTGAATTCTGGTTGGTTAGGAATTTGGAAAATAACTCTCTTCTCAAAACAATCCACCCTAGCATGATATGATGCTAACCAATCCATCCCCAAAATGACTTCAAAATCTCTTATGTCTAAAACTATCAAATCAGCGAATAGTTGATGACTACTGACATTTATAGGGCATGACTTATACATTAATGGTCCCATCAATAACTCACCTGAAGGAGTAGAAACGTGTATGCTATGATTCAAGGGTTCAGGAATATTAGGAAAGCGATTAAAAAAATGTACAGACACAAATGAATGGGTAGAACCAGGATCTATTAAAACTTGAAAAGGTTGTGCATATATAGAAAGTGTACCTGACACTACCGTATTAGAAGCCTTTGCATCGAAAAGATTAAAAACTCTACCTTGTCTGCCTTGATCCTTATTGTCATTAGAAGTGTTTGTTGTTACCTTCCCTTTGTTAGGACAATCTCGTATTTTATGTCCCTTTTGGCCACACCCAAAGCACCTTCCCGTCTCCAGGTAACATGGTCGCCCTCTATGAATATTACCACAGCGTTGGCATTTTTTAACATTAAAGGGTTTGTTTACTAAAGGTTGACCTATATTAGGTATAGTCCTAAAGGGTTTGTTATTGGGGTTCCTTCCTCTTTGTTCTCCAAACTTTCTCTTCCCCTCTCTAACCTGATTATATTCTTCACTATCCTTCTCAGCTATTGTTTCCCTAGCCACCACGTCATTATATGATGTCAACTTCAGGATGGAAATTCGGCTACGAATATTAAACCTTAGCCCACGTTCAAACTTCTTGGCTCTTAAAACATCGGTTATCATAACATGAGGTGAAAAACGGGATAACTCAGTAAACTTTGCCTCGTATTGACTAACCGTCATATTTCCTTGAACCAGACTCATGAAGTCAGCTGCTTTTTGGTCTTGCACCGTTTCGAGAAAGTATTTCTCGTAGAATATCACTAATAAGTCATTCTAACCTATGGGATTATTCCTTTCCCCATGAATTCTCTTAGTCATTCTCCACCAATGTTCGGCTTCACCTTCTAACATGAATGTTCCAAATGAAACCCGTTTTTCATCTGTACACTTAAGAACATCGAACATCTTTTCCATTTGCATCACCTAATTTTCTGCTTCAGTGGGGTTAGGAGTACCTTTAAAAGACGGCAGATTCAACTTCTTGAACTGTTCAGTAGTACAACTACTTAGTTTAAGATTCCTTGATGCTCCATTATTCACCTGATGCTCCACAATTCTTGCTAGACTTTCAATTGCCTTGTATGCACCTTCTAGTCCTTCCATACTCGACTAATTCCTAGAGTTGATCTTGCCTTGGTCATTTTCTACAGTCATGGCCAAACGTAAGATGTATTATACTAGCCCAAGATTGCAATTTAGAAGAACAATGATATATCAATAATTATATATATATATATATATATATATATATATATATATATATATATATATATATATATATATAGTGTAAGACATGTAGAGGGTTATCACATAAGTCGGATATTTAATCATGTATTCTATGTATGGAAACTTAAAATCTATAACGTTTGAAACTTATGTTCAGTAGTCTACGGGTTCATAACCTATGCTCTGATACCACCTCTGTCACGACCCCATCCCAAATAGTAGTGGGGAACGAGTGTCTTGACATGCCACCAAGGCAACAAATATTCTGACTTAAATTGTTTCCTTAATTAAATGCAGCGAAAATACAATTACATGGTTATGAATCGTAAAATACTGAAATTTAAGGAATTACGTCATCAGAGCTTTCTAAAAGGAAACTTCATTTATATTACAAGTAACAACGAGTTATAACTTTAAAACGAAATTTAAAACTTATTACAAGGGAGCCAAACAGGCTCTATATGATATAACAACTTTTTACTTAAAATAACAAAAAGATCTCTAAAAGCTAAATCTTCCATATAGTCCTCTTACGTTCCCTCCAAGCCTACTTATTTCCTGAAAAATGGTTAGTCATACAACATCAGCTAAAATCTGAGTGAGGTTTAATCTCTAGACATTCCAGGGTTTTCAGAAAATAGATACCTATTCAAGTCAACAGAAAAGGCATATACATATATGGATAGGAACTTGCAGTAAATAGATATATATTTTGAAATGAAAGTATATATATCACAATTGGATAGCTCAAAATAAAACGAATGCCACAAATCAAAGATATCTTTTTCTTTCAATCATATCATTTTAATGGCCAAGTACACTCTAATACCGTATTCTTCTACCGTATTATTCCCCGATAGTTGAGGGTAAATCGAACATGTTTATCACAATGCCTTATTTAGGGCACACCAGCGATAACCCAGCTGGGAAGGTCAGTCAGTAAAGAGGTCCCTTAGGCCGAATCACATTTTCAATATTCAATATCATTTTCAATACTCATTTTAATAGGTATGTCTATATGGACAAATATAAACATATCACAATGGATCAATCATCGGTATCAGATGCATTTTGAGAATAAAAGAAGTTCACAAAATATATACAGTTTGCATACTATCATATAATTAAAATGCGCATGGAATGTCATAGAGTACTCACCCAAAATGGAGGTCAAATTTACTGGTATTGAGTCTTCGATCACACGTTAATCTGATAAAGATTTAAGTACACGTTCTAAGGTCCAGTTTATACTATACTTTAATAATAACTTCTTCTTTTAAAGGATTACTGAATCCCCATTTGCCAACTTTTAAAACTCATTGATCGTAATTGAAGAATTCAATTCATAGTCTTTCCTCATCAGTCGGTTCCCAGTAGAGATGGAGGGTCACAGGGGCCGCACCACTTAAATACCATCTCATCTAGAAAAAACTTCACCGGGCCTGACTTTGGAGTTACTTAAATGGGATTCTATAATAACGAGCAATTTCTTTAAAAAGAATCATTTTATTTAAAAGCGTATAATTTCAAACAAGTTTATAAAATCAACATAGATTTGTTCTAAATTTTAAGTTTTGATTAGTGAATCCTTTAGTGTATTTTACCAGCCTAAATACTAAGTAAAGCTATAAAACAATTAATTAAAATTATAAAGATGCATTATAACTTTAAGATTACCTTAAGATTAATATCCCTAAGAACTTCTTAAATGTTTCCAGGCTTTCTCTCACTACTTCTCTCTATAATTCTCAAGGAATTTGGTGTGAGTTTCAAATGATCCCCCCAAAGGCCTTATTTATAGTTTTCCAAAGATATCATGGCATTGACACGTGTCCATGCTGACAAAGATTTTACAATGACGAGTCAGCGTTGATGTGTCGCGTAACGGAGGCGTCTTGCAGTCTTATTTCACTGAACTGCGACACGTGTTTTCGCTTTTCCTCTAACGACGACACATGTTTTGGCTTCTCCTCTAACGACGACACGTGTACGGTGGAGGTGTCAAAACCAAGCACGAGGTGTCGAGCATGAGGTGAAAATGTATTAAGGGTATAAGGGTCATTTTGCACCTGAAGGGCATTTTGGTAATTTCACACCATATATTTTCAATATTTCTTATAGGTCCTTGAAAATATTTTATTTACAAAAAGGCCCCTTTTATTTTTCATTTTGGTGCCTGAAACTTCTTTATTAAAACCAAGTCCCTAAAGTTTTATAAAATTACATTTTCTACCCCAAAACTTATCACTTAGCTTAGGATGTGCCATAAAATCTCAATTTGACCCATTTTATCGTTGATTCTTCAAATTTAAAAATGAGCTTTGTCATATTAAGAACTCAGAATATCATATAAGTAATAATATATCATTATTAGATAGTAAGTGTGACGAAATTAAAAGAAGACAATTATATATTGGCATAAGAAAATGGGGTCATTACATATTAGGATGGATGAGTAACCTAAATTCGACCTTAAACATATGTTCATGAATGGCCACCTCACCCTCTCGGCCATCAAAGGCTCTCTCGCTATCGGTTGGGACTCTCATATTGATAGACGACTTGATACCATATTGATGCCTCCAAATCAGAAGGTCAGTTTCTTTCATTATGCTCTGAAAAGTTTTTGCATAGAAAATGTCTAGTGGATCCTCATCCTCGGCATCAGAGTCTTCCTCAATTTCAATAGTGGGGACTCCAGTTAGGTATCTTGTGTTAAACTCATGGTCAAGAATAAATGATAAAGAAAAAACCATGGATGCTTGGGGGTAAATGGCAGTGACCCTTAGCTACTCCATGTTTGAGTTCTCTATGGGTTTCTCATGGTTGTTGGACTCGACAGCACTAGAACAGTCCAGAAAATATAAGGTAACTCGCATAGCCTCTTCAAATGAATTCGCTTTATCAGACTCTTTGAAGATAAAAGGGTTGTATCCCTAAGATGGTGACACTGACTTTGACCCCTGGGATGAGGTACTAGACATGATGCCACTACTAATCTCAATAATAGTCGGTTCGGATGAGAATGGATATGAGAGAAGTAGGGGTGGATGAACTATAGCTAGTGGAGTTGTATTGATTGGAAGTGTGGTTTCGGCCTCGACTATGTGTTTAACCTTGACCTCAGACTCAGCCTTACGGATTTCCCTAAGTACCCTATCCATTAAGTGTGGATATCGTTCAATAATTCATAAAGACTCTTGTACATCCAAACACTTATGGTTTTAACCAAGTTTTACTTAAAGATTTAAAGGGGTATCTTAATCGTTTTCAAAGGAATTTTTCCAAGAATAGTGGGAAGAAGATCGTTAGAGAAGACGAGTGGAGGTTGCCTGAAAACCTCACCAACGTTGGAAAAATCAGGCCAGACCTAAAATACACCTAGCTAAACTCCCTGCCACCTCGAAGTCCTAACACAACCACAAAAAAAAACTAAAACAACTAATACAACCCGCCAAAAAAACCAAAATTTCATCGAAAAACCAAAAATGAAAGGAAGAAAACCCTAGAACTTGCATGAAGAACGTTGGTTCGAAGAGAGAGCTAATAGTAGTTGCTCTGTTTGAAAGTTAGAGGAATTTTAGAGAATAAAGAGAGAATGGCTTAAAATTTTGGTATTTAAACCAGCTTATGATTGCGTGCATTTCCCAAGGAGGACATCGTTAGGATCTAAGCCCTAGGTGGGCATGCATTCGCCCCTTCTTGGATAATACGCTAAGCTACACACTGATGGCTTGTGTCCAACTAAGGGTAATTGATGGACGTGCCTGTTTGGGACACCGTAAGGGGTATCTTGTCCTCAGTAAAACCTTCTCACATCCCCAAAATAACCTTTAATATTGGGTGTTCCCATACCCGTAGGGGGTCAGATGACTATATCCCTTAGTCTTCTATTCACATCGAAAACTAAGGTTTGGGGGTGATTGATATACATAAGCTTGGTCTCATCCTAGACTTGACTCAGCCCAGTTCCACAACCCCTGCTCAGTATACATTAGACTCATCCGCATATGGATTGATAGAGCACAAGCCCATATCCAGCAGCCTCGCCCTCCCCCTCCGAGACCTCGCTCGTAATATTTACAGTCAGACATTAAGGTTCACTCTCTAGTCTAGATTGTCTCTTTTGTCTCGTCCCTACCATATGTTGGCCTCGTACCATAATGACATCTCGAGACCATCTTGATCGTCCTGAGATAATCTTCACAGCTTCATCGTCATCTCCCTGGAAGACCATCCCTCATCCTCATCTCAGACAAGATCGTCGAAGCTAACCTCAATGTCTTATGTGGCACACGTGACTCGTGCATCACCAGGCCATATGGTCTATACCATAACAACATATCTTCAACCCATGTGGGGGAATATTTCATCATCATGACACACTTGTGTAGCGGACATATGACATTCCCCTGGTGGGTATCTCGCCTTATGCACACCAGGTGCATGCTTGGGGGGTACATTGTGCACCCCCAAGACTATATATACCAACTTCATCTTCTTCATCAAGGATTAAAAAACTCCAACCCTAGCTAGAACTCTACCCAATTATGAACATAAGAGAGAGAAATCTTGTGTAAACTGTAATCCATGGCCTTGAGTTCCTTCACCTATGCATAGTGGAGTAGGCCTTTGGCTGAACCACTTATATCTCCTTATTCTCTATCTCTCTCATATCCTTTTCACATATTTACATTTTTGTGATTATTATTTCCATTGTTGACTTAGCTTGAGCTTTAGCTGTGCATACATTTGAGTGGTGATTGTTAGCATCATCATTCCACATCCCCATACCTAGGAAATATCCCATCGAAGAAACACAATACTCTCCCATACCATACATATTGGACAACAAACATGTGTAATCTACTTACAAATTAAGTATTACAACTCCTATATATGTAATCCAATCACATGCTAACGTACAAAACCCGATAGTCCCAACAGTATTAACATTTTAAATAGTCCAACAACAATAATATATAATTTTTTGTACCAAGATCACACTCTTTTCATTTCATATTAGTTTATGCAAATTACACATGAATTACATCAATTTCATAATTCTATTTTCAATTCAAACATCATATTTCAACAAGTTACATAATTGTAATAACCCGTATTTTTTAGAAATTAAAAATTAATTAATTGGGTTAAATTCAATTACATGCGTGATGTAATTTAATGGAAATTATATATTATGGGTTAATTAAATTATTAAATGGAGAGAAATGATTAATGTTTATCGAATAAAATTACTAAGTAAATAGTAACTACGTATTTGACGTTATAGCGAGTGATAGTGACGTGATAATATTTTATCTCAACCGGCATCGTGTATGGACCATATGAGGTCGAGATAAGAAATTATTTATGAGTAACTCGAATAATGATTTTGAGGTTACAGTTGAGTCCGAAAGGGTTAAAACAGTCAAAATAGTATACCCGGATGTATAATTTGGGTCCTGGGACAGGTTTTGGCGAAATTGGCACCACGAGAAGGCATTTTAGTCATTTGGTAGCCTAGGGTTAAGGGACCCACAAATTTCCAAATGTTATATACACTTGTAGTTGGGATAGGATAGGGTGAGAGGAATAGAAAATACTTGGAGGCCATTAGAGAAGAAAGGGAGAGCATTCTTAAAGCTTAGGAGAGAGTTCTTGGAGATTTCAACCTTGTTCTTACATCACCATCATCTTTGGAGTGTGAATTAGAAGAGAATCATCATCAAGAGAACGAAATCAGATCAGTCCCATACAAGTCAAGTGTTTATCTTGCATATTTTTATAAGTTATAATACACATGTAGAGTAGGGTCTGTGAATTAAGCATAGTTGATACTATTCTTGTGCTTTGATGAATATAACTTATAATTCAAAACAGGATTGCATGCAGAATGAATCCAATTTATAAATAGAATGAAATCAGAAGTGATGGAATATAGAATGTGGGATAAATCTGGGTTTTTGATGAACTTATGCAAAGAACACAAAATTTAGGGTTTAATGATTAATGGAGTTTTAATCTAATCTTGGATGGATATAATACATGATTTGCATTAGAAATCATCCCTACATGTAAATTTGATGTTTAGTTATGTTAATTAGAAGTTTGGGATTGTTGTATAAAATTTTGAGGAATTAGATGGTATAAAAATTTGTAACAGCGAACTGAAGAAGAAGACATCTGATATACTTCGAATCGATTTGGCCTTTGGGCGAATCGATTCGATTTGCCCAGAATTGAAAAATTTTCCGTTTTGTCTTAAGCCCTGAAATCGTGGATAATTCATGAGGGGACTTTTAGGACATTTTTAAATGATAGAGGGAAATATGAAAATGTTAGTAGGCCTATAGTGGAGATTATGTTTACATAAATTGGGACGAGTTAAGAATTGGGATAATTGAGAAAATATCCATAATTGTTGAATGAATGAAATTTGTGATGGATCACGGAGTGATGAGTGAACCTATGATTACGATATGTAGTGTACGATTTGAATAGATATTGATGTTATGTGAGGGGTAACTAGGAGCGATACTCAAAATTATATAAATTGGAATTATTATCGAAATTAATGGTACGTAGAATATGCGAGTGATATATACTACGTACGAGTTGATACAGTTGGGTTGGGTGCATACCTACTGAATAACATATGTATATAGGTTGTGTGAATACCTATAGATATTATTTGACTATGTGTGTGAACATACCTACATTGCCTGCTATTAGGAGGTTTTCGCGCAAAGGGAGATCCCACATTGACGATTCTAGTGAGGTCTAGATATGTGCCCCAAAATATGGAACTTAGGGCGACCCATTATGTGCACTGTATTAGTGGGACTGGTAGATAGTTTGGGTACGTCAGGTATGTGCGTATCCCAAAGGCTTAGAACCATGTTCGCCTCCAATGTTGTGTTTATTGATTTGGGTTCGAGGAGACATGTCGAACCAATAGTCCTTGATTGAGCACAAGAGGTACATAGACTTGGTAGCAAAGTATGCCAGCATCACGAGGAGCCATTCCGGGGATGCTATAGTTGTGTATATACGATATGTGTGATGAATATATACTGGTGGGATATATCTACTTATGTGGGACAGTAGAATTGATAGATGATGTGTATCTAAAAGACTTTGAGTAGTGAAACTTAGATAATCAACTCAATTATAAAATGGGAGTAAATAAATTTATTATTGAGACTGTAGTATCATGTCGTATGGGGAAATATGAAGGAACTAGACTAATTGTGAGTAGTTAGATACATTATCTAGTCGAGAAGGGGATACTAGTTAGATAGAATATGTTAAGGATGCACATTAGTTGAGAGGTGAGGATCTCAAGAGAGTGTACATAGATATTACATCTGTACTAAATAACTGATTTAAATACTTGCAAAATATTTTCAAAATGTTTTCCTTGGCTCTGACCCGTGTCAAAAATATTTTCAAAACCTTTTAGGTGTCCAAGCACAGGGACGCCAAGCTTAGAGATTCTATCCAGAGATGCATAGTTGCATAAATGTGGAGGCTTGCAGGATATTACTTTAGACACTTCAGTTCATTCATTCTAGATAGGAGGTTTCCTTAGTGGTCAATTTGGGTGTGTTACCCTTCAGATTATTTATTTTATTATGTTATGCATCAGATTGTATTCCGATTTTAGTTTTACTTATTTCAGATTATGGTTGGTTTATGTACTTGGAGAACTGATGGTTTATTAGGTATCATTTGTTTATATATCTTTCGTTTAATTATTCAGACTATATTTATGTGTGAATGGTTTAGTTCATTTATTTTATTTCCGCATGTGGTCATAATAAAAGATAAAATCTGACATCAACCTAATTGAACATAAGTTATTAGTAACTAAAAAGTTTTTTGATAGTGATGATAAGAATGAACCAAATGAAGGACTGATTACCCAAGGTTAAAAGAGGTGGGGTGCCACAGATGGTATCAGAGCATCAAGTTCTAGTTCCATAGGATCTATACGGATTACTACGATCTCAGCGTAGCGTTCTTTGACATAGAGCCCTATTTTTAGGACTATTGCATTCATGGTTACACATTTGAGCTTTCGTTCTTATGCTATTATAATTTTATTAACTGTGAACTCATACAATGTGAATCTATTTTCAAATGCCACCTAGGAGAAGACGAGCGACGAGAGGAGCAGCTAGGTATAATGTGAGGGAGGCTCAACAAGAGCTACAGGCACCGCATCCACAGCCACCACAGGGGTCAGTGTCAGCAGTCAAGTTGGTAGCAATTGTGGCACAAGCAGTTAATGCAGCAATGACTGCCATGGCACACCATTTACCTTAGGTCCAGCAGCCACCGCAGCCAGTGGTACCAGTTGTTCAGGCACACCTAGGGGCGTTAGAGTGGCAGAGGGTTAGGGAGGCCTTCCAGATGGGCCACCCACCAGAGTTTTAGGGGAGTTTTGATATGATTGTGGTGTACCAGTGGAAGAAAGATATTCAGTGCCACTTACGTATGATTGATTGTAGTGAGTTGCAGAAGCAGATGTTGTTGCTTTCAGGTTAGTTGGAGCAGCGTTACAGTGGTGGGAGTCAGTTATCACCGTTGTAGAGAGGGATACTATGACTATTGCTAATTTCTGGGTGCCATTTGACCGCAAATACTTTCCAGCAGTCGTAGAGATAGAGATGCGAAAGAAGTTCAGTGAGGTGACTTAGGGTGATCGTTGGATGACCGAATATAAGGAGGAGTTCACTCGATCGCTAATTTTAAACCAAACGAGGTGAAAAAAGGAAAAAGGCAAAGTTTATGGATGGTGTAAGAGGGTAGTGATACTGTGGTCTACGAATAATTGTAAGAGGTGAGGCGTGACCCACTCCAATGGACACTGTAGAGAAACTTCTGATGAAACCTTCTCCTTTTAGTAAAAATGGAGCTCACACTGGAACTCCCTCCCTACAAGAAGATGAACTTCCCCAACAGTAATAGTAATTTTCTCAAGAAGAGCTCATGAGAATGATGGTTGTCAGTGAGGAGTGAAAGAACAAGGCACTTAGCACTAGAGAGAGAGCAAATAGAGAATACTAGGAAGTTCTGGTGTGATTTTGACAGAGTAACAGTGCCATTGAGTTTTTCTCTATATGTATTAACCTTGCCCAGGGGTCTTATTTATACTTGGGCACTAAGGCTGAGTTGGCATCTTTGGGTACCAAAATTGAGAGGGTAGGTGAGGGACAAGGTCTGAAGTGTATCATTTGTCCCTACATATGTGTAGCAGTATGTCCTCTCAGACAGGTGCCACCTGATGCTAACAAAATTCAAAAAGAAAATATGTCTCCTAATGGAGACAAAATATATGATTTGGTAAATATATTTTGAAACGGTATGTTGTGGTACAAACTTTGTAAACTTGAGAGAGGAGGACTTGGGGACCACCCTCTCTAAAACTGTCAATATTGAGGGGGGAGCGTCTTGAGGACCCTTCTCCTCTAAAATCAGTTTTACTTGAGAGGGGCTTGGGGGCCTCTCTTCTAAGAAAATCATTGTGTAAAAGCTTTTTTCTTATGGGCAGCCCTTCGGCTGCTCACTTCACTTGTGACTAAATGTGAGATGTGTGTGGTCTTGAGTGTCTCGTGGGGTCTTTCTACTAGTATCCTCTCAATCCTAAAGTGATAAGTGGTTGATCTTGCCCAATATACCTTGTTCCTCAGCCGCCAAGACAAAACTCTCAGGAGATCCCAACTAGCCTATTTGAGCCCTATCTGCTCAACTAGGCTACCTATACAAGAAAGCGAAGTGTTAATACTGTTGTTCTTTAAAAGAATCACTTTTCATAATGAGGGGTTGCTCATGGTAGCCACTGCCTCATCCTGGGGTTTCTACCCTGGGTTTTGGTTGAGGGACCCTGGAGGTTCCCTCATTAATATGGCTTTTCTATATTTGAGGGACTCTAAGTGATCTTTCACCAATTATGCATTTTTTGCGATTAGAGGGCCTAGATTCATGCACCAATATGAATTATCTACGGTTGAGGGACCCTAGGTGCATTTTCTCCAATTACGTATTTTCTACGGCCAGGGGTCCTGGGTTCCCGAAACCAATATGAATTCTCTGCGATCGAGGGACCTTGGGTGCACTTTCACCAATTATGCATTTCCTGTGGCTACGAAAACCCTTGGGTATTGGGTCTAGCATGCGGGTTAAACATATTTTCTTTGGAATTGAAAATTTTTTGACGATGTGTTAGGCGTCGTGGTGAGGATGTTTAGAATTAATTTGTGGACTTTAGTTTGTGATTTTCAGGAAATATAATTGACTAGTATTTTATTTCGAGTGTTAGGTTTCGTCGAATTTTGAGGACGAAATTCCTTTTCAAGGGAGGAAGTATGTAATACCCCGTAATTTTGAGGACTTTTATTTATGAATATGGTATAAAATTTTAATAATATTATTATTTTATTAATAGGGATGTTGATATTATATTTATTTTTATTTGAAGTGAATCGAATACTTAAATTCAAATTTAATTGGCTTTTGGCCATTTTTTAATGGTTTAAATATGTATAAGTTGACAATTTTAAATTAAATGGCAATATGGTAATATGCGTTAGCTTAGGCTCCAAGCTAGGGTTTGAGAGAGGGGTTATATAAGGAATATAATGGGTGATTATAAGGAAAGGGAGATGACAAAGAGAGGCCAAAAACAAAATCCAAAGAGGAAAAAATGAGTTGAATGAGAAGAGCCAATTTGGAATGTTTAGATCTTCTTTTTGAGTCCATTCGAATGAGATTTGAGAAAAATCCAAAACACATACCTGACTCAATTTTTCGTGTAGAATCCAAATCTAAAGTTGGATTGGAGATTCGAATATTTTTTGGATCTGATTTTTTTGAGTTTTTAAAATAGGACTATTTGGGGTTATCTCGTGTTAGGGCTAGAACATGATTTGATTATTTTTGCGAGAGGAACGTGATGGTGCGATTAGATTTTGAGGCTGAATTTATGTGGTGATTCATGCAGTGATTTTGAGGTACGGGACTTACACAATATGCTTCTAAATTCTCTCGAGAGTATTTCGTTTATTTTATGTGTCGATTGCACTCATGATTGAATTGTGATATTCTTTTAAAATCTGAAAATTATTGGAATCTTGATATTGATTCATTGTGATATATTATATTGTTATTTAAGCATCATGTCATGAGATTTTAGTATGGCACGGAGAATGGGCACTCGCCAATAGTCCAACCAACAGCTATATGGTTTTGAGATGCCTAGGTGAGGTGAGGTGAGGTGAGGCTTGGTGACTCATTGATGTGCTGTTCAAAAATTAATATTGATATAATGCTTAAGTATTGCATTTGATTTGTATATGTGATTCGTATTATTGCGATTTATTCATTGTGCTAATTATTTTCGAGCATCTATTCATGTCATATTGTGTACTTTCCCGTATTTTCTTTTACTTGGTTGGTTAGCGTGGATTGTGAGGCTATGGGCTATTTTGGAGAATTATTTTAGAGCTTGGATTTGAAGATGTTTTTTCGACGCATAAATTAGTGGTGTAATTTTAGTTGGAGAATTTTGTATTGGAGAGAAACAATATTGTAATATTTATTGTGGAAATAGAAAAATTGTGAATTTGTTGTATTTAAATTATGGACATTTAGATGCTCTATACTCTTTATTGATGGTTTTAGTTTAGTGTTATTGTAGTAGCACGCCATGTGTCTTTTAAAAAATGTGGGGTGGGGGGCCTAGGTTCCCGCACCAATATGAATTCGTTGCGATCGAGGGACCTTGTATGCACTTTCACCAATTATGTGTTTCTTGCGGCCCTAGGGGGCCTAGGTTCCTGCACCAATATGAATTCTCTGGGGGCGAGGGGCCTGGGGTGTATTTTCATCAAAAGTCATTTTCTGCGGCTAGGGGGCTAAGTCATTTTTTGCGACCAGGGGGCTAGGTTCCCGCACCAATATGAATTCTCTGCGGTCGAGGGACTTTGGAAGGGTTCCTTCTCAAAACGAGTTTCTTCCGGGACCCTGGGGGGTTCCTTCTCAATATGAGTTTTTGTCGGGACCCTGGGGGTTCCTCAACCTCATCCTTGCTATAGGCTAAAAGGGGGGGGTGTATTTGAGGAACCTCTTTCCAAAATGTAATAGCCAAACTTGAGGCACACTTATACATTAGCCCCTCGTGTAAAGACATTTGTGTTGGGAAGACCAAAAGTCTTTGTACGCCATAAATTCAATTTTTAATTCAAAAGAAAAAAATGGAGGTCCCTTAGGACTCCTCAATCCTACCCCTAGGGTCATTAAATGTACTATCCCTTCATACCAGGTTTTTGGGTTTTCAAGATTCCACGCGTCAGGGTGGGAACTAACATCTCATCATTTGGGAAAATCTTTTATAACCTTTTAGCCTTCCTGCACATTTTTCGATTTTCATGTAAAACATAAAGCCCTTTATATTTTTTTGAATAAAAGCTTTCATCTTCTTCAAAGACACTCAGAGAGAGTTTCAAGCTTATAGTGAGAGAAAGAGAGAAAAAAATCAAATACACAATAGCCCCCATTTTTTTTATGTTTTCTTTAAATATTCCATTAATGTCTTCAACACCATCAAACACCTCTTCCAACATTTCCCCCACTATTGTTCCACTTATTTTTGGTTCGTTACCCACATCTATGCCCGTTACTATGTCAAGTACCTCCGCTGTCACCACCGTTCAAGGCGGATCAGTCATTCCGTCATCTATTGACAGTGATACAAATGTTGAGGCACAAGTCATTGTAGAATCCTCATCGCTACCTACGACTATTAACGCCCTATCTCATATTATCATCGACGAGAATTATTTATGGGTTGTGGATTCTCCAACCGTAGCCTCTATTTTAAAGGGTTCCTCATGGACAGAGAAGGAGAGAGGGGTTCCTCGTTTGATTTTTTTAACAAGGATTCCTCGTCTATGGTTCAAATAGGTAGGGTTTCCTCACGAGTTATAGATTTTCCAGTTTTAGCATCGGCCATTAGGGGTTCCTTTGCAATCACCAGTTCCTCGTGTGAGATGGGTTTGAACCCTCGTTGTCCTCTAGGTTCCTCGCCAGCGAAAGATTTGGATAATTCTTCTAGCGAGGGTTCCTCGCCAATACTTGTTCCGTCTTTGACAGATTTGGGCTCCTCGTGTTCAGCCCCCACCTTGGGGGTTCTTCGTCAATGCTGTTTTCATCAGTAGCCTAGGTTCTTCGCAGATATCATTCTCAAAAGCGTGTTTCTCGTAAACGCCGTCGTTGGTTGAGGGTTCCACGAACTTTACTTCGGAACTGAGGGGTCCCTCATTGGGAGTTTCCCTCGTCTGGGGTTTGTCCTCTAGAACCAATATGGTTAAGGGTTCCCCGCAACCCCCCTTGCTGGCATGTTCCTTGCGTGCAGATGATTTGAGACATAGAGATTGCTCACGAGTTGGTTTGCTATCCGAGGCCAATATGGATGAGGGTTATGCATTAGAAATCAGTTTGAAACCCCATCAACTTCTAGGTTCCTCGATGTCTGTTGTCGATAGATTCGACGATTCCTCATTGGGAGACACCATCATCTCGAGTTGCTCGTCTGTTACTACCCCTATGAGGGATTCGTCGCAAGGTACAAACATGGGAGGTTCCTCTCGTGTTGATGTCATAGGGAGCGTGCTGCCAATTGTGGGTGCCTCGTGACCCTCTTTGTTGGTGAGTCCTTGCCTATTACGGATTCTACACGCATTTTTTCTATTGGAGATTTGTAGTCTTTGGGTTCCTCATAAAAAATAACTTTTTGTGAGGGGTCCTCGCCCGAAGGTCCCTCGTCTAGCTTTTTTATTGGGGGTCCCTCACTAGGAGGTTCCTCACCCAAAGTTATTGTCGAAGGTTCCTTAATTGGAATTTCTACCACCGTGGGTTCTTTTCTTGAGCCAAATTGCTACTGGCAGCTCTTCCACTATTTCGTCTTCTTCTCGGGCGTGGCCGAATTACATGCGCATTCGCCAGGGGCGGGATTTTGGCATCTATCATCGCGCTCTATTTTTTGGCCCTACTGACGACTTCATGGCCTCCCTAGATCGATTCAAAAAGGAATTTATCGATACTATTCTTGAGCGAGCCCATGTGGGTTTAGGTGAGTCCACTGATTCTCCCATTATTTTCCCAGATTCTATCCTCAGGGGCAGGGTCGACTGCGGTGATTTTCCTTACTCCAACATTGAAATCAAGGTTGTGGGGGTGCCACGGAGGAGTGGGATAATTGGGTTGATTATATTTTGAGTATTCCTGCTTATGTGGCTACCCTTAGAGAGGTGGGTCTTCTTATTGTCGTCGATAGCCTGAGGTCTTGCCCGATATCAAAACATAATTCCTCTTTCAATCTTTTATTGTCCCGGTGGAGTAGGGAGTCTCACACATTCGTGATGGGTTGGGGCGAATTTACTGTCACTTTAGAGGATGTGTGTGAGTTATATACCCTTCCTTTCTATGGGCAGCATGTCTTTACTGATAACTACGAAGATTCTTTAAAGCAGGAGATGGTGGAGGAGTTGCAGGCAGCCCTCGTAGAGTGTTCAAAGTATGTAGCTATAAACTCAATAGGTTCTTCCAAGAACTCCTTTGCCAAGTGGAAAAGATACTGGTTTTGGGATTTTGAGCAACCGCAGAAAGGGGAGACTTCCAACGCAGCCCCCAAGAGCCAGGATGGGCCTAAGCTTTACTCTCTTTCACACGTAGCTGCTTTTCTGGTCACTTTTCTAACTCGGTTATTATTACCGGGTAAGCCCGAAGATTCTCCTCATGAGCTCCTCTTCAAGTTGGCTGTAAGATTATCTCGCGATAGGTCAGTCTCTGTAGCCTCTCTAACTCTTAGTTCTCTTTATACTTGGATGGATCAGGCACATGTAGATGTAGAGAGATCCTGTGGTCACTATGATGCTGCTAATTTTGTAAATGTTATACTTTTGATGACCTTTCTATTTGAACATTTCCCCCACCTTGCTTCTGAGACTCAAGCTTGCCACAATAATGCTGCCCGGCTCCTGATATGGCACGAGAAAATCCTTAAAAATCCCCTAGGGGCCTTGATTGACAATATTGACGAGTTTCAGTTTCGGCCCTAGAGCAAACGTCCTGGTGGCATTTTTAGCTGGCATTCTTTTCTCGGTGATGGCAGGACCTTCCATTTCCCTTTCTGATGTAGAGTTTATTTCTACTTGTCCTCATATTAATCTAGTAATGATGTTGTTACCGGGTCTCTTTCCTTCTTGGACACAGTTAAGCCGATGTGCTGAGTTCTATCATTCTGAGAGGGTAAGAAGACAATTTGACTATGATCAAGGCATTCATACCCCTCCTCCCCCTTCATGCACCGATCCTTTCGAGCTATTTTCATAGGTATTTACCAACTTCACTCTCCAGGGGTTGTTCCACAGAGTAAATGGCTTGGGGGGGCTTTACGTTCCTCCTTACGATTACTAGCCGTCATTCACCACTTCCTGATTCCTATTCTGGAAGCGGCTCTAATCCAAGGTTGCATAACAGATCCCCCCTTACGAGACCAACCCTATCAAGTATGTTAAGGCCCAATTTCACGTTAGGCGGACGCAGAAGGATACTTGGTTTCTCAGCACCCTCGGAGTTTCCCTTACTGGTTCCCCCTCCCCCTCATTGGAAGAGGAACTAGTTAACTGTGGAAGCACTCCTTCCTATGATGATCATAGTTCTTCTTCGGGTGATGTGGATGGCTTGGATATCCGTAGTGAAATCACTACTGACACTTATGATTTGCTATCAGTTTCTAGGGAGTCTTCAAGTGATGATGAGGCACCCCATTCTCCGCATACCATTGTTGTAAGTCTTTCTTTTATCGGAAATTTTATGCATATGATCTTCATGCCCTTTCATCATTGGTTTATCTATGAATAAAAAATTTGCCATATTTCTGCAGGTTACTTCCACAAAGGCGAGTAGTCCTTCATTATTCCCATTACGACAGGAACCTTTTCGACGAGAGAGGAACTCTATGCTCATTTCTTCTCAGGGTCTCTTCAGAGTGGTTTGCTAATCCTTCCTTTATTTTGGTATTAAATATAATTTGCTAGCCACCAATTACATTTTAATTATATGTTATATATTGGTACTTCCTTGCATCTTTCATCCGTGCATCCTACCAGTACCAGGACCACTTTTGTGGTTTCGCATTCTGTTCAGGTATGCTTTATAATTTTTTCAATTTTCATTGTCCTCTTTTCTTCGTTCTTTCTTTTTTTTCTTATTTGTTTATGATTGCAGAGGGTTTTGCCTTCCATCCATGCCACTTCATCTTCTCTTGCTTTAGTGGTAGGCACTTCTACAGTTGAGCCCCTGGTTACCCCATCATCTGAGGTATGTGTCTTAGAGGTTCTCTTGCTTTAGGAGTAAGCACTTCATGCCCTTTGACATTCTTCATCTCCCAGGGCTTGGAACCTTTCGACTTTTCTTCCACGAGAAGGACTCTTCCCTTTCTCGATGTTACTATCCCAGGGTTATGCTCTTCGGGGAGGATCTCTATTCCTCGAGTCCACATATCTATGGATGGTAGGCCTTTAACTCAGGCCCTCTCTTACAGTCCAGTATTTACTGTGGCCGCGACTATTGAGCCTACGATTCAGGTTTATTGTAAGGACATTTTTATCATTTCCGTTATCTTAATGTTTTGTATGTCGTACGCCGTTACATTAGGCACGTCTCTGCTCAATCACATGTGACGGCCCCAATCCGAATTCCGGGAATCAAGCATCCTGCTCCTCCATCATGTGTCCTACATCGGCCTCAACGATTTCAAGTTCCGTGAAATATGACACGATATGGATGTTCAAGGGCAATTGGGTAATTGTACAGCCACCGACTGGAGAATAGGTCAACTAAAAAGTTGAAGAGCTTTCCGCAACAAAGATACTGGAAGAAACGGTACCTCAATCCAAGCTACGGTGAAGAAGCTATGGCCCTTTGAAGATGGAACAAATTCCAAGGAAGGAATCAGAAATCCGGACCGGTCCGCCTCTAAATAAAAAGAACCGATCCGCGAGCGAACCGATCCGCCTCAGGCCCGGACCGGTCCGCCTTGCTTTGGCCAGTGGACCCCGGATCGAATGAGAACCGAATTTGCTTCAAATAAAACGAACCGATCCGCTATCGGACCGATCCGCCTCAGGCCCGGACCGGTCCGCCCTGGATAACCACGAACAGATCGTGTGCAGATTTTTAGGGCAAATGAATTCTTATTTATACCACGATCGGGGAGTTGGTTTTCTTAAGACTTACACACGATTTTCTGAGTTCCATAACTCTTAAGTCTTCATGGTATTTGAGTCCATTGATTCATACCTTTGATTCACACAAATTCCATACATTTGTGAGTCACTTTTGGTAACCCAAGAACACCATTGCTGTTGTTCAACCTTTGTGAAGTGGACCGCTTCTTCCTCTTCATTGCTGCCCTACTGGACAGGGATTGTTCCAGCCGCGACTACAGAATCCGATACCCGAGGGTAATTCTTAGTCAACCTGTATTTCATTGTAATCCGATTGTAAACCGTCTTTTACAAATTATAGTGAATATACAAATGGTTTTGCCCCTGTGGGGGATTTTTCCTTAAACTTTGTGTGTTGAATAACTTGTGCATGATTTCATATTGTTTCAATCACACCTAGTTGCATGCTTAGGGTTAATTTGGGTTAAAAATGGTATTTATTATATTATTTCTTAATTGAACGCAAGCGCCAACTCTTTCATTTATTCCTCTACTCAAGTGTCGGTAGATTTTTTTCTAGGGCAATGATAATAACATGTTTTAACATTTGCAGGTCATCAGTACAGCCCCTGCTGCACCGATTATCAGTTTTCACTCTTCCTCTTTGGATGGGGCCTAGGTGCTTTATTGTCTTCTTATTGGCCATTTCTCTACCCCTTCTGAACTTAATAAACCCATTTCTTCTTAATTTGCAGTTGTCCCTGGGAGTTATTTCATCGGCGGCTCTTGCTTACACTTATTTGGAAGCCCCTACTACATGCAGGCCACCTTTCCCTGTTACCGTGCCCCTCCAGGTACCCATCTTTGTCACAGAGTTTTGAGTTTTCTCCCTGTCACTTTGACTTCTTGAGGTTGGTGGTTTACTGATTCCTACCCCCCTTTTCATTTACAGGCCCTTTAGGAGCATCTATTGTTGACGCATCCCCTTTAGGATGACCTGCAGCTCTTCCCTTGACTGCTATAGAGGGTGTTACTCAGGTATTGTATGTGAGAGTAGTCATTTTCTTTATGCCCCGCCTTATATCCCTATGATGTTAGAATGTTTATTAGCACTTACTTGTTTCTTATGTTCTCAGGTTAGTGCTACTATCGTTTCAGTAACAGCGGAATGCATGGGAGGAATATCGGTTGGGGAGGTATTATACTGGCATACCTCTTTTTCTTTTGTCCCCCTCTTTTTTTAATTAATATTTCTTCTTGCCTATACAGTGAAAGTATTCTTATCTTCACCCTCATTGCACTGTTTCTAGGTGAGTGGGGTTGCTCCAGTGACTGTGGAGTCCGATGGTGGGGTGGCTGCGAGAGAGGTATTAAACTGGCATACCTTTTCTTTTTACCGTTTCATTTATCTTCTTGCGTGTACGATGCAAGTGTTCTCATTTTCAACCTTATTTCATTATTTCCAGGTGAATGAGATTGCTCCAGTGGGTGTGGAGACTGATGGTGGCGTGGCCGCAAGAGAGGTATTAAACTGGCATACCCCCTCTTTTCACTGTTCCCCCTTTTTCTTCCTGCGTATTCTGTGTGAGTGTTCTCATTTTCACCTTTGTTTCATTATCTCCAGGTGAATGAGATTGCTCCAGTGGTTGTGGAGACTGGTGGTGGGGTGGCTTCGAGAGAGGTATTAAACTGGCATACCCCCTTTCATTATTGTTCCCCTTTTTATTCTTGCTTATATTGTGAAAGTGTTCTCATTTTCACCTATATTTCATTGTTTCCAGGTGAATGAGATTGCTCCAGTGACTGTGGAGGTTGACGATGGGGTGGCTGCGAGAGAGGTATTAAACTGGCATACCCCCTCTTTTCACTGTTCCCCTTTTTCTTCTTGCGTATACTGTGCAAGTGTTCTTATTTTTACCTTTGTTTCGTGATTTCCAGGTGAATGAGGTTGCTGCCCCCAAGGCATCTGCGGAGCAAGTAGAGAGTTTTGAGATGCACCCTTATCAGGTACTTTGACTATCGCTCCCAAATTACCCTTCCTCGGTTGTTGATTTGTGATTTGTGTTGATAGCCCTTATTGATATTCTTTATGTTTAGCCTGGTATCCCCCCTTTGGCTGAACCTCTTCAGACCGGTGACAGCATGGTCACCCCTTTGAGTTCGGTGGTAAGCTTTCTATCGTAGTTATTACTAGGGCCTAGTTCGTCATTGTCTTTCTTCTCTTTTGACTTATCATAAATATTTGTTTCCAGGCTCTTATTGGTGGGTCCACTGGGGTAGATAATAAGGGAGATCATAGCTTTGAGGCCACTCCTACAGCTGGTGATGTTGATTTTGGTGGGGAGTCTTCTTTCCTTCCCTCTGAGGTAGGATCGAACTATTCCGATGGTGATGCTGAAGTAGAGGCTCCTGCAACCTTTGTGAGTAGTTTATGGCATGAAGAGCTACCTGGAAGATTAAGGACACATGAGCGTCAACTCTTGGATCTGATCTTAGAGCATCACCCTGAGACATTCACTCCCCAGAGCATACTTTAGATTGACAGTCTCACAGCATTCAACCTGAAAGCTCTTACCAGCCATGTTCATGAGTTCTTAGCTACCTCTCCTGCTAAGCGGACTAGCTCTTCTATTTCACTATTATTGTGTGCTCTCTGCGACTTGCAGCAGTTCTATCATTTTCATTTGGATTGGCTTGATACGGGGGTTCACCACTTTCTGAGTTTTCCCTTTTGAAAGATGTTGAGACTTCACACTTCCAGACAGTCTAAGGCCGAGCAGTGGTAGGCTGGGGCCGCGAGAATTCGGAGTCAGATCACATCACTTCATGTGAAGCTCGACAGACTTGAGTCTAGTGATCAGGAGGACGAGGCCAAATTCTTCGAGTTGGAGGAAGAGTTCTTGTGGGAGGCTGGTCCATCATACGCCGACGCCCTCACTCGTGATGACTTATTTTTTGTTATTTCTAGTGGATAGGCTACTTCCTTCTTTGTAGTATTTTGGCTTCTATGTGTATAGCACCAATCATTCATACATGAGGAAAAGAATGATATTTTGTTCTCCATCTGTACTCTTGGCATTTATTTAGTAAGACATGCTCTAATTTCTGTGAACATTTGGTCAACTTAGGCTGCCCCATATACTGCGGGGTACTTGCATTAATCTGATTAAGTTATATATATATATGCATTGTTCTTTTAAATGCACCTCTTATGACTGCGAGGTATTTGCTTGTTACTATTTTGGATCGCCCCCTCTTGTCTATGGGGTTGCTCCTGCACATTATTACTTATGTTCATAAGGAATGGATTGGAGGGGGGTAACCCCTGTCTCCTTCCTTCAAGTTTTTAAAAAAAAGAATTTAAATTAGATAGCCCGTAGTCTTTAGGGTCTTTGCTCTATATTTTCTTTAAGAGCTTTCTTGTTCTCAAAATATTAAAGAAATGGAATTTGACCCACTTCTTCACATTTCTATTAATCTAGTCAAATAAAGCATTTATTACTTGGAGGTTGTCCTCCTACTAGTCAGGTGGATAAAGATAAAAATTGTCTGTTGTGTCTGTGGGGACTTTACTCAGTATACTTTCTCCTAAGATGGACTTACCCCCCAAGTGTAGTGAGCAAAGTTCCTCTTTTTTTGTACCTTCTTCTAACCTGGTAGAGGATGTGTGTGTGTGTGTGTGTGTGTGTGTGTGTGTGTGTGTGTGTGTTTGTGTGTGTGTATATATATATATATATATATATATATATATATTCTACTGGGTCTATCTCATATATATGAGTAATCAAGGTAAGCATCAACAATGATCAAAAGTATTGTTATTTCATTTCTTTACTGTTGTGTGTTGTTTACAATATGGTATTGCTCCATAATTTTTTACAAAAAAAGGACTTTTCTTGTATAAGAGCAAACCTCAGATTCTACTACATAAATGAAAATTTTGTCAAAAGTACTGAGCATAATACCTCTTCAGCCACTTGCAGTTGATGGACTGGAGGAAATCACTCTCTAGCTCTGAAATCTAGCAATAACCCGACCTCCCCACTCCTCTTACCAAAAAAGGACCTTCCCAATTGGGCTTGAACTTCGATTCCGACATGCTGCGAAGGTGATGGGTAGATGCTCTGAGGACCAAGTCTTCCACTTGAAATTCTCTAGGCCTGACTAGGTTTTCATAATCTCTTTATAGTTGTTGGGTGTAAACTTTGAAGTTCTCTCTCTCTTTATCTTTGTGTTCATCTAATGCCTCGAGTTGCACGTGTCTTGGGTCAAGGATGAGTCCATTGCTTAAAGCAACCCTAGTTGATGGTATTTCCAATTCCACAGGTAGGACAACTTCAGTTCCATATACCAGTGAGAAAGGAGTAAATTCAGTTGGTTTCATCTTCGAAGTATGGTAGGCCTATATCACCATGGGTAGCTTCTCATCCCATGCCCCAAGCATGTCTTCCTACATCTTTTTCAGAATATTGATCAAGGTCTTGTTGGTGGCCTCTGCCTGGCCATTCCCCTTTGGGTATGATATGGTTGAACTGTTATGCAAGATTTTATATTTATCAGTGAGGAGGGCCATCTCTTTGCATGCAAACTGCTTTCCATTGTCTGTGAGTATCACCTTGGGTATACCAAACCTGCATATGATGTATTCCTTAATAATTATGTTACCACCTGGGCAGTCACCCTTCTCAGGGGAATGTCCTCCACCCACTTAGTGTATTACTCTGTAGCTATGATGATGAATGCTTTACCATGAGAGGCTAGGCTAATCTTTCCCACTAGGTCAAATGCCCATGTATGGAATGGGTAGGGAGCTTCTAGGCTTTGCAAGCTGACAGAGGGGGCATGCACCATGTTTCCATGCTCTTGACAAGCCCTGCACTTCTTTATATAACCAATGGAATCAGCTTCTATGGTTGTCCAATAATACTCCATCGTCATCAGTTAATCATATAGCTTGGCACCCCCATGTGGGAGGCCTCATGGGCTTCCTTCAGCACTTTCTCTATATCTCCCTTAGCTATAGATTTAAGTGCCTTCTCATTATAACCTTTATTGTACATATCTCCTTCCACAAAGTAAAAATGGGTTACCCTCTTCCTGAGGTAGATTTCATCATCTCTTTCTGCGGGTAACTTATGAAATTTAAGGTTGCCTACAATCTTCAAAGACTTCTACAAAATTGGCTTTCGCGGGCTGATCGAAATGAGTTTGGCATTTTAAACAACCTTGCTATAAGCGAGCAGCCTCTGTGCTCATGGTAGGCTAATAGTAGCCCCCCCACTGTAGCCTACGGTAAAGTGGGGTATCAGTATCCCCACAATATTTTTCATGCATTTTTTCCAACCTCTCTTTTGTTGCTTGCTCCCCCACACACCTTGCTAGGAACCCTACAGGACTCTTAAAGTAAAGTGTTCCTTACAATAGGTGGTAGTTAGCAACTTACAATATCTTCATGGACCCTTCTCTTGTCTCCAACTGCTTCACCACTAAGTGTCTCTAGTCTTCTGGCTCATTGCTTGGGAACAAATATTTCACCATAGTAGGTACTATTCTCTGGCGCACCGTGATCATCGCCTCTGCCTCATCCATATCCAACTTTTGTGATATCATAGCCAGCGCATCAGGGTGTCTGTTCATTATTCTTGCATGTCTCTCAACAGTCACTTTTAGGAATTGTCCCAACAGCCTTTAGATGATATACTTGTAGGGTGCCAAGTTAGCATGCTTGCGGGCGAACTCCCCATTAACCTGTTTTACTACCAAGTTAGAGTCCCCACGGATGCATAATACTTTGACACCTCTCTGGATTGCCTCTAGCGTACCCAAAATGAGATCTTCATACTGAGCCTCATTGTTTGAGCATTTGAAGTCTAACTTGAAAGAGAGAGTGGTCTTTTCCTTTCTGTTTGAGAGTATGATTCCCGGACCTCCTATGCCTTGAGCACTAGATCCGTCGAACTCCATTTCCCATTTCTCCATTTCTTCTACCATACACGCTCGAAAGTTCTCCCCGAGTAGTTCCTCACCGGGGGGCTCAAAATTTCCACTTGGGAAGTGGGCTAACAGGTCTGCACTGCTTGAATCTTGATTTCCTTGGGCACTACACACTTTAAATCATATTTCGACAATATGAAAAACCATCTCGCTGCTCATCCCACAAGTACTGTTCTTACTAACAGGTACTTTATAGGGTCGCACTTCGTGACTATGTTCACTGTGAAGGCTAACAGGTAATGTCTCAAATTCTGAGCCACAAAAACCAACGGTAGACAATGCCTCTCCACGCTAGTATATCTAGATTCTATTCCAGAGATTACTCTCAGTAAGTAGTAGATCGACTTTTCTACTCCTTCCTTCTCTTGTGCTAAGAGTGTCCCTATGGATCTCTCTATTGAGGTGAGGTAGAGCAGTAACGATGCTCCGGCCTCTGGTGGGATCATCATGGATGGAGAGGCTAGAATTTCTTTAACCTTATCGAATTCTTTCTTCTGTGCTTCTCCCCAGATCCACTTGGCTTTATCCTTCAACAAGGGAGCGAACGGGTGAGTTACTTCCTCTAGCACATGTATAAACCTCCTCGGGTAGGATACCTTTCCCATGAAACTCTTAAGCTACCTCTGGATCTTAGGAGGTGGCATAATCACAATGGCTTTATTCTTCTCTCCGTCTACCTCCACCCCTTGTCTATTCACGATAAAACCTAAAAACTTTCCTGTAATAACCCCAAAGCCACACTTGGACAGATTCATCCTCATCTTATACCTGCAACACCTCTCGAATACCTTCCTACGGTCCTGTATATGTTTGCTCTCCTTCTTGGATTTCACCACCAGGTCATCCACATAGAACTCTAGTATATCATGAAATAGATCATGAAAAATTTCCATCACGGTCCGCTGGTATATGGCCCCAGCATTCTTCAGTCCGAAAGGCATGACTGTGTAGTGGAAGTTCCCTAGTGGCGTGCGGAAGGCAGTCTTCTCTGTCTACCGGATCCATTTTGATTTGGTTGTAGTTAATGTATTAATCCATGAAACTATACATCTCATGTCCTACGGTAGTATCGACCAAGATATCTATATTCGACAGAGGGAACTCATCTTTGGGACATGCTCGATTCAGATCACGAAAGTCTACACAAATCCTAATTTGACTTTTGTCTTTCTTTGCAACCGGCACTATACTGGAGAGCAATATAGAATGCTGAATGGGCTTGATGAGATCGACAGCCAGTAACTTCTCTACCTCCATCTTTATCTTCAAATCTAAGTCAGCCTTATATGTGCATGTAGCTTGCCTTACTGGGAGGGCATTGGGGAGAATGTTCAATCTATAGGAGTTCACCTCTGGGTCTATTCCTAGCATCTCCGTGTACTTCCAGGAAAATACATCAATGAACTCCCTGAGTATTTCAATGAGCTCTTCCTTCTGCTTTGGTTTCAGACTCTTGGAAATTAAGATGGGCCTGCTCTCACCCCCTTCTAGCCCCAAATTGATCTCCTCTAATTCTTATAGTTGCTCTTTGGGTCCATCTTGCATGCATTATGGAGCTTCTTCTGGCTCCTCGACATGCTCAATGATATGGGATTCATCAACAATAAATCACTCAGGCACCGGGTCGATGCTCTCATCCCAGAACACCGCCCACGCAGACCGTTATAAATGGTAAATGACCTTTCCATCAGGCAAGACCACCTTCTTGCAAGTTCGAAGATGCTTATCCACCTCCTCTACTTTCCTCTTGCCCTTTTCTATGTGGGGGATCACCCTCCCCCCTAAACGATCATGAACAGACTTTTTTTGTGGGACACTCCCTTCAGCTATTTGCTTCCCTTCTAACTTTCTTACAGAGACCTTCCTTTCCTCATCTAATTTAGTGTAGACTATAGCATCTACCAAATCGGCCTCCTCAACAGCGAAGGGTCTCTGTGTGGCCTTGATCACTATCTTTGTACCTCTAATGTTTGCCTTTTCACATTGATGGTGGGTGGAGGGCACTATACCGTGGGTGTGCATCCATACCCTCCCAATGAGTAGTTGGTAACTAGTGTTAGCATTGATAACATGGAACTTAATGTGGGAGGTGAAATTTCCCAACTTTATTCCCACTTTTACATATCCGATAGATTTCATTTCAGCATTGTCAAATCCGAAAATTACTAGTAATACTGGAACTACCTTCCCCTGGTCGATTCCTATTTCATACAATGTACTGATGGGCTTAATGTTAATAGATTATCCTCCATCCATTAATGCCCTGGGAAATGAGACTCCATTGATCATGGATGTAACATACAATGGGCAGTTGTGGAAGTAAGGCACCTGTCTATCTGCTTCCAAAAACACCACCTCAGAAGTATACTTCTTAATCAGCCTTCCAATTGGTCCCTGCTAATTTAGTGAGGGGTCTCCGCGTCGCTGCACAGCTTCCAAGACCTTCCTCGTGATGGCTATTCTTGTGTCATATTTCACCCCTATCTGGTCAAAAAACAACTTGAACTTGGGGCTCCACACTGTGGCCTCACACTTGGAATCTAGGTCTACCTTATATGTTTGGGCATTGCAAATATACTATGCTTCTGAGGTCCCCCCTTCATCCAGAGCGAGGATGACATCTACCTCGCCCCCTAAGGGGGTCACTTGCGTAATTTCTTTATCTCTGCCTTCTTCTTGTTCCGGAGTGAAGAACCACTCCTCTCTCTTTCTTTCTAGCTCAAATATGCTCAGCGATAGATTTTCCAATCCCTCACATAACTGATCACCGCTCTCCCACTCCATCATCTCTTGGGTAGCTTCTTCATCATAAGCAACTACCATATTGGCAGTACCGAAGTGATATGCTGAAAGTGGATTATTATTAACATCCACATGAGGGATTTGCAACGTACCATTGGCCAGCTGCTCACCTATGATCCTTCGCAAGTAGTAACAATCTTTGGTAGAGTGTTGCACCCGCTGGTCTAACTCACAGTACTTTGGGTTAGCTTTTTTAGCTATAGTAGGGGTTTCTCCTTTCAAGTGAGGAGGACCTGACATCCCTTCTCGTACTAAGGTACGGTAATAATCCATAGCCTCAGCTACGCTGTAGGGCAGTGGCAGTGGGGCATCTTCCCCAAACTTTCTCTTGTTTCCAGGACTGCTATTCTTGGCCCCACCCCTTCTTTCCTTTGGGATTCCCATCCACATAGTTAACTACCTGCCTCCTCGAAACTTGAAACCTCTCGAAAGTCAGTGGCATTTGCGTCCTCCAACCCGGGGCCCTTGGCTTGATAATCATAGCTATGTTATTGACAGCCCTGGTGAACTCTTTAAAAGTTTTATCTCTAGTTTTGTTGATCAAGTGCAACTTTTATTCCTCCAAAAGTCCTTCGACACATATCTGCAACAACCTTACCTCTGCCACGTCCTCATGGACATCTAAGGCTCTCTCATAAAGTTGTTTAATGTACTGCATTAAATCTTCCCCAGGTTTCTGGACCTCTTATGCTAGGTGCCTTAATGTGAATTCATCCTTTGCTATGAAAAACTTCTGGAGGAACTTCCTGTGCATCTCTTCCCAGGTAGGGATAATATTAGGTGCTAAATGGGAATACCATGTGTAAGCCTTCCCTGTGAGGGTCTTAGAGAATTCATCAACCTCTGGTTCTTATCACAAGCATGCACTCCTAAGTACTCGATAAACCTCTTCACGTGCTCTCTAGGGTTCTCCCCTTTGCCGCTGAACTTGATAAATTTTGGTGCGATTTACCCCTCGAGGTATGGATTCTCATTTACTTCCTGTGTGTAGGGATCTTGCAACTCCTCATATAGATGAGGACCTTCCCTATGAGATGAGGAGAGAAGCTTCCTCACCTCCTCCATGGTAACAACCTTAGAGGGTGACTCCTCCAAACTCATGCTCTTAGCAGTTGGTGAGCCTGATTGTGCCATAGCCTGCTCTGGCATCACCTTCCATGATGAAATCGTGATTGGGGTGGCTACTCCTGCAGAAGGGGAAGCAGCTTGTGTTACACAACCTTGACCAAAACTTGATAGGTCTACGTTATTTTGATTCAAGAAGTCAAAAAATATTGTCATAAGATTCATACCTCCTATCGGAGCTGCTGTCAGCGAGCTAGTCTGCCCTCCCTGAGGAGCAAGAGCCTTAGTTTCGATCACCACCACTTCTTCCTGGGTAGTCTGGTCACTGTGGGCTCCATTCCCAGATGGAGTGTCTTTAAAAACTATCTACTTAGAATTGTTGAACCCTTCTATGTCCATTAAAGCAAGAATACCTCCCCAGCAGAGTCGCCAAATGTAAGAGGGTAGTGAGACTGGGGTCTATGAATAACTGGAAAGGGTGAGGCGTGACCCACTCCAATGGACGCTGTCTGGGAGGTTCTTAAGAACTTATGGAGCAACTTCTGATGAAACCTTCTCCTTCTGGTAAAAATGGAGCTCATGCTGGAACTCTCTCCCTGCAAGAAGATGAACTTCCACAACAATAATAAAAAATTTCTCAAGAAGAGCTCCTAAGAATGATGGATGTTAGTGAGGAGTGAAAGAACAAGGCATTTAGCATTAGAGAGAGAGAAGGGCGAGAATACTAGGAAGTTTGGGTGTGATTTTGACAGAGTAACAGTGCTATTGAGTTTTTCTCTATATGTCTTGGCCTTGCCCAGGGGTCTTATTTATACTTGGGCACTAGGGCTGAGTTAGCATCTTTGGGGGCCAAAATTAAGAGGGTAGGTGAGGTGAAAGGTCTGAAGTGTACCATTTGTCCCTACCTGTGTGTAGCAGCCTATCCCCTCAGACAGGTGCCACTTGATGCCAACAAAAGTCAAAAAGAAAATATATCTCCTAATTGAGATAAAATAGCTGATTGGTAAATATTTTTTAAAACGGTAACTTGTGGTATAAACTTTGTAAACTTGAGAGAGGAGACCTTGGGGAGATCCCTCTCTAAGACTGTCAATCTTGAGGGGGAGGGGCTTGAGGACCCTTCTCCTCTAAAATCATTTTTACTTAAGAGGGGCCTCGAGGGCCTCTCTTCTAAGAAAATCATTTTATAAATGCTTAATTCTTTTGGGAAGCCCTTCGGCTACTCACTTAACTTGTGACTAAATGTGAGATGTGTGTGGTCTTGAGTGACTCATGGGGTCTTTCTACTAGTATTCTCTCAATCCTAAAGTGCTAAGTGGTTGAGCTTGCCCAACCAACCTTGTTCCTCAATCTCCAAGACAAAACTCCTAGGATATCCCAACTGGCTTATTTGAGCCCTGCCTGCTCAACTAGGCTACCTGTACAAGAAAGCGAAGTGTTAATACTATTGTTCTTTAAAAGAATGACTTTTCATGATGAGGGGTTGCTCATGGTAGCCACTCCCTCATCCTGGGTCTCTACCCCGGGCTTTGGTTGAGGGACCCTGGAGGTTCCTTCACCAATATGACTTTTATGTCACCAATTATACATTTTATGCGGTCAGAGGGCCTGGGTTCCTGCAACAATATGAATTCTCTGAGGCCGAGGGAACCAGGGTGCATTTTTGCCAATTATGCATTTTCTGCAGCCACGGGGCCTGGGTTACCGCACCAACATGAATTCTCTACGGTCGAGGGACCTTGGTTTCACTCTCACCAATTATACATTTCCTGCGGACAGGGGGCCTAGATTCCCGCACCAATATGAATTCTCTACGGTCGAGGGACCTTGGAAGGGTTCCTTCTCAGTGTGAGTTTCAGCCGGGACCCTGGGGGGTTCCTTCTTAATATGAGTTTCTTTCGGGACCCTAGGGGTTCCTCAAACTCATTTTTTCTATAGGATAAAAGGGGTTGTATTTAAGGAACCTCTTTCCAAAATATAATAGACAAAATTGAGGTACCCTTCTACATATGGTTTAGCCTGGAGGATCAGGCAGCACTTGATCGACAACCTCGCATTGGTGACTTATACGGATGTCGCCAATGATGCACTGTTACACTGCCAGGATCATCGCTTCCGTGCAAAAGGAAGAAAGAGAGGGGGTGAGTCCAACCAGTCGGGCAAGACAAGAGGGAGAGGGGCTAGTGGAACACCACAGCAACAATAATTGGGCAGACACCAGGGATAACATTTTTGATAGGGGGATCATGCCAAGAGGTTTAGATCTGGGACTATCGACCCGAGGGAGACTACAGGCAAGGCCATTAGGGTCCTCAGCAGCAGCAAGTTCCTCAGGGCCGCCAGGGCCAAGGGAACAATAGGGGATGCTAGTAGGGTCGAGGCCAGCAAGGCCAACAATAGGGTCAGCACCGTCCAGGGCCAGAAATAGAGAAATTTTTCAGGCGAGTGCTTTATTTGTGTACAGACGGGCCACAAAGGGAAGGATTGCCCACAACAGGGGAGATCACCACAGTTGTAGGGTGCCCCGCAGGAGCAGCAGGCATAGAGGCCACCTGCAGCACCAGCCCCACCACAATAGGAACAATTACAGTACAAGCATGTATATAACGTCCGAGTTGCCTCCACATAACATGCCCTATAAGAACCACCAGCAGTAGGGGGTACGTCTTCTATTCACAGACTTGCAGGTAGGATTCTATTTGATACTGGGGCATCACATTCTTTCATAGAGACTAGATTTTCATGAGTTGTCGGCCTATTAGATACATTTGATAGTCTCCTTATGTGTGTGGAGTCATCAATGGGTAGTGGGTCTCTTATACACTCGATCTGTAGGGTTATGAATATCGATGTGGGTAGATTATGTTTAGTTGTCGATCTTCACGATGAATTATTTCGGGAGGACAACTGTATTCTCTATTCTAGAGCAGGAGACGTTATTAGTGGCAATGCCTCTTCCTGAGGGAGGGTCGAGCACACACCTATATTACATTGAGGAGGAGACCTCATAGGAGGCAATTGTGTCGTTAGATTCGATTCCAGTCACAATGGAGTTTGAGGACGTATTCTAGGACATACCCTCGTTGTCACCTAGTCGGGATATTTAGTTTGTTATTGACCTAGCACTGGGTATGAGACCTATAGCTCGAGCACCTTATCGCATGGCCCCATCTGAGATGCGAGAGTTGAGGGAGACAAATTCTCTTGGGATATGGTTTTAACAGACAAGGTAATTCATCGTGGGGCGCACCGATGTTGTTGTCAAGAAAAAGTATAGATCACTTCGGTTTTGTATTGACTATAGTGAGTTAAATAAGGCCACGATCCGAAATAAGTATCCACTGCCTCGTATCGATGATCTATTTGACCAGCTGAGGGGACCAACTTACTTCTCCAAGATAGATTTAAGGTTCGACTATCATCAGTAGCGTGTCAGGGAGGATTACGTTCCTAAGACTACTTTTCTGACACGATATAGGTCTTACGAGTTTAGGGTGATTCCATTTCGACTCACCAATGTGCCAGCAGTATTCATGGATCTGATAGTGAACCGAGTTTTTTTAGAGTACCTTAACCAGTTTATGATTGTATTCATCGATGATATCCATGTGTACTCTCTCTTTGAGATGAGCATGCCAAGCATTTATGGAGGGTTTTACAGACACTTAGAGTTCACCAGTTGTGTGCAAAGTTTGGGAAATATCTAAGAAGTTGTTGATCCAAGTGAGGTATAGACGGTGAGAGAGTGGGGATAGCCCATGACACCGATCGAGGTTTGTATCATTATGGGATTGGAAGGATATTACCGAAGGTTCGTTAAGGATTTTTCGAAGATTGTGGGTCCGTTGACAAACTTGAATCGTAAAAGGGTACCGTTTATTTGGAACGACAATTGTCAGTTAGCTTTTGATGAGCTAAAAGACAAATTGACATCATCACCTGCGCTTACACTGCCTAGAGGAGGAGTGGCTAACTGTGTCTACATCGATGCATCCTTATAGGGACTTAGGGGTGTATTACAGCAGGATGAGAGGTCTATAGTGTATGAATCTCATAAGCTTAAGCCCCATAAGAAGAAGTACCCCACGCATGACTTGGAGTTATCCTCATTAGTATTTACCTTAAGGATCTGGAGGCATTATTTATTGGGAGAGAATTTTACCTTATTTACGGACCATAAATCGCTTCAGTATTTATTCACGCAGAAAGATATGAACATGAGGCATAGGAGGTGTTTTAAGTTCATGAAGGATTACCAGTTTGATATTCACTATCATCCTAGGAAGGCTAATGTGGTGGAAGACACGTTAAGTCTAAGGCCTGCAGGAGAGCTAGCAGAGGTTTGGAAAGAGAAGTGGAGAGAGCTTCAACAAAATGATGAGATTGTTATGGCTTGTATGTCCATATTAGTTGTCACTCTCGAGATTATGATGCGGGTGGTGGTAGTAACCAGGATAGGATTTGCCAGTGAATAGCTGATGTGACAGAGGGGTACTCGATCAGTTCAGAGGGTGGTTGGCATTTTAACGGGAGACTCTTGGTTCCAGAGGGTGATGATTTGAGGCATGTAGTGATGTCAGAGGCTCATGGATCCCAATCATCGGTACATCCCGGTGGGTATAAGATGTACCAGGATATGCGTAGATAGTATTAGTGATCGGGAATAAAGCGGGACATAGAGGAATTTGTCTCGAAGTGCGCGACCTTCCAACTAATGAAGGTAGACCACTAGAGATCGACAGGGATATTACTGATAAAAAAAAAATCGTTCCTTGAAAGGTCATCTAATCAAAACCTTTCATACCTACAAAATTATAATAAAACTAGAGTGTAGCAGTAAGTAAGGGAATCAATCAAAATCTAAGGATGAAACATCCAAGAGAGGCATGCAATTCATTTGTTTATTATTTTTCTTTTTGATTTTTCACTTTTTCTATTTTTTTAGCTTTTTAAAATATTAAAACAATCTTGTGAGGATGTGAAAACTAAGAACTAAATAAAGAGAGGGTAATCAAACTAAAATAAAAGTGTGAAAAACATAAACTAGTGAGTGATGAAAATGAGTGAGATGTAACTAAATGAGGGAAAATATTCAAGAAATGGAAAATCTACCCTCAATTCACACAAATTAATCTAGCATGCATTATTTTAATTTCATCAATTTTCAAAATATCCATTTAATTTAAAAGTTAATTCTCATTACACTAATGAAGTAATCAAATATTCCTTTAGAAAAGTAAGTTTAATTCCCTCAAGAACTACTCTAAATGAATTAGAATCAATTAAATAAATTACCCGCTAGGATCGATTCATCAAACTAATTTTAATTAGACAAATTAAAAACAAGAGTAGATGAAAATTATACTAACATTTAAATCAAGTGATAAGCCTATCTCTAGTTTGAATCAAACGATCAAATAATAATACAATATTCAATCCCTCAAGGATGATTTTTCATTTCTCAATGTGAAAATAAAGTAAGAATTAAATTTACTAATCAAATGAAACTAACAAAATTAAAATTGACAATTAAATCAAATTGGATTCATGAGGGTTATAATTCCTCCCTTGAATAGGATGATTATCCCTCCATAATCATCATCCAATAAAAATTAGAATAAAATAAGAGCATAAAATGAAAATTAGAGAGGAGTAATCAAACCAAAATTGCCTTCAATTGCATTAATTCTTCAATTCTTCCATCATCTCAATTAATTACAAACACTCAATTTATTGAATTTTTTCTCTAATCTAAAAAAAACAAATAAAAAAAAACTAAACTATTAAAAAAATAAAAATGGTGTTTCTCTATCTAATTCTATCTCTAGCCTAACTCTTCTTTTTTTATTTGGGTCTTCTTTTTCTTTAAATAGTAGGCATGGAGCTAAGGGTAATTTTAAGAAATACACACTAGTGTGCATGAGGGGTGTGAGGGGTAAGGATATTTGGATGAGGGAAATTAAGGTAATGGGCACACATGTGTTATGGGTGAGGTCATGTGGAATAAGTGGGGAAATAAGGTAGGGAATAAGTTGGGGGTATTTTTGGGTAAAGGGGTTAAATGGGTTAAAAGACATGTGGGGTATTTTGTATTTTATTTTTGGTTTTGACTTTTGTCTTTGGTTTGTTTGTTGGCAGAATGTAGAAATCGATTTTGGCTCATAGGTTGGAATGAAAAGTGTGTCTTGAATGGAAATGGGTTGGAGGGGCATCCGGGTATGGCAGGTGAGGCTATGGCTCCGGGTTTGGTCGTGACGGGTTGGGGTAGGTCTCGGGTTGGAGCAGGGCCGGAATTAGCAAACGGGTTTGGTTTCACGGGTTAGGAGTTAAGGTCACCGAAGATGGTCGGAGGTGAGCACGCCGTCGAGTGGTGGTGGTTTGATTGGGAGTGTGATAATGAAAGTGGTGAGATTGAGTAGGAGAGAGAATGTGGGTTTAGTTTGTTAATGGAGGTTTACGTGAGAGAAAGGATTGTTGGGGGAAGAAGATGGATTGGGGAATTATTGGGTGTGGTGAGGGTGTAGGTTAGATGGGTGGGGGGGATTTGTGGTGTGTGGTGTGAATGGGGGGTTTTGTGTGTGTGTGTGTTGTACCCTTAAAAAAATAAAATAAGTAAATAATAAAAATAAATCTCATAAAATAAAAACAAGTAAAATAAAAATAAAAACTAAACTAATAATAAAACTCACTAAACAAAATAAAAATAACACGACACACAATACAAACTCTAAAAACTAAACACGGCTCAAATAAAAACTAATAAAATAAAATAAAACAAAAATAATAATAAACTAACTAAAAACTAAAAACAAACAAAAATAAAGCAAAAAAAATACTCGATGCACCAAAATAAAAAATAAATCCTCTAAAAATAAATAAAATCTATTACAAATAAAACCCAAATAATAAAAATAAAAACTACAAAAGAAGTAAATATAAAACATAAAGTCCTAAAAATATAAAATCTAGCAAAACTAAAAATAAACTACTAAAGACTAATCATAAAATAAAACAAAATAAAAATAAAGACTAAAATTAAAAACTAATAAAAAATAAAAATAAAAATAAATTCTATAAATTCTAAATAAATCACAAATAAAACGACTCTAAATAAGATTCTAAAAAAATCTAAAAAGCACAAACTAAACACACATGAGGCTCGGGGTATGTTTAGGCTCGGGTAAGGTACGGGACTAGGGAATTAGATCCATAAATTGCACATTTACCTTGAAATAAGCATCGAACTTCCGCAGACGGCGATCAAGCCTGCACATTAAACATTTACGTGCATAAGACCCAATTTTGTCGAGAATTAGTAATTAAAATGCGTCTATTCAGGGTATAAATTGTACACTTTTTGGTGCTTATCACACTACTCCTAAACAGAACATTGCTAGTCCTCGAGCAAAAAGATAGAGAGAAAGATAAAGATAAGTAACCAAAAGTGTACCACTTTCGCGGGAACTTGCGATTGCACTTAGCATGTGAAACAAGACTTTAAACCTATAGGCTGCCTTATCGGACGAGTTGTGTCCCGTGATGGTTTGCAAGGAATATACCCATAAAATTCTTTATTTGCAAACGGCAGTCAATATCTTATTAGACATAGAATAATCGCACAATCCATTATGAGATAAATATTTTGAGAAATACAAGCTAGAATGTAGAAAAGGTTAGCTAAGTAAATACTCAAGGCACATCCTTCCTAGAACTCAACGTGTGTAGTGTGAATCAGTCAAAACGGGTCGAGTATCATAAGAGTAATTCCTAGATTGCCTTCTCAAAATCAACGCTTCAACTTCAAAATCTCACTAGATATATCTCTCTCAAACGAACTCTCGAGATTTGGGTTAGTGTATCGCTCTTGTGTGTGAGGAGGTGAGTAAATATAAGCAAGTTCAAACGTTTCACACACATATAAGAAAGAACGAACATTAAGAAAGAACGAACATTAAGAAAGAAAATGATCTCATGAAAAAATGCTAATCACTATAGTGAGAACGTCGAGTTATTCACCACGTTGACTTTCATTTGCCCGAACACCTAGGTGAAATATGGATGTATATAAATGAGGGGGAAATGAGATGGAAATGATGGTATGAGGTGAAGTATGATGGTGATGGATGAAAGATGGATGCGATAGAAGAGTGTTCTACACTTCAAGCACAAATGTCTTTATTACATAAAAACTAACTACAAACTTTCTATTTCTTTTCTTTTCTCTTTTTTCTCTTTTTTTTATTTTCTATTTTTTCGAATTTTCTTTTCTATTTTTCTTTTTTTTTCTTTTTTTTTTTTTATACTCTCAACATGAAGACATTTTACATTTGGGAAAAGCACTCTTTTTTCTAAAATAAGAAGGATGATATATGCATGGAGTAATGTGTGGTGTTGTGGGGGATATATGGGAATATGGGAATGTAATGGGTGAAATGAATGGGAAGTGGTAGGTATATGGATGAAAATCTAGTGATCGGGCAAATATTAAGACACATATTTCTTACAACTCGAAAGTGATGTCGTTCTCAATGATCAAGCCAAAAATTTTATGAAAAATAATGAGATCATACAACGATTTAAAGTGCGGACCCAAAAGAAGTTGAATCAACTTGTGACTCGGAGATTGCGTAAAACACTCTGAAAGGGTGAAAGGCACAAATCTCACAAGCTAAAGTCTCTACTAGTGATCTTTAAGGTTCTCATGATAATTGTAGTACTCCTCAACTCTAAACCGTAGTCACTTGATAAGTGCGCAAGTTTTGTTGAGTCTAGAAATTCATAATGCAAAATGCCTTTTTACGTACTACATAAGCTATTTATAAAAAGGTAAATTCTCTAGCTTGATTCCTAGACTTAAATGATGGATGATAGAAAATTCACATCAATGAGTGAGATGAAAGAAACTGCACGAAATTTTAAAAAAATTAGGTTTTAAAAATCAAAATTTTTCAAAAGAGATACGATTTTGATAAAATTCCCCACCCCCAAACAAAAAGGAACATCGTCCTCGATGTTAAGTAAAATTATTTTTAAAATTGAGAGCGGAAGGGAGGAAAGATATTACCAGAATCAACCGCTATTGAAGTGGACAGATGAAGCTAAGAATAAACCTGAATAAATTATAAGATAGAAATATGTGCAAGTCTGTAAACATGGGAAGCATAGGGTGATGTGAAACACCACCCCAAAACAGGATGAGACTCATACAAGAAATCATGGGCTGCCTCCCGGTAGCGCTAAGTTTAATGTCTTCAGTCAGACCAATCCATTCTCACCCTAAATATAAGATCCATGAAAGCACGGGGCGACAGAAAAATGGGTGATGATAATCACCCCCAAACAAAACTGAAGCATCAGTCATATTGGATGAATGCTAAAAAGGGTCAATGCACTTGAATGGAAAAGTGCATCACACGATGCAAAGCATCGGTGGACCATGGGCCGATGGGTATTAGGGTAAAAGTGAGAAAGGCATGGGTGATTAAGCATCAGTCACAGGCCTTATTGAGCCGGAAGGTGAGAGCTACAAGGGCCCTATAAGCTTGGTTCTCTAGTTGGTGAGGGAGGTGAAATGGTGTGGAAATAGTGATGGGGTGGGCCTTATAGAAATGACATGACCGTTCTATGAATGGGCGATGATAATTGTCACGGTGTGACACGCCAGGGAGCCATCGATGGGAAAAATCACCACAAGAGATTGGCGGGCATAGAATAACAAGCACGGTGTCACGAAAGTGGAGAGTAGCACCACATATACTCTCATGGAAGGTGGAGGTTGGTTTTCGGTAATGATCTAAAAATGTATATGGAAACTTGAAATGTGTAGAATCAATATCCAAACCAAGTGGTGGGGTGGAAGGGATAATGGGTAGGTCGGGTGGGATAAATGGTGGGGGGAGATGATCCAACACAAGAGTAGGGGACACACACTCGTCGGGAGGAGTAAAGGAGTACTCACTAGAGAGTGTGGTATCGAAAGATGGAGTGGTCAACTTCTCCACAAGAATATCACTAATAATTATGGTGGGTGGTTCAAACGAGGCACCAAGATCATAGATTGAGGAATCATTAAAAATATTGGGCTCAACGGGAGCCATGCATGGTGGGATAAGATCCATATCCGGAGAGGGAGAAATTATATCGAATTAAATCTCAAGAAAATGGTGAGCACTCGCAGCCGGAGCTAACCTATAATGAAGTGGTTCCTCGGGAACACACGTGGTGTGCTCAATAGGTATAAACTCGGGCATTTTTTTGGATTCGATGGGAAAGGGAATAGGAACCGCAAGTGTGGGTTCATTTGGATATGACGGGATTTGATCAGGCTCACTATCGATGGATAAATCAACACAGGTGTCAACTTGAGGCCTGGACCATAGAATGGTCTCAACGTCGAGATTCTCGGGAGGATAGGATTGGTCACACTCAAAATTCGTGGCTCAAGATGACGCATCATCACTCCACGTGGGGGCAACAATGGGTTGACTTGGGGGAAGTCCGACTCTAGCTCACTCAATTTTAATCTTTGTTCAAGCCGTTGGAGGGCTTCATTTTGAATTTGAGTGGATTGATCTTGCTCAATCATGAACTTTTGCAAGAGTCTTTCGAGAGCGGATGTGGATGATGGTGGTGGAGTGATGGGTGGTGGCGGTGGTTGTGGTGGACACAACTTGCTATGATCATGACTATATGGAGAATACTCAAAGGAAGTGTGTGGAACGGGGTCAATTGTGTCATACACGAGGAAAGCATCTCCAAGAAAGATAAAAGGTTAATAATCGTGGGGTGCATAGTGAAGGGACTGATCGGGATAGGTTGCACAAGGTTGCTATGACGACTGTTGGAACATGTGAGGATCCACAACATCGGGTTGGGATTCGTATTGCGTGAAAGGGTGATTAGGCCTCCACGAATAGTTAGGGTACTCACACAACTCAAAATTGGATATATCGTGATAATAGGCCAAGGTGGGTTCCAGAATAATGTCATATGGATACACATGTTCCATGGTGGGTTCGTAGGGATATGAAAAGTAAGGGAACTTATGGTACATGTGATCAGCATAAGAACAATGGGTGCACAACAAAGTATGCGACAAGTCGACACTTGACACCGAGGGTGATGGAATAGGAGATCCGTGCATAGATGGGTCAAGAGTATCAACGGGACTCGTAAGAGAGGTGAGACCACTACGGATATCATAAAGAGACGGCTCGGGATCACTCTCACACGTACCGCGTGTCAAAGGAAAATGACCAAAGTAGTCCCGTAAGGGACGTTCGTCGGTCATGTGGAGAGAAGTATTTTTTGGGATTTTTTAAAATTTTTTGTCAAAAGGAAAGAAAAATATTTTGGATTTTTTTTTAGAAAATGAAGGAAATAGAATTTTTTTTTTTTTTTTTAAATAAAGGAAGAAAATATTTTTGGATTTATTTTTTTTGGAAGAAAAAATGGACTCTTTGAATTGTGGACGAACTTACTAAAATCGACTACCAAAAAATGAATTGGGCACACACAAGTCAAGGATAAATCCTAACTAGCATATAGCCAATTTTTATCTTTAAATTTAGGTGAGAGGGTAGTCAAATTTTAATTAAGTCCGCAGGCGATGAAAATCACGGAATTATCTTAATCATCGCCTTTGCAAAAATATTCTCCTAGTGGGCTACCTAGTTAATTGATTTTAAATTTAATGATGGCAATGGTAGCACACAAATGGTAAGCGAGTGAGTCGGGTGATGAAATTCCTTCTCATGAATGACCAGGTGTAGGTCTTAGTAATTTAATTCATCACACCATTTGAAAAAAAAATGCGAGAATAAAATCACACAAGATCACGTAATCACACACAAAAATTAACTCGTTAATAGGAGAGGCGCGAGGGTTTTAGAAATGTACCTCCCACGATTTTTACGCTGTGGGGTGCTGAAAAATTTGAGTCGACCGAGGGGAGATCACGCCTATCTCAGTCGGCCCTGGGAGTCCTACCAACCCAAAGTAGATAGGCTTCTAAATCCTCGGCTTTGGACTCCCTCTCTCTACCTTGTCCGGGTTCCCTATCACGCTTGTCTTCAATTATTATAAATTTAAATGAAAAATAAATGGTGTCTCTAAGCACCGCAATACAAGCAAAGGAATAAAATAATCATAATTACAAGCCTTCTAAAAAAATGAAAAATGGTACGAAAAACTAAAAATAAACGGAAAACAAATGAATCACAATACGAAATCCTCTCCAATGCTTTAAGCTCCAAAGATTGGCAATGACGCCATTTGATAGAGAAGATTTTCGGTAAAAAAAAAATCGTTGCTTGAAAGCTCCTCTAATCAAAACCTTTCATACCTATAAAATTATAATAAAACTAGAGTGTAGTGGTATGTAAGGGAATCAATCTAAATCTAAGGATGAAACATACAAGAGAGGCATACAATTCATTTGTTTATTATTTTTCTTTTTGATTTTTCACTTTTTCTATTTTTTTAGCTTTTTCAAATATTAAAACAATCTTGTGAGGATGTGAGTTTAAACTAAGAAGTAAATAAAGAGAGGGTAATCAAACTAAAATAAAAGTGTGAAAAACATAAACTAGTGAGTGATGAAAATGAGTGAGATGTAACTAAATGAGAGAAAATATTCAAGGGATGGAAAATCCACCCTCAATTCACACAAATTAATCTAGCATGCACTATTTTAATTTCATCAATTTTCAAAATATTCATTTAATTCAAAAGCTAATTCTCATTACACTAATGAAGTAATCGAATATTCTTTTAGAAAATTAAGTTTAATTCCCACAAGCACTACTCTAAATGAATTAGAATCAATTAAATGAATCACCCGCTAGGATCGATTCATCAAACAAATTTTAATTAGACAAAATAAAAACAAGAGTAGATGAAAATTATACTAACATTTAAATCAAGTGATAAGCCTATCTCTAGTTTTAATCAAATGATCAAATGATAATACAATTTGTAATCCTTTCTCAAGGATGATTTTCCATTTCTCAATGTGAAAATAAAGTAAGAATTAAATTTACTAATCAAAGGAAACTAACAAGATTAAAATTGACCATTAAATCAAATTGGATTCATGAGGGTTATAATTCCTCCCTTTAATGGGATGATTAGCCCTCCATAATCATCATCCAATAAAAGTTAGAATCAAATAAGAGCATAAAATGAAAATTAGAGAGGATTAATCAAACCAAACTTGCCTTCAATTGAATTAATTCTTCAATTCTTCCATCATCTCAATTAATTACAAACACTCAATTTATTGAATTTTTTCTCTAATCTAAAAAAACAAATAAAAAAAAAACTAAACTACTAAAAAAAATAAAAATCGTGTCTCTCTATCTAATTCTCTCTCTAGCCTAACTCTTCATTTTTTTATTTGGGTCTTCTTCTTCTTTACATAGTAGGCATGGTGCTAAGGGTAATTTTGGAAAATAAACGCTAGTGTGCATGAGGGGTGCGAGGGTGAGGATATTTGGATGAGGGTAATTAAGGTGATGGGCACACCTGTGTTATGGGTGAGGTCATGTGGAAGAAGTGGGGAAATAAGGTAGGGAATAAGTGGGGGTATTTTTGGGTAAAGGGGTTAAATGGGTTAAAAGACATGTGGGGTATTTTGCATTTTATTTTTGGTTTTGGCCTTTATCTTTGGTTTGTTTGTTGGCAGAATGTAGAAATTGATTTTTGGCTCATGGGTTGGAATGGGAAATGGGTCTTGCATGGGAATGGATTGGAGGGGCATCCGGGTATGGCAGGTGAGGCTATGGCTCTGGGTTTAATCGCGACGGGTTGGGGTAGGTCTCGGGTTGGAGCAGGGCCGAAATGGGCAAACGGGTTTGATTTCGCGGGTTAGGGGTTAAGGTCACCGAAGATGGTCGGAGATGAGCACGCCGGCGAGTGGTGGTGGTTTGATTGGGAGTGTGATAATGAAGGTGGTGAGGTTGAGTAGGACAGAGAATGTGGGTTTAATTTGTTAAGGGAGGTTTAGGTGAGAGAAAGGATTATTGGGGGAAGAAGATGGGTTGGGGAATTATTGGGTGTGGTGAGGGTGTAGGTTAGATTGGTGTGGTGGGGGGGGGGGGGGGGGGGATTTGTGGTGTGTGTAATGTATGGTATTAAGGTGTGAATGGGGGTTTTGTGTGTGTGTGTGTGTGTAACTTGTACCCTTAAAAAAATAAAATAATAAAAATAAATCTCATAAAATAAAAACAAGTAAAATAAAAATAAAAAATAAACTAAACTAAAAATAAAACTCACTAAAAAAAATAAAAATAACACGACACACAATACAAACTCTAAAAACTAAACACGACTCAAATAAAAACTAATAAAATAAAACAAAACAAAAATAATAATAAACTAACTAAAAACTAAAAACAAACAAAAAATAAAGGAAAACAAATACTCGACGCACTAAAATACCTGTAAAAATAAATAAAATCTATTAAAAATAAAACTCAAATAATAAAAATAAAAACTACAAAAGAAGTAAAAATAAAACCTAAAGCCCTAAAAATATAAAATCTAGCAAAACGAAAAATAAACTACTAAAGACTAATCCTAAAATAAAATAAAAATAAAGACTAAAATTAAAAACTAATAAAAAATAAAAATAAATTGTAGAAAATTCTAAATAAATCACAAATAAAACGATTCTAAATAAGATTCTAAAAAGCACAAACTAAACACACACGGGGCTCGGGTAAGGTACGGGACTGGAGAATTAGCTCCATAAATCACACATTTGCCTTGAAATAAGCATCGAACTTCTGCAAATGGCGATCAAGCTTGCACATTAAATATTTATGCACAAAATACCCCATTTTATCGAGAATGAGCAATTAAAATGCGTCTATTCGGGGTATAAAATGTACACTTTTGGGTGCTTATTAATTACATCCACTCAAGATTCCCATATGGAAATGGAAGAGTATCTCCATGGATTTTACCACCGGGTTATCGTTATTGCAGCGGGGTCACGACTCCATATGGGTAATAGTGGATCGATTGACTAAGGTGGCTCATTTTTTTCTAGTTCGTATGGATTTTGAGACGAATCAGTATGCACAGTTGTTCATCGTTGAGATACTACGATTACATGGGGTTGAAATTAATATTGTGTTCGATCAGGACAACATTTTGTATCCCATTTCTGGTAGAGCTTTCAAGAAGTGATGGGGACGGCTTTATGGTTAAGTACAACGTATCACCCACAGATAGATAGGCAGATAAAGAGGTTTAACCAGATGCTTGAGGATATGCTACGGATGTGCATACTTGATTTCGAGGGAGGACGGGAGCAGTATCTTCGTTTGGTGGAATTTATATATAATAACTCCAACCAATTCATAATCGGCATGGCACCATTTGAGGCACTGAACGGTCGACCTTGTTATTCGCCTTCTTGTTGGTTTGAGGTGGAGGACAACAAGTTATTGGGACCAAAGATGATTCAGTACACCACTTTCAAGATTGAGCTAATTCGAAGGCGTATCTAGATAGTTCAAGATAGGCAAAAAAATTTGTCGATGCAAACAGGAGGCACATAGAGCTTGAGGTTGGTGATCAGGTGTTGGTGTGAGTGTCTCCTATGAAAGAGTTATGAGATTCGACAAAAAAGGGAAGTTGGCTCCAAGATATGTGGGACCGTTTCCAATCATTGAGAGAGTAGGACTAGTAGAATATAGACTAAGACTACCAGAGAACATACAGCGGATTCACGACGTGTTCCATGTGTCATCGTTGAAGAGGTACCGGAGGAGATAGAGAGTTTTTTGGCACGTTCCATTAGAGGAGATCGACTTACAGCCCGACTTTTCATACGAGGAGAAACCAATGGCGATACTTGATCGTAGTGAGCGTAAACTGCGGTATAAGCTGGTACCCTTTGTTAGAGTTTAGTGGGGGCACTGCAATGTGGAAGAGTCGACATGGGAGCAGGAGGATGACATGCGTGAGTAGTATCCAGAGTTATTAACCGTAGGTATGTCCCAATTTTGAGGACGAAATTTCCTTGTAAGGGGGAAAGTATGTAATGACCCATATTTTTGAGAAATTAAAAATTAATTAATTGAGTTAAATGAAATTACACGCGTGACGTAATTTAATGGAAATTAAATATAATGGGTTGATTAAATTATAAATCGGAGAAAAATGATTATTTTTTATCGAATAAAATTACTAAGTTAATAGTAACTACGTATTTGACGTCATAGCGAATGATAATGACGTGATAGTATTTAATCTCAACCGACAATTGTGTATGGACTATGTGAGGTTGAGATAGGAAATTATTTATGAGTAACTGGGATGATGATTTTGAGGTTACGGTTGAGTCTGGAAGGGGTCGAAATAGTCAGAATAGTATACCCGAGTGTATAGTTTGGGTCCTGGGTCAGTTTTAGACCAAACTGGCACCACGAGAGGGTAATTTAGTCATTTGGTATCCTAGGGTTAAGGGAGCTACGAATTTTCAAAGGTTATATAAACTTGTAGTTGGGAGAGGCTAGGGTGAGAGGAATAGAAAACACTTGGAGGCCTTAGATAATAAAGGGAGAGCATTCTTGGACATAGAGGATTAGCCTAATTTGACATAGGGGATTAGTAATTAAAAAAAATTCGACTGTGATGCTAAGAATGAACCAAATGAGATTCCTATTTGTTTTAATGAAGGACTGATCATCCAGGGTTAAAATTGGCGGGTAGTCACAATAATTCCATTATTCAATTTCATGGGAGGTTTCATTAATTTAAAGCATACATCAATATAAGCGTGCAAAAGAACAATTCGAATCCACATATTTGATTTTTAAACCACTATTCATCATTTTATAAATTTCGTAAGCATTAACATATATTTGGTGTTAACACTCAATTATCATAATCAATTTACTATTTTAGCATCATCCTCAAAATCCAAATACATAACCTAATTTCCCCAAATCATGCAATATTACAAGTGTTGAGTTATTTTCTAGCTTATTTGTAAAAACAAAGTTTAATTAAATTTCACTTTCCCTAATAAAGTTCTAATCAATTTACTCAAATCATATATCATTAAGGTTTAGGCAAAATTTGATCCATGTAGAACATAAGGGAAAAAGTAAATAACATTCTCGCATGAGATTAAGTTCTGAAAATTTTGAAGTTGAGTCCTTGTTCCTCTTTGAAAATCTCACAATTTTTGTTCTTGGAGAAATCCAAAATTATGAGTGGAAGGCCTTTTAATTTGAGGATGAATGTTAGGTTTAAGGGTTTACGAGTTATTTTAATAAATTACTCGGATGATGTTCTGGGTGAAAATAACGTCTGGGGGTTATCCTAGTGGTAAGGAGCGGACTTGATAAACTCGAATAATAACAGTTGGTTTAAGGTTCGAAAATCCCCAATGGATACCTGATAGTAAGCGGGACGGGTGTTAGGGTATGTTTGGCACAACATCACCCTATTTAGCTCGAATGTGGGAGTCCAGTGGTCTCATTCGTGTGGAGGTTCTAGGTAATTAAAAAAATAACATCTGGTGAGTCAAAATTCCCTTAAATATCCCTCACCCCATATTAGGCTATTGTTGAGCCATTATAACAGTCTATAAAGATGCTATAACAACCCCAAGGTTGCATCCTTATCTCTTACTCCTAGAGTTTTAATTAAATTCTAATTGATTAGATTCATTCTCTCTCACACAAATCTTTACGTATACACAACTCTTTACGTATACTCAAATGACATTATCCCTAGGATTTCCTCTCAAAATCCAAAACACCAGCTATTAAATAAATGCCCATTATTATTCCTTTAATTAGCACAAAATTCGCCAAATTCATTTAAATGAAACTTTTCTCATTTAATTCAAATTCCAACATCCGATATTATTTTAATTAATTCTTCAAGTTAATTGATTAATTAAATCACCCAAAATCAAGGGTATTACATTAGTCGTTACACACAATAACCTAGTCGTTGGAAAGGCCCTCGGGCAACAAATTGCTATGCCCCAATGCGTGGGAACGTTGTTTTAAAAAAAATTAAGCATTTTGTGTGAAGGAAATATTCTAAAGTTATAAAGGCCATTTACTTGACCCCAAAGTCAAATCTATAAAATATTATAAAATGGAATCCTATAGGTTTTATGATTTTCCATCTTTCAAGTTATAGAGAAACCAATATTTATTCATCATTCCTTATTAATGACTTTCTACACCCTAATACTCTCACCGTCTCTATTATTCTCTCCCTTTCAGCCTCGCCCATTCATTTCCTTGATAAAAGAAAAACTATTTAAAAAGCCAGCACTCTATATGTATGCACATTATTAAGATTTTAAAAATTGATATCAATTGATTAATTGAATCACCCAAAATCAAGGGTATTACACTAGCCGTTACACACAATAACCTAGTCGTTGGAAAGGCCCTCAGGCAACAAATTGCTATGCCCCAATGCGTGGGAACATTGTTTTAAAAAAAATTAAGCATTTTGTGTGAAGGAAATATTCTAAAGTTATAAAGGCCTTTTACTTGACCCCAAAGTCAAATCTATAAAATATTATAAAATGGAATCCTATAGGTTTTATGATTTTCCATATTTCAAGTTATAGAGAAACCAATATTTATTCATCATTCCTTATTAATGACTTTCTACACCCTAATGCTCTCACCGTCTCTATTATTCTCTCCCTTTCAGCCTCGTCCATTCATTTCCTTGATAAAAGAAAAACTATTTAAAAAGCCAGCACTCTATATGTATGCACATTATTAAGATTTTGAAGATTGATATCAATGATAAATATCATTTAGGGCATCTGCATTGGCAACTAATTTCCTTCATCTCTCTCTCCACTCAAATTTCACATCTCTCTGTGAAACTCTTCAACTTTTAATATTCAGATGTGAATTATTTTCCAATAATGAAGGCATTCGAGTAATTAAAACCAATACAATTCTGAAACTTTTCAAATTTTAAATCCCAAATAAACATCGAAATCTACTCCATCTTTCTCGTTCCATTTTCTTCTCATTCTCTCCTTACAACCCTCCATTTTCAGTGCAAAATGTATAAGTTCATAAGTATTCAATGAAATTCCTCAACCAAATGCCTTTTTGTGGACATCGCCAATTCATGGGTATGTCGAAAACTAAAAATTCACTGAAGCTTTTTCCTTATTTTGCCTTACGAGAAGTGAGTCTATCTAAGCTTTAAATTTCACTATTGTGTTCTCTCTCGAGGGTTTAGCTAGACAAGCAAAATTGAAAGATGGTGATGTTGTTTATGGGTTTGTGTTAAAATATGGATTTGAGTTTGATCTGATGGTACAGAATGCAATGATAGAATTGTTCATGAAATGTGAAGAAGTTAATTTGAGTAGATGGGTATTTATTGGTATACATGAAAAGGATATTATTTCTTGGAATACAGTGATTTATGGATGTGGGAATAATGGTAGAGTTCATGTTTCTCATGGGCTATTAGATAAATTTCGGGCATGAATGTAATTTCTTCAACTAGTTATTTATGGGTATGTTAAGGTTGGAGAGATGGTAGACAATAGTTCTTTTTATGACAATGTGAGCCAATGACTTAACCATGTGGAATGTGATGGTTTATGGGTACAAATATTTTAGTAAATAATTATTTTAACCTCCATAATAAAACTGATTATTTTTTTATTATATTTATCAATAATAGATTATGTATGGGTTTGGATAATTCAATTGAGTTTTGAATATACACAGTCCTCTAACAACTCTAAATATGCAACATTTTTTTATGTTTTTTTTTAATTTATAATTTTACACCCTCGCATTGAGTGGGTTACATGCTAGAGTATTCTAATTTCTCACTTTGTGTACCATTTCTAATTGTAAGGTTAAAATGAAAATTTAACCGTTTTCCCCTAAAGTTTGGGGTGATTTTCAATTTTAGACCCGAAGTTTGAAAATTTTTAAAGTTAACCCCGAAGAACAATTAGTATTGCAATCTAACTCATCGTTACCATTCCGTTAAAAAAATTAGATGGAAGGCTGACTCAATTTCCTACTTCTGTTTCTTTTCTCATTTTTGCTTCTTCCTCTTAGCCCTCTCTTGTTATATTTATATATATGAAATAGGGGGTTTGGCCTCCTCTAAGTGGTGCCTGAGATTCAATTTGGGTGAATTATATCTTACGGTTCAAAATCATCCACAATAAAAATTTGTGTCCATAGGAGAAGTACGTAGCATTTGAGTGAATAATAAATGTTGGCATCCTGTATGGGGCTCAAAAAAAGTTGGTACACTACAGGGCTCAAGAAAAAAAACAGTTGTTAAACCACAATAACACTCTCACTTTCAAAATGCCCAAGAACCAACATCTGGAGAGAGAGGGAGATATGTGTAGACATCCGAGACGGATTCCTCTGACGTGAGCTGGCCTCGAAATCGGGATGGGGGGCGAACTCGGAGAGGTGTCCCTTCCTTCCCTTCCATGTGCGTGCAAGTAATTTGAGGACATGGGGGTACTATTTTCTCCACTCGCATTGGCGTCTTTGCGGACTGTCTCGAATATAAAATCATTTGTCATTTAAAGGGGATAACACGAAGGAATGGAGTCTCCATCCTATTTTGCTCAAAATAGGCAAAATAAAATGTAGCTGCCTTGATAAAATGACATCGAGGTCACTGATGTGTACGAAACCAAGTGAATCAAGGGTTTGGGGACTAAGTTATGGAATGGGAAGGTATTAGGCACCCATTCCGCCATTTCAGTCTCTCATGGGCTATGTTAATATTCTCCTTTTTCTTCGAAGCATGATGTGTATGTGTATATGTGTGTAATGTAAATAATGTGAGAAAGAAGTCATTCAACTTACGTCATGGAGAGATAAAGAGAAATCATGCATAGAAGTGTACTAAAAAATAACATAAGCATATGATGTGAGAGTTCGTCGAATCATGAGTTGCTATGAAAAAGTGAATCTGCATGTCAAACGAGACACAAATATATATAGGAGTTCATGACTCATAAAATAGACATAATGTAATATAAAAGCATAATATGAAAAGAGAGGGCTCGAATCCCAAGATGGGCCCGGGACGCCTATAAAACCCAAGGGCTATCAAAGTTCACGTAGTTCGATATGTCATAGGGTTGGGGTTTAACTCTTAAATCCAAATTTAAGACTACTCTTTGAATATTTGAAGAAAGGGTGTCTAAGTGTAAAAGTTTGAAAAAGTGAGGAAGTCTTACTTTTAGAGTTTACAAGTAAACCCATTTTTTATCTTTTTGGATTTTTATGAAAATAAGCTATGTGGATACTAATAATAAAAATGGATTTACTTGATGTTAGATAATGAAATAAGATTAAAGGATACCACAAAATGGGAATAAAATGAGTAAATAACACTAAATGAGTAAAGTACAAAAGATTTAGGAATAGAACTCCTAGGAGACTTTTGCTACTAAATTTATGAGGTATGTAGGTTGATTTTGTAGTAGTATAAGGGTGATAAAGTAGGGTGATGTAGGTGAATAAAGGTGGGGTCTGGGGCATAGTGCCTACCTGCTAAGCAAGGAAAGTACAACCTACTGATGAGTAGGGGTCTGGGGCCTATAAGCAGTTCGAAACGGACTTTTTTTTTAAAATAGGCATAAAATATGAATCGTACGATTGAAATGAGCATGGTCAGGACCGTTAAAAGAGAATTCAGAGCCCTTCAAGAATACATTAAGTCACTCTAGGGTTCGAGATTTGACCAAAGTCAAACGGGGCTTGAAAACACTCGATGATCTCTAGAGGGGCGTTTCGAATTAAAATCGATCGTTCGTGCATGGTACAGACCGCTGGAAAGGTAATTGAGTGCCCTTTGAGATTTCATTGATCTTTGCTCGTGTTGGAGGGTTAATCGAGGTCAAATAGGTCTAGGAGATGTCGGTGGCCTTTCGAAATAAAAAAGGTCGTTCGTGCAAATTGTAAGGCCGATTCGCACATGATATGGACCGTTGAAAGGGAAGCTAGATCCTTCAAGATTTCATGAGCTTATCTCGGGTTGGAGAGTTGATTGGAGTCAAACGGGGCTCGAGAGCGCTCGGTGGCCTCCAAATCAGTACTCAGAGTAAAATGGATCATTCGTGCGAACCGTGAAGTCGATTCACGCATGGTATGGACTATTGAAAAAGGTATTTAGATTCCTTCAAGGTTTCATTGAGTTTCGCTCAGGTTCGAGAGTTGGTTGGAGTCAAATGGGGCCTAAGAACGCTTGGTGGCGTTTAGATCAGTACTCGAAGTATGACCTAGGATTTGAAGAGAGGAGGAGTGTTAGGGACCTAAGAAGGTATCTAGGTACAAGGATGGGGTGTCCACAATATGTTGAGTATGGAATCGAGTGGTTGCAACCAAAAGAAACCTCCAAGTTATTTTTAAACCTTTAGGAAATTGGTTAAGTATAGTTTTTCACTTTCTTTAATTTTTTCTCATTCTAGGTATTTATGATTTAAGGGGAAAAAAGGCATGGAAAAAAAGGCCTTAGATGCTGAATTATTCAAAATTGCAAATATTAATTTCTTCGGGTATGAAGGTCTCGATTTAACTTTTATTTTCCCTTTATGTTTTCCCTTTCTTTAACCATATTTTTTAAGTCTGATGGTGGAGATGTTTGGTTTTCTTTTATTTTTGGGTCAATAATTATCCTCCTCCCTAGTAATTTCTTTTATCCCTGTAATTTGTTTTCAGTTGTGTACAGAGTTATTATATGAAGAGAGAGAAAGAGAGAGGTGTTTGGTGAAAATAAATGATAATATTTTTGTTCGATATTTTCAAGGTATAGTTTTAGACCTTTGTTTTAGTTTTTTTGTTTAGTTTTAGACCTTTGTTTTAGTTTACACACCCTATACACATACCTTTTTTATTCGCCAAACATAATACCCACATATAAATGAGATTTACTTTCTTTTTCCCTCTCTATAGCTTACTTATAGAGCGTTCTTGAGAGAGAGCGAGAGAGAGAGAGAGAGAGAGGGGTCATTATATGAGTATAGGATTTTTTATAACTATTTTTAGTTAGGGATGGGTATAGATTTATCTTACCAGAAGAGATCAATGAATTATAGTTTCAAATCAAATCCATACACATAAATATACATGTATTATGACTTTTCGTTGTTAAAAATTTCTATGAAAGTATGAAACTACCTCAACCACATTATGTAGTCTTTGTGTACTTCAAAAATATAAGAATAGTGGATGCTTGCGTGTATGTTCCGGTGTATATTGTTTTATTTTTTTATTTTTTTGTTAATAGTTGTCATATTCAAGCTTTCATATAATCCCAGATAATTTGTTTTCCATTATGTACTCATCTGTTAAATATTTTTTACGAGTTTCTTTATAAAACGGTAAATTTATGCCCCTAGTTCTTTATATATACACGAGTGTATAGATGTATGTTAGGAGTGATTATGATTATGTTTGATCAAAGAAAAAGTTTTAACTTTTTTTTTGTTTTATAGTTTTTACAGTGTTAACCATTTTCATAGAGAAGCCAACTGTGGGACTATAGAGAGAATAGAAGATCCGGGAAGTTTATAAGAATGTATGGAGTTTTTTTTTCAATTTATGCAATCGCATTTTGCTATTTATTTCTTTGTAATAAGTTGTATGTTATGGACAAAGTTTTCATAGATTCATATAACATATCATAATTTTTTATACAAGAATATACAAAAACAAGTCACATGTACAAAGTAGCCATGATAAAATGGACCTTGAGCATCCTACTTCTCTGAAAAAGTCCCTCACATAAAGCTAAGGAGGAGCTGCTCACCAACCTAGGTGGAGAAATGATATAGAGAAATCTCTAGGAGATAGAGCACATCAAACAGAGGAAACTGTCATGTTTGTCTATTAACCTAACTACCTAACCACATCGGTACAAACTAGGATTTCAAATAGTGGATAAGTATAACTTGATAGGGAGAGCTTTCTTAACTTTTTGAAAGAGATATTTTTTAGATTTCGGGATTACTTTTACGGCTATTGTTTTAATATTTTGATTAATGTTTTTTTATCATTGACTCCCTTTTAGTTGTGTAGTTTGCCTTTTTGTAATGAATTTTCTTTAATAATCTGTAAATAGAAAGATTATCAACTACTGTTGTACATGGCACGAGCTAATGTTTTAAGATTTTTGAAAGTCAAATTGATGATATCATTTGTGAAATAAGTTAATTTTTTATTTTTTTTAATCTTGCAACAAAAATCAGTCTGTTGGTCCAGTGATATAAGGCTATCACTAGGACAGTCTTGGGATGGTTTGGATTTGGTCCCCAATTCAATTCTCGTCACTGTCAAATTAATGTTTGTCCATTGAAAGCCACGAACCGCAAATAGGAATTAATCGATGTGCAAGCAAGCTGGTCCGGACACGTCGTGTTATGCTACCCAAAAAAAATAAAGTCTTGCAACAAAAATGGGTTTTGATAGTTGCATTTTACCAGACATGTAGTAAATATGAGTATACCTTTCATTTTGTCTTAGACATAAGGAAATTATTTTATTTATTGTGGATGACTATGAAATATATATAATAGAAACAATTGTGGGATAATAACTGAGTTTGGTACCTGCTGTAGCAGGTAACGTGAGAGGAAATAGAAGCTAGCTAAGGGTTGTACGAGAAGGTTAGGAGAAGAGGGTTGGGGGTGAGCTTTAACATGGCAAGAGATGACTAACCATGAAGATTTTACTGCATGATTTTTGTACAATGGGTAGGAAAGGGACATTAGTGTTGGTTTGTGGTGTTATCTATATAATAAGTTACAAAACTTATGTATGCCATAAGATCAAAAGATGATGTCATGAGATTTTTTTTTTTTCACTTCCTATTTTGTCCTTCAAATTTTTGAATTCCCCCTCTTTTCTTTCTCCACACTTGATTTCCACTCTTCCACGTTAATTCAAACATAAGGGCTTTCTGAGTAAATTACTTTTCTTTGTACCATCTCACCTACCCTCTATCATGACAATACACACTCTCCTTCTCAAACTATCAAAATCAGAACCCAAACACCACAAACCCGAAACCCTCTCCTTCTCAAACTCAGAATTCCATTTTATCTTGCTTCTCCATTTTAAAGGTAAATTACTTCTCTTTGTTTTACTATTTATTTTGTTCAATGGGTCTGTTTCAAATAATGGGTATGTTTCACGAAATCAAAGGTATATATTTCAACACAAAATCAAACATGAGCGTTTTTTCACAAAATCAATAGGTCTGTCTCAAATGAACATGAAATCAATGGGCCTGTTTCACGAAATCAAACACGAGGCGAGGCGTTTTTCAAATCAATCCCAAATCAAAGGTATATACTTCAAGCCCAAATCAAACACGTTTTTGCAGATTTGAAATGTGTTGTTTGAAATGTGTATTGTAGATTTGAAATGTGCCTTTGAGATATTGGAACAAATAGAACACAGATCTGTTGTTGGTGCGTTCAAAATTACATTTACTCAATTTTAATTATTTTGTCCATTTCTTCTGTAGATCTACTATTGGATAAATGTTAATCTTGTTGTTATATCTATATATTTGGTGTTAGATATGTACATTTGGCACTTAGAACTCTAACTTTGCATTATTGATTCAGAATAGGCTCTTTTCCACTTTAAGCTTGCTGCATACTGTGATGATATTTATCACACCAGTATTGATTTACGGCAGTAATATTTCATGTTCATTGATCTGGATTACTTCAATTTAGTATGTTTTTAAAATTTTATGTCCATTTATCTTTTAGACACCAACTTTTAGGTTCAAGAACCCATGCAAGTGATTTATTATTTGAAAGCATATTATAGAATTGGATAACTACAATAAATTTTGTTTGTTTGTTTCAAGTGTTGAGTTTCTTGAATAAATGTACTTCCACACTCTTTTAAGGTACTACTTTTATTGTGTTGTATTCTAGGTGTTAGGCAAAATGACCAAGTAATTCTTTTTTAGCAACCTTTTTTTTATTTCATTTATATATGTATGTACATATAGGAGTGTATGTGTAGTTGAACATGGCGTCTAAATAATTATTTGTTAATGAAATGTAGTATCTCAACTCATTACTGGTACACGAGGATTTTTTTGTGTTCAAAAAATGTATTGTGATTCGAGCCAATCGGCCTCAAAGAAGAGGCCACTCAATGAGAAGAAAAAATTGGCAGATGCTCTGCCTCCCTCACACGGAGATTCTTATTTTCCCTTGACTTTGGAATGTTTAAGACGAATATGAACTTCTCATCTTGATGGATCGAGCAGGTCTGAGCAGGTCTGATGTATCCGTATAGACTATATTTCATTTATTTATTTTTTATAGAGTATATAGGTCTCTTTACTTGAACCCTTTGTTTCATATGCATTCCAATCATCCCTGCTATAACACGAAAACTCATCCGCGGAAGAAACTTGGAACTTGGATCATTCTGTTATCTCTAATCAAATGGAAGTTTACTTTTAAAAGTTTGGACAAGAAGGTCTAATAACTCTCCCAGTCCTCACTAAGATCAAATGGTACTCTTTAATTTGAAATTCATCTCTCAAGTGTTTGCTGGAATAACTTTGATTTGAAACCATGAGTAATTTATGGTAGTGATGTCGATACTCATTACTATAACTTTGATTTTGTTTGATATTTTGTAGAATTCTAAATTTGAGGACCATAGGATTAATCGCGAGCGCGATGTCATTCTCAGGGAAATGGAGGAAGTACTCATTTTTATTTTAAATAAATTTTGCTAATTTTTGGTCAATTCTTCACATATATTCAAAGTTGCTTATCAGTCCTATTTTTCTTTTTAGATGACCAAATTACAAAATCATGGTGTATACTTAAAAACTGATGTTTTCAAACAGGACTCTTGATTAACTTGAGATTGGGACAAGAGTATAATTTTACTGATAATATGTGGTTTTTAAGCAATGACTAAATGGTTTATGGTTAATAGTTTCTAAATCAGTGTTTTTAACGTTACTCTTAATCAACTGGATTGGGCCAAAAGGATTATAATTTCGTTGACGAAACTCATTATGTCCATAACAAAGGGAATGTGTAAGCTTAATCACTCTCCAGGAATTAAGAGGCCACTATTACTTTTTAGACTTCGGTTATCCCAAATTAGTAGCCCACTTTACTTTTTTTGGACATAATGAACTAACCAATTTTAATAATACTCTTGGCCATTACAAAAGACTCTTAATTTGCAATGGAAGGAGTATTAACTTTAGAATAGAGTTGGTGCTGGTCTATATAAATAATCACAAAACTGTGTTTAATCATATCAATTGAGTTGACATCTTTAATGTCAGTTGGGTAGTTTTAATGAAGAGTTGATAGGTGAATGCTAAAATTATGTCAGTAGAGCAGTTACTCTTGTATTTTAATAATGTCACAAGAATATGCACATATTAAGCTAATATGTACGATGCTATTATTACTCCCCTCCTGATTCGTACAAATTATATTTGCGTATAACTGATAGAAGCCAAAGCAGTTGTTAGATGGTCAAATCCTTTATGTTCTATCAACTAGAGTTTGATGATTTCTATTTTTTACTGATGTTGTCGCTTCAGAAGCTAACTTTATTGTCTTTTGTCCATATTTTTTACTGACGTTACTGCTTCAACAGCTAAGTTTCCAAGTCTAACAGTCAGTCAGTCGATAGTTGGAAGAACACAACTTTCAGTATCTCAAATTGATGTTTTTATCCCCCATACCAGCCTCCCAAATCAGTCGATAGTTGGAGAGAAAACATATAAGAAGGTTTACATTAAAAGAGATAAGGCAACTGGATTCAGTTCAATATAATATAAGTCTTCTTTTTATTATTTTGTTCATTTTGATCTTTCTTTTATTGCTTGAAATGATAGCATAACATTAAATGGAAACCACGGAGAAGTTTACTCCAGTTTCGTTTAATCACTCATTAGCTATGAAACTTACCATATACATTTTCTTATATGGAGGCAACGAAGTATGGCTACCATTAAAGGACATAGCCTATAACAGTTTTGTATCAAATTAAGCCAATTCCAAAGTTTGGTGGTTAGATGGTTATTGTACAAACGGTATAACTTTCTTACAAATTTAGATATTTTGTTGAATCATTTAGGGGTTACTTGAAATTTAGGGGCTTTTAATGGTTTCAAAACATCCCATTGGGGTACATACATGGGTTTTAGATTCTAACTTCCTTTAGTTCCGTATCAGAGTATTCTCTACTGGTGATTTCGTCTTTTCTTTTTCTTTCTTTCTTTGATTTTATTTGTAAATTAATGCTATTATTATTAAACATTTTTTAAGGGGAAATTTGATTTTTCTTGCAAGTTTTGTTCAATTTTGTTCGATTTGACTAGAACTCCATGAATAGATTCTATAATGGTCTAATTATCTTACTCATACGATTTTAGTATGGTGTCAACTGTATTATTATATGGTGCCAAAGTAATGTTTTCCTGACCTACAATAGATCTAATTATAGATCTATTTTGTTCTAATATGTACTGGAATAGATCTGCAATGGAAATTTGAATATTTACTATTTGAAAATCTGTATAGGTGAGCAGCCTCTTCCATCTTCCTCATGTCTGCAACCTTTTTATCCTTTTCAACCTTCTTAGCAAAGGTCATTATTCAGTCATTTAAGTCCATATTGTGTGTATATCCGAGAATGTGACATCCATTCTTTATACTTTAGATTATACAACAATTAGAGGGTGATGGTTCGAACCCCTTCTTTGGAACTATAATAATAGTCATTAGTTCCTTTATCCCTTAAACACTACTTGCATGCATTATTTTCTGACTAAATAGCTCATTAAACAAGTTAGTAATTTGGATACATTCTGAATTTTATAACAGCAGGTATCAGTCTCATTGGGTACAAAAGAAATAAATAGACTAAAAAATACTTGTTCCAGCTTCTTTTCTTCGTGCAACTGCCTTAATACGAGGAGGCCTCACTATAAGATCAATGAGGACATATTCCAGAGCTTCCTATTCGTTAAACCTCTTCATCCGGCCTAAGTCTTTATGAATCTTATCAGCAGGTTAGCCTATCTTCTGAGCCATTTCTTTGAAAAGGTAATCTCTGATTCTAAGAAGATCGTTTGCTTCATTACGAATAACATCATCCTTACCACGGGCAACCCCATCTGGTGATTATAATGCGATTCTTGAAAGAGGCTTTGTACAACGATTACCCTTTTCTCCAACAGTAAGAAGAAAATCTTCCAGATTATACGCATAGCCCACACAATCGGTGCTGACAGGACTTTTCAATCTTTCAATAATCTGTGTGATGTTCTATTTTATTTTGTACGTGTTTTTCTTTTCTAGCTTCATTAATCTCCAGTAGTTTCTACAAATGTTCTATTTTATTTTGTGCGTGCCCACACATCATTTTTTTAAAACAAATTTGGGATGATATTTTATTGATTTGTCTATTTGAGAGTTGTAGTATTTTGTAGAAACTGTTGGCCAATGCTCACCCAAATATTTATAATGTTTGCAAACCAACCCATAATGTTTGAAACAATAATGGACAACATAGTGAGGTAGCACCATTTGTGTAATTCCAGAAGAGAAAGAAGGCAGAGCGAGTTTTGAAAGGGAAAAATAATGAACTCCCTGGAACGGTGTGATTCCTATATCATTTTTATTGTGTTTCAGTTTCTTGGGATATCAACATTAATCCCAAGAACTATTTGATAGAAATTTTTGTGCATAATAACACATTTTTGTCGTATTCTTTTAGTTTCAGTTGTCGTATTCTTTTAGTTTCATGTTGTCTTGGTTAATATTTAATATTTGGGCTTCACTTCATTTCTCAGGAACCTTAACTGAGTTCAAAACCACGGTACTATTTTTCTATCTTTTCTGCCTTACTGCCCTGACTTTAAAGTGTCATTTTTTGTGCTTCTCATGAAATTTAAATAAAAGGGTTTGCTCAAACGTATAGCCGTCAAATCCATTGATTGAACCGTAAATGCTCCTTACTTTTATATTTTTTTATTGCATTTGGTGGTATATAATATTTTCTCACTCACTTTCCATTGGTTGAACCATAAATACTCTTTTTATTATTAATTTTAGTCATTTATGTTATTTATCTCCTGAAAGGTTTTTGATTTCGATCTAAGTTGTAATGCGGTTCTACAATTACGATTTAACGGTGTGTTATATGATGTTACCTTTATCAACAGGTCATCATTGATTGAAACAATAATAGACAACATAGATTCGACACTCCACACAAGAAGCATTGGCGATGGAACATAACTTCACATCATCATAGTGAGGTAACACCATTTGTTTCCTTATGTTTTCACAGTTGTAATATCATTACATCTAGGTGGTTCTGATAATCCTAATGTGGTAGGTAGCAAATTTTGTAATTTTGTAATATCATTGCATCTAGCTCTATATTTTGATTCCAAAATTTGTGTTTGGAAGGTAGCGAATTTTGTAATGTTCAATTATTATCTTGGATTGAGGATGCATGTGAAGGTTATATAGCATTGTTTAATACTTTCCTCTTTTTTTGTAGACTATTTCACAATGATTGTTTTACAAATGGTGAATTAGTTCAACTCATTTATACAGTAATTTCTTACGAATATGATTCAATTTGGTTATTTTCATTTAGTTTGTTAGTTTATTATGACATACACCAAGGATGTCAATTTAGTAACCTTGGATCACTATCGAGTTTTAAATTGTGAAAGCGGATACAAGGCTCTTTTCTTACCTCTATTTGTCTTCAAACACTATTTGGTGTTTGATGAAAATTTGGTTTCTCTTAAATATCAAATAATAGAAAACATTTAAGTTTTAAGTTGGAAAGAATTATATATTTGTATTGTAGTTGCTGGAATTAAAGACCAGTATGTTTGGTCATGTCCATATGTATTTACACCATACATGTATGGCAAGCAAGTCTGCAGGGCTGCCCTGTGTGAACTACAAATGCGAGTGTGTGTATCTGACACAATACATACGCATAATATATTTATGCCTTTCTCTAATTACTTCTTTCTCTTTTATGATTGATTTTTAGGATTTATGCCTTCAGTTTTGAGGTGCGAAATCAAAGAAATGGACCTCTTTATGTTATATTTTTTATGTTTAAGTTCAAGAATTTTAGGGTTATTTTAAATAACATGATATAGCTTAAATCTTATTTATGTTTGTTTGTTTTACAGTTCAATGTACTTATGTTTATTGAGCATGCAGCGCGGAGAAATTGTTTTGTCGAGCTTGGTATAAGTCCTTTTCTTTCGGTAAGGTTCTTACCATTCTCTCAATAGGTTCTGATCATTATAACTTATGACGAATAGTGTAGTTTTTATTTTTGGTTAAAATGTAGAGAATGGATGTTAATGAACCTATTCAATCGTTTTCTTTAGTGTGCTTTTCTTCTTTTGTATGCACTTTATTAAAAGATTACTTAAGAGCATAGAGGAGTATATAAATTTCTATGTTTGATTGTGCATTGGGATTTTACGAATATTAATATATGTCATCTGATTTGTTTATGGCAGCATTTGTTTATCAAGGCAAGATTTGGGAGGTTCAAGGCTTAACGTGAACGTGATATCACCATTGACTGCGTCCTGCTCATCGTTGACTCGAGTCGATCGATGTTTTTTGACGAATTGAGTTAAATTGATCATTGATGTATTAGTAATGTTGGAGTATTTTACATTCTCATTGATTTATTAATGATGTTGTTTATATGAGACCCAAGGCGAACTACTACTATTGTTATTAGAGTATTTTTATTTGTTAAACAGGGTGGATAGTCCTATAAATAAAGGAAACTTACACCAAATTTTTTAAATTATTTACACTATTGTGTTCTAAAATAAACTTGAGCTAAATTATAAATGATTCAAATTTACCCAAATTAATAGACGTATAGTTGATATTTTGTTCTTAAAAGGGCAAATTGTTCTATAAATAAAATAATTTTTTACCCAAATTTTTTTAGTTATCAGATTTAGCATTAATAATAGTATAATTGGTATTTTTGTTCTTAAACAGGGTGAATTGTCTCATAAACAAAGAAAATTTTGCCCAGTTTGGTTAAACTAATAGGTTCATACCATAAGTTATTCAAAAAATTATTTATCTGTTGTGAACTAAACACGACGTATGGCCCTATTAACGACTTACACTTTAAAAATTAGTATCGTGCCTTCAGGCACGGGCATACCCTTGTATATATATATATATATATAGGAAAAGGATCAAGTGAGGTCCCAATTTGAGGACCCTGAATGAGAACCATTTTTTTTAAATGGTAAAAAAAAAATGGACTGATTTTTTTTATGATTTTTAAACATTTCAATAGGATCATAAAAAAATAATTAGCTCAAAATGAATTTTTTTTCTATTTTAAAAAAATCGGTCAAACTGTGTCAGTTTTAAAGTTATTTTTAAGCTGTGAAAAACTAACAAAGTTGTACCGATTTTTTTAAAATAGTAAAAAAAAAATATTTTGAACTGATTATTTTTTTATGGTCCTACTGAAATGTTTAAAAATTATAAAAAAAAAAATCAGCCCCAAAATATTTTTTTTACTATTTTAAAAAAATGAACCTCAAACTAAAGGACCTCTCTCTCTCTCTCTCTCTCTCTCTCTCTCTCTCTCTCTCTATATATATATATATATATATATATATATATATATATATATATATATACTAGACAATGCTCGTACCTGAAAGCACATTCGAAATTTTTAAAAATAAACTACATTGTTAATACATATCTGATGGCAGTGGCGGACTCAGGATTTTTGGTTTGTGGGTGCGGGAATTTTTACAAATGCCGAAGGTCCAGGGCGGGAGCCCCCAAGGCAATTTTTTGGGGGTTAGTTTTACTTGTTTTGCAATTTTTAACCCTAGCAAATCTTATGGTTAATATTCACTAATTTTTTGCCCCTACGTAATAAACTAACATTTTTTAATAACTAAAGAAACCAATATTTTTAACAACCCAGTAATTAATAGCCGTAATTTACAAGCAATATATATTAATTCAGCAATTAAACATAGCAAAGATCAAACAATATATTGACTAATAAGCAACAAATATTTTAATCTCATTAGCAAACATAATATTAAATCGATAATATCAATATGTTTCAGCAAATAAAATTTGATTTTCAGCAACTATATAATAATAATTAAATTATGTGAAATTAAAACATTGAGCAAATAAATTATACATCTAATTTACAAGCAATATATATTAATTCAACAACAAAAAATAGCAAAGGGAAAACATAATATTAATAATAATTTTGTAAACCATCTTTCATAAAATAGTTAGCAAATAAATTATTAAAACAATATTATATATAAACAATTTTTAAGTAAAGAAGAGAAGAAAAAAAATTAAAATTATGTATGCATATAATTTATATGAAAACAAGAGGTTTCTCCATGTGAAGACATCTGCCCCTAAATAAATAGAGTTTTTTACCAATTAGTCTCGTTTACTAAGTATGTAGTTCAACAGGGCGTAACATTTCTTTTTTACTCCATCAGTTCCCATGAAGAAATATTTTTGTTCCAATAGGTCCTATTTGTAAACATACAGTGAATATTCACTATATGTACAAATAGGACCTATTAAGGAAAAAAAATGTTACGATAGGACCTATTAGGAAATGTCCCATGTAAATAGGAATTAATAGGAAGATCCCCAAATAAATACAGGAAACAACAGGACTACACAATATCGGACATTACAAACTTCAAACTTTAATGAGATAAACATCATTTTGCAGAGGAACACTAATCTACTAGTTACTGTTACCAATGTGGAGAAAACATACAATTTAGGTCCCTCGCCAGATGTAGCATTAGGTCCGTCAAGCAAGAGGGGGTAGCCACTACAGCAGGGGAGGGTCCAGCTTGAGAGGCTACAGCAGGGGAGGGTCCAGCTTGAGAGGGCGAGAGAGAAGGAAGCAGCAGAGGGGACGGGCGTCGCCGACTTGGGCAAAGAGGGGAGGGAGAGAGAGATTAGTTAAGAGTTTTTTCGGGAGATCAAAAGTCTGAAATGAAAGAAGCGAATTATTTGGTTGGTTTTGTAGTTAGGCTATTTACATTATCCGCCCCCATTATTTTAAAACCTTAATTTTGTTGCCTAATATTTCAAAAACTAACATATAGGTCCAGATTTTTTTTACGCTATATACAAAAAGAAATCCCAAAATCTTGTGGGTGCGGCCGCACCCCTTCGGGATGGGGTGGGTCCCCCCTTGTCTGATGGTGACGACAACAGTCGTGGCAAAACGATTGTTACGACATGCCTTATTTATCGCATCAAAAAAGCACATAACAAAATATAACTCTCATAATACAAATATTAATCCAATCCAACGCACAAAACAAAATAAGCACGATTGGAAGTTTTTAGTCACCAACTTGTTTGGTGAAATTGAGTCGCCAACTTGTTTGCCAAAATTTATGTGTCAATAACATACCACATTCTTATTTTATAGTTTAATCCAAAAATTCAAACGCCAAATGAGAATACGTTAGCATTAAAAACTATTAAGCATTTTAAGTTCACCTACATCATGCTCTATCACCCATGCATTACGCCTAATTCTGGGCCCTAAAAAACTTTTTTTTTTTAATTTTATACTTTTCCCTTGAAATTAACCTTCCAATCAACTCATATGCAAAAAATTAGGTCAAAATACATTTTGTAACTATTTTTAAAAAATCCACAAAAACCTGATAAAAATACCTCTGTTTTTTGTGAATTTTTTAAAAATAGGTACAAAATATATTTTGACCTAATTTTTTGCATATGAGTTTATTGGAAGGTTAATTTCAAGAGAAAAATTTTAAATTTAAAAAAAAAAGTTTTCAAGGGCCTAGAATTAAGTGTGATGTACGATGTGTTGTATAGAGCATGATGTAGGTGAGACTCTCTCTCTCTCTCTCTCTCTCTCTATATATATATATATATATATATATATATATACATGTTTTAGTCACAGTTCGAAGAGGTAACAGTGAGACATTTTTATGAAAAATGACACTAACAATTAGGACTTTTTTTTATTCCCGAAAAAACAGAAACCACAAATACTTGATGTCAAGACTTGCTTAAACCTCTAACAAATCTCATAAAAATAAAAAGAAAAGGAAATGAAAGGTAGGATGATAATTTATTTGAAGAGTTATTGTACAAACTACAAAGTATAGTCATTGAGGTGTTTCCCCGTCTGGGCTTTTGGTCAAGTGCTCCTATTGTTAAATCATCTGAAAATGCATCAGAATACGCAGCTAGAACCTTTGCCTTCATATTCCTCAGCTTATGAAATATGTAATCGAGATCCGTCTTCATTGACCTTAAGGGACGTATATTTGTAGAGAAATCGCTGGAAACTTCCGCAAAACAATGCTCTGAATACTCGTCAAAATGAGAAAGGACTCCATTCCTGCCCTGCAACCCCCCCAATATGAGGTGCTGCAATTGAGTGAATCTAAATCCTGCGAGTCGATTAAAGTTTTGAACTCAAGTGAAACTTCCTCCGACGCTAATCTCATCAATTCTCCTTTCGATTGCTCCATTGCTTTGATATATCTGTGTGTTTCTGTGTGTGTAAATCAGAAAGAGATGCCAAAATTTTACAATTAGGACTTGATTAACTAATAGCCCGTATGGGTATTATTGGTACTATTTCTAATATGCACATTAAGAGTGTGTAACATGCATTCAACATAAAAAATTCTAATGATTACATGCATGTTAAGTTTGCAAAGTAATGTAACCTCATCCCCAAATCAATCATTTAGCTCTGCTCACAGATATAAAACATCAGATAATATCACAAATTATGAACTAAATCGTTTTTTTTTTTGGAAAAATATTTTGCATACATAACTGCATCTCTTGAAAAACAAAAGTAACAGGGCAAAGTTTAACGCCAACTGTTCATTATTTTTTCATCCTTTTTCCATGATGAAATTGCATGATCGATCTAAATATCAAAAAGAGAGTATGTAACTATTCTACGGGGAAAAAAGACATTGAATGATGATAATAAAAATTAGTGAAAGTTTACAAAATGACGAGCGGAGTATCCACTGCGAAAGAATAGTCTCCAATTACTAAATGGCCATCCTAGCAGGCAGGCATCAGCTATCCAATATTTATTTTACCCCTTTGAAGAGAAATACTGTCTCAAGATTCTGAAATTTCATTTGATTCTAGGCCTTTGCAGGCTCGATAGCTGCAGGAGGGGCAGCACCATCAGTATTTGGTAGCCCAACAAAAACTTTGAAAGCATCATAAATCCCCCATTGTGCTCCAGTGAGAGTTCCAATCATGACAATACGAAAAGGAAGCCCCGGGGTGAAGAGACCCAGCAGCCCCATCTTTTTCACAGCATCACCAACAAAAGATAAAAAAACATCTACGGAGAACATATCAACAAATATATGGAATAAGAAGTATTTTTAAACACACGATACAAATTTTAGACATCACAGAGAAAGAAGAATCTAAAGCAAGAAAAACTACATTTACCACTTGTAGAGAATGATAGAAACACCCAATGTGAACTTTATAAATGAACTCACAAATTTAAATGTCTAAAGAGGATATATAATGAGAGTAATGAATCCATACATATCAAACTTTCAGTATATAATATGATGAAAACTGAACAAAAATAATTTTGCTCAAGTTTGGCGTAGACTTTCTTTTATGGTCATGGCCAAACATAAACGAATGGGGAATTGGCGTCATGATCAAACATAAATCGGTGAGTCGACTTTCAAATGCAACTGTAAAATTTCAACATGTTATATGTTTATAGATGCATTTTGACGTGCATGACTTGTGAAAAGTTTAAGCTCCCATGGTGTGTTTAAAAAAATATCAAGAAGAAAACAAGGAGGTAACATATAACAATGAAGAACTAACCACTGTTAAGAAATGGGTCTCAATTGTGACATGTTGAAAGGAAAATGATTGATTTCAAGTTATAAGCAAATGAATAGGAAAACACGCTTAAAAGGAAACAATTCATGTTGTTAGTATTAGATTAGAGAAAAATGATTGATTTCAAGTTTAATCCTAAAGCTTAAGGTCATATCAGAACATTATAGTACCAAATGATAATTCAATGTAGACTCTAATCTAACAACAATGGTACTATCCTGAATCTAGTGACAGTGCTAAAGAACTGTAGCATAATGAAGCCATTAGACCCATTCAACATAATCAATCGAAATGACATTATAAATCAAAATGCCAACATACTAAAGAATTTGCATTTCAACTATAACTAACAGATAACTCTTTGGTAAAAAGTGATATTATCTTGACATCCTCTAAAACAAAGACATCAGACATACTATTTATGTTCTCTCACACGTGTTGACAGTTAATCTATTTATGTTCTCTCACACGTGCTGACAGTTAAAAATCACAAAAAATCTTTTATATGTTTTCACTGTATGAGACAAAATTAAAACATCTTTTGAAAATATAAATCAGAAACAGATAATCAAATGTAACACCGTTGTAGTGCAAGTAGAAACGTGAGAAGAAAGAAAAAATAAGGAAAGATCTACCAAGCAGAAAAGCAATGGGAGAGAACTTAATTTAAGATAAAGAATTGGGATACATTTGTTCACAACTCACATTTGATCATACTATATAAAGAACTCAGCAACAGAACATTGCTATTTAATCCACAACTCGGCCCCTTTCGAAATTATGATGCGTTATGAAGATAATATAGCGTTTACTAAAGAAGGCTTGTTGGTTTCTCTCATGAAAGGGATTCATCAAATCAGTACTGAAAGGGATTTCGTGTTTACTTTTCTACTGTTTTGTAGGGGATAAAATTATACAACCAGCTTTACCGGAGCTATTCAAAGATATGCTCAGTTCAATTAACTTGTTTTCTTGGGTTTGGATATCATTTTGTTATAGTGGGCGGACGGCGTTGTACATCCTTTGGCACGTCATACAGTGCATAATTTGTATCTTCATTCCTGTTTTGGTCAAGAGCTAGTTTTTCAAAAGGCATTTAATCCCACTTTTCAAAACAGGGGATGAACAACGTAAAAATATATGAATTATAAATATGCTTACATGCATGTATAGTATAATATAGTGATAATGGTAAAAATTAAAAAAAAATATTTTCAAAAGGAAGTATACATATAGGTTTAGTACCGCAGTTCCCATTCTCAAGCAGAAGTATACACCTTAAAAAAATAAAAGACATGATACATTAAATATGGGATTACCTGCATTGTATGCATGGAAAAATGGAAAATTAAGCTCCATTCTAAAGGTAACCTATATTCAAGAATGGCCTCCACTTCTAGTAGCCAAGACAGGTCGCATGTCTTAGACTAAATCCCCCTGCATGATGCTAGCACAGTCAGCTGCTAGTAAATGAACTAATACACGCTGAACCTCGTAATGTTTGTGTGCGTACAAAAATGACCCCAAAAGAGGAGAAAATGAGAAAGAATTATACAAATATCAGCATCAATAATACCCAATTTGAGAGTTGATTTGCAAGAAAAGAAATTTGATCCAAAGCCCAATTTATCTGACATGTACTAAGTAGCAATCATGTAAATCAATGGCCTCGCAATTTCATTCATACAAATGTAAAACCTATCAAAGATCCCATATTTCTGAAAATAGAAACAAAAATTGAAAAAGTTGAAATATAGCTAGATCTGTACCTACTAATTCAAACTCAAAAAATCTGAAAAAAAAAAATTCTTGTTTGGTTTTTAACCTAATTATTCTTAGTTATTTTTTTAACCATATCATTTCATTCACCAAAATAAGGTAATTATATTCCATTGTTTAATTAGCTCTTCACCATTCCATTCCATTTTTTAGACAACCCAAAACATCAATCGAAAACCAAAAACATATTAAATCCAAAAATTTTTAAATAGAAAATAAAACAACAACTTCATTCAGTAAAAATAAAAAATGAGTAAGTGAACTAAACAAAGCTACCTCCCAAAGGTATTCTCACTTGTTAGTAGTCTCAAAGGAGGCATTTGCAAAACAAATCAAGACAAAAATAAAATAAAGAAAAAGCGTAACATAAGTATAATACTAACAAAGTGATATACCTCATTGTACAAAAGATCTTCAATTCCTGTAGAAATTTTAAAAGACAGTAGATTAACGTAAAAATAATAAAAAATATGGAAGTAGAAAATTTCAAATTTCTTACCTTTTGAGAAATTTTACCAGATAGCTTGAGTTACGATTGTATTTGCCTTTTCCCTTTTCCCTTTATTGAAGTTGCAAACCCTAAAATACACCAAAATTTATATTAAAAAACGAATCATATTAGAAAAATGAGAAAAAAATACTTGCATCATGCAACACCAATAAATAGTATTTGAAAAATACCTGAAATTTGAAGAAAAAATCAAAAAACTATAAGGCAACAATAAATTTGGTAAAAATATTTTGAAATTTACAACTACCAAACAATACCCAAAAAAACTAATATCCGTATACTCATATCCAAAACCCATATGAAAAATCCCAACCTTGTAGACTCAAAACCTTATAGTTTCGAAAGGAAAAAATGTGTAGAAAAAAAATACTCAAAACCTAAATCTACCAAATCAATAGCAAACAATAAAAACACTAAAATCCATGAAAAAAAATGAAACCCTAAAATCCATAAACAAAACCTAAAATCTTATGACCCAAAACCTAAAAAATGAAACCCTAAAATCCCTATACCCAAAAACTTAAAATCTGAAGAAGAACGGATATTCGAAAATTCGGATATTCGAAACTGATATTCGAAAATCTGGAGAGAGATGGATAACAGCCGGAGCTCTAAACGGATATTCGAAAATTCGCATCCGTCCGATATTCGAATCTGAAAATGCAGATATTTATTCAAAAATATGAAAATGGATACGAATATGGATACTCTTTAAAAATATCCGAGAAAACGGATACGGATAGTACTAATATCCGACACGAATAATCCGTATCCGATACGGAGTATCCATTTTATCGAACGTATATTCGTATCCATCAAATATATGTTTAAAATATTACTAATAATATTAACATTAGTATTACTAATAAAATAATAATAAAAAAAATCTTAATCGTTTATTTCCAAAACAAAATAAACACATACTCCACTCAAAATAAAAACACCATAAAGTTATTGTTTTATTGGGTATATTATAAAATACCATGTATTATTATTTTATTGGATATATTATCATGGAGTTACACTAAAGTTACAATATACCTTATCACACACAAAGTACACTGACTAAAGAACATTTACTTTACCAAAAAAAAAAAACTAACTTCGTTTCATTTCTCCTTCGTACAAAATAAGAGAAAAAAAATCTCATGTGGTTGTTCGTTAGTTTCCTTAATTATAAATTAATGTAAGAGAGAAACAAAGAAGAAAGTAAGAGAGAAACATAATAGAATGTAAGAGAGAAACATAAAAGTAAAGAGATGGTTTTGATTGTAATGAGAACTGAAGTTAACAACATGTATATTATATACAAAATAAAAATGTATACTTATTAAAATAAACATATCAGTATGTTTTGAAGACAAAAGGTCCACGAGGTTATCATTCTCAATAAATTTGAATAATCTAAAAGGTGCATATTTATTTCTACTGTCATGGAATGCGACTGCTATTTTTTTTTATGGCTTTAAGCTTATATGGTTGTAAAGTATGGATGACTTTAAGCCATATTATCATTATGGAATGATACTATTATTATGGAATCCATAATTGTTGATGTTAGGAGACAGTAATTTTGTTACATATTTGTTTGGATTGGATTGGATTTCATTGGATTGGATATTTTAATTGTTATTTTTTGCGATGGCTAAATAATGTAAACGGATACGGATATTGTCCGAATCCGAGGTATCTAAGCGGATACGAATATGGATAGTTGTTTTAACTATCCGTGGGGATACGGATAGTACATTCAGATAACGGATATGGATATGAAAAACATGGTATCCGATCTGTATCCGTCCGTTTACCACCCCTAATAATAGCTTAGTGAGTTTACCGACGCTAGGACCATGTTTGCTAGTTTTATTTCGGAGAGAAAAGAGAGGAGAGGAAGGGAAAGTGGGTTTCCTTTCCTTCGTTTAGGAGTTTAAGTAGGAAAAAAGTTACTTCTCTTTCGCTTGTAAGTTCAAAATGAGAGAAAAGAAAAGAAAATTTTAAACAAAACTTTTTCTTCCTTTCTCTACAAAACTCTCTTTCCAAACCGGAAAGAAATTGAGAGAAAGCAAAGTTTGTAATGAATTATGCCTTCTTTTTATTAAAAAAATTGTTTTCCTCCCAAACTCCCAAACACAAGAAAGAAAGTTATTTTATTTTCTCTCCTAAACTCCTTTCTTTTCTCTTATTTTATTTTCTCTCTTATCAAGTTTCCCTTCTTTTCTTTTCTCTCCTAATAAATTTTCATTTATTTTCTCTTTCCAAAACTCCCAAATGAGCCCTAGGTGAAATATTTGGGCGGGATAATTGATTTGGGGAGAGAATCACAACCATTGATTTGGTGAGGGGAGATGTGGCAAAATCAAGACCCGTATTTTGCTTTTACATTTTGAGATTTCAAAAACTATGCTCATATATCCATATAATATAGGGAGAGGTTTAAAAGTGAACTTAAAAGATGAACATTTTAACGAACCTTAACAAAAAAAAAATACCTTAACAACCCATTAATATTAATTCATATGTTGTAATTGGTCTGTGCTAGCGGCAACGGACACGCGTGTGACACGCGGTGGGGTGGGGGGTAAGGTGTGTGTATTAAATAACACGCGTGTCACATGTGTGTCTGTTGCCGCTGGCGCAAACCAATTACAACATAGGAATTGAATTTAAAGGGTTGTCAAGGTAATTTTTGTTAAGGTTCATTAAAATATTTATCTTTTAGGTTCACTTTTGAACCACTCCCTATATATATATAGGGTACTAATATTTACACTCAAATAATATCTTCAAAACACCACAAAAATTTTAAGCACAAACATTACTAATCACACCTAAAAGTGTTGTGCCTTTTATTTTCTTTAAAATGTCTAATATAACCCAAACTAAACAAAAAATTACACACAAACTAACATCACATAATCTAAAACATCACAACAAACAAAAATTTAACCGATTTATTTTCCCACGGAAAGGTTCAAACCCACGATTAAACCTAGCCAAAATCATCTTGTTCATTTCTTCCCAAATCTCCATTATGGTCCAATAAAATCATGAACGACGTCAACACGGTGGGCACTAGTCGTAAAATCCCAAAACATGGTTTGATCTCACCGTCCCTTTGAGGCAGAGAGTTGGGTTATTTTTCAACCCAACCAACATGGTCCAATGCAACCGTGCTAAACATAACCACGGTGGGTACTAGACATCATATCATATTACACAGTGTAATCTCACCGTCCCATTTATTCAGAGAGTTGGGCTATTTTTCATCATAACCAATAAACAATCCAATGCGACCATGGCAAACATAACCACGGTGGGGACTAGCCGTAACATCATACTCCATGATGTAGTCTCACCATCTCATATATTCAGAGAGTTGGGCTATTTTTCAACCCAACCAACACGGTCCAATGCAACCGTGTTAAACATAACCATGGTGGATACTAGCCGTAATATCATATTCCACAGTGTAGTCTCATCACCCCATTCATTCAAAGAGTTAGGCTATTTTTTAACCCAACCAACACGAGCCAGTTAAACCGTGGTAAATATAACCACGGTGGGTATTGGCCATCATTTCACACACCATAGTTCTATTTTACCGTGTGTTTTATGTAGAAAGTTTAAGAATTATTTAACCCATATATCACGGCCACTGGAGACTATGGTTATTCATAGCGCGGTGACACCACACCGCAAGTTGTACACATACATTCACACCACACTGTATACCAATTATCCACGATTGGATCTTACTGTACTTTTTATGCATAACCAAGTATTTATTTATAATGTGTTATAATGTAATTTACATTATAGTTAATAATGGTACTTGTTTACATTCAACCAAATATAATTAAAGGATTACAAACCAGAATTATATTTAAACACAATATTAAGTACATTCAAACACATAACACAATTTTGTTTACATTCAAGCACATAACACAATTGTTTTAAAATTATTCCAACATGTGATAATTCAAAATTGTGACACAATCATTTTTTTTAAACAGTTACATTGAAATTGTTCCAACAAATTCTGTCTATTTTCTCTATAAACGCTTCTTCGGAGGGGGGGGGGGTTGTTTGGGGGGCCTTTTTCTTGGGGTCTTTTTGCTTGGGGGTTAGATCGTGTCGTGCCTTGGTCGGAGTTTCTTGACACACCAGTGCCTTTTTCTTTTTTGTATGCGCGTGCGTTCCCTTGGCCTCAAGCAGCGCGTCAAGCGCTGCACGTGATAGTTCAAGGACATCCGTAACCTCTTGGTCCAAGCCTGTTTTAATAGCCTTCTGGTGCAGGCTAATGCCTACGTCTATCCCGTGGGCCTATATATAAATTAACACCAAATGTGTTAGACAATACTTGAACAAAAGAAATCAATTTACGGATAATTTTCAAAAAATTTACCATTTTATCTGAGTGTTTTAACACCGTCTTGTGTAGTCTATGCTCGGGATTTTCAATGTATGGATGGGATCTTTCTAGGTACCAAGACATATACCCATCCACACATTCCTAAGGCACGTATCTCACCACGGTCGAACGTCTGACATCGAAAAGATCATGGTTGACCTAGTTAAGTTGATAACATTTCTTGATATTAAACTTTAATTTGTATCGGGATTGGGTCTTTCCCCTTTCCTCTGATAAAGGGCACATTGGCGGTCTAGGTATTGTTTGAACTCGACAATCCTAACATAGGACCCTCTCCGGGTAATAGGGTTCCCCAACATCATAGCAAATGAGGAGGCCATTATACCATGAGACCTCCTGAAATGGGTAGGCCTCACTTTTTTCAGAGTAGGTATCCCATACAACCTTAAAGTATTCCCAATTATTAGTACATAAATAAAGAAAATAAATACTAACTTTAAAATAAAGAATACTTACGTCTGAAGCTTTTAAATCGTCTAAGGTTTCCCTTAGCTCCAGTATCTGTGTAAAGGCATCCTTTAACACCGTTTGGGCCCTCTATTTGCATAGACGCAGCTCGTTATGCTAAAACTCGAGATTTCTAACACCCCTTGCCAAATTAAAGTGGTTGTATATCCACGCCTGCAGTCAAGTAGACATATTAATTAGGAAATTAATATATTACAAAATAAAATTAAAAGCACGTGTAAAATTTAAAATATGTACCACGAGAAGGGGAAGATATCCGACCACCTGAATGTTTACCCGTGAGGCAATCACCAACTTCCGATATAAATAGACCAATACACCCATCCCCCAAGCATAGTCTTTGAATTTGTCGACTTTTCGCAAAGACTACATGTAGCACACTAAGACTCGGTTGCTCATTTTGTCCAGGAACAACAAGCAACCGACCATAAAAAGCAAGTACCCCTTAGCAGCCTGCTCAATCTGTCTCTTTGTGCCACCTTCCCCCAGCTTCTTAACCCTCCCCTTGCACAAAGTCATTACCTAATTAAAACCAACGGCATAGACAGACTTGCACTTCTCCTTAGCCTCCTCCTCGGTACAACCCAGATATTTCGTTCGCCATTCGATTTGGACTGCCTTCTCCTCGACTTTCCTAAAAACAGTACCATACACCGGTATACCAACTACTGGTATTTGAAGAAGATTGTACACATCATTAAGGATGATGGTCATCTCATCGAATGGCACATGAAATGAATTCGTCTTCAATTGCCACCATTAGATGAATGCTAACACCGATACATAGTCTATGTACTGATAGGAGTGCTTTATCAGACCATACAGACCCAAGTTCCTCACTAACTCTATAACCCACTCATCCTCCATCTCTATGTCACACTTAGCAAATTTCTTATAGTAGTACACTCACTTCATTGTTCCTTTCTCCTCATCTCGATCCCATATTGAATAACCTATATGGTTATGACTTTTTTTTAGCAATTCGAGATTATTTAGCATGCACTCCTCAGGCGGTTGGGAATCAGAGTGGCTTGTTTTTTTATGAGCTTTCTTCTTGGGCACTTTAGATGTGGACGATTGGATTTCATCTTTCGATGAAGAAGACTCATCCCTGTACCCCTCTACCTCTTCTTCCTCTCCTACTTTCTCTCCTTCACCCCCTCCTTCTTCTTATTTCTCTTCCTCTCTTTCCTACTCTCGTGATTTTTCTTCTACTTTCTCTTACTCTTTATCTCCCGCTCTTACCTCACCCCTTCACTAACCCCAAAAAAATCACCAACCACTGCCTTAACCACTTGCTCAATTGATTGTGATGTAGCACCCTCATCAACATTAAGTAAACCTTCTACTACTTGGTCGACTACTTTATCCAATGAACTCGTAGAAGAATATCCTTTACTCGAACTAGTGGCCTCAGTGTCAATACTACTACTAGAGGAAGATACGAGTGGTTATATTCCCTTCGCCGCGTCCAACTTCCTCCTTCGCTCAGATGCGGTAGGAGGATTTTGCTTCTTACCATTTATATGACCTACATAAGAAATTAACAAATTATATTAGCAAATGAACATCAAATTAATAAGTTCATACCAACGGAGAAACAATAATTGGTGAAAGGTATACATGCATAAATTGAAAATATAAAATGGATGCCTGATAAATTATATGTAAACCCCCTAAAATGGGTTGTATTACTAAAAATACATGAATATATGAAATATGAAATACATTGGTACATAAGGTGGTTTATAGCCGTGAAAACACAAAACACGATGGTCTATGGCCGTGAAAATCCAAAACACGGTGAGATATAGCCATAACTAGGTGAATCACGGTTGGATATGACTGTATACTCTTGGCACCTTCAGCAACGGGCAACCGTAGGTGCAGAGAGCAGTTTTTTTTTTCAAATTGGTAAATCCTAGGTTGTTCAAATGAGTTAAACCCTAACGTTTTTCCACGTAAATGCAATTTATTTCCAATTAGATTAATTTGGGTTATATTTTGTATGGTTTAATGAGTTTATAATGGATTTTTTATATGTAGTTTGCATGATAGGGATTAATACACAAAATGAGATCATGACAGTAATGGGAGTAAGTCTTAATGGTGTAACATACGAGAAATGAATTTTGAGGGTAACTACTGGGGTTTGAGATAAATTTGAAGTAAGTTGTAAGGTTGAAAGGTTTGGGAGAGAAGTTAGAGCGAGAGAGAAAAGAGAAAAAATGAGGTTTAAAATTTTTTGGGTTTTTATATGGGTCAAGGTTAATGTGGTGTTGTGTGTTTTTGGTGTTTTTGATAAATATTGGGTACTTATGTGGTGTTTTGAACAAAAGGGTGTTTCAGAGATATTTTTTGGGTGTAAATATCAGGACCCATATATATATATATATATATATATATATATAGGAGGAGGTATTTTTTGTATAAGCTAACTAATGGCTGTGATTAAATCTTGAGGGTTTTTGTATAAGTTAACCGATGCTAAAATAAAGGCCCACGTGTCAAATGTAAATAGAGACACATTTGTATAAGCTAATTGTTGGGGTCTTTTCAATTATACTACACGCCACCTAGAGTAGTTAAAGGGGGTTATCTCTGTCAACACGCCATCTATAAAGATTGTCTTCATTTTCAATGAAGGTATTTCTATATCTTATCTTTTTACTCTCTCTCATCCCACTCATCTTCAATCTGTTTGGGCACGCATCACCTGATCTGAAACGAGTCTCCATTGCCCAAACCTAAATGCTGATCAAGTCCTTTTGTTTTTGTTTATTTTCTTGACTGAGATCGATGTGAAGGAGACGAACAACTTCGTTTCGAAGCTTGGGTTTGAGATTTAAGTAGGTGAGTGTATGTATTGTAAATAACTTGGTTTGAAATGGATTTTAAAATAGGGTCTTCGTATGTAAGTGGAACGGATCCTTTCTTTGGGGTATCAATGTCACCCAATGAGGAGGAGACGCATTGGCTTAAAGTGCCTAGAGTTACCTTTTCCGAACTACCTTTTTTGGGTCCCGATTTCTCTACCCAAATGCAACGTGGGGATGAAGAGAAATATAAAACAGACCCTAGACTCTAAAACCCCCAATGCCCTTACCCCTTTGCCTCTATTTCTATATCTTCTTCTTATGTAAACATTTAATTTTGGTAATTTAGTTGGTTAATAATAATGGGTTTTTGTTTTGTGTTCTTTAAATAACAACAGGGGTCAAAGAAAGAAGATGGGTCATCATCATTTAGGTGTTGACACTTTTGAGGAGGGATACAAACTTTAGTGTGATCCTTTTCATTACAATTCTCTACATGGTTTCAACATTGGATGGCCCTGTTTAAAGTATATATATATATATATATATATTAATTTTTTTTGTGTGTGTGTGGGGGGGGGGGACATTTAACAAAAAGCTCATGATTATTGATTTATTTAAAAAAAATATATTGGACTAAACATTAAATGTAACATTTTTGTAGGGACTCAAAATTATTGTTGGAATTATATTGGACTAAATAGTAAATGGAACTTTTTCTTTAGGACTAAACATTAATTAATCCTTTTGTCCCAAGATAAAGGTTTCTCTTCATGTGTTTGATTGTAGCTGTGTGAAGAGATGAAAAATAGTGGGTTTATTTTGTCTCTTCTTAACAATCTCGACAACAAGGGTAGGGCTTTGAAGAGTTTTAAGTAAGCAAGCTTTTATTGTTTTTGTTTTCTCTTCATCTTTTCCTATTTATCATACTTGATTAACAGACTTAATCTTTTTCGTGGACACTGGCATTCATCTAGGTGATCAATTTGTTGGTGCTTGTCTTCTCAAATTTTTAGGCGTTAAACAAGTATATTTTTTTCTATGTTATCTCCTCATAAATGCTCTATTTTTAAGCTTATTCAAGTTGTGGGGGGTATTTATCCAAATTTAAATCTAAATTACTTAACCCCCAATGCTTGCTTGGAATCAGTTGCATGTCTCTAATTCTATTTGTTTTGCTCCTAATCCCATGGATTTTATACGACTTTTACTTGGTTATATTTCATAAGATTATTAGAGTTTCAACTGTTAGTTGATTATACTTAAAAAATATGTTGTGGCATACCACTACACCAAATTTGCCGAATTGTCACGGTCATTAACCGTGACAATTCTGGGCGTGACAAAAAAATTTATCCCAGACTTGTCATGATCATTGACCGTAACAAGTTTTATCATGGTTATAAACCGTGACAAATTCGTGACATTCTTTAAAAATTTGTCACGATTAATGCCGTGGCAATTTTGGGCAGAATTTTAAAAAAATCTGCTAGGCAGTATGGCCACTACCACTCCCAGCAGTATATTTGTGCATGTTATAGCGACGTTGTACCTGTTCAAACATCATATATCCAAACAAAATAGAGATAATGCAAATATACATTCAAAACAATATGCATCACGATATAATCCAAATATAATTCAAATGTAACAACTTAAAACAATTCAATTCAAATAATGTCCCTATAGGTCTGGGGCAAGGTTAGCTCTGAGGAGGTGAGTAGGCCACACGATATACGAATTGACACACCCAGCAATATACATCGTGCCGCATTGTTCGCGCAACCACAAGGGGGAGTTCTCTTTTCTGGGTATCACATGCGTGACGAGCACCTTAGACTCGATGTCTTGAAGCAAACGTCCGTGAACTGGCATACCCTGGACGGTATTCGGGTCCCTCAACCCCCTCCCTATCCGCTGGCCATCAAATATGCCCAGTATAAACACGCTCGGCGAACCAAGTGTCAACATCGATCGGTTGAAGGGAGCCAAATAGGGGAGTGGATCATCAAAGTCTGCACGTATCGACGATGAAGCAGCGAGGTCCACATCCTCGTCATCCCGCACCTCCGCCTCCACCACCTTCTCCTTCCATTTCCCCTTACGGTTTTCGCCCAACGAACACTTCATGAATGAGAGCATATCTTGGATCGTCGCCTCCAAACGGGACAGCTTCGCGTCATGCGAGTCCACCGTTCGAGCCAACCCGGTGTCGCTCATCTCCAATTCGATGATCCTAGAGTTGGCCACCCGCGAGCTCACCCCCTTATCCTCCCCTTGCAATCAGCACCAAGCACTTAGCTGAGTGCGTTTGTGGACAAAGATGCCTTGTCGGCATCAGACTGCGACTCATGCACTTCCTTAAGCTTTGCCTAAAACGACAAAAAACACATGATTAGTAAAATAAGTAAATAAAACAATTATAACGTAATTAACAAAAAGTAAATTGTCGGATTACTTACGATCGTGGCCGCGATGCTCGAGGACACCTTCTTATCCTTCCCCTTCTTCGTCCGAATAGCCACATAAGTATCGAGTCTATGTGACCCCAGGGCCACTCCCGGTCCCCTGAAATAAAATAAAGTAAAATTAGTATCGACCCCGCAAAGTAAAATAATGCAAAATAATATATTTCTGTATTTATAGAAAAATTAAATCTTACCATCATCCTATGCTCCACCTCGGCGTAAGACGTCCGGTCGGAGTAGTGCACGTCCGTCTTTTTTGCCCGATTTTCCCTCCCCGATTGGCGAGATGCCAATTGTCTCTCCCCGATCTCATTGTCAATGAACTTTTGCCATTGTGCCAATGAGATTGCCTCCTTCGGCGGGACGGATTCACCCATTCGGATAACGGACTCTCGGGTCTTCCCAAAGTACCCGATCCGCATATTTTTCTTCCACGTCTTGTGTTGCTTCCTCAACTTCTCCAAGACGGAATCGCGTAGCTTTGGATCCAGGGCGAATTGTTCCTGTCCAACAAATACCGTGTTAATTGTGAATAAATATAAATATAAAATGAAATCGAAATTGAAATCGAAACTGAAATTGAAATAGAAATTGAAATATTCATATAAATATAAATATAAATTCATTACCTGTAAATAGCTAACTTGAGCTCATTTGGCACCTCCCTCCAACTAGTGTACCCCGGGCCGATGATCGTCTTTACCAACTCGAGGGATCTCGCTAATAGCCCTGTCTTGTTCTCGATGGCCATCCCTAATTTGCCATATTTGGGGAGCTTAGGGGACGAGGATCCCTTCTCGCCTCCGCTACCATCGAGCTCAGAGGACATCATCACAATCAGTATCATCATCCTCGCCTTAATACCTAAAGGAGACATTTGTTGTAAAAAAATATTGTTATTAGTACAAATCAAAATGAATTAGAAGAAAACATGCAAATATGTACAATTACTACAAATCCAAATGAATTGTTATTGTTTAACACCTCAATTCTGAATTCCAAAACAATAGCATCTAGCTCATAATATGTACAATTACTAAAAATCCGAAACATCCCCACCCCCACCCCCACCCCCACCCCTACTGCCCACACACACGCACACTACACAAGAGTGAAAATGATAAAGTGCAAATCAATTGAAAGCATTAAAAATGGATTGATAAGTACAAATTGGAATATTTATTACAAATTGAAAGATTGTTTCAAATTCGGGTTATCATAAAAAATGGATTGATATTCGGTAGGAGCAGCCAAGTCATCCACACTACTATTTAGATGCTTTGGCGCGTGTAGGACAATTGACCACGACTCGTTGTTGATGTACTCCGAGTAAAACACTTGGTTGAACTTTTGAAATGCACAAACAAATGGCCCATTGCTCACGTGGTCGTTGCTCTTCAACTTGGACAAGTCAACCATGATCAAATTGATGATATGATCAACTTTTATAATAATAGACATATTTTATTAATGAAAAAATTAACCTTTTCTAATAATTTTACAATAAGATATTGAATTTGTTATAAGTACTAATTTTTATAATTATTATTATATTTAGTTTTTGTACATTTGTTGTGCATCGCACGAATTATTTATTAGTTGTGATGATTTCTTAAGTGCGTAGTGTGCTCGAATCTATATATAATTATATAAAAATTGTTGTCCAAAATCGTGTGAGGCTGACACGTGGCAGATGTATTAAATATCATTAAAGGTATAAAGATGCATTTATGATTTGTAAACGTAATTCATTTATGTGGCTTTGCTTTTCTTAGAATTCAAAAGGATGGGGAATTAAAGGGACAAATCATTTAATAGAATCCAAAGAAAACCCTGGGTATAGCATTTGGTATTCTTTAATTACCAATACTTATTTGTTTACTTTTTGTATATACATAGATGTCAAAACTATCCTTCTCGGTTTGTGCCATTTTTTTTACCAATGAACAATGTCTTTTTATATACAGATGAAAGACGAGAAAGAACTTATTGAGAAACTATGGAACACGGAGATATACTCTGAGGTATTTGCTCTTCATATTTACTGCATACATAAATTTCATATACTTAAACTGATTTCATAGCATAAACTGAGTTGCTTTTGGATTTTTTTAGAATATAAGATCTAATTATCAGTATCTTCCAAGCTCACAAGCCAATGATAAAGGTAACATATCAATCGGTTAAGGAGGTCATCAGTAGAGTAGCCAAGTTTAAGGTGCACTTTCTTTGGAAACTGTTATGATACCTGTTGGAGTTCCATTATTTATTATGTTATAATTCCCCTACGCCCTTCAGTTTTCACGAAACACGTTTTGAGAATCCAAAGCAAACCTTTTTATTTTTTCTTTTCAGACTTGAAAACACGTTTTGAGAATCCAAACCAAAATGAAACAAAATGAAATAGTTTTCAATCAAAATGAAACGGATCTAATACTCAGTTGCATCCCCAACATGCATCTATCTTTACAAGTAATCGTTTAAATATTATCATTTTGGTTACTTCATTCACTTGATTTTTTCCTTTACGGATAATAATTTAATTTCTGCATTCACTTGGGTTTTTCAGATAATCTTTTAATTTCTCAATTCACTTGGATTTTTTACTCCCTTCACTTTTGTTTATGTTGCAAACGTATTTGACGATTTAGTTTTTCTTTTAACTCTTTTGAAAGATGTATTGGTGGTGAGTTCATCTATAAAAGATATTATCAAGTAATATTCTTCCTATCCATTTGTATCCGTTTATATTTTTTACTGTAACTTTCTTCATCGATACTTCATCTTTTTTTTACTGTCCTCGATGAAGAGATGGTAGATGGAAAAGGACCTCATCAAGATCGTGATTGGATTCTCATAACGCATTTCTCAGTTGGATCCACCTGAGTATTAAATCCAATTACATGTAATTGCACACTAACTGTTTGATTAAATGTCTCAAAGAAGTAGGTAATCATTTCCTTTCATTACATACATTTTTTTAAATCTAATTTGAGTTACTATCTGATATGACATTGTGCTTTGTACCATTAACTTAACGTTCTGAAAGGAGATTCAACATGCTAATTTTCTTGACTCTCTAATTCATGAACTAATGATATACAGTACCAATGGCTAGGCTTTATAATACTATTGCCAAGTATCTCATTGTTTTATATGTAATCTTTATGCTGAGATATACAAATTTATTATTAAGATTAGCACCTACAAAAACCCTTAACTAGAACATACGCCATATCCAATGAAACTTCTCTTAAAGTTGTATTTGGTTTTTATGTTACAATGAAGTGTTGATTTTTTGGGTACTTATAATCATTTTCAATACACGTACATATGAGTTAAATTATTGTAGTTACTTTGAATTTTAGCAAAGTTAAAATTCAATTTTCTTTCATTCGTAAAATATATTGGGTGAAATAGATTACAACAACAAAATAATACAATTTAGATAAATTCGATCACGCATCGCGTGACTTACATACTTTTAGTATTCTATATTAATGGTGACTCTTTGAATTCTTTATTATGCATGGAAGAAAATTTTGTCATTTCAAATCACATTTATTTAAAGGGGCATATACCAAATAGTCCTTTAAACTTTTTTTAATACATGTATAGTCCAAGCCTTTTTATTTTGCACCAAAAAGTCTTTTACCATGCCAAAAAAGCTTGGACTAAATGTGTATTAAAAAATATGTGAGGGACTTTTTGATATTTGATCCTTATTTTTAAATGAATGTTAATTATTATTTTAAGATTTTTAAATTGGGGCATTCTCATTTAGATCCTATTAGACTTTTTTTAGATATTCTAGTCCCACCATATTTTTCGCTTACATATAAGTCCTACTCCTAATTTTTTGGAACTTTTTTTCACAATTTTACCCTTTTAAAACCAACCATCCGTAACTTCCTTGAGGAAGTTACATAAGTGGTTGAACTTTTTTTTAATCTTCAAATGATCATAACTTTTAATTGACATATCCGTTTTGCATAAAATTACTATTTTTGAAATCTTCTCGACGAGATCTATCAAACAAGATCCATGAAGCCTATATAATTTCAAAGAAAAATAATTACACAAACAGTAAACTTTACTATATGCATCGGAAAGAGAAATAGATTTATATCTGTAACATTTTCAAAAGTAGTATCATTTACTGTGTTAATATTACATAGTATACACACACACACACATACACAGTGGATCCAAACCTTTTTTTTCGAAATTATCTTATTTTTAAAGGTCCACGCTATCCAACAACCTTCATCAGAGCTTCGATTCGGGGTGGGTAGGGTTGACATTGGGTTAAATTTATATCTGTAACATTTTTACAAACAGTAACATTTATTGTGTTAACATAGTGTGTGTGCATATATATATATATATATATATACGGTGGATCCGAACCTCTTTTTTTCGATTGTTGATACCAAATTTAGTCTGCTGACGTGGACTAATAATATGAAGACACATGTCAACCTACGTGGCAAATACGAATACTTTCAACAAGTAGCATACTTAAGCGCTCCGAGCTACCGAGCAACTTAAGCGGTCCGAGCTACTTAGCACGCAGAGCATCCACATCAAGAAAATCAAAAGGTAACTACGCATTAAATACGCATTATTATCGTACAGATGTACATATCTGCTAGATAACAATGCATTATCTTTTCATATGTACAGCCTCAAGGCTATAAATACATTGTAACCTCCTCAACAGAAGGGGACTTTGGATCTCTTGGTAAACCTATTATCGAGATTCAAGGTAAACAGTCAGCAATACAAAACAGTGGACGTAGGCCATTTTCATAAGGCCGAACCACTTTAAAAATCCTTTGTCTTATTTATCTGTGATTGACTAATTAGATATAATCTAGTTTTTTACATTAACAGATTGACTCCGTCTGTGGGAAACGACTATACTTAGCATTTTCCACCAAATAACTCATCATCTATGGTTGCAATTCCAGAATCCAGTGATCGAAACACTGGGCTCCCTCCAAACCTATCTACTCCACCAAATATTCAAGATCTGGCTGACATAATGGCTAATTTAGTCCAAGGGCAAACGACCATGCAAGAAACCATGCGTCAACTTATACAAACTGTTCGAGGTGGAGAACCGACTCAATCAGGACAACGAAATGCTCAAAGAAATACCCATCTGTCATCTTCAAGAACTAAATGAACACTATTCTCGGAAGTCTCTCAGTCTAGACGTACTGACTCATATCGTACTGAGAGATCTAATGATCCTTCGTATCAACCTGGCCGGACCTCATCAGTACGAGCTACAGATTCTCAACGGAACGTCACTCTAACTCCATAAAGGACTAGTGCTCTAGAAAGGTTGAGTAGAGTCTCTCATTTTGATCGTTTGGGCCCTAGGAGGAATAAAAGTATTCCTAGGATTGCGTCGAGGAACTCTCAACGACCATCCGACCTAAGGGAAGGCTCTGCCCAATCACGCCCAACAGCCCGTAATGAAAGGTCCCAAGAGGAAAACTCAACGCGATCAGTCGCTCGAACAAATAGGCCCGAGGTGGGAAACGATGCTTGGAAAGGCTCTATTCAAAGGTTGGAAGATAGGTTAGGGGAAATAGCTAAGGCCAAGAATCCTTTACAAAGGACTTTTGTCCAAGGGACACCATTCGTGCAGACGATTGTGGATTTTTCCACACCATCAAAATTCAAAGCTCTTATGGTGACACCTAAATACGATGGAAAAATTGATCCGGTCCTCCATATAGAGAAATACCAAGCTGCGAACGATATCTATGCGGTTCCAGACGAGATGAGATGCATGGAATTTTCAGGAACTCTCATCGGGTCAGCTCAGATATTGTACAATAACCTTCCTCGGGGGAAGATTGCGACTTTCCTTCAACTGGTAGATCTTTTTATAGGAAATTTCTATTTTGGAGCAAAACCAGTTAAACGAGTAGCACACTTACTGAGTGTTAGACAGAAGACAGACGAAAGTACCAGGGACTATATTACTCATTTCAATAACGAGAAACTTGAGGTAATTGATTATGAGGAGAAGACATCAATTACTACTCTGGTGAGTGGACTGTTACCAGACAAGTTGTACTATACTTTGGCCAAAGATCCGCCTAGGACCATGGCAGAACTGTTGGCAAAGGCAGCCAAAATCATGAACGCTGAGGAAGCCATGGTTGCGAAGAAGAATACAGACACTAAGGGGACTAAGGTTGAGGCTAGTAAAATCGAGAAGAAGGATCATAAGAATAATGGTGGCAACAGGCAGTCGAAAGGTAAGCAAGCGCTGGAGCAGATGAGGAAGTATGGAAAATATACTCCCTTGAAAGTAAATATAAATCACATTCTGGAAGAGATAAAAACAGCGAGGAGCTAATCTGGCCAGAGAAAATAAAGGCAGATCCTGACAAAAGGGACAAGTCTAAGTACTGTGAATTCCACAAAGATCACGGCCACGTGACCAAATAGCTCTTCAGAATGAAATTGAAGCACTCATCAGGTGAGAAAAACTAACTAAATATGTTGATCGCCAAAATAGTGGAAAAGCCAGCAACAGAGGAAGGCAAAGATCTAAATCTCCTCGTCGAGCAAAAGAAGACAAGAAGAGAGATCACGAAGATGATCCAGAAGATGACCCCGATCTCCCCAAAAGACCAAGACAACCAGAACGTGAGGTATTTTCAATCCATTTTGGGTCATTTGAATATAATGTCATTACAGGTGGAGATGCAGGAGGTGGAGATCTGACTGCGGAGAGGAAATCTTGCCTCAATGAGGCCCAAGCTTGCTCTTACATACAACGAATAAACTTGGCTAAAGATGATCGCCCGAGGAAGATGAATAGGGACAAACTGGTCATAGACTTTTCTAAAAATGACCTAGCAGGTGTACTATATCATCATGATGACCCATTGGTGATCAAGATGAGAATGAAGGAAGTGGTGATTTCAGGGGTACTGGTGGATAATGGTAGCTCTGCAGACATCATGTTCTACCCATGCTTTGACAGTTTGAAATTGAAGTTAGCCCAGTTAGAGCCATATCATAGGCCCCTCCTTGGTTTTACTGGGGAAAAGGTTTTTCCACTTGGGACGATCAAGTTGGATATGCTTATTGGTATATGGCCTACTTTCCGAATAGAAAAAGTACGCTTTTTCGTAATGGATAAAACGTCCAATCAGCCTACAACATCATCATGGAAAGGGTAGGTCTGAAGAAGTTTGAGGCAGTACCATATACTGTACATCAATATTTAAAATTTCCAACCATCTTTGGAGTGGGAGTTGTGAAAGGCGACCAGAAAGTAGCTCGAGAATGCTACTATTCGTTTGACGAACAGGAGGAACGGGAAGAATCCATAAAGAAGCCTACTACATATCAAGTGGATGAAATAGAAGATGCAGATATTTAAACATTAGACCCTAGAGACGAGTCTCAGTTCGTGAAGGGCCAGGTCATGGAAACTACCGAAAATATCATTCTGGACGATGAACACCCAGAACGAACAACCCAAATTGGTGCGTCGTTGGATGTATCATTAAAATAAGAATTGGTAGCATTTTTAAGGCTCAAAAAATAGACTTTTGCATGAAGTCATGAAGACATGCCAAGGATAGACCCGAGTTTCATGTGTCACGAGCTCAACGTAAACAAGGAAGCAAGCCAGTGAAGCAGCGAAGAAGGGTGTTCAGTCCTGAAAAGAATCAAGCTATACAGGAAGAGGTGGATGTAACACCTACCAGGTGATCAGTCCTATATTAAATTAAAAACCAGGTGAACGGTTGGTTCATTCTCAGCATCACTATCGTAAAATAATATTTCCAATTTGAACATCCTAAATAATTAAGCTAAGTGTCAAAACCATTTAAAACCTCATTTTTCCTTTATTAAATACCAATATGAAAACCATTTTAATACCCAACAGTTAAGAATCACATAAATACTAATGATGGAAATTAACACACAAGAATTAAACCATCTATATAATCCAAACCAAGTATAAAAACCATAAGTGAAATCACCCTGACAATAGTTAACTCCCAAGGAGCATTGAATACCGAAAATATAAATGAACATAAATCTTTGACAAGATCTAAACGAAATAGGAAATCGGGGGACACATGCCCTAACTATGAAGATCTAAATTAGGAACTGATTCAATGACGAAGTCGTCTAAAGCAAGGGCCTGAAACTCCCACATAAGCTGCAACACGTCCAATCCAAAGAACCTAAGCATGACGCCCCTGTGGCTGGGTACCTGTAATACATACATATATATACAAGAGAGAAAGAAATGACAAAAAATGGGTCAAAGCCGGAGTGTAAAACAGTTTTAAAAATAGTTTAGCAAGTATTTAAAATGCTTATCGGCTAATATCACAACCATGTTAGTATGCGACACGCTCTTGAGAATACTCACCTCTCATGCACATCTAACGTACCTCTAAGCATCATAGTTATACTTCCCACGCTAACTAGATTAACCACTTGTATCCATTCTTTATAGCCCAAATTATTCCCGCGTATTAACCTTATAATACATATAATGATGTTATAAACATATATATATATATATATATATATATATATATATATATATATATATCCATTTAGATTCAACATGGATAAGTCCCTTATTAATTCAATTCAACTAAGTGTTTACATACATAACTATCTTACATTTCTACTTTAGCCACATAGTAGGTATCAACATATGTATATATATATTCACTATATTATATATATATATACTATACTTCACCCCGAGACACAACTGCGGTGTTGCATTACTCTGCTATCTTGTCTCAATACATCATGTCGTTGTACAGGGGACTATAAGTTCGATAAAGATTCCTCGAACCATAAATATCAAATCATAAATAATGGAGGCGAACATAGTCCTAAGCCTTTGGGCTACGCACATACCTACGCACCCAAATGACCGTTCTATACCATTGGTCTTACTAATGGTAATAGACCTAAGTCCTATGTCCTTGAGCGACAAGTCAAAAATCCCATGGATTCATCAGGATATGACTACCCTCACGCGCAAACCTCCCGTCGATAGCAAGTAAGCTAGGTATGTCATACACAGATACATAATATATGCACAATCACAAAGTCATAAATATAAATATTCATTTTTTCCAAATTAGGTTTGCCCAAGACCCATAATTCTTATTATTCGTTCTCAACACAATTTTACTCAATTATTTCTCATAACGGATTCGTCTCTTTTATTCTCATTTATTATTTACTTCATTCTTACTTCTCATCTCTCGAAGTATTCTCTCTCACTAAGTGTAAATATCAGTAGGTATACCTCACTTACCTTCTAGTCTAAATCTTTCATGAGTCTCAATCTTCTAGTACACGTACGCATAATTCCCAATGTATAAATAACTCCCCGTTAACCCACAATTTCATCTCATATTAATTTTCACTCAACGGAGTCTACTTAGACCCTATTGGTCATCTTCATAACCCATTATACTCCATAAATAATAATCAAGGGTTCCTACCTATCTTAACCGAATTAAACAAAAAGGAGAAAAAATATGCACGTTTCCAGGAGGGATCGATCGATCGTGGAATGGGGTCGATCGATCGATGATCTTGGTCGATCGATCGGTCAAGCAGTTCTTGCCCAGTTTTCTGCAATTTCCAGCCTACGGGTTCAATCATTTTAACCCCTCTAAACCTCTATAATTTCATCCCAAACTCCCATCAAAGTAATCCAAGTGTATAAGAAATGTACATAAACAAGTTCTAACGTAACGACATCAATAAATCCTCAACGAATCAATCAAAAAGGGGTTTAAACTCAAATCTCTTTATTAAACCAAATTTTGCATGAATAATCATCACCCTCTATTTTAATCAAGATTTTCTTCCCAAATATCATAATAAATTCATGGGTAATCCTCTACATATGATCAAGATTTTAGACTACATGGGTTCTCCCTACAACACATACAAATTCTCTTCCAAAATATATAATTCTTCCATTAGAACATATGATTTTCATTCCTAGACTAACATGGAAGGTTATTAACTTGGAAATCAGCAAGATAGATACTTTCCTGGGATTCAAGGGTATGATTTGTTGATGAAAAATATATAGTTAGGTTTCTCGTCGTGCGATCTACGTTTTGATGGTGGTGGCGATGAAATCGGGTGAGTTATAGGCCTTGGATTGCTTGAAAACTCTTCACCTTCTTCTCTAATCACTTCACCTTCTTCTCTAATGGTTGGCTTAGGTTTTGTGTTTTTTTAACCCCCAAGAGACAAATCTAAATGGCTAATATATACTAAGAAAATTCGTGGGTTTAATTACCCAAAAATACAAAATGTCTAAAATACCCTCCCGGGATGTCAATTAGGCCTAAAAACGCTATGAGACCCAAACTAAACCCCCGAGTACACTTTTCTGACTATCTCGACCCTTTCGGACACTTTGGCTCACTCAAAACGACTATACGAACGACTTATAATTTATTCACTTTAATAATAATAATTTAGCCCTGACACGACACAGGTGCGTCCCCAATTAAATTTCCATAATTGCCATTTTCTTCATTCGTGACAATTTTAATAAAATCAATCTCATATATTACTTTACTCGTCTAGTAATATTCAACAAATTCCCAATAATTACTAACTCACATCATGCTAGTAAATATAAAAAATAATTTTCGGATTAATATTAAATTAATACCTCAAATTAAATTTAATAAATTTCCGATTTTAAAAGCCATAAAAATATGGGATATTACATACTTCCCCCATAATAACGGAATTTCGTCCCGAAATTCGGAAAAATAAAGCGTAATTAGTAAGGGCAACTCCGGTTATTAATCTCACATCTCATGTAATTTTCATCGTACCACCCATACAGTACATTACTGAATACCCCCACTGATGTGATACTCCAAGCCTTACAATTTAGTTTAACTTATCTTGAGTTAAACTATAGCTAATCCTTCATATGCCATCCTCATAGCAAAATTATGGGAGTAACGATCCTAAGTTATCAAACAACTAAATCTGGAAGTCACAACTTCTACTTTCATTAACCTTTAGAATACTCAAGCCTTACAATTTAGTTTAACTTATCTTGAGTTAAACTTTACCTAATCCTTCCTATGCCATGCTCATAGCAAAATTATGGGAGTAACGATCCTAAGTTATCAAACAACTAAATCTGGAAGTCACAACTTCTACTTTCATTAACCTCAAGAATACTTACTGTGACACAAATATGGAAAATACTACAATCAAACCATTTAGGATGCCCATACACCTAATGTGCGTACTTTCCATCATAAGGTCTAAATGAATGTGATTCTTCTGTAAGGTTACCCTTAATTAACTGACTACTTAGTCTATAATTCGTATTTCTATGATTTCCACATTCTCATTTGGAAATTCCATTTGCCTCAAATCATGCTACAACTCATAGCTCTCTGATTAATATATATATACATAGATAAGGGCAAAGGTTATAAACTCATGTTCTAAAGACCTAACTTACTTCGAATCCCAACGTTCTTTAGTTTCATGCGTGGGGTGTCTCGCAGAGCAAAATCCAAACAAGGAACCCCTCGATACACTACTACCTAAAATAGTTGGTTATCGAAACTCCTCAGGTCCTTAGTTTATAGTATATAACATCCCAACAAGTTTTATCTATTTATAAAAATCTACTTATTCACTCTCGTATCAAAGACAATACGCTGGCTATAACGATCAATCTTGGTCTCATATACAACAAGTTAATCCATGCCGATAATCACATCCTACTCGGGTATGTCTATAACAAGTAAATCCCTTATAAAATTAAACTCACGTTTTGATATATACAAGAAAATAATAGGCGTCCCACTACCCATCGGTGAGTCTACATAAATAATAGTGGCAATGGCCAAGTCTAGTAACCTTATGGTCCAAGCAATTCTAATATCTATAAATGAATGTGAGGTCCTAATGAAAATCATTATGCGCCCCATAACTCCATAGATAGAAAACGTACCCTCATTAGTGGGCGGTGGTTGTTGACTCCCACTATTATAACTTTGCTCCGATGAGTCAAGAAAAATTTTACCCCAAATTTTCAGTTATAGTTAACCACACTCCACTATATGTCCAAGTCTTTGAATATATTTCCTTCGTTGGGTAACACACCCAATTCCCGCATTTTTAGAACTTCTACTGATGACTCTCCTCAATTTTCCATTTGACCCTCTCCCAAGCGCACTACGTTGGGTGAGTATAATTTGGCATCACCTTCGACTATAGCAGCACTTGGAATTTGTAGGCTGCGTCCTAACTGTCTTTACAGTCCTGGCCTCTCGTGTCATAATAGGGGTGACCTCGACTACGATCATCATCCTCGAACATACTTCGTAACCTCCTAAGTACGACCTCCGCTATCCGTCCAATGACCCTCATCTGCCACCCTTCTTGCACGAACACGTCCGAACGTAAATAAGATTCAATAATATATACGTTATAGAAGGAGAACGCAATCGTACCAAAAAAATCAACAATCCTAAACATAGGGCTCTATATCAAACAAAGTAATGCTCAGTTGAAAGTATAGTAAGCCATACAGACCCTAAAGGACACTAGAACCTAATGCTATTAAATTAAATACCGAGCTCAACGTAAACAAGGAAGCAAGCCAGTGAAGCTACGAAGAAGGGTGTTCAGTCCTGAAAAGAATCAAGCTATACAGGAAGAGGTAGATGTAACACCCTGCCTAATTAAATACCAGGTGATCAGTCCTTTATTAAATTAAAAACCAGGTGAACGGTTGGTTCATTCTCAGCATCACTATCGTAAAATAATATTTCCAATTTGAACACCCTAAATAATTAAGCTAAGTGTCAAAACCATTTAAAACCTCATTTTTCCTTTATTAAATACTAATATGAAAACCATTTTAATACCCAACAGTGAAGAATCACATAAATACTAATGATGGAAATTAACACACAAGAATTAAACCATCTATATAATCCAAACCAAGTATAAGAACCATAAATGAAATCATCCTGACAATAGTTAACTCCCAAAGAGCATTGAATACCGAAAATATAAATGAGCATAAATCTTTGACAAGATCTAAACGGAATAGGAAATCGGGCGACACATGCCCTAACTATGAAGATCTAAAGTAGGAACTTCAATGACGAAGTCGTATAAAGCAAGGGCCTGCAACTCCCACATAAGCTGCAACACGTCCAATCCAAAGATCCTAAGCATGACGCCCCTGTGGCTGGGCACCTGTAATACATACATATATATACAAGAGAGAAAGAAATGACAAAAAATGGGTCAGAGCCCGAGTGTAAAACAGTTTTAAAAATAGTTTAGCAAGTATTTAAAATGCTTATCGGCTAATATCACAACCATGTTAGTATGCGACACTCTCTTGAGAATCCTCACCTCTCATCTAGTGTGCACATCTAACGTACCTCTAAGCCATCCTAGTTATACTTCCCACGCTAACTAGATTAACCACTTGTATCCATTATTTATAGCCCAAATTATTCCCGCTTCCCGCGTATTAACCTTATAATACATATAATGATGTTATATATATATATATATATATATATATCCATTTAGATTCAACATGGATAAGTCCCTTATTAATTCAATTCAACTAAATGTTTACATACATAACTATCTTACATTTCTACTTTAGCCACATAGTAGGTATCATCACATGTGTATATATATTCACTATATTATATATATATACTATACTGCACCCCGAGACATAGCTGGGGTGCTGCATTACTCTGATATCTTGTCTCAATACATCATGTCGTTGTATAGGGGACTATAGCTTCGGTAAAGATTCCTCGAACCATAAATATCAAATCACAAACAATGGAGGCGAACATAGTCCTAAGCCTCTGGGCTACGCACATACCCACGCACCCAAATGACCGTTCTATACCATTGGTCTTACTAATGGTAATCGACCTAAGTCCTATGTCCTTAAGCGACAAGTCAAAAATCCCATGGATTCATCAGGATATGACTGCTCTCACGCGCAAACCTCCCGTCGATAGCAAGTAAGCTAGGTATGTCATACACAGATACATAATATATGAACAATCACAAAGTCAAACATATAAATATTCATTTTTTTCAAATTAGGTTCGCCCAAGACCCATAATTATTATTATCCGTTCTCAACACAATTTTACTCAATTATTTCTCATAACGAATTCGTATCTTTTATTCTCATTTATTATTTAATTCATTCTTACTTCTCATCTCTCGAAGTATTCTCTCTCACTAAGTGTAAATATCAGTAGGTATACCCTCACTTACCTTCCATTCTAAATCTTTCAAGAGTCTCAATCTTCTAGTACACGTACGCACAATTCCCAATGTATAAATAACTCCCCGTTAACCCACAATTTCATCTCATATTAATTTTCACTCAACGGAGTCTACATAGACCCTATTGGTCAACTTCATAGCCCATTATACTCCATAAATAATAATCAAGGGTTCCTACATATCTTAATTGGATTAAACAAAAAGGAGAAAAATATGCACTTTTCCTGGAGGGATCGATCGATTGTGGAATGGGGTCGATCGATCGATCATCAATCGATCGATGCTCTTTGTCGATCGATCGGTCAAGCAGTTCTTGCCTAGTTTTCTGCAATTTTAAGCCTACGGGTTCAATCATTTTAACCCCTCCAAACCTCTATGATTTCATCCCAAACTCCCATCAAAGTAATCCAAGCGTATAAACAATGTACATAAACAAGTTCTAACGTAACGACATCAATAAATCCTCAGCGAATCAATCAAAAAGGGGTTTAATCTCAAATCTCTTTATAAAACCAAATTTTGCATGAATAATCACCACCCTCTATTTTAATTAAGATTTTCTTCCCAAATATCATAATAAATTCATGGGTAATCCTCTATATATGATCAAGATTTTAGACTACATGGGTTCTCCCTACAACACATAGAAATTCTCTTCCAAAATATATAATTCTTCCATTAAAACATATGTTTTTCATTCCTAGACTAACATGGAAGGTATATTAACTTGGAAATCAACAAGATAGATACTTGCCTGGGATTCAAGGGTCTGATCTGTTGATGAAAAATATATGGTTGCGTTCCTCATCGTGCGATCTACGTTTTGGTGGTGGTAGCAATGAAATCGGGTGAGTTCTAGGCCTTGGATTGCTTGGAAACTCTTCACCTTCTTCTCTAATCACTTCACCTTCTTCTATAATGGTTGGCTTAGGCTTTGTGTTTTTTTAACCTCAAGAGACAACTCTAAATGGCTAATATATACTAAGAAAATTCGTGGGTTTAATTACCCAAAAATACAAAATGTCTAAAATACCCTCCTGGGATATCAATTATGCCTAAAAACGTTCCGAGACCCAAACTAAACCCTAGGGTACACTTTTTTTACTATCTCGAACCTTTCGAACACTTTGGCGCATACAGACGACTTATAATTTATTCACTTTAATAATAATAATTTAGTCCTGACACGACACAGGCGCGTCCCAAATTAAATTTTCATAATTGCCATTTTCTTCACTCGTGACAATTTTAATAAAATCAATCTCATATATTACTTTACTCATCTAGTAATATTCAACAAATTCCCAATAATTACTAACTCACATCATGCTAGTAAATATAAAAAATAATTTTTGGATTAATATTAAATTAATACCTCAAATTAAATTTAATATTCTCGATTTTAAAAGCCATAAAAATACAGGGTATTACAGTAGAGAAACTACAGAAAGCCTTTTTTATTGAGGATGTCAAGTATCCTGATTGGCTAGCAAATGTGGTGATGGTAAAGAAGAAAAACAGTAAGTCGAGGATGTGTGTGGACTTCACTGATCTTAATAAAGCCTGCCCAAAGGATCATTTTCCTTTGCCTCGAATCGATCAGCTGGTGGATGCTACCTCGGGGAATGAATTGTTGAGTTTCATGGATGCTTACTCTACTTACAACCAGATTAAAATGAAACCTGAGGACAGAGAAAGTACCTTTTTTATCACCCCAAGGGGAACCTATTGCTATAATGTTATGCCTTTCGGACTTAAAAACGCAGGTGCAACATATCAGCGGTTGATGGATTAGGTGTTTGCAGAGTAAATCAGTCATAACATGGAGGTTTATGTCGACAATATGCTGACGAAAAACAAGAAAGCTGTTGATCATTTAGTTTACCTAGGTCAGACTTTTGATCAACTAGAGAAATATCAAATGAAGTTGAATCCCACCAAATGCATATTTGGAGTACGAGAAGGTATGTTTCTCGAATATATTATTAATCAACGAGGTATCGAGGTGAACCCTGAAAAGATCAAGGGCCTATTGGAGCTACGATCTCCAACTACGAAGAAGGAGGTGCAAAGTCTCACAAGATGAGTTGCAGCACTTAACAGATTTGTGTCACGAGCAACAGACAGATGCCTCCCATTCTTCAAAACACTTCGAAAAACTTTTGAGTGGAATGATGAATGCGAGGAGGCCTTTTAAGATTTGAAGAAATATTTGGGGACACCTCCATTGTTATCTAGACCAGTGATGGTAGAAAGGCTATACTTGTATTTGGCGGTCTCAGATAATGCGGTTAGCTCAGCATTGATAAGAGTGGAGGACGGAGTGCAGAAACCAATCTATTACACCAGCAAGGCCTTCCGAGGAGCAGAGATCAGATATCTAAGACTGGAGAAGTTAGCACTAGCACTAATTGAAGCGAGCAGAAGGATGAGGCCATACTTTCAAGCCCATATTATAGTAGTATATACTGATATGCCATTAAGGCAAGCTCTGCATAAATCGAAGAAATCAGGAAGATTGATGTACTGGGCAGTAGAACTTGGTGAATATGACTTAGTTTATAAGCCCAGGTCCTCACTTAAGGTGTAGGCAGTAGCGGATTTTCTCGCAGAGTTTACTCATTCTAACGCATCCGAAGAGCAGGAGTTCAATACAGACCAACCCATGGATGTTATGGGATCACCAAAGATAACACCTGACCAACTTCCATTTGTGAATAACCAAAAGAAGATAATCAACGAACAGCGAGAAGTGTCGGGGGAAGATAAAAGGAAGTATTAAATATTCCACCGAGGAACCCTGTCTGACAAAGAGTTTGATAATGAAGTACCTATATGGAATCTATATGAAGATGGCTCTTCATGTGCCACAGGCAGTGGAGCAGGAATAGTTTTAAACAGTCCTGATGGAATTAATATGGAGTATGCTCTACGTTTATAATTTAAGGCTTCCAATAATGAAGATGAATATGAAGTTATGATCGTGGGTCTAAGTATGGCCAAAACCATGAAGGCAGAGCAAGTTATTATATTCAGTGACTCACAATTAACCGTAAATTAAATTCTTGGGTTGTACGCAGCGAAGGGAGAACTAATGGTCAAGTATCATGCAAAATCTATGGAAGTTGTCACGACTTTTATCCCAGTTCAGTTAATCAGAATACCGAGATTGGAAAACGCAAGAGCCGACGCCCTAGCTCGACTGGCATCAACAACACGCACCGAGCTACGAAGAATAATCCCCATAGAAATCCTGGATGATCAGAGCATAGATGAAGATTTTATGATGAACTTCATTGCCCTCGACTTGGGACCATCCTGGATGGATCCCATCAGGGCCTATATCGAAGAGGGGGCTTTGCCAACTGATAAACTCGCAGCCAAGAAACTGAAGTTTAAAGTTGCTCGTTACGTATTGACCAGTGACATTTTGTATAGAAGAGGCGTTATAGCAGCACTACAGAGATGTGTCCATCCCTCCGAAGTTAAATACTTGATTGAAGAGGTTCACGAAGGATCCTGCGAAGCCCATGTAGCAGGTCGGACGCTTTTACAGAGGATAAAAACACAGGGGTATTACTGGCCAATAATGAGAGCTGATTGCGCAGCTTACGCTAAGAAGTGCAATAAATGCCAACGTTTCTCTTCCATCCGAAGGAATCCCTAAGCATTGTTAACACCCATCATGTCCCCTTGGCCATTCTCCATGTGGGGGATAGACTTGGTCGGTCCACTTCCAACGACCAAAAGAAGATTCAAATACCTCGTGGTTGCTGTGGATTATTTTACCAAATGGGTGGAAGCTGAACCTATTATTAATATGACATATGACAAGGTTTATCAATTTATTTGGAAGAGTATTATTTGTTGATATGGTCTCCCATACGCATTCATTACTGATCATGGAACCCAATTTGACAACGAGGAATTCGCTGCATATTGTTATTAATCTAATATACAGAAGATCAACTCCACGCAAGTCCATCCCCAGAGTAATGGGCAAACTGAAGTGACGAACAGGACCCTACTAAATGGTTTAAAAAATGACTGGATGATGTAAAGGGAAATTGGATTAACGAGCTACACTATGTGTTGTGGACTTATCGCACTACACCACGAACAGCAACTGGGAAGTCTCCATACATGTTGACATTTGGGAGTGAGGCTGGCATACCTGCTGAATTGGGTCTACCCACACATAGGGTGCTTAATTTCAATTCTTCTGTAAGCGACTTGATGAAACGATTAGATCTGGATACGCTTGAAGAAGTTAGGTAAGAAACAACAATCAGGAATGCAACATACCAACAACGAACAACCTTGTTCTATAATAAAAGAGTGAAGAAGTGCGATCTCAAAGAGGGGGACTATGTGCTAAAGAAAGTGATCCAAGCATAACAAACTGGAGGCCAACTGGCATAGACCTTACAGAATAACTGAAGTTGTTTGTCCTGGGACATATAGAATTGAAACTTTGGAGGGAGAAGAATTCAAGAACGCATGGAATGCAGAGCATCTGCGCAAGTACTATCATTAATTAAAATCCATATGTAACACATTTCTTTCAATATGAATAAAGTGATGTTTCGCCCATATTTCTTCCCTGGTTAAATTTTTTCGAATATTAGTGCTACACACTATACAACACAAATTAAGAGCAGCAACCACCAACTCCGATTGGTCGGAAATTCATTAACCACCAACTCCGGTTGGTCGACAATTTAATAACCACCAACTTCGGTTGGTTGGTACCAAACTAGGCAAGAAGATGGATGACCTCCCGGGGCATCCACTATCTAGGCAACAAGGTAATCTTGACGAGATTACTACAACAAAGCAGGAACATGGGATGAAAATCATTCCATTGCTTAGGCCCAAAGAGTGACAAGTCACTATAATCAGACAACAAATGGGACAAGTTCCATTATCTAAAAACGAAACAGGATATATATATATATATACATATGAGGACATTCTACAAAATATTTCTAAGAGAATGAAACTGTAAAAGAAACTAAATCGTTCTTTATTAAAACCAAGCAGATTACATACGATATAAAATTGGTTTCATTACAAATGTCCTATTCTATGAATTTCTTTCCCTCTGCTTTTGACACAGGTTTCACCCCAGCTGGAGGATCATCTAATGCATAAGGAGAGTTTATAAAGTTCATATCTCGCAGCATTCTGACATTAATTATGGATGGTCGATCAAGCAAGTGCTCTGGACGAGATATCTCAAAGTTTGAATGAATGATATAATCACCGAGATACTTGGAGATCAAAATATGAGGAATAGCACGGGCTGGAATCCAACTAAGGTTAAGTTTGAAGGGAGGCACAGGTAAATCAAGAACTCTAGGTTCATAATAATCCCACAAGAAATGACCATGCTCCAGTTTCAGAACACATAAGGCATTCAACCACCCCTGCTTATATCCTTCGTTGTTCGACTGCTGCAAACGAGCATTAAGATGATACAGAGCTTCATTATACCCAGCCATCTAAAATTCCCTGGGCAGCATCAGAATTTCTTTACTTTCCAGAGCAGAACTCTGATTGGAGAGATGAAACTCTGGATCTTCTTAGACATTTCTGCCAAAGCTTGATTCTCCGCCATCAATTGAACGACTTGATTTTATAAGGCCAATTGAGTTCTTATCTCATCAATAGTAATCCGACTTGCCCTTGATCGTCCACGGTAAGAAGATCTTGATCTGCCACGAGCAGGTGTGGAAGGTCTAGTTCGTTTCAAAGTTTCTAACTCGTCTTGTAAGTTAGCATTTTCTATTTCTAAAAAGGAAAAACCATCATCATTAATTAGGACTAAGGCTCCCAAAGAAGAGGAGGCAGTAGATTTGATCTATTTTATTTCCTCTTGCAACGCGATATTCTCTTGCTCTAGCAGCTTGGCAATATGTCTATGCTCTTCAATCTCAAGCTTTAACACACTTTCTTTTTTCTCATGGGCTGAAATGTACCTGTCATATCCCCTGTCAGCGCTCAATTGTTGATACTTTTTCTCATAACCTTGATACAAAAGTGTAGTGGATTCTCGGTACTGCTGTTGAAGTTCCTCGATCGTTCCTTGAAGATCTTCAATCATTTCATAATAAGCCACATTGTTGGCTACAGCATGATCAAGTAGGCACTTCAAGTACTGGTAAGCATCAATTGCTCGTTCAGAAGCACCTGATCCGAGGATGTCAATTATTTGGCCCTCAGTAAAGTTTGCATGACCAGCTTTGAAATAGTTATTGCACTTCTTCATCAACTCTGTATCATTAGCTGATAAGAGTTCCATCCTGGCCACAAACTAGTAAAGAAAAAATGAAAAACAAAATCAACAATGATGCGAACAGAGCAAGTAAGAGAGAAATTCCAGACGAATAACAAGAGTTCATTTTTTATTCATCACGATTAGGGCTGTGTTTCGGCCGGATCGGATCGAAAAATGCCTCTTCGAAAAAAAATTCGATTTTTTCGGAAATAAAATAACTATTTCGATTTTCGATCCAATTTTTTCGAAAAATTAAAAAAAATTCCGAATTCGAAAAAATCAGAAAATCGGCAAAAATAAAAAATTCACAAAATATGTTAAAAATACAGAAATTTCGGAAATTCCAAAATTTCAAAAAAATAAATTATGGATTTCGATTACTCGAAATTCTCATTTTAAAGAAACAAATAAAATGGCTTAACCCAACATGTAAATACATGAGGATTTGGCCCATTGTTTCATTTGTGTAGAAGTTAAGAGGATACTCTCCTTTTACAGAGCATATTTTGGAGCCCTCTTCCTCTTCCAACCGATGTGGAACATGGGAAACTTTCAAAAATCGGAAAAAAATCGAAAAAATCAATTTTTTTTTTTGAAAAAATCGAAAAATTCGAAAAAATCGGATCGGAAAAATCGAAAAATCGGGAATCGAAAAATCAAAAATCGGCAAACTAAAATTTCATTCCAAATTCGAAAAAAATCGGATCGAAAATCGGAAAAATCGGGAAAAAAACACAGCCCTAATCACGATAAAGGAAAAAACAGTTCATGGGTACATCTAAGAAAACAACGAAATAAAATACCCGAACAGCTTTACACCTTCTCCTTATTTCCTACGACTTCTTCAGTCGGTTTGGATGAAAATCTGTTACTAAAGCCGTTTAATATAAAATTAAACTATTTAAGTAACTCCGTACAGTTTTTTGAAGAAACTCTTTTCTTTAAAATCAAAACTAATTAATCACAAGATGTGTTTAACAAAAGTATGTACGAGATTTGTTCAAGATTTGATTAACAGGTTTAATAAAACAGTTTAAAAATTTTAAACTCAGCACAACCAAGAATGAGATGAGGAGATGTAGAAAGATTAAGAACAAGGATTTTTTACGTGGTAAAACCTCACTCAACTGAGGAAACATCCACGACTCCCTCTACGGAGTAAACCAAAAAAATTCCACTAAAATAAATTTTAACAATTACAAACTATATAACAACACATGCATACAACTCAGACCTATATAAGTTTAGGAATGTACCCTTTGGTGTCCTTATAACTTCTCTGCAGTTCCGATTGTTGATGTTGTTCTCCCAGTTTGCTAACTTCCAATTTGTTCAAGTTCTTTATGTCCACTCTTGTTCTCAAGATCTTATTGCCAACACTTTTAGTGTGGTAGGGTGATAGTGTTTGTGGATGTGCTTTCTAACACATGCATGCACACACACACACACACACACACACACACACACACACACACACTTATTTTATACAACCAGTCCTAACAAATTACATATAAGAACTATATGCTGTGATTTTTCTATTTCTCTCTTCTCATAAAACTTAACCTTATTTGACCGTTACAATAGTCCCAGAATCCACGGCTATCTTGCTTAGAAGATGTATCAAGATCTTAATCAATCTCAGGTTTTAAAAATATTTTTGAGATTGAAAATCACCATGTACGATTCCAAACTAGGTCAAAGGTCTTGTTTCAAGAGAACTAGAAACAAAAACAGTATTGTTGATTTCAAAGTTAAAAAACATTCACAAAAAGGAATCAACAATATATTTCTCAAGATGAGAAACAAAATATGTAAATCTAAGTGAAATGTAACATCAAGTACTCAGATCTGAAATTTCTATAAAGCAAAAAATTAGATCTAAGAAAGAATGTTTAAGTTGAACACAAGATCTAAGAACGAAGAGGTTACATCATCAAACCAACTAAATAAACCAACTCTCAACCTCTCAAAACACTCAAACACTCAAGGTTGTGTTTGGTATATACAGGACTTGAAAAGAGGTTTAGGTTTGAAAAAGGTTTTGACGATTTAGGGTTAGGGTTATGGTTTCTAACTCTTTCTCTCTCTTTTCGGTTTCTCTCTTTCTCTCTCTTTTCTCTCTTCTCTCTCTACTCTCTTTTTTCTCTCTAAAGGACGAAATGGCAAAAGTCTCTGATGTCTGAGGATAAAGGTCCTTTTATAGGAGGCTGAGAAGATTCGAGAATAAGGTTCAAAATCAATGGCTCAGATTGAGTCAAGGTTTATTGACTTTGATCCAAGGGTTCACGATATGAGGTGATTAAAACTCTCCTAATTGGTTCATATGTGGTTCACATGGATGATGTAAGAGCGCATACAGATCGTTGATAAAAACGATCCAAGGGTTGTAAACAATCGCTGGTTTACTCTCTATAAAGAAACACAAACTCAACCAATCAGAATGCAACATATGTTGGGCAATTATAAGATAACAAACGCGTGTCTTAAAATAAATACAAACGCACCCTGAAGTCTCTGCCGCTTTCGAATTCTACCCAAGGTAACTTACAGCCAATATAACCATCAATACTTAATTGCAGATTGACCCCAAAAACTTTTAAAAACAAATTTTAATTAATAAAAACTTATTTTAAATGTTTATAAAATCCCCCCAAAAATATTAAAAATCAATTTTAAGGATTTAAACACACTCAACATATGTACACACAATTATATGCAATATGAAATGTATGAGATCAATTCTACTGTGTGTGAGTGTTGGTAATATTGTCTAGATCAATCAAGCAAGAGGGATGAAATAGCAAACCAAACTCTGGGGTTTTTGGTTTCTAGAATAGACACAATTTTGTCACAATTTCCAAACTAGATGAACACTTATACAATACAGACTCAAGTGAGTCAAGAGTATAAGGTGCTTCATTGGATGAAGGGGTTGGTTGCTCGGAGAGCAATGGTAGTTGCTCGACAGAAGTGCTGGCTTGTTGGACTTGCTCAAAAGGTTGAACAGCAGCAACAACAGGGACTTGCTCTCCTATCATCATAGAAGATTCATCTGATGCAACTTCATCTTCTTCTTCTTCTTCTCTAGGAATGGGAGGAGGGCTATGAGTATGCTCTTGGAACAACTCAAAATTCTCAGCAGCCTTTAATTTCTTCAAAGATGCTATCCAACCATCCTTAAAATACTTAACACTGGCATACTCCATCTGAGAAGACATAACAGCCAGGCCCTTATTCCAACCCTTGTCCCAACCAGCACTAAAAGATTTCTTAACAGCAACTTTCCTTTTTGCTTTCTCCGAGGAAGTTGTTTCCCTAAGGAGCTCCTCGACAGATTTCAGTTTTTCTTCCACTTCTGTCTTACGCCGTTCAACATCTTGAAGCTTGGCGACATCTTCCTCGGCAGATTTATGCTTGACCTCAAGATCCTTGTTACTTTGTTTAGCATCCTTTAATTTCTTCTCTAACTCTTTGGAGGCAGTCACAGCTTGATCTCGAGTTATTTCAACAGACTGGAATTATTTCTCCCAGGCACTTTTGTCTTCCTCGTACTTCTGACGAGATTCCTTCAAAGATCGAGTTAATCCAGCAAAAGCTTCTTCTATTCCACCCGAAGAAGTGGAAGCCCTGATGGCTTCATCTTTCTTCAAAATACTATTTAAACATGTCACGAGCTGAAAAAAGAAAGAAGTGTAATTCAATATATGAATATAGTACTAGAAGATAAAGGTATCAGGCTAACGATACTTACTGACGTAATGTGTTGAGCAGCCAAAGAAGTAAGTCTCTCATGAGAAAAGGTGTCTTCAATACCTTGGAATTCTGGGACAGTCCAAGATCTGATCAAGCCCATAGCAGAGCTCGGAGGAATAAGAGCTGGAACATTACCTTCAACATTTGAAGATTGAGAGATAGGGTCAACAGGTCTCTCAGTAAAACTTCTTTTCAATCTCCTCAGAGGAGCAGAAGCACTTTCAATTAAAGGTGATGTCTCTATTTGTGAAATGGCAACAGTTTCACTCGAAGGTGCTGTCTCTTTTGGAGGCACAAGAGGCTTCTTGCCAGTTTTCTTAGCAGCAGTAGAGGGGGGTACATCTATATTCTTTGTCCTCTCATTTGGGGCATCTTGTTTGTTCTTCTTTGCCTCCCCAGTGGTAAAAGCAGACTTGTCAAAAAATGCGGTAGCTTTCATCTTCTTCATCAGATCAGTAATAGGAATGCTTAAGTCAGAAGAAGATCCTTTCACACTGGTTTCAGAAGTCGGTATCTGATCAAGATCAACCACCACAGGACGAACAATGAAAGATGAAGTGGAGCTTCTATATCGCAACAAATAAGAAGCAGATCTAATGTGCTCCCCATCAACTGATTGATACAAGCCCCATATAAGTTTTAAATGTTTTATGTTAACATCAGTCTCTTTTGGAGGCTTCCTTTTACTGTCAACTGTAACAAATAAAATTAATGTCAGTGATGCATTTCATCGAATACACAGAAAATAAGATTTCAAAAATAAAAAAGACCTATCCTATTACCATAAGACGGACACCTGGGACCTTGATATATATCATTTCCATTTAATGGAGGGTGTTGCCAATTTTTTATCACAACCCCATGATCAAAATAGTCCCTATTGACATCGGGAATATTGACAACTAAAGCTCTATTCGAAAACCTAGTTTTTAAATAAAAAGTAGTGTCGCTGGTAACCCATCTATAACAATACATAATTTTTGAAATTCCCAAACGAGTTCCATGAAGTTGATTCAACCTATATACACCATTAACTACCCTCCATATATTTGGAGCTACTCTTGCAGGTACAATATCGAAATATTAGCAAAACTCCAAACACAGGGGATTTGGCGGGAAAGAAAAGCCAAATTCAGCCACATAAAGAGTTGAGAACCAGTGTCCACCAAAGAAAATAAATCGGAAGTATAAGGAAGTTCTCCCAAAATAACCCACGAAGGGATTGAAAAATCAGACCGAAATTTATCCAACGATTCAACAAGATAAACCATGGTGCATAAAATAAATAAAGAAGAAGGAAGAAAATCTTACAGAAGAAAAAGAGATCGGTTGACAATGAATGATGGAAAGAACGAAGGCACAAGATAGAGAGAAAATGAAGAGTTCAGAGATACAGATTTTAAAAGTAGAAGACGATAGGATTTCTGTCACACTTAAATACTTTACCTCGGTAATAGAGAAAAGCAATGATTACAAGGGAAGACGTTTGCATTTTCGACGGTTAAAAGAGGAAAATGGCACAAATATCGAAGTGATCGTGAAAATTCAAAATATTTATGAAGCTTGATATTATGCACTAAAAAGAAATTAAAGTATTCTCCTAAATCACTGAAAACCAGTAATCCGAGCAGTTTTAAAGTAAAATGTTCCACACTCTTCCTCAACCTCAAAATGTGAAACATTGGGGGCTTCTATTGATACCAAATTTAGTCTGCTGACGTGGACTAATCTATGAAGACACATGCCAATCTACGTGGCAAATACGAATACTTTCAACAAGCAGCATACTTAAGCGCTCCGAGCTACCGAGCAACTTAAGCGGTCCGAGCTACTTAAGCCTACCGAGCAACTTAAGCGGTCCGAGCTACTTAGCATGCAGAGCATCCACATCAAGAAAACTAAAAGGCAACCACACATTAAATGCGCATTATTATCGTACAGATGTACATGTCTGCTAGATAACAGCGCATTATCTTTTCATATGTACAGCCTCAAGGCTATAAATACATTGTAACCTCCTCAACAGAAGGGGATTTTGGATCTCTTGGTAAACCTATTATTGAGATTCAAGGTAAACAATCAGCAATACAAAACAGTGGACGTAGGCCATTTTCATAAGGCTGAACCACTTTAAAAATCCTTTGTCTTATTTATCTGTGATTGACTAATTAGATATAATTTAGTTTTTTACAATAACACCGATATTATCTTATTCTCAACGGTTCGCGCTAGCGGCATCCAATCCCCACCACCATCCACCCCCATTATCGGAGCTACAACAACGTTCATCGAAGCTCTGATTTGGGGTGACATGGGGTGCCGCTGGCGCGAACATTAGAAAATAAGAGAATTTTGGATCAATGAAGTTTGGATCCACCGGAGCTCCGGTTTGGGGTGAGTAGGGTTGTCATTAGATTAGGTTTATATCTTTAATATTTTCACAAACAGTAACATATATATATATATATATATATATATATATATATATATAACCTTTTTTCTTCTTCTGATATTGCCTTATTTTTAACGGTCTGCGGTAGCGACATCCAATCCTTACCACCACCCACCCCCATTGTCGAAGCTACAACAACCTTCATCAGAGCTCTGATTTGGGGTGACATGGGGTGCCGCTGGCGCGGACCTTAAAAAATAAGAGATTATTGGATAAATGGGGTTTGGATCCACGGGAGCTCTAGTTTGGGGTGAGTAGGGTTGACATTGAGTTATGTTTATATTTGTAACATTTTCACAAATAGTAACATTTACTGTGTTATATATATATACGGTGGATCCAAATCTCTTTTTTCTGATATTGTCTTATTTTTAACGGTCCGCTTTAGCGGCATCTAATCCCCATCACCACCCACCCCCATTGTCGGAGCTCCAATAACCTTCATCAGAGCTCTGATTTGGGATGACATGGGGTGACGTTGACGCAGACCTTAAGAAATAAGAGAATATTGGATAAATGAGGTTTGGATCCACCGGAGCTCCGATTTGGGGTGAGTAGGGGTAGCATTGGGTTAGATTTATAACTGTAATATTTTTACAAATAATAAATGTTATTGTTTGTGAAAATGTTATTGTATATATATATATACTGCGTAATATTAACACAGTAAATGTTACTGTCTGTTTGTGAAAATATCACATGTATAAAACTATTTCATATTCTAGTATATACAGTAAAGTTTACTGTTTGTGTAATTTTTTTCTTTGAAATTTTATATGTTTCATGGATCTTGTTTGATAAATCTTGTCGAACAGATTTAAAAAATAGTAATTTTGCGAAAAACGAATTTGTGAATCAAAAGTTATGATCATTTTAAGATTAAAAAAAAAATTCAACTACTTATGTAACACCTTAAAAGAAGTTACGGATGATTGGTTTTAAAAAGAGTAAAATTATGATTTTTTTTTAAAAAAATTAGAATAAAATTTATATAATTATTAAAAATTAATAGGACTTATATGAATATTGCCGGATAAATACCGACTTAAATATAATTATCTTCGAAACCTCGGATAGCCCAAGAAAAGGGCCAGGTTCAATGCACACACAGTGAGTGAGCCAGCGGGCTCCAAAGATTCCGGTTCTTTCTTTCTTTCTTTCTATCTTTCACTGGTCTTAAATAAGACCAACGTTGTTCATGAATCATGCCTCTAGTCTTCCCCAAACTCCAATTTAAAGGTCACCCGCTTCCCATAATAACTACCCACAACCACCATGTCGTCCGACGGTTTTCACCCACTTAACGAAAAATCTTTAGTTGAATACATTAAATCCACGCCCTCTCTTTCTTCCAAGCTCGGTAACAACCTCGACAACCTTCAAATAAAAGAAGTCGGCGACGGTAATCTCAATTTCGTCTTCATCGTCATTTGCCCCTCTGGCTCTCTCGTCATCAAACAGGTAAAAAAAAAAAAAAAACTTTTTTTTTTTCAATTTTTCGTACGGTTAATTGTAATTGATCATTGTAGGCACTTCCGTACATACGATGTATTGGGGAATCATGGCCGTTGACAAAAGATCGTGCTTATTTTGAAGCGATGACGTTAAAAGAGCAGTATAAATTGTGCCCTGACCATGTTCCGGAGGTTTATCATTTTGATACAAGTATGTCTTTGATTGGTATGCGTTATATTGAGCCTCCGCATATAATATTGAGGAAAGGGTTTATTGCTGGTGTCGAGTACCCTTTGCTTGCGGAGCATATGTCGGAGTTTATGGCTACGACTCTGTTTTATTCTTCTCTTCTTTATCTTACCACTACACAACACAAAAGTGCAGGTCATAATTTCTCTATTCTATTGATTAACCTTTTTTTCTTATTTCCATACGTGTGTTTATATTTGAGGACTGAGTTTGAACTGCATAAACCTGTTTTTCTTCACCGCTACACTCATTTTTTTTCATATTTTAGTTTTTGGCTGCCCAAGATTTAACATGTCATGTCTAATGGTCATCTTATAGAACTTCTTTTTTATCTTCAAAGGTTTATGCAAATCATATAATACAATTGTAGCACTTCTCCTCTTCATCAAACCTGTTGAAATCCTACTATTGTTAATATTTTCATCTCTTTGAATAATCAAACCTAAATAACAAAAATGATCACTTTTAGGTATACCTTTTTCCATTTATTCTCATATTACTTAACTTGCACTCCATATGCTGGGTTAGTCCTACATATTTCAAACCCTATTATTTTTAGGGTTTCTCTCCATAAATCTAGCATTAATCATTGTCTTAGTTTAATCCACTAAAATAATATTATTTGCAAAATCATAAAAAATAAAGTAACAAAGAAATATAAAATAAAATTGCCAAAAAAAATAAATCTTTGAGGACTTTCTCACATAGTTAAATATTTTTTTGTTCTCTCGAGATGACTTTTTTTCTTAAATAATTTGATAAAATCAATTTGAACATATTGGTTATTTTACAATATGACAATATATCAATCAATGCAAAATCATTTTTTTTTTCATTTACATATTGTTAATTTTATAATATGAAAATAAATTAATCAATGCAAAATCAAATTGACAAAATAATTTTTTTTAGTTTCGTTCATATATTGGTTATTTTACAATATGACATATTAATTATTTTTTAAGAATTTCTTTGAAGTTAAAATAGTAAGTAGTATAAGTTAAGTGCAATTTTTTAAACAAAAAAGGGAAAAAAGAATAAGAGTTATTTGATTAAAGCACAATTTTTTTAAGTTAAGCGCAATTTTAGAAAAATGAAGTGCTCTTTAACCTTTAAAAAAATAGTGAAAAAACACAGATCATTAGTATGCATATATAATTAATTGATTAGTATGTATTTATATTTAATCGGAATATATATATATATATATATATATATATATACACACACACACACACAGACCCCTTCTTATAAGGACTTCTTATGGTGCAGATCCCGATACATACCCTTTTTTTAAAATAGTAAAAAAATAAATTTTTTGATGAAACTTCATGGATGTGATCTCCACGGTGAGAACATCTCCAATTTTTTCCATAAAAAAATTCAATAAAAAACTAGTTGAGATGGGGTGATATGTAAATAAATAGTATCAATATGCATTTTCGACTGTTGAAATTTTGACGATCATCCCACCCTGTTTTTTATTGAATTTTTTGATGAAACTTCATGGATATGATCTCGACAGTGAGAAGATCATGACCATGAAGTTTCATAAAAAAATTCACTCAATCAAGTGACTGGTGGAGACCCAAAATTTCAACGGTCGACAATGTTTAAGGCGAAAGGAGAGCTGAGGCGAGGCGTTTTAGTCGCGGCGAGGCGAAGCTAAGCGTCACCGAAAAGAAAAAAAAAGCAAAATAATATTAAAAAATTACTAATAAAACCATAAAAATCTGAAAAGGAGTAGACCCCCAATTTTAAATTCTTTACTACAAAAAGATAATTTCCTTTTAAATATATGCGGAAGCGGAGATGGTTCAACTTAAACAAATTACCAAATTTTAATTCCTTTCAAATTAAAATTAAACAAAGTGAAATAAGATTAAATCCAAACAAATTTTAATTTCAGTTGCCTAAGTCATATTTTCAATATTACCAAATTAGGCCAAACCAATTTTATCAAATTAAGTGACGACTTGAATTAAATTAACATAAACATTACCCAAATTAATTTAGCACCAAATTAAACAAGTAGTGATTAAAACCAAATTTTATCTTGAATTACCTAAGCATGCGTTCTAGGTGATTTTGCAAAAGATAAAATAAACAATAAATCACTATGCCGAGATGCACGAGGAAAAACCCACAACGGGAAAAAACCTTGGACGGCCCTAGCCTTAAGTCCACTAAGTATGGTTTTACAATTACAAGACAGATGACTTACTTCCTCGACTCGACCCCTTTCAAACCTTGACGCGTCTTCTTGTAAACACCTCCGCCTAGTCAACAATCTCGGAGCTCCACTGAAATCTTGGGATTCACCAATGAGACATAGGTACACCGTCAACCACACATGGTGAGAATGCCGCAGCAAAACAAACTTCTTCTTCTTTGAGGGATTTAGAAGAAAACCCAAACGAACTCTTCAATAGGTAGAGTAAACCGGTGCCAAAACTCCAAGCAATGTATATAAAGGAACTTGAATAAACAAACTATGGGTGTAAACAAAAGTGCTTTAAAGATTTTCTTGAAAGAATTAACACTTTAAACATGAACTTTTTCTACTTTGAATTTTTCTCTCAAACTCTCTCTTGGAGGTTGTAGGATATGAAAAAGTTGAAAAGAAAAAGTTGGTTTCCGCACTTAATTAATTAGGTAAAAAGTTAGTGGGAAAAGAATTGGGAAAGTGGGAAAACTGCCAATTAACTGTTTCCGCCAAAACTCGTTCGAACGAAGTCTCGTTCGAACGATCCTTCTAACGAAGTTTCAGTGTATAAAAATTGAACTCGTTAGAAATCTCGTTGGAATTCTCGTTCGAACGACACTTCGAACGACATTCCAGTGGCCAATGTGGGAACTCGTTGGCAAACTCGTTCGAACGACAATATCGAACGAAAAACGAGAAAGTATAAAAATTCTATTTTTACCCCAGAAACTTTATTTTAAAGTTTTAAAGATACTTTCTGAAACCAAACAACAGTTTAAACAAAACTTACACCCATATAAATATTGTTCCAAGCTCCTATATATATATATTAAAATGCATTCATACCTTAGGAGCAATGGAACCATGCTGATGACGTAGAAACGAGGCACAATACACACGGCGTTTGATGAAGCTTTATACTCTTGGCCGCTACGTCTTCAACTTTAGAATGTCATAGGCTTCAAGGATGGTCAATAACTCTATCCTATGACTCAAACGTTTTTGTCCGGAATTGAGCCAAAACTACAAAGGACTCAATTGGAAATTTGTGTCCTTACAAAATCAAATAACAAAGAAATATAAAATAAAACTACAAAAAAATATCCTCGAGTTCTTTCTCACATAGTTTGACATTTTTTTGTTCCCCCGAGATAACTTTAAAAAAAAAGCAAGGTTCTAAAAAACGCGAGGCGTGAACGAGGCGTGGAGGCCAAGCCTTAAGCCTTAGAAGCCTAGGCGGGCCTAGGCGTAAAAGGGCGTTTAGGCCTTTTTAATATATTTTAATCATAACAAGGCTATTAAAATACTAAAATTGTACATATCATAAAAATATGTCTGAATATTTGCAAATTAAAATACTATTTGATTATTTTGGATGAGATAATGGTTCGATTTGTAAAAAAATATGTAAAAGGCGATATCGTTTCACTAAAGCATTGTTGTTTTTAGAGAAGAAGTGCACCTTAAGGGTTTTACCAAGCATAAGGCGTCAAAAGCTTAAGGCGGGGAGTTTCTCCCAAGCCTCAAGCCTAGGCGTGCCTAGGCGGAGCCAAGGCGGGTTTTTTAGAACAGTGAACAGTGAAGTAATCTGAGAAAATCAATTTTAACATATTGGTTATTTTACAATATGACAATAAATTAATCAATGCAAAATCGTATTGGCAAAATCATTTTTTTTAGCTTCAATCACATATTGGTTATTTTATAATATGACAATAAATTAATCAATGCAACTTAACTAGCAAATTTATTAAAAAAACATTGATTTTCAAGCTAAGATTTAAAAAACAACAACTTTATTAAAAAAATAATAAAACATATCAACCTAAGTTTATTAAAAAAAAAACCACCTTTAAAATTTATTAGTCTAAGTTAAAGAAAACATATTAATCTAAGTTGAAAACCAAAAAACAGAAAACTTATAAAAAAAAGTCATATTGAAGTTAATTTAGTACATTTATTTCAAACAAACTATATATTTATAACAAAAATATAGTTTCAAACAAATTTATACACTTATTTCAAACAAATTAGTAAAGAAAAACAAAATTAAGTGCAATTTTAAAACAAAAAAAAAAAAAAAAAATACGAGTTAGTAGATTAAAACAATATTTTTTTAAGTTAAAGTGCAATTTTAGAAAAATGAAGAACTTTAACCTTTAAAAAAACAGACTTTGTGATGAAAGAAGAAAAAGACTTTTTTTTTTTTTAGCGCCTCAGCAAAAAGGTGCGAGGTGCATTGAGGTGTAAGCCTCAAATTCAACCTTGAGGCTTAAGCCTCGAGGCTTTTTTCCAGTGCCTCGCCTCGAGGCGTATGCCTCGTTTGCCTTTTTAAACATTGACGGTCGAAAATGCATATTTATACAATTTTTTGACTTATCACCTCATCTCAACGGTTTTTTTATTGAATTTTTTGATGAAAAAAATTGGAATGATCTTCTCACCGTGGAGATCATATGCATGAAGTTTCATCAAAAATTCATTTTTTTACCATTCTAAAACAATGGTATGTACCGGGTTCTGCAGCATACGGTGTCCTTAATAAAATAAATATAATTAATTGTTGCACTATCTTCAAAATATGAATATATGTACCAATTGTCGACATATGTTACGCATTGAGGCGTAAAAGAGATTTTTTTGTAATTCACCTTGAGGCGTACGCCTTGAGTGATTTTTAAAACATTGCACGATACAAGTACTCATCTTGCAACAAGTAATCACCCTAAACGCCATACTGACGTGCATAGGGATGACAACAGGGCGGGTTTTGCAAAACCTGACCCCGACCCGTTTAGGAAAATACCAAACCTGCCCCGCTACGAACCCGAAATGGGTTTTAATAATTAAAACCCGAACCTCTCCGAATTGATATTTAGGAATGGGAGCTCACGTCATCCTGGACTTGATGAGCTGGAATGCCGCCTCAATCTCATCAATCCATGCAAACTCAGTCACGGACGCGCACATCAGTGCAGTAATAGGAGCCATCACAGAACTGAACCCCTCAATGAAACGTCGATAAAACTGATCAATTCATGAAAATTGCAATCCTGGGAGGCAGTGGTCGGTCTAGGCCACACCCGAATAGTCTGAACCTTCTCGCTGTCAGCATGTACTCCTTCCCCCGAGACTATGTGCCCCAAAAGAGAAACGTCTGGCACCATAAAAAAACACTTCTTCAGCTGAAGATAAAAATTCTCACGCCGAAGGACTTCCAATACCTGTCGGACATGGTCCATATGCTCCTTTGTGGACCGGCTGTATATCTAAATGTTATCGAAATATACCACAACGAACTTACCCAAGAAGGGACAGAGGATCTGTGTCATGACACGCGTGAATGTGGACGGGGCATTAGACAATCCAAAGAGCATGACGGTCCGCTCGTACAATCCGTCCTTTGTCTTTAAGGCGATCTTCCACTCATCACTGGATCACATGCGAATCTAATGGTATCCACACTTCAAATCAAGCTTGGAAAACATTGCGGCTCTTTGAAGCTGATCAATCATATCCTCCAACCTCGGAATGGGGAAACGGTACTTGACTGTGATTTTATTTACAGTCCGACTGTCTACGCACATCCGCCTGCTACCATCCTTCTTTTTCGTCAACAAAGTAGGCACAACACAAGGGGACATACTCTCCCATACGAGGCTACGATCGCACAACTACGACATCCGTCGTTGTAGCTCAGCGTGCTCGGCAGGTGACATCCTATAATGGGGGAGTTTGGGTAACTGGGCTCCCGGAACAAGATCAACCTCATGCTGTATGACCCTTAATGGTGGAAGGGAATCGGACGGTGTACATTCATCTTGGAACGACGCCAAGATATCACGAAGGGCTTCTGGAACACTGGGCAGCGGGGCGCCTAATAAACTAACAAGGGCATAACACAACCCCTGCTCGAGTGCATCTACAAGGAGTATAAGCTTCGAAGTCAGGGACATAAGTGGGTCGGGATGTCTGGGCTGTGACATGGGATTAAGAATTACCTCACGGCCTGGTGCATAAATGAATAAGTATTAGCACGACCATCATCATTCTAGCTTGATCAAACTGCCAAGGTCGTCCCAACAGGATGTGGCACACGTCTATATCAACAACTGTACGTAAAACCTCATCTGAATATGGGCTAATGGTAAATGGTACTCGGCATTGCCCATAAGGCGCACTTCGTCCTTGGGTTCCAACAACCCAATCTTACATGAATTCTGGATGGGGGCTCGACACGAAGACCTAGACGTTCCACCATCTCTCGAGAGACCAAATTGACACTAGGGCAACCGTCAATTATGATCTTACAGAACCGTCCCTTCGCAACACACTGCGTATAAAATAAACTATGTCATGACTGGTCTGTCGATGTTACGGTTGAACTTGATACGAGGGAAAATGGAAGGATGAGGGCGCGGTGATGGGTACTCAACGGCGGGGATGCAGGTAGGGGCAGCCGTGGTGTGGCTGGCCATTGGGGTCATTTTGGGTTGGGGGGATGGGGTATAGGACTGTTTCTTTGAGTTTGACCGTGGGTCGACGCGCCTACGATAAATAGAGGCACGTATGCTAGTGGGGACCATTTGGTTAATGGGTTCGAGACTCAATGAGTGGCTGGTGATTGGAAACAATCCCTTGGTGGCCATCTCGGTGTGAGGTTGTTCAGGCGGGTTAGGATTGGATTGAATTTTTTTGGTTCATGGGGGGTGGGATAGTCGGGTTAGAGGGTTTGGCAGTGTGGTTCGGGGCTGTGGCTTGGGTGATGGCAGTTGGTAGTCCGACAGGGCTGGTCTGGGTAGTAGAAGGGTCCTTCAGGCTGGATTGGGGGATGTCGAACGAAGGGGATAGGAGGGGTCAACCGGTGATGTCCGGCGCGTATGGGGTGTTCGCCGGGGTTCGCGATGGGCCGTGGGTATTGGGTTATAAATAAGTGGTCGCATCTTTTCTCACAACTACAAATGATTTACATTCTTGTCAGCCTCTTCACATCTGTTCAATTGATTCCACTTTTTCAGTTTTCCTAATCAAATACTTTCTTGCTTCCTAAGTTTAATTTTGCCTCAAGGATGATGTGATTTTCACAAGCAATTCATGGTAGAGTGGGTGAAAAAAGTTTATTAATTTATTTTTGTTTCTCCTCAACAGCAACTTTAACTGGTTTGGCATGCTTGGATACATCTAACTTTTGTTCTTACCTCAATGCTTTATGCAGTGGCTAAATATTGTGGAAACGTGCAGTTATGCAGGCATACTGTGCAGGTTGTGTTTTCTGACCCTTACAAAGTGTCTGAATATAACCATTGGACTTCTCCGTATCTTGATAGTGATGCTGAGGCAGTTCGTGAGGATAATACTTTGAAGCTTGAAGTTGCCGAGTTGAAATCCACGTACATCTTCATAATGCATTTGTTTTGATAATTTTGTAACAAAGACACTGTTTTCATTTTTTTTGGGTAACTGTTGTTTTGATTGCAATTAACCCTTGACATTGCAAATAAACCTTAAACTGCTAAAACGTTGCAAATGCCCCCTTATGTGTGACTAAAAGCCACACAATGGGCGAAATGGCAACAATAACAGGAGTTCTTGGCAATATTAATAGTTTAGGGAGGTATATGCCACTAGCATGATAATTCAATGGGTTTCTTTCAAATTTCACCTTTTTTTGTTGTATGATATAATGTCATATACTAGATTTGGAAATGTTTATTCAGTTTCTGTGAGAGAGCCCAAGCTGTTGTACATGGTGATCTCCATACTGGCTCGGTCATGGTTACTCAGGATTCAACTCAAGTTATTGATCCAGAATTTGCTTTCTATGGGCCAATGGGGTTCGATGTTGGAGCCTTTATAGGAAACTTGATTTTGGCTTACTATGCGCAAGATGGACATGCGGATCAGCAGAATGACCGAAAAGTATGTGCTGCTTGTGTATTTAGCTTTTGATTAATTAATTTAGGTTCTTGTTCGTTGCAAGTTTTCCAAGGTTTCATGATTTATTATTTTTCTCCATTACATGCTCTCTCCTTGTCGCACTTACATAAAGTGTTAATAGATTCCTTCTCTGTTCCCTCCCCATACTTTACTATATCGTTTATCGTCTTTAGTGATTAATTCAACCTACTTGTATATGAAATCAATCCATTTCTGTGGTTTATATAACTCATTTTGTTCTGCAGTTATATAAAGACTGGATATTGAGGACGATAACTGAGACTTGGAATCTCTTCTACAAAAAATTTACTGCCCTTTGGGATGAACACAAGGATGGACCTGGTGATGCATATCTTCCTGCAATTTACAATAATCCGGAGCTCCAGCTGCTTGTAAAACAGAAATTCATGAGGGATTTGTTCCATGACACTCTTGGATTTGGTGCTGCAAAAATGATAAGGTGGGACGGTGTACTTTACTTCTTTCTTTCTGATTAATATTGTGGTTTCTTCTTTTGTACATGGTGCACATCACATTGCTGAAACTATTTTAAAGGGTTAATTGCAAGTTTAGGTGATTTTGAATTTAATACCCATTCTTCTAAAAGTTGCAATGTTAACCCTATGGTTACTAAAATTTTGCAATGTTAAGCTCCGTCAAACCTCCGTTAAGAGACTTGACGGAGTGCTTGACTGAGCAGCCAATTTGACATCTTTTGTTTAATTTCTCCAATAAATAGGTGCCATGTAGTAAATAGGTCCCATGCGGAAAAAAATAATAATTAACAAGAATTTATTATATAAAACTTAAATGCACTGGATAAACATGCTCCATCCACCTCCACCACATGGTTACTAAATTTTTGCAAAGTTAACCCTCCGTCAAACCTCCGTTAGGAGACTTGGCGGAGTGGCTGACCCGGGAGCCAATGTGGCATGTAATTTCTCCAATAAATAGGTGCCATGTGGTAAATAGGTCCCATGTGGAAAAAAAGAATAGTTAACAAACATTGATTATATTGAACTTTAATGCACTGAATAAACATGCTCCGTCCGCCTCCACCACCTTCACCCCTCTCAACCTACCACCATCGGCCACCTTCACTAGTCACACTAACACATCCCACCTCTCCCACACTACCTTCGCTGCCACCTGCCTATGACCACCACAGCAACCTCTTAAAAAATAGACCACCATCACCACGACAACCTCTTAAAAAAAAGACACCACCACCACCAACTATACCCATCACCATGTCATAAAATCACCTACACCAAACCCACCACGGACCCTTGAAATTGTCAATACCCATCTTACCATCATCCCTTTGAAATCGCGTCGCCTCTTCACGAAACACACCTCCGCCACCCCTCCAGCATTGCCTGTGTTAAAAATCCCATCGTCTTCACTACACAAACCCACCGCTAACTCCGCCCCTGCTCAAACCCATTGCCGCTGCCCCAATTAAAAATCCCACTCCTGTCCTTGCATAAACCCTCCGCTGCAGCCGTCATTGAAAAACACCACCGCCATCGGGAGTGGTTCGATTTTTTATATGAGAGAGGGAGAGAGAAAGTAGGTCGGAGGCGAGATGGTGGGATAGAGAAGAACTTGTTCGATTTAGTTAATTAATATTTTATTAGTTAATTTTTATCCACGTTTCACAATTTTAGTGGATTGTTTAGTCAATTTGGACACATTACCTGCCAGCCAGCCAGCCACTCCGTCAAGTCTCCCAACCGAGGTATGACATAGGGTTAACATTTAAAATTTAAAAACCTTAGGGTTAAAATTGAAACTTTTTGAAGAAAGGGTCTAACATTCAAAAGTCTCCTAATGGAGGGTTAACATTCAAAATTTAAAAACCTTAGGGTTAAAATTGTAACTTTTTGAAGAAAGGGTCTAACATTCAAAATCGCCTCTAACATCTGGTTCGAATTTGCAGTTAACCCTTTTTTAAAAACATTGTATCTTCTTTTGATAGCCCAAACAAGAAATAGTTTATTTAAATTTATTCAATGATCGATAAGGAGACTATACACTATTTGAATAGATAAAGGATGCTAAATGCTAAGAAATCCTAAAAGAAAATGTACTAAAATGGACAATGAGAGAGGACGACTATTACGCTATCGTCAAATTAACAAACAAATAAGCCTAACTCTATTAGGTATACCATATTATCATATAAGACCTTCAAAAGTTACACTTCGAGCTTTAGTGACCCCTCTTGGGGTGTAACTCAAATATTTAGAAATTTGGGGTTAAGAGAATAGAGGATTGGGGGGTGGGGGGGTGGGGGGAAATGGAAATGATCGTAAAATGTTTATGGAAGTTGATTTTGTTGAAATAACGCACACTAACCCTCAGAATGTACTAAAAATGTACCTTTTTTCCTATCTTTATAGCTATTTTGATAGATTTACTTCCACGGGGATATAAAAAAAGAGGGAAAAAACCGGGTAGAATAATAGTTGATGGATTTGCTGAAAGATTTTAGCTAAAACATTGGTGTTATTAAAACAACAAAATCAATTTAAAACACTATCTTACGTTATTACCTCAAAGCGTACTTGATGTAAGCAAAATCAATTTAAAACAACAACATTTAGAAAAAAAAAAAAAAGGTTTCTCTCTCATTCTCTATAAAGTGACTACAATGGTTGACCAAAGATATTACTTATTGGCTAAAGATATTTTGCTGGCCGAAATAATCTAAAAATGATGAAAAGACTAAAAAGAGCTGGGGATTTTCCAAGAAATATAACCCGCGACCTTTCCTAACAACTCTAAATAAAGGGAATAACCAAAAAATAGAAAAAAACTAAAAATGTAACAATTAAAAATTACAAATATGCTCTCAAGATCACTCACGCACATCACTCTCCCCAACTAAGAATAGTTCAACCCGAGCGTTAAAGTGGGAGGGGTGATTGTCATTGGAAGTATACTACCATCGTTTCTCTCCACAACTAAGAAGGGAAGCTGTTCACGCAAAAGTCTGTGTAGCAACTAGCAAAGGCGAGGACGAGTGATAAAAAATCTGCTACACCTTTATTAACCCCATTGGCACGCATCGGACTCCGTCCGATGTGCTCTCAAAGATTATGGACCTCTTGAACACTTACGCTGATGTTTGCGCCTCCCCAAATGAGCTTCCACCCCTCAAAAGACATTTCGTATGCGATTGATTTCGTGTCGGGAGTATCCCTGTTCACGCAAAAGTCTGTGTAGCGGCTAGCAAAAAGGCGAGGACGAGTGATAAAAAATCCAACCATGGCCAGCAAACTCGAATAGCCCTTGAGTTTGCAACAAGGAGGACACCACCACACTAACGCCTCAAGAGGGTCAATGATGGCAAACAAGGTCAAGTCACCATTAATGAAAAACATCGTGTCCAAGCGTGAAATGCGATCTCCAAACGGACCTTAAACTATATTCAAGAGCACAAAATCAACAATAAAATACGAATCTATCTTGCGAAAATGCGGGCGAGTCATCCAGCCTGCATCGAAGAAGTCTCTGGTTTACAACCCCACCTTGTCTTCCTCGAAGATGGGGAAGAAGTTCACGAGATCGAATGCGTTATCCTCCATGACTGAACGAAACCAAGGAATAATCTCCCATGTCCGAAATTATAGATTTCCTTCTAGATTAAACGATTCCATCAAATTGATATTGATCATGATACGAGTAATCCAACAATTCTAGACAAATCTGTCGAAATATCTAATAGAACACTATTTGTGGTCCGGGATGTTGATCAGAGTCACGGGAGGGGTGGGGATACAATTGTCACCAACAAAAGGGACGTGGGCTCCAGAGGAGGCCTCATTCAAGGCCAACTAGTGGGCGATGATGCAGAGGCACATAGCTCAAATAACTCCATCTTACACTTGCGCTCGACTTACTCATACTCCGCCTTCATTTTCCGGATAAACCAGGTGCATTCAGTCACCATCAGACGACAATCCTCGTAGGGATCGACTAAAATCTACCCACTAAGAGGTTTGATCAAAGACTGGGTTAAGGGAAGTGTCGTTGCAAATAAAGTTCATATGATATATATTTATTTATTTTTTATTGCACTCATTTTCCCAACCCATGTACATAACAAAGTACGCAAACTATAAAGACAAACAATTTGATTAAACACAAAAAACAGTTGTGGAACGATGCTAGTACATGCTACACAGTTAAACACTGTTGAAGTTATAGTGAAAAAAAAGGAACAAAGAGGAAAAAGGTGTTGCAGTTGGAACCACTCAGTTGAAATTTGTACGTCTTTCTATCTAGAATAAAATGAAGGGGTAGAGAGAATTTAATCAAATTTGTACATGCAAAAAACAATTGTGGAACTGAGAGTGCACCAACAATCAATGTCCAACTTATTTAATTAAATTCCAATTTTAGCCCAATTCAGTCTTAACTCTTACAAATAATTGTGACAGATAAATGAAATAAATCAAACATGCAAGATAGTCACAATTTGAGGAAAATTCCCCGAAGGGGCAAAACCTTTTTATTTCACTATAATTTGTAAATCTCAACTTTCACGGATTACAATGAAAACGAAATACCCACAGGTGTCGGTTCAGTGTCGTCAGCAAGAGGTCCCGCAAGAACTCCAAGATCAGCAGTGGAAAATCATCCTTCTTCTCCACAAGAACTCCAGATGAATAGAACAGTTTTTTTGGGTTTAGAGGATTCACATAAATGATTGGGAATTGTTTGTGAATCAAAACAGTGTATAAAACATGAAAAATGAAGTCTATTTTGATGCAGAAGAACTACAGAAACGTCAGGTTCAAGACTTGAAAAAACGTGTAGAATGAACACTGCTTAAATACAGAAATTGAGGCGGTGGCTCATTCGAACGAGATGGGGTGTCGCTCGAACGGCGGCAGGTGTCGTTAGAACGACTTCGCGCGACATGAGTTGTCGTTTTAACAACAAGCTCTGTCGTTTGAACGATCTGAACGACGTGTACTTGATTGCCTCTACACTTAGAAAAAATTCTTATTTCGAGATAAAATATTTCAGACTTCAAAAATTTATTTTAAAAATGTTCCCAAATATTTATGCAAATATTAAAAACTCCAATTAAATTACTTTACAATATTTGCGAGTGGAGGAGTGGGAACAGATGAATGTTGAAGACGCGCGATGCATGATAGGACAATGTTGATGCACTACGCCCGTATGAGGTAGTGGGTGCGTGATAACTTCGGATCCAAATCGAGGCCGTCATGGATGAATGTGGAGACGTGCCGAATGTAGCGGTATCAGACATACTTGCAGTGATCTAGGATATACAGAAAAATTTCCTAGATACTAAACTGACATTTATAAAATCATGTCCTTACAAACTCCCCCTATGTCTATGCCGCCGGTACATACATAAAAACTATCCGAATTATGCTACTCAACCCAAAAGCTACATACAATTTAATATTCCCATTAAACCTAAGAAGTGGAAATACTAAATGACATGTCTTCAACTTCTTAAACATCTTTAAACTTTCTTTGTCATCATCAGGGTGTGTAAAAAAAAAATCCTTAATTAAGTACCTACACACATGAGACAAGAAACAATACCCGTGACGCGCAACAATTTGAAATATAATGATAAGCAAAAATAAGTATCAATTTATGCTCAAGCAAATCACTATAAAATCAAACAAAAATTCTCCCCCATAATTCGTTCTCCCCCTTTTTATGATGTCCCCAAGTAGACAAATATGAAGAACACAAAGGAAATGCAAATGGAGAATGTCACAAGGTAACCAAACTCTCTCTTTTTGAAATTTTCAAAAGTTTTCTTACAAAAAAAATATAAAACAATAAATCACACCATGAAGAACACCAAAACAGCTAAGTCGGTGATGGCGGAAATGTAGGGATGTGAACAAATTCGACAGGAAAATCAATACATACAACCATGACATATGTGCACGATGAATGTTGGATATTCCTAACGAATGAACTCAATATCTTCCTTAGGTGTAAAAATTGTGGAATTAAAAGAAATCGACTCAATCAAATTAGCAAATCAAAGCTCAAAGTGATTTTCACACCAATAACGTCCTAAACGTTGAAACGCTTTTTCATGACTTCCAAGGACGTGAAAACCCGTTTTTCATTTCTTTCCATCCAAACTCCCTCATAAATAATTATACATTATATTTTTCTTTTGAGGTGATGAAACTAAAACCTATTGGCCCATTTGATTTGGCATATTTTTCTTTGTATTGCTATCTAATTTTTCGGGCTCTTTTTTAAACGGTGGCTTTCTCGACGAGTTAATTTTGACTCTCGTAGCCCTTTCCCGTGATTCACTCATCATATTTTGTTTCAATTAAGACCTCACGGTAAACGATTTTACATGCACTACTATCTTGTCAAGATTTATCGCATTTTGGTCGTTGTATAGACAGAATTGAGATGGAAACACTCAAGCCAATATGTGATAGACAAGTACAATACTCAAATAATATCGTGCATGTGTGCAATAAAGGAGATAAGGAGCCAAACATGTAGAAGATATCACTAATCACATCTCAAATACTCCAAACAATGTAAAGCACATGGATGAAATGATGTAGCATCTCAAATCACTATAAAACAGTCACATGGAATATGGAATGAAGTTGTGACTATGGCTATCTTAAATGTTTTATCCATAAACGGTGTAAACAAAATACAAAAACTCTTTTTGTGTTTTTCAGAAATTTTTTTTATAAAAAGAATTTTTTTTTGGCTTTTTCTAAAATTTTTCAAAAAATAAAATCTTTTTGGATTTTTCAATTTTTTTCTAAAAAAATAAAAAAATCAAAGAAATAATGATAAAAATGATACAATCTAGAGATAGGAATCAGATGATATGAACATGAAAAAATGCATCCTACTCTAGATATGGTGACCACCCCTCAGTTAACTGTGCAAATTCCTAAAGACTTCCTAAGACTCTCGAATCTAAGGGCATCTAAAGGCTTTGTGAAATTATCGGCTAACTGGAGGTCGGTAGATACAAAACTCAAGGATACGACCTTTTCCTCTACAAGCTCACGGATAAAGTGTTCGCGTATTATAATGTGTTTTGTGCGCGAATGCTGGACTGGATTACGGGATATGTGTATCGCGCTTGTGTTATCAGAGGAAATAGTCATGGTGTCCTGTGATATCCCATAATCCTCCAACATCTGCTTCATCCACAGAAGTTACGTGCAACAACTCCCGGCGGCTATGTACTTAGCCCCCACAGTGGACAAAGGGATGGAGTTTTGCTTCTTGCTCAACCAAGAGACAAGAGCAAAACCAAAGAAGAAACACCCACCAAAAGTGTACCTACATCCATCTGCATCCCCTGTCCAATCGGCATCCGAATAGGCGGATAAACGGTCACTAGTATCAAAGGAATACAAAATGCCAAGTGAGAGAGTCCCACTCAAGTATTTGATAATACGTTTAAGAGTGAGTAAGTGTGACTCTTTTGGGGACGCCTGATATCGCGCACAGACTTCAACACTAAAGACTATGTCGGGACGATTGACAGTCAAGTAGAGAAGATTACCTATCATACTCCGATACAAGGTTTGCTTTACGTCCTTGCATGAAGTGTCCTCTAAGCTTAGTTGAGGTACCCATCGGTGTACGTACGTGCGTGCTTAGCGGAGTCTTAGACTAAATTTTTTCACAAGGTCTCTAGCATACTTGGATTGGGAGATGAACATCCCATCCTTTAGCTGACGAACCTGGAGATCAAGGAAGAAAGTGAGCTCACCAACCATGCTCATCTTAAACTCACTCTTCATCTCCTCCTCAAAGTGGTGAGCCTGCTGGGAGCACGTGGATCCAAAGATTATGTCGTCCACATAGTCCTTAGCAACCAAAATAGCACCGTCATCTCTCCTGACGAACAATGTCATATCAACTCCCCCTCTCTTGAAGCCACGGGCTAAGAGATATAAAGTAAGCCTCTCGTACCAAGCACAGGGTGCTTGCTTCGAACCATACAAGGCTTTCCTCAGATAATAGACGTGATCAAGGTGCTTAGGGACTTCAAACCCTTTTGGTTGTTCCACGTAAACCTCCTCCTGTAGAATGCTATTCAGAAAGGCACTCTTGACATCCATCTGATATAACTTGAAGCGCAGATGACATGCGATGGCGAGTAGTAGGTGGACGAACTCAAGCCTCGCAACAGGATCGAATGTCTCGTCAAAGTCTACACTCTCTATCTGTGTGTGGCCTTGAGCGACCAACCTAGCCTTATTTCGGATAATAGTATCAGTCTCATCCACCTTATTCTTGAAGATCCACTTGGTACCTATCATATTTGTCTCACCAGGTCGGGGGACCAGTTTCCAGACATCATTCTTTCTAAACTGAAGCAACTCATCCTGCATAGCACATATCCAGTGTTCATCTTTGAGTGCTTCCTTATAGTTCTTGGGCTCGACTTTGGACGTGTAACAAATATGGCTAACAACGTACTCTAGTTGAGCACGAGTCTTGACCCCTAGGGTGGGATCTCCTAGAATAGTAGAAGTTTCATGACTCTTGTGAACCCACGCAGGAGTGTCCCCTAAGTTAAGAATGGGATCCACTCTGGGTGTGGGAGGCACAATGGGATCATCAGAAAAAAGTGCGTCATCCTCACATAAAAAGTTAGAATCAACAAGCGCCGATGGTTCATCATCTTGCACGGTGACATTTATTGACTCCATAATCTTTTAGCTACTCAGGTTAAAAACCCGATATGCTCTACTAGTCGATGAATATCCTAACAATATTCCCTCATCGCTCCGGGAGTCGAACTTTCCTAATTGCTCTCTATCCCGTAGAATGTAGCATTTACTCCCAAAGACACAGAAATATGAGAGATTGGGCTTCTTTCCCGTTCACAATTCGTAGGGCGTCTTTAGTGTGTGTGGACGAAGGTAAACCCCAGTCATCATGTGGCATGCGGTAGTCATTGCCTCTGCCCAAAATCTACTAGCAACTCTACGACCAAGAAGCATAGATCTAGCCATCTCCTGAATCGTCCAATTCTTCCTCTCAACAATCCCATTTTGCTGAGGAGTCTTCACGGCCGAAAATTCGTGTTTGATCCCGAGGCTATCACAGTAAAGATCTACTTTAGCTTCCTTAAACTCAGTGTCGTTGTCGCTACGTATTCTATTTATAGTGACTCCGTGTTGATTTTGCGGTACACGACACTTGATCGTAAGAAATTCCACAGCATCGGATTTTTCTCTGAAAAAACCTACAATCGAATATCGAGAGAAATCATCTACCACCAGGAGGATATACCTCCTACCACCCAACCCATAAGATCCATGTGTATCAACTTAAGCACTCGTGAAGTGGTAATGGAATTCAACTTCTTGTGGGGACTACGGACTTTTTTTTCTAACTGACAGGGTCCACAAACCGCGGAAGTCGGCTTTTCAAGTGACGGTAAGCCACGTACTAGGTCTTTTTGAGCTAATTTCTTCAAATCTCTAAAGTTCACATGACTTAGACGTTGATGCCACAGATCCATAAAAGTGATCGTGGCGCTGTTGCAGACAAATGAGGACTTGGACACAATCCCATAACAATTATCTTCAGTCCTCACCCCTTGCAATAAAAGTTTACCGGCTTGATCATAAAAATTACATTCATTCCGGTCAAACTTTACTTCAAAGTCAGCGTCGCACAGCTGGTTAATGCTGAGAAAGTTTGCTTTCAAACCTTTGACGTACAAAACATCCTCTAGCTTAGGAGATCCTGGTATCTCTACAGTACCTCGTCCTACTATGCTAGATTTGCTCCCGTCTCCAAAGGTGACTTTACCTTCCTTGCGATCCTCTAGGTAGGTAAAAAATGAGACATCACCTGTCATGTGTCTGGAGCACCCACTGTCGAAGTACTACTGAGAAGTGTTATGTGCTTTAAGAGCAACATGAACAACAAGGGCTTTTGCGTCGAGTTTAGGCACCCAAGATGTGGTAACCTTCTGTTTGCCCTTGTCATTGTTGGCTCTAGTCGGGATACTAGAAGTGTCCGCTGACGGCATAGAAATTCGTCTCCATTAGACTTTGGGAAGTGGCGACTAGAAACTCAACCTGCTCTCTAAGACTCGAGAATTCGCTAGTGGCACGTGGTGGAGCAAATGTACGTCGCGTCCGACCCAAAGTATAGCGAAACTCCCCAAGGTGGACCTTTCTTTTGCAGTAGGTACAGAAGTACATAGGTTGTGGCCGACCTTGGTTTGTTTTTCTTGGCCGAACTCTTCTTCGGGGTTTTTGGTGATGGCCATATAGGTTCGTAGTAAACTCAGGAACAGGTTCCGGTGTCACATGGGACGTGGAGGCACCATCAAAACCAATTCCCTGCCTTTCACCAAAACCTAAAGCAGGGGCGAGGAGCATCTTTCCCATCTTTTCAGAGACCTCGTTGGCTATCTCAAGGTCGTGAGTAAGCTAGGCTACAAGGGCCTCAAGTTTCTTTCGAGTTTCCATGGAGGTCTGGAGCTCACTCGTAAGACTAGCCACTTGCTTGGTCAAGTCCCCTTTCTCTTTCTCTAAACATCTCTCTCTCACCAAACTGACTCTCCCTCTCTACACAAACTCTCTCTCTCTCAACACAAACAATCTGTCCCTCTCTCTCAAGGCAGTGGAAATGGAGGACTCTCTCTCTCGTCTCTCCTAAATCTTTCTCCAAGGCAACTATCCTAAGAGCTAACGCTTTGTTACGCTTTTCAGTTTTAAAAGAGTTAGCATATAAATCAGCGTACGCGCGTCGTAAATCGCTCTCGCTCTCACTTGCAGCATCCTCCCCCTCGCTCACATCGCTTCTACTGTCGAGGTGTCCCTGTGAAGTAGCATCCTCATCGTCGTGAGGTGAACTATCAGTACTCACATGACTAGCCATGAATGCGGTGAAGTTACATTCGTGCCGTGACTAGTCTCCAGAATCCATCGACCCGACCTCATTGTCGTCACTAAGGGAGGCATTAAGAGCAGCTTTGCCTTTGCCTTGACGTCGTAACGGACACTCAAATGCCTTGTGACCTCTATCGTCACACTCATAACATCTTTCCTCATCTTTCTTAGGTGCGTCATTTTTATCCTTTTTATTTTTCTTTTCAAATTTATTTTTCTCAAAATTCTTTTTATCTTTGAAATTGCCATTTTTCTTTAATTTGAGAAATTTCTTAAAATTTTTAGCAAATAAGGCCAAATCGTCTAAGTCAAAATCAAACTCAAAATTAGACAACTCTTCCTCTCTTTTCCTAGACTACTCACTTTCTTGCTGACCCCTCACTCTTCCTAGCCTGGGCTTTAAGTGCTACCCCTTTGTCTTTTGATTTTATTGTAATAGGAAACATGTCAATTTCGGTCTCCTACCAATTCTTCTAGTTTCGTACTACTCAAATTTCCTATTGAATTTAGCATAGTGACTTTAGGGATAAAACGCTTAGGTAGTGATCGTAAAATCTTTTTAACTACTCTAGCATTAAGAATATGTTCACATAAATTGAAACTAGTGTTGACAATATCAGATAAGCGTGCATAGAATTCATCAAAACACTCAGATTCAAGCATGGTGATTGTTTCAAATTGTGTAGTTAAATTTTGCAATTTTGATTCTTTAACTGCATTAGTGCCTTCATGGGTAAGTTGAAGAACATCCCATGCTTTTTTAGACGTGGTACACATCATGATGCGTCGGAACTCGTCAGGTGTGATGGCTCCAGAAATGGCACTAAGCCCACGTGAGTTATATGTACTCCATTTAAATTCATCCTCAGTCCATGCAGTCACAGATTTTAAAATAGTTACGTTATCTATAGTGACAGTAGGAGGCGTCCACCCTCTTTCACATACAACCCAAACACGTTCGTTTATGGCCTTTCAATAAGATTTCATACGGGTTTCCAACATGCATAATTTGACCCCTCAAAAATTGGGACTCTATTATATAAGTTTTCCATTGAAATTGCGCTTTTTCAAAGATCAATTTTTTAAACAAAATTGATATCCAGAAAAATTTTGCAAAAAAATTACACTGTAAAATTGTGTAATTGGCTCTGATACCAATTTGAGAGTGCGCCAGTAATCAATGTCCAACTTATTTAATTAAATTTCAATTTTAGCCCAATTCAGTCTCAACTCTTGCAAATAATTGTGACAGATAAATGAAATAAATCAAACATGCAAGATAGTCACAATTTGAGAAAAAATCCCCCAAATGGGCAAAACCTTTTTATTTCACTATAATTTGTAAATCTCAACTTACATAGATTACAATGAAATACATTGACACACGAAATACCCATAGGTGTCGGTTCGGTGTCGTCAGCAAGAGGTCCCGCAAGAACTCCAAGATCATTGGAAAATCAACCTTCTTCTTCTCCACAAGAACTCCAGATGAGTAGAACAATTTTTTTGGGTTTAGAGGATTCACATAAATGATTGGGAATTGTTTATGAATCAAAACAGTGTATAAAACATGAAAAACAAAAATTCTGTTTTACTGTAGAAACGTCAGGTCCAAGACTTGAAAAAACGTGTAGAATGAACACTGCTTAAATACAGAAATCGAGGTGGTGGCTCGTTCGAACGAGATGGGGTGTCGCTCGAACGACGCCAGGTGTCGTTAGAACGATTTCGAGCGACATGAGCTGCTGTTTGAGGTGTCATTCGAACGATCTGAACGACGTGTACTTGATTGCCTCTCACTTAGAAAAAAATCTTATTTCCAGATAAAATATTTCAGACTTCAAAAATTTATTTTAAAAATGTTCCCAAATATTTATGCAAATATTAAAAACTCCAATTAAATTACTTTACCATATTTGCGAGTGGAGTAGTGGGAACATATGAATGTTGAAGACGCACGATGCATGATAGGGCAATGCTGATGCACTACCCACGTATGAAGGTAGTGGGTGCGTGATAACTTCGAATCCAAGTCGAGGCTGTCATGGATGAACGTTGAGACGTGCCGAATGTAGCGGTATCAGACATACTTGCAGTGATCTAGGATATACAGAAAAAATTTCTAGATACTAAACGGACATTTATAAAATCGTGTCCTTACAGGAACAATGCTACAGAGTTAAACACTCGGTTGGAATTTATACACAATCATTTGCGGGGAAAAAATAAGAATAAAGGGGGAAAACTGTGCTACAGTTAGCAACACTCGGTTTCAACTTCTACATCCTTCTATCCCCCCAAAAAAATGAAGAGAAAGGGAGGGAAAGTGGGAGAGGCGATAAAACAAATGCTAAAAGCTCAGGACACAAATATATGAATATGATATAATAAATGAAAGAACATCCCTACGAAGCTTCAATGTTCAAAAGCTTCACTGACAAGTGCTTTTAGAACCTAGTTGCTTATTTTTTTTTCCAAGGTTCTAAAAAATGCGGGGCGTGATCGAGGTGTGGACGCCAAGCCTTAAGCCTTAGAAGCCTAGGCTGACCTTAGGCGTAAAAAGGCGTGAAAAGACGTTTAGGCCTTTTTTAATAAATTTAAATATTTTTAACCATAACAAGGCTATTAAAAATACTAAAATTGTACATACCTTAAAAATATGTTTGAATATTTGCAAATTAAAATACTATTTGATTGTTTTGGACGAGATATTGGTCCGGTTTGTAAAAAAAGTCTTTAAAAGGCGATATCGTTTCACTAATGAATTTTTGTTTTACAAAAAAAGTGCCCCTTAAATCTTTTACCAAGATTAAGGCGTAAGGCTTAAGGCGGAGCGTTTCTTCCAAGCCTCAAGCCTAGGCGGATCCTAGGCACGCCTTTTAGAATACTATTTTTCTGATACGAGTGTTGCTTAAAAGAAGTTACAAGATGTTCCCATTTTTCACAAAAAAAGATTTAAAAAACTGACCCTGAAGTATCGTAGGCGTATCCACAATGTATCAGGCCATATCCAAAAGTCAAGAAGGCTAATTTAGTCAACAGATACATAGTATATCGGATATTTTTCGGGACGTGTTGGGGCCGTGTCCGAACCTTATTTTTATCTGATACGTCAGTTCCGCCATTTTTCAATTATTCGTAAAAAAAGTAGTAGGGGTAGGGCTGATAATTATATATACTGATTTTATTTTGATCGTGATGATAAGGCCTATTTTGTTGTGACCTATGATGTAATGATATTCAGTTACTTTTCATTTGATGGAATTGGGGAGACGATATACTATTTTTTTTGTGGATGAATATTATTTTGGGGGATTTTATTATTTCAAATCGAGGCTTACGCCTCGTGGCTATAGCATCGCCTGTTTCAGGGAAAACGCCTCGAGGCCGCTTTTAGTTTTTTCCTGGTATAACTATCAATACAAGGTCTAGCTAAATTAATTTAGCCTAAGCAGCATTTTTAGAACACTGTATACAAGTTGTGTTGATTGTATCGCGTGTAATCTATTGATTTATTTTTTTATTTTTTTTATCGTAAGCAAATTTCATCTGATGTACTGATTGGGTTATCACGTCCTTTACATTTTTGACCGATTTAAAAACCAATTTTATCAAACAAAACTGACTCGTGTATTTAGATTATGTTTTCATAAAGCCCGCAGTTCTCATTGATCTTATTAAAAGATTGACTGATCACAATCAGTGTAGTAACTCGGTGTTCATATTTGAATCACAGGAGAATTGTCGGGGTAGTTCATGTTGAGGATCTCGAGTCAATTAAGGATGCTAGCAAACGAGCAGAATGTGAACGGCGGGCCCTTCACCTTGCCAAGATGCTTCTGAAAGAAAGGCGAAGATTCAACGGCATTTCGGAAGTTGTTTCCGCCATTCAGAATGTCCATTCCTGATAAGTTCTTGCTGAATTTTTTTTGGTTGTCCTGATCAAGTGTATTACATTTTGGTGTTTGAGTGAACTGCTACTTCGAAATATTGCAACTTCCACGTGTTTATGTGGAATATAGAATTTTCTTGTCATGGTCCTGTTTGCAACCTCCAATTGAGCTTGATGCAAATGGCTAAAATATCTTCTGCTTTATATGATTATCAATCAAATAAAAAGTTATTCTATGTATCAATCCTTACATCTCCTACTACTGGTGGGGTGACAGCTAGTTTTGGTATGTTGGGGGATATCATTATTGCCGAACCCAATGCCTATATTGCATTTGCGGGTAAAAGAGTAATTGAATTGAGTAGTTGTAATAAATAGTTCGTGGGTTTATACACTCTTGTCCCTATTATCAATGGCGTTGACATAAATAACAGTTTGGAATATAGGCTTTAGCGTGTGTTGCGTGATAACTATTCAGTCTATTCTTGTAGAACTCGATATTCGTACCATACGTAACTTTTGAAGTTGCATCAGTCTGTATGGAAGTTTTTCTGTCTGGGGGTAATTTCTGCTCTTTTTTTTATTCTAATTAATGGCGAAGTCGTAACTATTAGTTAAACCTTTAGGTATGCAGTTCTAGCAGTTAGTACCAAGCAAGATATTCAGGATTTTGACACTTAGAGCTGTTTTTCGCCACAAGATTTAGAGCTGTTTGATAAGTTTTGACCCTACCATAGTTTAAAAATATTGAATAAATGGTGAGAATAGTGTTCTTAGAAAATTCTAATATTACTAATTTATTTGAATGTCAAAAGAAATGGGATAGTGGATCCAATGTAATCAAATTACTTAGTCGTGAAAAGATTAATGGATGTATTTTTGCTTTGTCGTGAGAATCCGTAACAAAATATTTTCATAATGACAATAATGGTTGTAACGTGAGATTTTAAATCTATATCTATATCTATTATATACCTCTAATACGGTAGTATTAGAGTTATAAATGCATGATTAATGCAATTCATAAAACACCGAATAATTTTTTTAGCCCGTTTTCATTCTCCTCTATGTGGCTCTATCTAACCCATTTATCTATTCATATTTCCATCCATTCATATTCCTGCATTTTTTTTCTATCAAAGTTCATCAAATCTTATTCTTTCACCTCCCTCCTTTATTTCTACCAGGATCCATTGGTTTTGCACAAAACCGTACGCCTCTATCCCTTGATTACCCATCCTCCACCTTCCACCGTTCTCTCTTCATTTTCCTCCACCCTCTCATATCGCATATATATACATGTATCATGTATGACCCATTTTATATTACCTTGGGTGGTTTTTGAGCAGGTTGCCAGATGGGTGGTTATGTGGTGTTTTGTTGAATCTTGGAGGTAGTGGTAGAGTGATATTTCATTATTTTTGTGGAAGTTTTAGGTTTGTTGTCTTGAGGAGTTTTATTCGAAGCATGTTTGTTGTCTTTGTTTTTGGGAGTTGAGGTTTGCAGATGGTTTGTGGGAGCCAATGGTTTTTGGGTTGGGGTTTTTCTTTGATAGGTGATGCGTGGTTTATGCTGGGCTATCTCATGTGTGGTATTGAGCTGGAATACTCTCAGAGACGATTTTTCTTTTTTCTTTTTTTGATTTGATTTTAATTGTTGTTGGCTTTAGAGTTGGTTGGTCTTTATGTGGGCCTTTGTATGTGATGGGTTTCCATTGTTTTAGTTTTTAGTTTTAGGTTGGTGGTGTTTTGTTAGATTTGTGGGATTGTCTACCCGGTTTGTTCAGGGTATTTTTTCTTTGTATTTTTGGGCTTTGGCCTATTCTAATATATTGCATTTCATTAAAATAAATAAATTTAATACCCCCGGTCTAAAACAATGTTGGTCGCATGTGGTTTTTCAGAAGTGGTTTGGTGTGTCACGCCCGCATTGATATGCGTTTAGCGCTATTATTTTTGGACTTGAACACGAGACAATACAGGTGAGACACCTCATTGTATGTTGTTTTTTTCAATTGTAAACTGCTTTTTTCCCCAACCGGAAGTTGTTTTATTCGGGTACAATCTACTTTATTTTATTATAAAAATTTATTTATTATATACTTTAAACTATAATTAAAACAATTATTATAATACACCCGCGCATCGCGCGGGTCAATGCTAGTTATACCTCTAATACAATAGTATTAGAGGTTTTAATAATCATAAATGCTGTCAACCGAACCAATCATTGGAGATCCGAACCAGCTCAACTTTCATTCTTTGTATAGTGACCAAATAAGACCAATACAATTCCATTCCCTCATAACTTTTGCCTGCCTCTTGAAATTTTGATATAAAAGGACATCTTATGAGTCTCCAATCTTGCAAAACCCACGATTCATCAATTCCCGAGAATGACATCCCTGTGAAGCAGCATTTCATCGAACACCTTTGTGGCCTCCTCCATTCTGTTACACGCCGTGTATAGCTCAACGATTCCAATCCTAATGGGATTGTAGCATTGGAATCCAAGAACAAGAAGTGGGGCATGAGTGCATATTTATTTGTGTTCACACTTCAGGTTAGGGGGTGCTTACTCCTCCTTGTCATCCTTGATTTATATTTCATGTTTAAGGTTACAGTTGGAGCTTTTGATGTTTCATTAAGGAGATTTGAGGCCCCTGTTTTGGAACTTTTACATTGCTAGAGTTTGGTTAGTTTGTGGTTTCATATTATGATCTTTTTAGTCTGTTGAGCTTTTATTTTTTATTTGCTTTTGGTGTTTCGTCTTTATCTTTAGTTTCATATTTTGCTGTGCCTGATCAAGATGGTTTATTATTTACCCAGTTTATGCTTCTCACTCAACTCTATGTTTCTTATTCTTTTTTGAGGTGCTAAATGTGCTTTTTTTTTTCTATCCAAATTTTATTTATTGTGTGCTAGAAATGGAGTGGGTCTTTTTATAGGATCAATATTAATACTTTTTAAAATTATTATACAGGGTTCGAATGATATTACTTGATGTGTCGGGGTATTTGAAAAATAGTTATTTCAACTTTTTAAAGTTGGTTCAGTAAAGCTTAAATATGTTGATTTGGTAGTTTTTAGAATACCCATTTTGAGTAGGTTGTTGGAGATACTCTAAGGTGATCTTTCAGTGCTTTGTTTATATATGTAGACAATACACTAAATATGAAAGGAACAAGTATATTTTGATAGGATCGGGTTATATTTGTATGAACAATGTTTGACTTACGTGAAAAATAGTGGAAACTATCTTTCGGTATTTCTGCTCTATATAATATGATCGGTTTGATAGGTCATCATAGCTTCGTGTCGTGTATGGAGCAGTAACGATAATCTTTTCCAGTATGCAAATTGACAAGAAAATTGAAAAAAAAGGCCTTATCGTTAACTAATTTAAAATTTTATGGGTTTAGGATACCAACAAAATTGTGGTTTGGATTAATCATATATAAACAAAATTTCAAGGAGTCTATTAACTAATTCTCCTAAAAATAACATAATTTTTCTTCAAAATATATGTACTAGAACCTATTTTTAGAGTCTTTTTAAGCTCCAAAACCTTCATTGAGGGAGGCATGCAAATACACCACCCTTGAGGTTTATTTTTTTTAAGGGTCATTTACTATTTGGGGTACGTTTATTTATAATATTAGTTACTTGGGGTACGATTGTTTCCGTATTAGTTACATGGATGTTATTTTGACAATTTCCGTCAATTGCCATCTAACTTTGTCCTATTCTATGGTCATTTACCATTATACCCTTATATTCTATGGTCATTACCATTAAACCCCATTTCAATTAAAACCACTATACCCCATTTAAAAATGAGTTTTATAATAGTGTTTACAAAAAAGTATATTCAACCAAATAAAATGATTTTCAACAAAATATGTTATAAAGTATATTCATTTATAAAATATGTTTTTAATAATGTTTAAAAAATGTTAAAAACTGTCTATAAATTATAAGGTTTGAATATTTAGAAAGTATAATAATGTTTGAATATTTAGAAAAAAAAGGTTAAAAATTATTTTCACCAAATAAAAAATGTTTTCCACCCCAAAAAAATTATTTCCAAAAAATAAAAAAACGTTTTCCAGCAAAAGAGTAAAAAATAAAAATGATTTTATTTATTAAAATGATTTTCAACACACAAAAATTGTTTTTCATCCAAAACATGATTTCCAATCAGTTAAAAAACTGATTTCCACCCAAAAATTATATATATTTGCCAAAAAAAAATATTTGTCACCAATTAAAATGCTATGCGTCACTATACATTCCCAACAGTTTTTTGAAATCATGTTTAAAAAATGTTAAAGAACTATTTATAATGTTTAAAAATGATTTTTAGTTAAAAAACTGTTTATTATACATTGGGTGGAAAACATTTTTTATTTGGTTGAATATACTTTTTTTATTCGGTAAATATATATTTTTTAACTAAAATCATTCTAGTGCACACCATTGTGATTCACCCATTTTTACAAGATCCCACTGTGATTCACACCCAAATTTCATAAAATGTTTTTAATTGAAAATCTTTTATAAAAATTTCAAACAGTTATCTTTTTTTCGCTTATGGAAATTATTTTTATATTTTTAACAGTTTTTAATATTTTTTAAATGTTTTGAATAATTTTATTTAATTTTTTTAATGATTTATAAATTTGTATACTGGATTTTCTAGAGTTTTTTATTTTTATTTTTTCTGAAAATATATTTTTTTTGTTTAAACTCAATTTTTAAACAATTTTTTTAAATAGTTTAGTATTTTATTCATAAAAAATATGTCAAAAAGTTTTTAATATATTTATATATAAACAGGTTGTATTTGTAGGCTGAAATTATAAACAGGATGTATTTTTAATATATAAACTGTCAAAAAGGATTTTAAAGATGTATTTGTAGGCTGAAATTATTTTTTTTAACATATATTTTTTATTTGTATATATATGCAGTTTTTAAAATTATAATACATATAGATTATATATATATAGGTTTATTTTTCCTTTTTTATTTATGAATTTTTTTTTTTGGGTGGAAAGTAATTTTTAATTGGTGGAAATCCTTTTATATATATATATATATATATATATATATATATATATATATATATATATATATATTTTAATTGGAAGAAATTTTTTTATTTTTTGGAAATTATTTTTAACAATTTTTCACAATTTTCGAAAATTATTTTTAAACAATTTTTAACAACTTTTTTTACTGTTTTTTTCTAATTATTCAACCTTGTAATATATATATATATATATATATATATATATATATATACACAATAGTGCTCCCATACGGTAGTACCGTATGGGAAGCAATCCGGACTGGAGTGTAATGCGGAAGAAAGACTTTCACCTCTCTCCTCTCTCCTCTCATGTCAAACCTCACGTTTTCAATTACTGTCAACTTCTTTACTGATTTGATATCAAGATTTAAAATATTAGAGATATCATCCGTTCACACTTGAGAAATATTAGATCAGCAACATTTTAAAAGGCTAGGGAACTCAACTCTTATACTACTTTCATAAAGATAGCTGTCTTTGTATTTAATGCCTAAAAAAGAAGACTAACACCTCTTTGTTTTTTTGTGAAAAAAACAAAGTAGTAATTATCGCTAGCAATATGTCAAATGTCAAATGTCTAACTTTAAATGTGCAAAATAATTGTATAAAAAATGTACTAAAAATAAAATTTTGTCTAGAAATTCTCATCGTCATCTTCATATTTGTCTTCATCTCCACCTGTTAAATTTGTAAAAAAAAGCATGCAGTGTTAAAATAAATTACAAATTTAATGAATTACTCAGAAAAAATCCCATTTTAAATTCATATTACCCGTCGTAAAAAAATCGTCCGTGGATGCATCTCCATAAATATCATTGCCTTCACTGTTCCATTCAGAAAATCTAGAAGAAACATATATAAAATAAATAAATAAAAACTGACGATATTTTGTAATTGCGAAAAATAAATAAATTTACCTTGTGTTTAACATTGGACAATTTCTTTTGTCGTGTGATTGACCACTTCGTCCACATACATGACAATGCCGACCTTGAACCTTTATTTTTTCCTTCCCTCTTTGCAATCTGTGTTTTCCACATCCTTTCGCTCGAACTGTATTTGGTTCATTTAAAGAAATTTGTTGATGACTTATTTCCTCCCTACGAACACCACCTATTCTACTTGCATTGACCTCCTTAATTTTTTCATGCGCCATTTTTATATAATCCTCATAAATGGTAGTCGTTTCTTCGCTAACAACAGCGTCATCAATAACCCTCGATGTAAGAAGAGATAATTTTTTCTGCCTCAACAATAAAAAATTGTCACTATTATCTTTCACCTCCGTGCCACACTCTTCTATCACTTTTTCCAATTTTGCATTTTGTGTCCATCTCCCCAATATATATTCATTCGGTAAAAACACGATTTGATTAAATTTAAAAAATGCCAAAATATGCCTACATGGAATTCCTTCAAAATCAAATTTCTTGCAACTACAACTCACAAACTTTGAAATCTTATCATATAAAATTTTTCTAACTCTCGAATCCCTTACATTTGACCTTTTCACAATGTAGAGATAATAATCACCTTCATCTTGTGAACTTTCAATTACGTACTCTAAACTCTCCCATAACTCGTGCTGAAACTTAAAAAAAATAGTCCGTGTGTATATAGTTGACATTTGCTTCTCCATTGACATTGGCGTTTTCATCACCGGACGTTCATTTATATCGATGTGATCGGCTTTTAATCCCTTGTGACGTTGGTATTCAAGTGCCCTATTGAACCGTGTCACAAATTCATTTAGTGAGTTATTTTTTGACAAATATCTTTTAAAAAATGCATGTGCACTCTCTGCGCGCTGACTACTTGACATTCCAGCAGCAAAAATATGTTTCACAAATGCAGGAACCCATCTATCCCGAATAGCATACAACCCAGCTAACCAAGTATTTTGTTTCAAATCACTTTTTTCAATTGTGTCTTCCCAACTTGCTTCAAACTCTTCTTTCGTCTCTGAATCCCAAATAGATTGTTGAAAGTCGCTAAAATGATCTCTATAATTGATTGCATCCAACTTTTCAGAAAATTTGTTCACAATGTGCCAAATGCAGTATCTATGATATGTATCAGAAAGAACTTGAGCAATAGCTTTTGACATTGCCGGATCTTGATCAGTGATGATTATTCGTGGTGGGCCACCGGGCATAAGTTCCTGCCATTTTTCTAAAAGCCAAATAAAAGAGTTCGTGGTCTCATCATTTAAGAATGCACAACCAAAAATTACGGTTTGCCCATGATTATTAACCCCGGTGAATGGTGCAAAGATCATATTATATTTATTTGTGTTGTACGTAGTATCAAACACAACCACATCACCATAAAATTTGTATGCCCTTCTTGAAATTGCATCAGCCCAGAAACAATGAGTTAACCTGTTTTCATCATCTCTTTCGTATGTAAAAACAAATGACGAATTTTTTTCTTGTTCTGACAAAAAGTACTCCATCAATAATTCTGCATCATGTCCGTCAATTTGTTTTTTTGAATCACGTATAAAATTTCTAATATCTTTTTTAGTACAACCGATATTTTCAATCCCTCCTGCTTGTACCGAAAGAAGACTAATTTGTTGATGCGTAGGTATGTTAACAAATGCAAGTTGTTGGGTTAAGGCTTTTTTAGTTTCGGATACGGAGCGGTGAGATCTCAAAAGATGTACTTTACGTGGGGTCGAAAGAGTGTGACTGTGGCCTCCAACAAATTGACTTACTATGTAATTTGACCCCGACTTACTCTTCACAACAAATCGAACTCGTCCATCACTGAAAAATTATAACAATAATAATTTAGATGTATTTTTGGGGGTCATTTGGTCTTTGGGACCTATTAGTTTGTCCAACCTAGAGTTTGGTAGCAACACATTTCATTTATACATATTTGGTACTTAATAACATTTAATAAAAATAGATTTCGAATAATTAATAAAAAATAGTTTTATTAAAGAGTTGTTTACGAAATAATCCCTCAACCATTTTCTAATATACGTTTAGTCCAAGCCTTTTTTTTTTGTTCCAAAAACCTCCCCACCACCTAAAAATACTCAATGTGTGCTGCTAGCGTGGACCTTTAAAAATAAGAGAATATGGATTAAATGGGTGTTTGAACATTGAATGTGTGCTGCTAGCGCGGACACTAGGCGATTAATTAGTGTCGCTGGTGCGGACCCAAATTCTCGGACCCAAATCATTTGTTGAATGTGAGTCCGCGTCAGTGGCACTAATTAATCGCGATATTTTTTTATTGAAAAATATCGTGATTAATTAGTGCCACTTGCGCGGACCCACATTCAATAAATGATTTGGGTCCGGGAATGTTACACTAATTAATCGCGATATTTTTTTTTTGAAAAAAATATCATTTTATAGTTTTTTTTATTAATAAACATAGTTTTCTTTATTTATGAAAAATATATATATTTTTAATTTTAATTAAAAGTTTTTAATTTTAATAATTTTTTTTATATTAATAGGAAAACAGTTTTTTTTTTTTTATATAAAAACTGTTTTTTTTTTCATATACAAAATTGTTTTTATATGAACAAAAGAACTGTCAAGCTTAAAAACAAACAAACAAAAAAATGAATCGTACAACAAAATGAGTATCAAATTAATAACCTTGCTGTAAATGAATGAGTAGCAAAAGTACAAAAGTATCTATTTTATTATCTAAAAAAATGCTATTCTATCAAGTATTAAATGAACCATACCTTTAAGAAGCTTACAATTTAACTTTCTGCAGGAGTTGAAAAAATTTCTGATTTGTTGTTGAGTAAAAAGAGGTAGCAACACTATGTTTGGCGTGAGGACTTGCACACATAATTTCTGATTTGTCTTCTTATATAGGCATCACATCAAAAAACGTGTACACAAAGGAGACGTGAGAGGAGAGAGGAGAGAGATCAAGAAAGAAACGTGAAAGGAAAAAGGACGTGAGAGGAGAGATAATTGAGGATCCGAAATTGTCTCTCATTAATACACGCAGGTAGTCCGGATTGTTCCTCATACGGTAGTACCGTATGAGAGCACTATTGTATATATATATATATATATATATATATATATTTTATCTATTAAAAATATTTTTATTAATATTAAACAATAGTTTTTATGCTTTAATTTAAAGTGCAAAGATGTCAAGGGTAAATATGTCCTTTATCATATGAGAGAAAACTATTGATGATGTCAACTAACGGTCAACTGAGTCAACTAACGGTTTCCGTTACTTTTGGACCCAACGAACTAATACGTAAACAAACGTACCCCAAACAACTAATATTATAAACAAACGTACCCCAAACAGTAAACGACCCTTTTTTTAAATAGTAAAAAAATGAGTCGATTTTTTTTTTGGTATTTAAACATTTCAAGGAATACCATAAAAAACTATCTGCTCAAAATTAATATTTTTCCTATTTAAAAAAAAGGGTCAAATTATGTGAGCTTTAAAGCAGCTTAAAAACTGACATATTTTGACTTTTTTTTAAGGTAGCAAAACAAATTAATGCAGCACGAAAATTAAAATATAAAACAAAGAACGCTAAAAAAATAAAAATAAAAATAAGGGAAAGTATATTTATAACTCACACCTATATAATATATGAGAAAATAATCAAGGGAGTGGCTATTAGCACTCCAATCAATTCTTAAGACACTGCATATTGATACCAAATGTCAATTATACCCTTAGACTTACAAAATTTAAATTTTTACTTTTTTGCCTCCAATTAAAACAAATGTATTTGAAAAACAACTAAAAATTTGTATTTTCAATAAAAAAAATGTAAGAATCTGTTTTGAAAATATTTTTTTTACTTTTCTTAACTGTTTTAAAAAAACATTTCAAATATAAAATAACAAACCACCGAACGCGAATTCTATGTAGTACCCGTGCATCGCACGGGCTATATGCTAGTTATACATCTAATATGATAGTATTAGAGGTGTAAATGCAAATCAATACCTAAATTATCTTTCTCAATTGTAATTATGGTTTTGGGTAACCAAATCTCTTTTGTAGTCTTGAGTAACGAAAAAACCGTTCCAAATTTTTATAAAAATATAAAAGGACATAAAAATTTATAAAAAAATGTATTGTGAAAAAAAAAAGGTTTGCCATATATAAAAAAATAGTCGGATTTAGTTTTTTAAAACAAACAAAATTGTTTTGAGAAAAAGTTGAAAAAACCGTCTTTATAAAAAAATGGATGTATTTTATTAATTTTTTTAAAAATTATTACAAAAAAACTGTTTTGTGAAAAAGTTAAAAAAATTATTTTTATAAAAAGTTTATAACGTTTTTTTAAAATAAAAATAAACGGACATTGTTTATAATTTTTCTAAAAGTTTTACAAAATATCTGTTTTTGTGAAAAAATTAGGAAAAAACTATTGTTCTTATATATAATAATAAAAAAAGATCCATTTATAAAAAAATGTTTTGTGTTAAAGTTATTTAAAAATTGTTTTCGTTATTTAAAAAAATAGTTGGACGAAGTTTTTTTTAAAAACAGTATTCTTATGAAACAAAGTTTTATAAAAAAATTTAATAACATATTCATAAAAAATAAAATAAATACATATTTAAAAAAGGTTATAAAAAAATTTATTTAAACAAAAAGTATTTTTGTTATATAGGATAATAAAAAAAGAGATAAGTTTACAAAAAAAATTATTTTGTAAGAAAGTTACACAAATTCCTATATGTTCAGTGTTCCATTTTTATTTTATTGTCCATCCCAAATTCCAAGTAGCTAAAGTGCATAACCCAAAGCATCAAAAAATATCTCATTAGTCTTGAAAACGCATTGAGAAAAATAAATTTTCATTTACTCAAACCTTGAATCACAAGGTTCATATCTCTCTTTCTCTCTATCTCATTATAAACACATGTATTTAAGGTACAATATAAGACTAAACATTATTAGTAATTAAATAAACGTAAGATATTTTGACTTAATATTATCAGTAATTAAATAAATATGTTGGTAAAATTTAGTATACTGCAAGTATATTTTATTTGTAATAAATATGCAACTCATATCCATATAAAAAATCTACTATAATCTATTTTTTTTTATTCTATGCAATTAAATTAAATTTTAATTGTGCCTATTATAAATGTTGTTGGGATGTTTATAATATTTACTAGCATGCAACCCGTGCGATGCGCGGGGGTTTTATAAAAAAAATACTTAAAGATTTATTTAAAATAATCAAAATAATATAAATTGATAATAGTTGATAGAATTTGTAATATATTGTGCTTTATATTTTATGGTATGAGTAGGGACAATTATTCAAAACTAGGGTTGGGACGATGAAGTGATACGATCCGAATTTGGTCCAAAATTTACACAATGTCATTTTGTGTCGTGTACGGGCTGAGGTTTTAGGCATGAAATTGTGTCAAAATTATATCGTAGAAATTGTTAAAGAGTTTCTATCATTGACAATCTCAAACTAATCCATTTTTTATTATGTATTTAGCATACAAAAACAATTAAAGAGATTCAAACTAATGAAAGATTATCAATGGTGAAAAAATATTTTACGTAAAAGGTAACTTAACGTCACTTACTAAAATTCTTTAGGATTCATGTAGTCGAATCCCAAAAATTCGGGAAAAACTTGATTAAATTGACTACATAAAATTCAGAAGAAGTCTTGATAATACGGTGCGAAATGGTATTATCTACAATCATTATCATTTGATTGAAAAAATATAAGATTATTTTTTTCATCACCCAAACAATAAACAAATAAGGTGTTCCTAAAATTTTGAACTATAACCACTTGTTTAGAAAAATATAAATTCAGTATTTTTTTGGGGATAAATTCAAATCATAAGTAAATTTAAAAACAAACAACTAATTTCTTTCGTATATAATCGCTAAAATCACAACTGAAAAATAAAGATAAAATAAAAGTTCACAGTAGGTCAAACAACTTCTCATTTTCTTCCCGAAAATTCCATTATACCAAAATAAACCATACAAAAATTTGGTTACTCTAACAACCACATAAAATCAAGGTTCTAAAAAATGCGGGGGGTGATCGAGGCGTGGAGGCAAAGCCTTAAGCCTTAGAAGCCTAGACGGGCTTAGGCGTGAAAAAGCGTTTATGCCTTCTTAATATATTTTAATATTTTTTAAGCATAACAAGACTATTAAAATACTAAAATTCTACATATCATAAAAATATGTCTGAATATTTGTAAATTAAAATACTATTTGATTATTTTAGATGAGATAATTGTCCGGTTTGTAAAAAAATTCTTTAAAAGGCGATATCGTTTCACAAAAACATTGTTGTTTTTAGAAAAAGTGCCCCTTAAGGGATTTGCCAAAAATAAGGCGTAAAAATCTTAAGGCGAGACGTTTCTCCCAACCCTAGGCGAATCCTAGACAAATTTTTTAGAACAGTGCATAAAACCCATTAAAACAGTACACCCAAATCAACTCCCGCGAACATCTCAACCAAGAAGAGCCACAAATATACAACGTGTCAAACAACCTACAACAACCCAATAAGAACCAACTACGGTTATTCAAGACAACCACACAAAACACTAAAACTTAAACCATCTGCTACATCAAAACCATATGCTAAATCAAAACCATATGACACACAGATCTTAGAGGAGAGAGAAGCTCCATCAAACCCACACCAGCTCAAGATAATCAAGCAAGTTTCAACCCACCAAACAAAGAACCAAATTTCATAATGCCTCTTTCAAAAATGAAAAGGAGTGGAAAGATGAAAATAAATGAAATGAAATGTGTTTCTTGAAGAAAATCAAATGTCTTGTTTTATTGGCAAAAAAAACTAAGCAACTAATTTATTTTTTTGGGATTTTATGGAACTTGTGATGAAAACGTTTTTTTTTTATCTTTAGACTGATTCGATTCGACCGAAAGAAAGTAAAACCCTAGTTGTTATAGAAAGTAACAGTGAGAAGAGTGGAGAGAGAATCAGATAAACAAAAAGGAATGTCCTTGGCTAATATATATATATATATATATCAGTAGAGAGAAGGATGTGAGCGGTATTATCTGGATAGTCACGTGGATAGGAAGAGTTTTTTTTTTGGACTTTTTATATATTGAAAAATAAAATAGGAAAAATAAATAGATCAATCGTGTATTTATTAGGTGTCATTAACCTCCAATACTATTGTATTACAGGTATAATGTAGATGTAGTGAGGGATATTGATGATGCTGTGAGAGATTTTGACTTAATATTAGTAGTAATTAAATAAATTTATTGATAAAATTTAGTATATCATAAATATATTTTGTTTGTAAGAAATATGTAACCCATATACATATCTTAGTCTTTATGTAGTTGATTAAAATAAAAAAATTAATATAATTTATTTTAAATTTCTATGCAATTAAAATAAATTTGACTTCTACCTATTTTTCTATGATTTTGATTTAGTGGATTAGGAGAGAGAAAAATATTTTCATGTATCTGTTATTTTCATAAAAAAATGGTTGTCTTTTTTTTTGGGTTTTTCTTATGAACTTTGAGAACCTATAATTTCTTATTCTTTTAATTCATTTCCTTCCATCTATTAAAAAAATCATATTTTTATAGTTAGTTTTTATATTTTTTGAAGAGGAGTATATTCATTTCATGAATTATCTTTACTACATATTTATTACTATAATGTTAAATAGGTTTTTAAGAAAATTATAAAACGCCTGCGCATCGCGCGAGCTACCTGCTAGTTTACATAAAACTTATGTAAGTGGAATCTAAATCCCTATAAATATATCATGATCACATTTTTAGTAGTTGCTACCCACTAAAATAATAACCGTGAAATAAAAATGGTCTAAGGGTGTTAATAATGTGCCTCAAAGAAATAAATTAATGCAATCCATGTGTATTGTATCTAGGGCTGTAAATCGGGCTGGGTGAGCCGGGCTTGGGGTTGCTCAGGCTCGGCCCGAACTCACCTACCCATGCTCAAGCCCGAGCTCGGCCCGAATTATTTTTTCCCACCTAGGCCCGAACTCGGCTCATATATATTACGGGCTTCGGACCCGATTTCAATTTTTTTGCTAAAAAAGTTTGAATTAATTTTTTTTCTTGTATTTCCATCATGGAAAAAATTACACATTAAAATCTAATTGATATTTCATGAAATAAAATATATAATTATGAAATGTATTAAATTAAAACAAGGGAAATAAGAGTGAAACCTACAAATGCCTATTAAATTTCATACATTTAGCAAAATTCGATCACTAACAAAGGCCTATTGTGACTTGAGCAATTATATAAATTATTTATTTATTTATTTGAAAATATGAAGTTCGGGCTTCGGGCCCAATTCGGGCTTGGCAAGGTTCGGCTCAAGGTCGGCCCGAAATTCATTCGGGCTTGAAATTTTGGCTCAGGCTTGGCTCGGCTCAAACTCAAATAAAGCTCGGCCCGAAAATAGCGGGCCGAACGGGCGGGCTTCGGGCCTCGGGCGCTCAATTTACAGGCCTAATTGTATCGTGATCTCCTAAATAAATGGTTATGGGTATGTGATTTTTTTTCTTTTAAATGTCCATATAGCTCTTGTGATATCTACTCATCCTAGATAAAGGGGTTCTCTTTAAAATTCGCAAATAATAATAATAATAATAATAATAATAATAATAATAATAATAATAATAATAATAATAATAATAAAACTGTATCTTGAATGCGATGCTTAGTTAGGACTACCAAGCAGCACACAAAGTGCATATATATGCAATGGTTTAATGGTAAGATTGCAATTTCATACTATATTTTCTACCATTAATGGGAACACGACTCTCAATTTGGAATAACTTAAAAGGAATACAAGTGTAACAACCCACTTCAAATTAACCTTTAAGTCCTTTGATGTAACAAAATTCCAAGTATAACCCTAAAATTCTCCTAAATTACCAAAGTGCCCTATAATTAGAATTTGAATACTTTATACATTCCTATACCTATTCGACCCCAACTTTCAATCAAAGTTTGATTAAAGGACATATATTTTTATAGGATTTTCATAAATCAATCCATTAAGTTTGCATAATTATACAAAAGCCCCTAAACTTTGATAAAACAAACTATAAACCTTGAAACTTACATGAAAACTATCCAGGGACTCAAACTTAAACCCATATTTATTAGACTTTAACCCCTGATGACATGACATTAGTTGGATAGCCAACACAGGTGGCACCATGTGGGTTACATGAAGTACCCTTTTTACATCCAATAGCACCATGCTAGAAACCTGTGTAAACCAGTCCAAACTTCACCTCCAATTCAACCAATGAACTCCCCTAGATGAAACCTATAAATATCTCTTATTACTGACCAAGCGTAAATTCTTCTGAATTTAGCCCCTTAATTTGGTGATTTTAATATCTCGAACAAGGTAATTGAATCATTTTTAGTCCATATCACTCTATTGTCTATTTTTAACAATATTCCCTAGTTTTTGTGATGAAGTTTTCAGGAATGGAATGCAAGAAAGGAAAAGAAGAAAATCAGAAGAGAAGTCAAAGGGCAAAAGAGTAAAGTTCCACTCAAAAATCGAAGGCGACACCAAAAGTGAAGTTGAGGAGCATGAGTTCACAAGAGCATAGGAAGAAACGGCACCCAAATCGGAGTTCTAGATCAGAAGATATGGCTAGTCAAAGTTGTGAGGAAAAAGTCAAAGTTGAAGAAAATCGGACCGATCCGATGGAATCCGGACCGATCCGAATTAGCCAAGTCTAGTATACCCCGGATGGATAGCAAACTGATGGAGAAGAAAATATAACCGATCCGACTAGGACCGGACCGATCCGGTAGAAATAAAAGAATCGATCCGGTGGATATCGGACCGATCCGAGGGTAATCCGGACCGGTCCGATTAATTGTGAAATCCTGGCATTAATTGTGCAGATTTTTGGCGTGCTAGATGGTGAAACTTGTGTCACAAGCACATTGAGCTGTCAATTTCGATACTTTGTGCTATAAAAGCCCATGCCCTACATCATTTGGAGGAGTTGCTAGAGAGTGGCTAGGGTTTGCTAGGTTGAGAGTTCTAGAGAGAATTAGAGGCTGAATTTTAGGGTTAGACTTTGAGAGAAAATTTTCTATTTCTTCAAGAGTTTTCATGAACCCTAGTTTGTAAGAAATTATGAATTCCAATTCCGTTTTTGTTGCTGAATTCAAGTAAAATCTTTCCATTCTCTAGTTTTATTATTTGCAAATTATTTACAATGTCTTGTAGATCCATAATTTCATATGTGAATTTATTCTTGAACCAAATCATGAGTAGCTAAATTCCCAAGGGTTGGGGTACATGAACTCAATCCAAGGCAAATTATTTATGTAGAAAATAGAGGTTAAATTAAAATATTGATTGAATCGTGAATGAAACTCATACAAACATTGTCAATCTTTTAATCTCTCTTGCCCTAGGTACTTGAGATGTTTAAGAACGCTTTGCGAGTATAAGTTATCATTCACCGCTTTATAAATTCTTTGATTTCATATGATGCGGGCTAGATCCCTCATATATGTAATGCTTAGAATTTATAAAGACCGGATCTAGTCAATAATTTTAATTTACAAGTCTAGTATTCTATACGGTAATTTGTCAAGGATTGAGGGATTGTACCCTACCCTATTTTCTCCCATTTGTCAGATCTAAGTTATTTTTACAAATTTCAGTTTGTTTTTCTTAAGAAATTTTCCCGATCATTAATCATCTTTTCGTTTCTTTTAAGAAATCATTTCAAGATTTAATAATTTTTCTTAGTACTATTTGGCAATCTCGATCCCTGTGGATACGATCCCGATTTACCGGGTTACTACTTGAGCGACAGGCTTGCACTTGAGCCTAGAGTAAAACGCACTTTTGAGACAAATTCTTAGTCGCGTCAAGTTTTTGGCGCCGTTGCCGGGGATCCGAAATTGTTAAATTTTCAAGAAAGTTATTTTTATCTACAAGTGATTTCGAAAAAATTTTTTTTTTTTTTTTTTTCTCATCTTTTGTGTGCTTATATGCAGAATTCATCTCCCACCCAAGTTCACGAAAATATTATTGCCGAAGCAAGTTCTGAAAATTCTGAGTCTCTTCCTTTTTGGGTTCCACCTCCTTCGCCTAATAATTCCATCACAAGTCGTTCATTGAGTCAAACCCGGAGTGAGAATTCTGAACCTTTCGGTAGCGATATGTCGGATCATGGTAGTGTCGGTGTTGGTGCTGGAGAGGATGAGATACCATATCTTCCCATGAAAGATTTGTTATTTCCGGAGCGAACTGTTACCCCTGGTTGCATTTTACTCCCGTATAATGCCGGTCAGTTCCACTTTCGGGATGGTATGATCCAAATTCTTCCTACATTTCATAGGATGGATTCTGAAAAACCATATCTCCATATTCGAGAATTTGAAGATACATGTGAGACCTTTGGTGACCAAGCTTGTCCACAAGATGTAATCCGGTTGAAGCTCTTCCCTTTTTCCTTAAAGGATAAAGCTAAAACTTGGTTATGGTCCCTACCCCCAAATTCTGTGTTATCCTGGAGAGATATGCAATCCAAGTTTATATCAAATTTTTTTCCACAACACAAAACCAATTATGTTAAAGCCCAAATTCAAGCTTTTCGTCAAAATGAGAATGAGGCTTTTGATAAATGTTGGGAGAGATTTCAGGAGTTAGTTAGTGCATGCCCACATCATGGTTTTGAAAAGCATCATCTGATTTCATTTTTCCATCAAGGCCTTACGTTAGCGTCTAAACAACTTGTTCAAACCATGTGTGAAAGACCTTTTTGGGAGTTAAATTCGAGCGATGCTGAGGCTCATTTGAAATATATGGCAGAGACTACCCAAGCATGGGATATTTCTGATCCCAAAAGTCAAAATCGAAATCGACAAGTGTCCAACTTGCCTGTTGCGTTCGGTATTTATCACTTGGACAAGGACACTTTATTGGATCGAAAATTTGACCAATTGGAGAAGAATTTCAGAGATATGCTTGAAGTGCGATTGAGAGATGTGTCTGGACCAGTACAAGCCGGAAAGGAGAAAGTGTGTGCCATTTGTAATGCGGGTCATTCTACCAAAGGATGTCCTACCATTCCTGCATACAAGGCAATGTACACTGAACATGTTGAGGCAATAGGGGGTTTTCGAGGAAATTATAATGCACAGCAAGCGAATGCATATAATCAATCGTGGAGGAATCCTGGGTTCAATTATGGACAACCCCAAGGTGGGATGGTTCCTAATTCACATATGACTCTACCACCACCTCCTCAATTTCAGCAAGTGGCTCCTCCAATGCCAAATCCTATGCAGGTACCACCTCCTGGTCCATATGTAGCTCCACCTAGGAGATCTCTTGAAGATAATTTCAATCAATTCATCCAATCTCAAAAAGAGAGCAATGCTAAATATGATCGAATGTTCGCTGAAATGCATACTAGCATCTCTAGGTTGCAGTCTGCAGTGAATACTCAAGAGAAGGGTAAACTTCCAGCCCAAGGATAAAGACCTCCTCTTCAAGGTCAACCCACGGTTGGCTCCACATCATTGGATTTGCAAGAACAATGTCAAGCTGTTACTACTCTTCGTAGTGTCCGCGTAATTGATCTATCTCCAAAACTATCAAAGGTGAACGATGATGGAGTTGAACCCGAAATTTTTAAGGAATCTGAAACTTCCGAGTCTGCAGAACCTCCCTTAGAAAAGGAATTGAAAGATGAGGAAGTTGAACCTGAAATTGAAGTCAAGTTGCCTACTGCTGCTCCATTTCCTCAACGCTTAGAGCCACCCAATAAAGGGGCTTCGCGTACCGAGGTGTTGGATGTTTTGAAGCAAGTAAAATTGAACTTGCCATTTCTTGATGCTATTCAACAAATTCCATCATATGTTAAGGTTATCAAAGATCTTTTGACTGTCAAACGACGGCTTAAGGTGAAGAAGAATGTTTTCTTGGCACAAAATGTGAGCTCGGTCCTTCTCAATGATCTTCCACCAAAATTTAAGGATCCAGGTGCACCTACAATTTCGCGCGTCATAGGAGAAAAAAGAGTGGAAAAAGCATTGCTTGATTTAGGTGCGAGTGTAAACATCCTTCCATACTCCATCTATAAGAAGCTTGATTTAGGTGATTTAAAACCTACCCGAATCACTCTACAGTTAGCTGATCGAACAGTGAAAGTGCCTCGTGGGGTTGTAGAAGACGTGATAGTTCAAGTGGACACGTTCTACTTTTCTGTTGATTTTGTCATTTGGGACACTGAGCCTGTTCCCCATACGAGAAATCATGTTCCAATAATCTTGGGCCGTCTATTCTTAGCTACTGCTAATGCTTTGATTAATACACGGAATGGACAAATGCAACTCACTTTTGGAAACATGACTCTCGAGACCAATATTTTCAATGTCGCTAACCAAATCGGTGATGAGGATGAGATTCTTGAGGTTGATCTTATTGAAGAAGTGGTGGATGAGAACATTGAGAAAATTATAGGAGGAGATGCATTGGAAGTGTGTTTATTGCAAAGTGGTGAGAAAAAGAGTTCTTATACTGAGTTTGAGTGTGAGGTGGAGGAGTTGGAAACTTGGTTACACGAGGAAGAGAGTTTTGAGACTTTAAGAGATGTTGACTGGATTTCTAGGTATGAATAATTGCCTCCGAGGGAGACAACCATGATTCCCTCTGAAAATAGATTTCCTAGTCTTGAGTTGAAGAAACTACCCTCCCATGTCAAATATGCCTTTCTAGGAGAGAATGATACATTTCCTGTTGTTGTGTCTTCCCGTCTAGAAAAAGGGCAAGAGGGTATGTTGTTGGATGTGTTGCGAAAGCATAGAAGTGCTTTTGGTTGGACTATAGCAGATTTGAAGGGTATAAGTCCATTGATTTGTACCCATAAAATCCATCTTGAGGAAGAAGTGAAGCCCTCGCGTAAGATGCAAAGGCGATTAAACCCAACCATGAAAGATGTAGTAAGAGCGGAAATCATCAAATTGCTAGATGCTGGGATTATCTATCCCATTTCGGATAGTAAATGGGTGAGCCCAATTCAAGTCGTTCCAAAAAAGTCAGGAATGACCGTGGTTGAAAATGCTAAGGGAGAATTAATACCTCAACGCACCACCATCGGGTGGCGTGTTTGCATTGACTACCGAAAGCTCAATGCCGGAACTCGAAAAGATCATTTTCCCTTACCGTTCATCGATCAAGTGATTGAACGAGTGGCGGGCCATCCTTACTATTGTTTCCTAGATGGGTATTCCGGATATAATCAGATTGAAGTGGATGTACTTGATCAAGAAAAGACGACTTTTACATGTCCGTTTGGTACGTTTGCCTATAAACGTATGCCATTTGGGTTATGTAATGCGCCAACAACTTTTCAAAGGTGCATGTTAAGTCTTTTTAGCGACATGATTGAAAAAGGTCTTTAGGTGTTCATGTACGATTTCAGCGTTTTCGGTCCATCTTTTGACCAATGTTTAGCTAATCTTGAAAGAGTTCTATTCCGATGTGTGGAAAAAGACTTAGTCCTTAATTGGGAAAAATGCCATTTTATGGTTACCGAGGGTGTAGTTTTAGGCCACATAGTCTCATCTAGAGGAATTGAAGTTGATCGAGCAAAAATTGAAGTAATAGCTGAGTTATCCCCGCCAAAATCACTTAAAGATGTGAGGTCCTTTCTAGGCCATGCTGGATTTTATAGGAGGTTTATCAAAGACTTTAGCGCCATCGCTAGACCTTTGAGTAATCTTCTTATGAAAGACACTCCATTTGAGTGGAATAAAGCATGTCAAGAAGCTTTTGATAAACTTAAAAGCATGCTTATTTCCGCACCTATCATGCAAGCTCCGGATTGGTCGCTACCATTTGAGCTTATGTGTGATGCAAGTGATTACGCGATTGGGGCTGTTCTTGGACAGAGGAAAGTCAAGAAAGCTCATGTTATTTACTATGCTAGCAGAACATTATATGGCCCTCAGCTTAACTACTCTACTACAGAGAAAGAGTTACTAACAGTCATTTTTGCTCTCGATAAATTTCGCTCTTACATTGTTGGGTCGCCTATCATTTGCTTCACTGATCATTCGGCACTTAAATATCTCTTGAGCAAAAAAGATGCCAAACCCCGTCTAATCAGGTGGATCCTACTCTTACAAGAGTTTAATCTCTCGATTCAAGATAAGAAAGGAGTAGAAAACGTCGTCGCTGACCATTTGTCACGCCTCTCGTCCGACGTGCCTATTGATCCCATTCCCATAGATGAGTATTTTCCGGATGAAAATTTATTTGCTACTTCTTCTCTCCCTTGGTTTGCGGATATAATCAATTACCTTGTCACTGGGGTTATTCCATCTAATTGGAATCCGCAAGAGAGAAGAAAGTTCATTACATGGTCACGCATGTTCTTTTATGATGATCCATATTTGTTTAAGTATTGTGCTGATCAAATCATCCGGAGATGTGTACCCGATGAAGAAATCCAAGGGGTAATTCGATTCTGTCATTCGGAAGCATGTGGAGGTCATTTTTCTAAAAATAAAACTGCTGCGAAAATCCTTCAAAGTGGTCTTTATTGGCCCACAATCTTCTGGGATGTGAATGCTTTTTGTAAATCATGCGATAGATGCCAAAGAATGGGAGCTATTACTCGCCGTGACATGATGCCATTAACCCCAATTCTAGTATTGGAGTTGTTTGATTGTTGGGGTATTGATTTCATGGTCCCATTTCCACCTTCTTTTGGTTTTCTATACATCCTCGTTGCTGTAGATTACGTCTCCAAATGGGTCAAGGCAATAGCTACAAGGATGAATGGCAGCAAAGTGGTGATAAAATTCATTCAAGAAAATATACTTTCTCATTTTGGTATGCCTAAGGCCATAATCAGTGATAATGGAACTCATTTTTGCAATAGGCCTATGGAGAAACTAATGCGGAAGTATGGCATTGTCCATAAAGTTGGAACAACTTATCACCCTCAATCGAATGGCCAAGCCGAGCTCGCTAATCGGGAAATCAAAAACATCTTGGAAAAGACAGTCGATCCTAATAGGTAAGATTGGTCTCTCAGATTGAATGATGCGCTCTGGGCTTATAGAACCGCATATAAGAATCCCCTTGGGATGTCCCCATTTCGATTTGTGTATGGCAAACCTTGTCATCTTCCGGTTGAGATCGAACACAAAGCGTATTGGGCTATAAAAAGGGTGAACTTCAATATGGATAAAGCCGGTGAAACAAGGAAACTTCAGTTGAATGAGTTGGAAGAAATACGCAATGATGCGTATGAAAGTGCTAAAATATCCAAGGACCGAATGAAACGAGCTCATGACGGAATCATTCATAAGAAAGAGTTTCATTCGGGACAAAAAGTACTTCTCTACAACTCGAGGTTGCACTTGTTTCCCGGAAAATTGCGGTCAAGATGGTCAGGTCCATTCATTGTGAAATAGGTATTTCCCCATGGAGCTGTTGAACTCATAGATGAGAAAGGGGGAAACACATTTAAAGTTAATGGGCATCGTCTCAAGCCCTATTTGGAAGCAATTGTCAAAGAAGCCGACACAATCTGGCTGTCGGACCCCATTTATGGGGATTGACTGAACAAAGAGAGGTGAGGTCGTCGCACCGCCGACATGTATGGGGTGATTGTTGTACATATGAGTCTTAGGAATTAGGAGTCTTAGGATTGAGTCAGTCCCGGGGTTGAGAATCCGACGGGTGAGGGGTGTTTCATTTTCGATGAGCATTGAGGATAGTTTGAAGTGTGAGCGGTTGAAAACCCATGTTTGGAATGGAGAATAGGAGCATTTATGGTGAAAAGAAGAGAGAGGAAGAATTCAGAAAAATCAGCAGACCGGATCGGTCCGGTCTGATATTAAAAGAACTGATCCGGTCAACCGGATCGATCCGGATGAATTTAAAGAACCGATCCGGTAAGGCGGATCGGTCCGGTTTTCTGCAGAAGTTCAATTCCCAAGGGTCACACCTCTTCAATCCACCTCTTCAATCCACACCTTTTCACTTCCCCCAATCCATTCACTTCCTTCAAACAATTCGTCCCCCATTTCCCACCCTTTCATTCCCTCCAATTTCCCACTCCCCTACTATAAATACACCCATCCCCCTACCCATTTTCTTCACACCTACACCTACCTTCTCTATTCTATCTCACTTACTGTTTCAATCCTCCATCTCCATGGCTGCTCCCCAGAAATATACCTCCATTGAAGTCCTTCCCGATGAAAATGGAGAGTACCGTTCATGCCGCGAAGCAAATTGGTGCCGTAGTTTTTTCAGCCCTACCCAAAAAATTCATATCGAACGTCAAGTTTTGTGGGACCAAATGCCCAATTCTGTCACAGCCCTTTTCATGTCACGGGGCTGGTGCCGTTTCTTCAACGAACCCTATGAGGCAGTTTGGAAGAATGAAGTGCGTCAGTTCTACGGATCTCTTGTCCGTACCGCTGAATTTGAATCCCAAGCCTTTGTGGATTCCATCCCTATTCCATTCTCACTTGACCTTGTGGCACGGAAGCTCGAGTCTTATGGTGTGATCACACCGGCCCAGTTTGAATATCCGGGTCCCGATCCCGTTCTCACCAAAGAAGTTTGTATCTCAAGGATCAAGCCCGGTGCAGTTTGGAATACCGAGACATTTCCCATCGGTCGCTTATCCGACAAGGCACGATTCACCTTTCATATCGTTTGTGCCAATATTTTGCAATCCTCCAATGATTCAGCGATGAGGCCGCGCCAAGCTACTATGATGTATCATTTGTTCGACCCTGCGACAGTGATCAACTTAGCCCGAACATTTTACACCGATATCCTTTTTGTGGCCTATGACAAAAAGGGTCGCGCCCCTCTTCCTTATGGTCGCCTCATTACCTCCATGCTTCGGGATGCCGGGATAACACCACCTCAAGATCTTATCAACTTGCCCAAGCCTTTAGGACAAGAATCCCTCACTCGTAGTGAAAGGCAAATTCAGCTAGTTCGTGCAAGGCGCGGTGAAGATTCGAGTGACGCGGAGTCCGATGAGGAGGAGGACGTCGCTGATGAGGATGTTGAGATGGAGGAAGGTGAGGAGGAAGAATATGATGAAACTGCTGATCCGGATTATGTTCCGGTTGGTACGGGCTTGACTGAGCGCGTTATCTCCCTTGAAACGCGTTTTGACGAGTATGTGTCCTCCTACGAGAGGGACATGAGTTTGGTCCTGCGTATGCAGGCCGACTTGTACCGTCTTCAGTTGGGACCCGAGGCCCCTCTTCCTCCTTACTATTACAATCCTTATGATCCTGCTGCTCCCAGTCCTTCCCATCCCCCACCCGCCCCTTAGGATGCCCCTCTCCCCTTTAGGATTTTTATAGCTATGTTTTTTTTTTCTTTTTGCTTACACAGTTGTTTCTACAGTTTGTTTGTAATATACAGTTTTAATATGATATTTGCTTGTTTTATTTATCGCACTATTCTTGTTGTCTTCCTTATTTCTCTTATCCATTTGATTGAGGACAATGCAAATCCTTGAGTTAGGGGGGATGACAGGTGCGTATTCATAAAACTTCGCTTGTATTCATATATATGTGTATCTAAAAAAAAAAAAAATGAAATTTTTTGAAAAAAGCCAAAAATATTTTTCTTCAAAATAAATAAAAAATGGAATTTAAATTTTTCAAAAATATCACCTTTATTCTATTTAAAGTCTCAAATTGTTAAATCATAATGCACTAAGCCAAAATTGACCAAAGATGGAAATTGAAAGAAAATTGGCGACTTTACGAATAAGTGTGGAGATTGATCAAACCCGGTGAGATTTTGAGCCTTTCAATTTTTTATGAGTTTTTAAATCAATCCGAGTTTATGATTAACTCAAAGTTCTTTTCAGCGTTTTAATAAGTCGTTGATGATCTCAATCCTTTATTTTGATCGGTTATGGGAAATGTGTGAATTGTTGTCTCGAAATTCGTGCTAAATATATCTCTAAACTTAATTAATCTCGAGATGCATATGGTAATGTGATTAGCAATTTGGAAAATGAAGTAGGCCCTCGTTTGTTACCCAAAAATATTAGCCATAAAAAAGTTGTGAAAAAATTATCCCTTTGCAACCCAAGTTGAGCCTAATAAATATTTCCTTTCGTTTGATAACCCGAAAAAACCAAATAGCCCAGAATTGCGAAAATGGAATATTCATTAAGTCCGAAAAGTGCAACAAAAAGGGGCAAGTTAAAAAAAAAAAAGAAGAGCAAATGCCCGAAAAAGCACTAATGGACGTCATAAGGACATTTTCCAATTCCGAACGTTTCGATCATTCCCATTTATACCCTTTACACCTTTTAACCCAAAAAGTCCTAACCGAGTCCAAATTGCGAAATTAGTTACCGCGTGGAGAGCTAAGACATGAAAAGATAAAATGAGAGATTAAATGGTGTGAAATAGAGGTGATGTTCCCGTTTCCTTATAACTGTATTCCGATAATGAGATCTTTTCACCATATATTTCCTTCTTTTCAATTTTGTATGCATGAATTTGTGTCCATTATATTTACTCCTTATATCATGCATACCGAGAGAAAATAGCCACAACCCGAGTGATTCGTTTGTGAGTGCATCCGTAAGAATTTGAATCAAAACGAATTTTCGGAAAGTAACGTAATGCTCAATCGGTGGAAATTTGAGGTTTAATTTTTGGCTTTGCACACACACACTATGGTTTGAGACAGTTGAATATGAGTTGATGGTGATTATTTTTTCGAAAAATATAAATTGTACAATTTTTAAGTATTTTGATATTTATTTGAGTCAATAAAGAATTTTGTGGGTAAATTCACTACAAACCCTCACGAGACACAACTCGTCCTACTAGGGTAACCTAGGGGTTTAAAGGCTTGTTGCATACACTAAATGCAATCGCTTGCCCGCGAAAACGGTATTCTATCCCAATAAAGGAATTTTCAAGAGTAGAATTTTGGTTAGATTCAGTTACATTGCCCGGGACGTGCAAAGTCCTAAGTTAGGGGGATTTGACCAAGCGTAATTTCTTTTGAATTTAGCCCCTTAATTTGGTGATTTTAATATCTCGAACAAGGTAATTGAATCATTTTTAGTCCATATCACTCTATTGTCTGTTTTTAACAATATTCCCTAGTTTTTGTGTAATTGTGATGAAGTTTTCAGGAATGGAATGCAAGAAAGGAAAAGAAGAAAATCAGAAGAGAAGTCAAAGGGCAAACGAGTAAAGTTCCACTCAAAAATCGAAGGCGACACCAAAAGTGAAGTTGAGGAGCATGAGTTCACAAGAGCATAGGAAGAAACGTCACCCAAATCGGAGTTCTAGATCAGAAGATATGGCTAGTCAAAGTTGCAAGGAAAAAGTCAAAGTTGAAGAAAATCGGACCGATCCGATGGAATCCGGACCGATCCGAATTGGCCAAGTCCAGTATACCCCGGATGGATAGCAAACCGATGGAGAAGAAAATAGAACCGATCCGACTAGGACCGGACCGATCCGGTAGAAATAAAAGAATCTTTCCGATGGATATCGAACCGATCCGAGGGTAATCCGGACCGGTCCGATTAATTGTGAAATCCTGGCATTAATTGTGCAGATTTTTGGCGTGCTAGATAGTGAAACTTGTGTCACAAGCACATTGAGCTGTCAATTTCGATACTTTGTGCTATAAAAGCCCATGCCCTACATCATTTGGAGGAGTTGCTAGAGAGTGGCTAGGGTTTGCTAGGTTGAGAGTTCTAGAGAGAATTATAGGTTGAATTTTAGGGTTAGACTTTGAGAGAAAATTTTCTATTTCTTCAAGAGTTTTCATGAACCCTAGTTTGTAAGAAATTATGAATTCCAATTCCGTTTTTGTTGCTGAATTCAAGTAAAATCTTTCCATTCTCTAGTTTTATTATTTGCAAATTATTTACAATGTCTTGTAGATCCATAATTTCATATGTGAATTTATTCTTGAACCAAATCATGAGTAGCTAAATTCCCAAGGGTTGGGGTACATGAACTCAATCCAAGGCAAATTATTTATGTAGAAAATAGAGGTTAAATTAAAATATTGATTGAATCGTGAATGAAACTCATACAGACATTGTCAATCTTTTAATCTCTCTTGCCCTAGGTACTTGAGATGTTTAAGAACGCTTTGCGAGTATAAGTTATCATTCACCGCTTTATAAATTCTTTGATTTCATATGATGCGGGCTAGATCCCTCATATATGTAATGCTTAGAATTTATAAAGACCGGATCTAGTCAATAATTTTAATTTACAAGTCTAGTATTCTATACGGTAATTTGTCAAGGATTGAGGGATTGTACCCTACCCTATTTTCTCCCATTTGTCAGATCTAAATTTTTTTTACAAATTTTAGTTTGTTTTTCTTAAGAAATTTTCCCAATCATTAATCATCTTTTCGTTTCTTTTAAGAAATCATTTCAAGATTTAATAATTTTTCTTAGTACTATTTGGCAATCTCGATCCCTGTGGATACGATCCCGATTTACCGGGTTACTACTTGAGCGACAGGCTTGCACTTGAGCCTAGAGTAAAACGCACTTTTGAGACAAATTCTTAGTCGCGTCAATTACCCCAGTTGAAATCCATATCAGCTGAGTGCAATTTCAAAGTAAAGTTTTGAGAGTTTTTACATTTATGTGATTTTATGTATGAATGCTTGATTCTTGAATGTGTTTATGTTTATGCCTAACTTTAGGGTAGAAATACGTTTTTTCATGTGTTAGTTGACGTGAATATGCTCGGTGTGAGCTCAAAAAGCAGAAAACATCATTAAAGTTTGAACTTCAATGGTGGATTCTACTTCTCTGACTTTGAACCAGAGTCAAAGTGGGGTAAGTTGAGCTTAGGTTCTCAAGAACCTATGTGTGTGTTTAATTGAACTAAGAATGACCTTTGATACCTCAAATTTAAACTTGAAGTTTTTCGGCCCTGAAATTTTCAAAAATCAAATTCTCAGTTTCCACTCCACCAAAGTCCTTAAAACCAAGTTTAATCTTCCCCCTTTTTAATGTATAACAACACCTTTATAATCTTGAAATGAGAATCATAACTTTTATACAGTTCCATTTGGTCAAAATTTCACCAGTTTTTTAGAAAATTAATAGCTTGATTTAGCCTACCAAAATTCTTGAAACCAATATGGTTGGATTCATCTTTGATATTAGACAACTTTCATTCAGAAATCAACTTGAAAGGAATTCTAAAATGTTTTGAAATCAAAGTCAAAGTTTTAAAACCCTAAAGTCAAAATGTCGTGAGGTTGAAGATGATCAAACCTCATGCGCGCATGTAAGTCAAACTAGGTGTGACCCTAAATTGATTGGGATCGTGAGGACACGTCTCCAATTAAAAATTTCTAATTTTTTCCTAATATTTTTATTTTTTAATTCTTAACAAATTGGTATATTACATCACCCTGTTTGGATTCTAGGAAAGAGTTTCCTAGAGAAAGTCAGTTTTAAGTTTTAAGTTTGAATTTTAACTTTTATATTTATACTTAGCCCCCTTCTTACTTTTTTTAGTATTTCAAAACTTCCCCAAACTTTTTCCATAATTATTTGAGTATAATTAGACCTACTTTGTCTCTTGGCACTAATTTTAAATCCTAATGTATAAAGATAAAATATTTATTTAAAAAGGTTTTAAAAATTATACTTTAAACCCTTTTGAAATATTTTACACTGAAATCCCTTTTAATCTCCATCCTACTATATTACATAAAATTTATTTTAGACCTTTATAGCCTATTTACACTTGTTATGATTTCAGACTACCTAGTCTACCAACAATTTAGCCGCACAACCAGTCGAAATTTATAATACTCAAAGTAGGTGATTTAAATTTTAATATTAGATAACTTTGAGCTTATGTCTTTCAATTACTGATTGTTATATCACCATGTGATAGTTTTGAACTCCAAATTTAATAATGAACTCCTTTGAGTAGTTCAAGCTATTATACCAAATCGCTAAGCCCCTTCACCATGGTAGAACTCTACATGCTATTGTTAATTGCATATAACCCTGTAATTTATCATCCTTATGAGTATAAAACCCTAGTTGCGCATACCTTATGATTCAGGAATTAGACCCCGGTATACCCACGTCAAATCTAATTGGCCTGTAGGATTCAGATGTTGAGTGTCTAGTTGTGTACTTCTACATATATACGAGTGTTACTCTAGTTAAGTGTGCCGAGCTATATTTTACTATTCCACGATTATTGGGATTGCCTATTCAAGTGTATTTTATGCCTTGAGTAATATTGTAACGGTATGTTTACGCTATTGAAGCCATGTAATCAATAATTTATGGATTATTATGTTATAATCTGCACTAATATAACAGTAACTCGATACTCAATTATCCTGTTATCTTCACCATATGTTTCATTTACATATCAGTAAGCGTCAGTATACCCCTGATAGTCTTATGATATTTCAGTTTGTTTCAACAGGTATAAATTCCAAAATATTCTTCTATTACTCTCTAACCCTTTTCATCTTCTACATCGTGTCTATAAAAAAAATTATTTACTTGGCATATTTGCTTAATTGTTTTCATTTTAGATGAACAACGAACCTGGATAAGATCAGTTTTCGTCCGCATATTTGAACTTTTATTCGCTTCTACCTTCGAAAATATTCATAGTTATGTATGTGTGGCAGTGAGAAGCAAAGATGGTAGTCCCCGTTAACATATCTACACTGCAACTTATCAGCTTTTATGAACTCTGAGTGTTTCTTCGATGTTTTAAGTTTATGTACGACCTGGATAATTAATGTTGTATTTCTTTTATTGTCAGACTCCGATATATAATAAGATGCCAGACATCTCCATAATAAAAGTCTTTCGAATTCCGTTGCTTTAAATTATGGTTGTATTTCATTTTATTCTTATTTATCATCAAAAGCATAAATATTTGCGGATGCGATAACAAAACTCTGAATTTTGAGACAAAGGGTGCATAAAAGAGCTAATATGTTAGTGGAATGATGAAAACTCTTTAAGCACAACTTGCAATTAGGAGAAGAAGAGGCTATGTGGATGCCTTGCGAGTGAAAGTTTACAAGGCTTCACCTCTATTTATTTCTTTTAACTGCAATTAATAAACATGTAAAATAGCTTTTTATCTGTATTATATAGATATCTTTATAGGTCCAATCCTCAGTTGTTATACTTGTCCTTGTATTTACTCCAGAGCTGATCAACCGTCTTTCTTAGTAGCATAACATATAAGTTAGCACTGTAATCACTTATGATCTTCTTCTTAAGTTCTACCATAAACCCACTTCTAAGAGCATCCACAGTGGTGGATGCTGAGGTATTGTAAAGTTGCCTTACCAAAATTGAATGTTACCCTTCGTCAACGGCAGAGGCTACAATGGTGGAGAGGAAACAATTTGTCAAACACTTCCTACGAACTAATGTTGTTCGTAGGAAGTGTTTACGGACAACTGAAGTTCGTCAGAACCCAAATATTTAATAAAAAATAATTATTTATATCTGATACAAGTTCCTACGAACTTTATTTGTTCGTAGTTCCAACGAACAAATGAAGTTCGTAGGAACCATTTGCAAATTCAGTAGTCGTTCAACAAAGTTACAAATCCACTACCTTTTCTCTTACAAATTTTGTTGGTTTCACTCCACCATTGGAGAGGTCTTAGTTTGGAAGTTTACAAATTTAGCTGTTTGTTTCCTCCACCACTACGGATGATCTAAGGCCATTGCAATAGTCCAAAAAATGGGTTGTGTCATTGTAGCCCTAGTCCCACCGATTTCCCTGTTCGGGTCTCACCCAGTGGGACGCACCATAAACTTTCAACCTCACTAAATCTTCACTCCCTTCAAGCAACCCTCCCCGGGCCTTCCCATTCCCGTTCCACCACCACACTTGCAACATCTCGTGATAAATCACGCCTGTTATCTCTCTCCTCACGTCACTCGAGTAGGTCTAGACATAGTCGACGACTCGGCGCTGAGGTGGATCTCCTTGCTAATGGTGTATTCCACACCACCCATGGTTTCCATGATGAAGTTGACACGTGGCACGTTCTTTCTGTCTGTCGGTGTGTTTTGTTGAAAAATTATGTGTATTAAAGTCGCGGCGAACCAAGCCTCTTGGCCTAGTGGTATAAGGCTGTCACTGGGATAGTCTTGTGGTGGATTGGGTTTGGTCCCCAATTCGATCCCTGTCACTGTCAAAATAACGCTTGCCCAGCAGAAGTCATGAACCGCGAATCAGAATTAGTTGAGATGCGCGTAAGCTGGCTCAGACACCTCATGGTATGCCACCAAAAAAATTAAAGTCATGGCGGATTGTAGTTTTTGTCTGCTGTATGGAATCTCAATGTCATTGTTGAAGAGGGTACCGCCCACCTTTGATGTTGCCCTATTGATGACAAAGAATTCGACTGCTTTTGTGCCATGAAGGGCTGCTAGTGTTATAAGAGAGAGCAACAACTTTTTTTGGTGAGGCATGGTTATTAAGCAATTGGGTTTTTTATGATGGAGTGGTAGTTTTTTATGTATGCATTGTTTATATAGTGTACTAGTCGACAAGCAGTGTCTTACGTTATGTATGGGAGGATGAAAAAGTAAACATCGGAAGCAAGTTGGGAGTAATGATGAACTTTAATTTGTTTGGTTTTTCTTTCATAGATTAGTGAGTTGTCTGCTAAAATATGGACAATAAAATGAAATAAATGATAGAGAGTGGTAAAATATTGTTTAACCTATATCTAATATATTATATACCTTAATATAATAACTAAATCTCCAATTCGTATGTTTGATACGTGACACTCAATTAATAGCACCTATATTTAATGTAGTCCGAAATTAATTATTTAATTTCATATATATTAAATTATGAAATTATGAATTTTCAATTTATGTGGTCTTGATAAATATGAGATAATTAATTAGGAACGTGATAAATACAAATAATAAAGGATTGGGTTAATCTTCTCCGTTAGTCACATGATGGTTAGTGGCATTAGTGGAAGACTTGAAAAGAGTTCCATCTTGACTAGGATTTTGGCCCTCTTCCCCTTATATATAGAGAACCCCTACACTATATAGGGATATCTCATAACACACTATTTCTATGGTGGGAGAGAAAATCCGAAATTTTCTTTGTTCGTATTTTCTCATAAAATTCTGGGAACACAAGAAGATAATTTCTGGGCTCTTCTTCAAGGGATCCAAAGAAGAAATTAATAGGACCATTCAAGTCACTTTTTTAATCAAACTGCAATGGACAAAGGTTTGTTCTTCAGTCATAGTTATATAGAACAATTAATCATGTGAAAACATGAAGATTAAAAACAATTGTATGCTAAAGTTTAATCATATTAATGTATTCGTGATTAATATTAGGGTGTTCTTAAGAATGATTTTATATGTGGTATCAGAGCTAAAGTTTAAGGTCTCATGATTTTCTTTATTGATGTTTGTCTATAATGAAATAAACATTAAATTAATTTTGTGTGCTTGAGACCTTTTGCGACGTTTTTTTTAAATTTCTGTCATTAAATCAATTCTTAAAGCATGTTTGAGACTTTTTTGTGACGTTTTTCTTCTGTTGCCAATACTCATTGATCAGAGTGAAAGGTCAAAATTTGCTCAGAATTTTACGACACTTACATGGTCGACTAGAAATATCAAAATAAACAAAACCCATTATATATAATGGGCACCACCTTACTTTTGCGTTTGACATCGTTAAGACCCTTAAAATTGCATTTTTGTCGTTTTTGGTAATAATGTTGACGTCAACATTTTACTCCAAAAAATTGATTTTTGAATTCCGCAAATTGTTTTGAGATACTGGAGTAATTATCTACATCCCTGTGGTGCTAACTCAAATTTTCTATTTTTGGCAAAAATTACGATTTTTTCAAATATTATGTGCATTAGTTCCAAATATTATGCATTAATATGACAAAAAATTATGATTATAATTTGGAAAAATCGTATTTGGGAATACGGTTATAATCGCAATTATCATACTAGTGGCATATCCGTGAGCAATTTATCTCATTATCTTATCATATTATTGTATCCCATTTTGTTCTCTAAAAATTTCATATTTAATTTGGTTAAAAAAATTAAGTTTGTTTACATGTTGCACACTCAGACTAATAATAATAGAGATAATATATATCTTTTATGATTTGAAACGAGTTTTTCATCTTAATAGAGATTGCAAGTTATACTTATTGTGTTATAGAAAGTATTTACTTTTGATGCAAGGATTTCTTACAAAACAAACTAGAAATGCTAAGAAGATTCTTTTCTTTTGTTCTTGGGGAATCAAATCGCCATTTGTTTTTTCATAAACCCTCAAATTTTAGTTTTCTTGGAAAATGTTTGTCTACACTTGATCGTGAGGGATATGTTCTAAAGAATCTTTTGATGTATATTTTTTCAAATGTTATGGTATTACTTTTGATGTTTTGTATAAAATATAGTTTGGACATATTTCTTTAAAAGATTGTTTTGATCCTGCATCATAATCGTAACCTTATTGATTAAACTCATTAATCTTGTACAAAATTAAATCTAGACTCCCTTTGATAATTTTTGTGGATAAGATTTTTGTAATATCTCTTATAAATCTTGATAGTCGAGTTGTGCTTTTAAGGTATTACGATGTCTAACCTATGTGGCCCAAGTGGGACATTATGAGAAACTTTCCTTAAATTGGTCCTACATAGATCATATAATTGTCATTGACACGTATTTATTGCATTAAAGAATATCGAAATGTCAAATTCATTATAAAGGTGAAATTAGTGTCAGTAGAAAATCATAAAATATGATTATGAAGGTAGGTATGGTACTTATACCATTACCGATAACTTTTTTGAATACTTGTTTTTTAGTTGTTAGATTGTCTAAACAAAGAGTGTATGGAACCATTGACACGTATCAAGTCGCTTAAATATTATGATAATGTCACTGCAATCTTCTATATGAAGAAATATTAGGTATTCCTAAAGTAACTAAGTACATTAATACCTATTAGTGAAAGAAGAAATTCAGAAACAAAGAGTGTCAATTGATCACATTAGTACGAGTGATAACATAGCAGATCCTCTTATGAAAGGACTATCTCCAAAGACCTTATGGAACGTGTCAAAGAGATGGGTCTCGATTAGTAAGATTATGATTTCTATTTGGCTTAGTTGTTTAACACTATTACTTGAATTCAATATAAGTGTTTCTGATTTCAATTATTTATGTCTTTTGTGAATGTATGCATATGATTATGAATTATTGTTGACATAAATAGTCCTTATTCAAAAGGACATTATGAGGCCATTATGATACCCAATATTAAAGGCTTAGTTGAATAAAATATTGGTATTGTGGTATATGGAAGGAACCATACTCTTGAATAACATGGAACCACCATGACTCGCATCCGTGAATTATTTGATTTAAGCAAACTATATTTATCAGCTATTGTGCACCTTATGGTACCTAATTTAGTTATGAGGATTATTAAGACCAAGTGGAAGACTGTTAAAAAATAATAATGTAGTCCGAAATTAACTATTTAATTTCGTATATATTAAATTCCGAAATTGTGAATTTCCCAATTATGTGGTCTTTATAAATATCAGGTAATTGATTAGGCACATGATAAATACAAATAATAAAGCATTGGGTTAATCTTATCCGTTAGTCACATGATGGATAGTGTCATTAGTGGGAGACTTGAAAAGAGTCTCATCTTGATTAGAATTTCGACCCTCTTTTCCTTATAAATATAGAAACCCTACACCATCTAGGGATATCTCATAACACACTATTTTTAAGGTGGGAGAGAAAATTCGAAATTTCCTTTTTCGTATTTTCTCATAAAATTCTGGGAACACAAGAAGACAATTTCTGGTCTGTTCTTGAAGGGATCCAAAGAAGAAATTAATAGGAGCATTCAAGTCACTTTTCCAATCAAACTACAATGGACAAAGGTTTGTTCTTCAATTATAGTTATATAGAACAATTAATCTTGTGAAAACATGAAGATTCAAGATTCTTTTATTAAGAATAATTGTATGCTAAAGTTTAATCATATTAATATATTCGTGATTAACATTAGGGTGTTATTAAAAAAAGAGAATTAAGATAAATGTCATGTTTCTTTATATATTTGGATTTTTAGGATAATACTTTTCAAGTTTATAAATCTAGTCCCTGTGGTACAATAACATTTATAAATTTAGTCCCTATGATACAATACCTTTATTTTTTTGGTCCGCGCCAACGGTACTATTTTTCATAGTATTTTTAGTACAAGAAATAAATTTATAAAATTATATAGAATGTCTTATTTTTATATATTTTGAACATTATAAGAATCTTTTCTCAAAATCCCCTATTAAAAATGATTATATACCTATCTCTGTGCTCAAAGGAAAAAAACAACTTTTCATTAAACCACGACCTTAACTATTATAAATGGAAAGACATGAGTTATTGCTCACCAACTAAGCTATCCACGTGGCATCCCTATTCAATCGTTTGAGATCATTTTCATTTACACTCTCTATGACCTATCACTTCATTTCATCTCCCAATAATTTTATCTTCTCACTATTATCAATCTCTTCCACTTCTCTCTTTTAATGGCAGATACAATAATTAATGTAAGTAAGCTGAATATTCTTCATCCCACTATATAAGGAAGTTTTTCGCATCCCACCAATCTGATCAATCACCAAAATCATTCGATGTGTTAATGAGTTCATGAAAATGAAGAGGAAAGCTTGAAATTTATTTTCAAAAATTGAATTTTTTTTGTATGAAAGCTTGAGGATGCTCTTAGGATCTCTACTAGGTCGCCTTTCTCATCCCTTGGCAGGCGACTCATCTGCTGCAAACCTCATCACAATTGCTTCCCTATTCCCATTTTCCCCTGGAATTATGGATTTGGCTATATATTAGCTAAGAGTTATTTACTGTTACAGTTTAAGCTCTTTTTTTATTTTTTAATTATGGTAAAATATCCGATTGCTTGTTTGTTTGGGGTTAAAAGATGGGTTCATTTCTTTCCAAATGGCATTTGAAATGATGAGGTGTGTAATCTCAAGATTCCCCCAGCCTGCATGCATTTAACTTTAAAGGCATGAGTTGATGGACCGTCTGATCTTATACAAGCCATATTTGAAGTGCCATGTCTAGCTTTAATGGAGCTTATATTCTTTGAAAATTACGTGCATATAGATTTTGATATTGGCATATGTAATACTTGACTTAAAGTGGGAAATGTATTATTCTTTCCATGTTAATATGGTGAATGAGATTCACTTCATTTTCAAATATTAATGTTTGTATATTTTCTATATCATTTTCATTTTCTACGTTGCTTACTAAATTATAACCTCAAAAAGAATGATACCATACGCGTTAATTATATTAAGGTTACATTATGATGCAATTTGTAATATTTATTATTTTTCCACGCTTATATATTGTATGCTCTCTAATGATATTATATATTTCTTTAACTAAGAACTTCATGTATATGTTAGGAAACTGGTTCTATGTTATAACAGGTTGCCTCTAAAGGTGTTGAGAAAATTTATATAAGATATTGCATCATGTGGTTACAAAGTAAGGATATGTGTGTCTCATTAATAATCATTGTTTATTGAATTTGCATGTAATAAACGTTTGTGTGGAACTATAGTCCTGTTGTCAACTATTTTTTATTTTCTTTTGTTATTTAATTATTTTTTTAATATAAAATTAACATTTACTTTTATTTATTTTTATATAGTTGTTGCTACTTGTAGGTACCCAGAATTGAGAACCATGGGCCTGGACGAGTAGCCCAGTTCTGACGGTGCAAAATCCAGGCCCTCTATCTTTCATATTGACCCGGTCTCTCCCCACGATCCCATGAAGAGAAGTTATAGGGAAGCACAATCCCATGAAGGGAAGGGATAGGGAAGATGGCTAATATGAAGGAACCCATCATCTCCACTAACTACCATACACATGTATAAATTAAACCCTAGGTCCGGGGCAAAGAACAAGTTGTATTCTCGGTACTTATTCTTCAGAATATAGAGAAATAATACTGACTGCACCATCGTGGACGTAGGCACATCTTTGCTGAACCACGTACACCCGTTGTTGTGTGACTGGCATTTTATTTATTCCTTCTTGATCATTACCTCTCTCACATTTATTTGTGTTGCATAATAATTGTCTCCACAATTGGCGCCGTCTGTGGGAAGCGTTCATCTTTCCCTGAGAAGAGCCCACGCCAAGAAAAAATCTAAGATGTCTGGTCACAGCAGCAACGCTCCTCAAGCAGGAGACATTCAAGAGCCACCTGCTCCTCGCAGGATTAGGTCCGAAGTCCGACGTTCAGATCGAGGGGCTCGCTTAGAAAGGCCAGCCTCAGAAGAAAGTCAAGGACCAGCAAGGTCCACGCAGATATCCAGATTGATCGATGCATACGAGGCAAGGCTCCACGAGCAGAGGGAGTCTTCTCGCAGATATGAGACTGAGAATGCTCGCTTGAAAAGAAGACTGGAAAGACTGGAGAAGGAACTACGTCCTGATACCAGGAGACACCCCTATCGCACTCCTAGCCCTCAGGCGAGCAAATCTCGCAGACGTGGAAGGAGCCCTAGGCGGCAATATCCAGGGGACGAAGGTGGCGACTCAGACGACGACCTCCGCGAACAACTAAGAAAAGCTCGCCGCTTCCAGAGCCCTGCTCGCAGCGACGACAACATACGGAACCTGGTCCGCAGAGAAATGGACCAACATCCAGCTCACCGCGGCACCAGGTCGACCAGAGAACTCGCGAGGAGAGCCCTCAAGACCCATATGAAGTCACCCTTCACGAGGGAAATTGAAGAGGAAGAGGCTCCCAAGAAGTTTGCCATTCCAAGGTTCAAGATTTACGACGGGAAGACTGATCCCATTGATCATGTCAGGCAGTACCGGCAGGCCATGACCCTCTGGAATCACCGGGATGCACTGATGTGCCGTATTTTCCCTCGAGCCTCCATGACGTGGCCCAGAAATGGTTCGAGAAACTCCCTCACCGATCCATCAGAAATTTTAAATCCCTGGCCGAGCTCTTTACGGCCCGGTTCATCACCAGCAGCTCCCATCCCAAAAGGATGGATGCTCTATTAACAATGAAGAAAACGCCTCAGGAGACACTCCGAGACTACGCGAAGAGATACTGGGAGTTATTCAACGAGGTCGAGGACTGCGCAGAAGAGGTGGCAGTAGCTTCATTCAAAATTGGGCTACCTAGCTCTTCCCTCCTTTACCAGTCCTTGACAAAGAAGGAAGCTACGATCATTGACGACCTGATGGCCCGGATTGAGAAATACGCAAAGGTAGAAGATGTCACCCGCCTTAATGTAGGAGAAAACGGTCGAGCCAAGCTCACTACCAAGGGAAGTGAGAAAGTTGAGAACCAGAAAAAAGGAGGAAAAAGTGGGGGCAAGAATGGCTCCAAAAACGGAGGAAACCCTGACGTTACAAAATCGTTCCAGGCGGTCAACACCGTCTTCAAAGAGCCAATTTACAAAATTCTCGCGAAGATCAAGGATGAGCCGTTCATCAAATGGCCCTGGAAAATGGGAGGAGACCCCTCGAAAAGAAACAATGCATTAAGATGCACTTTCCACAAAGAGGGAGGGCATAAGACCGAGCACTGCAAGGCTCTTAAGTCCCACCTCGAAGAGTTGGCCCAGTCCGGACATTTGAATGACTTTGTGGAAAAAAAGGTAGAGAAAGTGGCTGCCCACAAAGAGACGAAACCCGACAACGTATTGGAAGATGACGCCGGACACGAATTCGCAGTAATCCACGGAGTATCCGACGTCAAGCAAATCCAAGGTAACTCAGCTCGAATGGAGGTAAAAAAGCTGACAGCGGTAATGCAAGCTTTTCAGATTGACCCAGCAAAATCACAGTAAGGAAAACGTCGGCGAGCAGAGGATATCAACTACAACAAGCATATTGTTTTCACGGATGAAGATCTTGTGGGAGTAAGGACCCCACATCATGATGCCTTAGTCATTACACTCAGGATAGCCAACTTTGACATCGACAGGCTGCTCGTCGATCAAGGAAGCTCATCCGAAGTAATGTACATCGACCTGTTCCGAAAATTGAAGTTGAATATCGCCGACCTAAAGGGAACCACTGTCCCTCTGGTCGGCTTCGCTGGGAAGATGACCATGCCTTTGGGCAAAATAGTACTGCCAGTTCGCGCTGAAAATGTTTCCAAGATGATCGAATTCTTGGTGGTCGACATTGATTCACCATATCAAGCCATCCTCGGCAGGGGATGGCTTCATGCAATGAAGGCAGTCTCCTCGACCTACCACCAGAAACTCAAATATGTCACCGAGCGGGGAGTAATGGAGATACATGGCGACCAGGTGATGGCAAGGAAATGCTTCATAGCGGCCATCCGACCAAAGCCAGAGAGAAAAGCCGTTCAAACCAGCGAGAAAGTGGAGGAAGGTGCAATTCCTTCCAAATAGCAATTAAAATATGGAAGGCCTGGAGTGGAAGAGACCAGGCTCCTCCCCTCCGAGCGTGTCGTCGAGGACCTGGTAGAAGTGACGGCTAAAGAAGGCGACAACAGCAGAGTCTTCCTGATCGGAGCGTCACTCACTGACCAAGAGCAAAAGGATTTGTCAACCTTACTCAGAAGCAACATAGATGTTTTCGCTTGGGAACCCTATGAGCTGCCAGGAATCGATCCCAATATGGTCTGCCATCAGTTGCACGTCGATCCCATATTCAAGCCGATAGCGCAGAAGGCACGACGAACTGCTCCCGAAAAGGCCAGAGCAATAGAAAAAGAAGTCGAAAAACTGCTGGATGCAGGGTCCATACGGGAAGTGCAATTCCCCAAATGGTTATCCAACCCAGTGGTAGTTCCGAAAAGCAACGGGAAGTGGAGAGTTTGCATAGACTTCACTGACCTCAACAAAGCCTGCCCTAAGGATAGCTTCCCCCTTCCGAAAATAGACCAACTAGTAGACGCCACCGCAGCTCACGAACGAATGAGTTTCCTGGACGCGTACTCAGGATATCACCAGATTCCCCTGTATGCCCCAGATCAGGACAAAACGACGTTTATCACGACGGTTGGTTTATACTGTTATAAGGTCATGCCTTTTGGGCTAAAAAATGCAGGGGCAACCTATCAGCGGCTAGTAACTAAAATGTTCAGGAATCAGATGGGCGACACAATGGAGGTCTACATCGACGACATGCTCGTCAAAAGCAAGGAGAAGGAAATCACCTCTCGGACCTGTCAAGTACCTTCAAAATCCTCAGGAAGTACCGAATGAAACTCAACGCGAGCAAGTGTTCCTTCGGTGTCCAGTCAGGAAAGTTTCTTGGGTATTTGGTCAGCAAGCGAGGCATAGAGGCTAATCCGGACCAGATTGATGCAATCAACAGAGTGCAACCTCCTCGCACTGTCCGAGATGTACAAAAGCTCACTGGAATGCTCGCTGCTCTAAATCGTTTCATTTCTAAATCCTCCGAGAGATGCAAGCCTTTCTTACAACTCTTAAAAGGCAGCAAAACAGTAGAATGGACCCCAGACTGCTCGCGAGCATTAGACGAGCTCAAGTCCTACCTAAGCTCCCCACCATTTCTTGTCATACCACAGCAAGTGGACTCTTTGTACCTCTACCTCTCTGTATCCAGTCATACTGTCAGCTCAGCACTAATGTGTGAAGTTACAGGAATCCAACATCCAGTCTATTACGCGAGCAAAACCTTATTAGATGCCGAGCAGCGCTACCTACCATTGGAAAAGCTCGCATTCACCCTAGTAATGGCCTCGAGGAAACTGAAGCATTACTTCGAAGCTCATACGATCATAGTCCTTACATCACACCCCCTCAAGGCTGTCCTAAGGAAGGCGGATTTGTCGGGCAGACTGTCTAAATGGTCAGTCGAGCTCGACCGATTTGACATCCAATTTCAACCAAGGACAGCTATCAAGGGTCAAATCCTTGCTGATTTCATAGTTGAATTCACAGGCGAAGAACCCTTCGACCAGCCTAAGCTAACAGAACAAAACAACCAGCCTACAGTGGAAAGCTGGAAACTATTCGTTGATGGAGCCTCCAACTCAAAGGGGGCAGGGGTAGGAATTGTTCTCATCACTCCAGAAAATACAGTCCTTGAGCAAGGAATCAGGCTGGGATTTGCAGCCTCCAACAACGAAGCAGAATACGAAGCCTTAATAGCAGGTCTCCAAAAGGCACAAACTCTGGGAGCAAAGCATTTGCAGGTATTCGGTGATTCGCAACTAGTTTCCAATCAGATAAGTGGATACTATAACGCGAAGGATGAGAGAATGGAAGCCTACCTCTCCTTGGTAAAAAACTTAATGACGAGCTTTGAAGAGATCAACATCCAACAGTTTCCCAGGGGGCAAAACAGCCACGCTGATGCCTTAGCAGCCTTGAGCTCGGCAGTTGATTCTAGCCTTAAAAGGATCATCCCTATCGATTTCCTTAGTTGCCCAAGCATTTACCCCAACTGCGAGCTGACAACAGCAAAACCAATACTCCAATTGGAATCAGCCCCCAGCTGGATGGATCCCTTGAAAGACTATTTAAAGGACGGAACGCTCCCAAAGGACAAGAGAACTGCCCACCAGATAAGAGTCAAAGCTGCTCACTTTCACTTATCCACAGGAGGCAACTTGTATAAAAGATCTTTCTCCGGCCCCTACCTTAGATGCGTCCACCCAGGCGATGTCAAGGCAGTGCTTCACGAGCTTCACGAAGGAATTTGTGGAAGTCATGTCGGAGGAAGGTCTCTAGCCTTCCGAGCAATGAAGGAAGGTTATTGGTGGCCATACATGCAAAAGGACTCCGCAGTATATGTCTGCAAATGCCTAAAATGCCAACTTCACGCTCCCATGGTCCACCAGCCCGCCAGCGAATTAAAATCCCTGACCAGTCCCTGGCCCTTCGCCCAGTGGGGGATGGACATCGTGGGACCACTGCCCACCGCTGCTGGCAATCGCAAATACCTGTTGGTTGCAACTGATTACTTTACCAAGTGGATCGAGGCAGAACCACTGGCGAACATCCGAGATGCTGACATGATAAGGTTCGTATGGAGAAATATAATCACTCGATTCGGAATCCCCAGAACCATCATCACTGACAACGGAACACAGTTCGAGAGTGGCCCTTTTCAGGACTTCTGCAACAAACACGGGATCAGGCACCACTTCAGCTCGGTGGCCTACCCTCAAAGCAACGGACAAGCAGAAGCCTCCAACAAAACAGTGATCACTGGATTGAAGAAGCGGTTAGAGCAAGCCAAAGGCGCGTAGACAACCGAGCTACCGCATATCCTATGGGCATACAGAACGACTCCTAGGCGAGCAACAGGAGAAACGCCATTCTCACTAGTATATGGTATGGAAGCGGTCATCCCACTTGAAGCGGGATTGCCTACAATGAAATCCGACCTTGTCGAGCAAGGCCAAAACGATCAGGCTTTGCTCTCTGAACTCGACCTGGCCGACGAGCGCAGGGAACTTGCCCTAGTAAAATTAACAAGCTATCAGCAACAGCCCGCGAAGCACTACAGCAAAAGGGTCAATCCGAGGAAATTCAATGTTGGGGACTATGTTCTAAGAAAGGTCCTGGGCAACACAATGAAGCCATCAGACGGTAAACTGGGCCCAAACTGGGAAGGACCTTATAAGATAATTAGAGACGACCTGCGAGGTGCCTATCATTTGGAAACGATGGAGGGCAGAGAGATACCACGAGCATGGAACGCAGCTAATCTCAAAAAATTCTATTTTTAGGAGTTCTATTATTAAATCTTTTATTGTATTCATTATGTGAAAGGACAGTTCGTTTCTCAATTCGCTAATGAAAATCTCTCAGTTGATCACTCTCTAATTAGTAACAGTTATATCTTATTACACATCCCTTCCAAATCACAGGCATAACGGTTGACATAGCATGGGAACACCCCTCCTCAGGTCATCGTCATGAAGCACGACAGACCTCTTAGCATTGCCCCTGGCAATATATGAAGCCCTACAGAGTATTCTTAGGCATCAAACCTACTTTGGTTAAACAAAATCCTGACCGGATGAAGACATCCAATACCAGGTGTGTCCTCGCCAACTGCCCTACTTTGGCCTAAGGGAGTGTGACGACACAACCTAAAAGGTAAAGTGAGGGCACAATGGTATTCTTATACTGGACTGGGCGGACACTCACATGACAAAATAAAAAGGATTGCGAAGCAGCAAAAATATAAAAGGATTGGATGAACACGTTTAGTCGGCAAAATTGCCCAAAACTCGAACTTTTCATTAAACTTTTATATTTATAAACAATGATAATATATGTTTAGTCGGCGAAGCTCGCCCAAAGCATTTACAATTATCAAAAAGAAAAAGAGTAACAAAATCTCAAGGAGGAGGAAGCCTCCGAGCAAGATAATCAGCAACTTTAGCTCTCCTTCCATCATCAGGAGCAGGGGCGAGCTCCTCCACGATCTCATTTGCGTCCAATTCCAATAGTTGCCGGGGAATAGCATCAATGGGGATCCATCGATCATCCCGCCTGAATGGCTTGGGCATCAGAGTAGAGGAGGACATCTCGTGTCGATACCACAACGTCGAGTTCCTCGGAACCTACAGCTCTTTGAGGGCACTCAACCGCCCCCTGATGAAGGAGAGCTCCTCGAACTCTGATAGTCTCGTCGGAGCTTCCAGCCAGCCTTGATCATAGCCATCGGACCACACTTGTCGAGGACCGTTCTTGAATAAATGCCAAATTCGGGTGACGTCCCTCTGGAGCCCATCAACAGTCACATAAGCCCGCCGAACATCGCCGCGCAGCTCCTCCATTTCCCTCTCACGCTGTTCCTCGACTTCCCTATTCCTACCCCTAGCACTCCTACCAGCACGCGAGAGTGAAGGCCGAGCAGCTCGCGATGAAGAAGAGCCTTGTAGGACTGCCGAAACGATGCTCGGCGAATGCTCCTTAAGCCTAAGGACTTCCCTCCTCAAATCTTCATTCTCCTGCTGCAGGAACTCCCCGACCTGGTTAATCTCGGTGGCCTCCAGCAACCTTGCTCTCAGTGCACTGACTTCTTCTTTCACTGAAGCACCGATTTCTTCCATCTCCTGGAGCCTGTCCTTCAGCTTGGCCACTAGCTCGGACTGATCCTTATATTTTTGGTTCCTTGACTTAGCAAACCTGCAAAGCCTACCAAAGGCCTGGCAAAACTGCAGGGCTTGCATTAGGACCAAGAGTCCTACCTAGTTGGGAGGTAACAGGAATATAGTCATCCACATCAACCAACTACAGATAAAAGAAAGATAGAAAAGAGAAAGGGATCAGCATAAACAAAAGGAGAATCTTATCATTCATTAATAAAGACCGAGTACATCGAGCAGAAAAAACTTGGGAAATTACAAGAAAAAAAAAAGGGTACAGAAGAAAACCCTAAGAACAAATCAACTAGCCACCTCAGGCTGCCCAGCAGTGTCTGGCTACTTCTCCTTATCAGCCGCAGCAGAAGTACCCCCCCAGCAGGAACTGTATCCAAGGGAAGATCAGCACCCCCGATGGTTGGAGCAGGAGCTTCTTCATCTACAGTTGGCTTGGGACCCGGGTCATGCTCGTCAAACAAGGGAGACTCAGCATCCACACCAGCAGCTAGAAGAGCTTTGTTCCAGCCTTTCTTGAAATTCAGACGGCTGATGTAGCCAATCTGAACTTCAGCATCATCATAAGCAGCAGCCCACCCGGAGTTGTATGAGTCCTCCTTAATGGTGGCTGCCTGGGCCTTCTCCGCCTCCATTTTCTCGGCCAGAACTCTGCTCTTCTCTGCAAGGTCCAACTTTCTCGCACATACCAGATCATAAGCCTTCCTCAGCTCGCCCAGCTCCCGAACAACATCATCCTTCTCGTGAGCGGAGGTGGCAAGGGCCAAATCAGACGAGATCCGAGCAGCATCGACAGCCTTGAAACTGGCCTCGAGCTCTTTACCCTTCAGCTTCAGGGCAGAGTTTTCTTGCTCCAGTTCACTATTTTTCTTCACCAGCTCGTCGCGTGAGCGATACATCACAGCGAAGTCGGTAACGAACTACAAAAAAGAAAAAGATATAAGAAGAGGAAAGCAAAAGAAGTCAGAAAAACACGAGAAGAAAATAAACCATACCAGAGCAAGCCTCTGACTAGCCTGAAGGGCCAGATGCTCCGAACCTATTGCCCTTTGGCGATCAGCCGGGGGGACAGCTCTCTCGAGCAGGGCCGGAGCTAGCTGAGGGGAGGTCGCCACGGAAGCTCCCTCAGGCAGAGCAGACACTGGAACTAAGGCCTGGCCGGTCTTCATCCTTGCCTCAGCTCTCCTCTTCTCCTCCTCCTTCTCGCTCTCTCTCTTCCTCCTCTCCTCGACCCTTTTCCTCTAACTTCTTTTGCTCCTCCTTATTTCTCTCCCTCTCCTTCACCTGCTCTTCTTCTCTCTTCTTCCTCTCTTGCTCCTGAGAGTAAGGCCGAGAAGATGTAACCACAACCCCAGATGCAGTCTTATATTTCTTCGACTTTTGTGCAAGGAGCACATGGTCGTCATCGTCATCATCTCTGATCAGGTTCTTCCTTGGAGGCATCTTTCCGCCTGAACTGCTGGTAGTGCTCGACGAGTCTTGAGCTTCGGAATCCTCTTCAGAAGAACTGCTACTGTCAGCACTCCCTACACCCAAATCACTCAGAGCGCCTGCAGGCTCACTCTCCGAGCTGCTCTCCTCTTCGTCCAACTGGATGGGCTCAGCCGTAATATCTCCGAAAGAGTCAAACTCTGGAACGCTATCCACAGGTCGTGCTATGAAGATGGAGCCTGTGTTCTTGTACTCGAGCAAAAAAGAAGCAGACCTAGGATGCTCGCCATCACCCAGAGGCTCCCTAATATTCCAAGCTTTCACCAGTTCCGAGATACGAACCTCGCTGAGAGCAGGCTCCAAATTCTTTGTCCTCGCTGTGAAAGAAAAAGCAAAGAGAGGTTAGAAAAATCACAAGTCAGCAAAGGTTGAAACAATAATATAACATCTACCTATATATTCTTCCCCATAAAAGGGAACAGTGGACCTCTCAGACCTCGACCCTTCAGATTGGGGGGAGAACTGCCAATTCTTGACAAGAAAACCTTCTTGCCAGTAGTCCTTATGGGAATCATGTAAATTTACTACCAATACCCTATCAGGGATCCTAGCCTTAAGGTACAGGACACCTGAACTCGTTCGAGAGAAGGAGTAACAAAAGCAGACCTCGGCAAGCCCTAACCTCGTGCCGTATAATTGATTTATCCTATGCACGCCGTTCACTATTTTCCATACGTTGGGCGAACATTGTGCAGGTACAATACTAAAATAGCTAAAGAAATGCAGAAACAGATCATTAGGGGGAAAGGTAAGTCCCCCCTGTGAGAGCGACAAAACATGAATCCAATGTGCATCCTCTATATCCCTAACGTTCCTAGGAGGCGAGGCACAACACTCAATCTCTACCCACTCAGGAATGTTGTAGAATTTCCTAAACTCCGCGACCGACCTATTTCCAATCTTCGCCATTGGAAAATACAAGAAAAACTACAAATCAAAGAGAAAATGCAAAGAGCACGAGAGACTTACAAGACAGAAGATCAGGTCAAATGGCGAAGAAGCAACGAGAGTAGAGATCGAAAGCAGAAAGTAAAAAGCGTAAGAGTTCTCAGAAGATAGAAGATTGCTGGAAAAGCTGAAGCGACAAAAATAAATGTGCCTTATTCCAACAAGCCTTCAAATCTAATCATAACGCACGGATAGCGAAGCGGGTGCCGCCAAAGCAACTTCACAGTTTTTAAAGAATCACAAATCAGCCGTAATGGCTGATCATTTAAATTCATTGGACCCATAAACATGGCCCAACAAATTTAGGGGCAATTGTAGGTACCCAGAATTGAGAACCATGGGCCTGGACGAGTAGCCCAGTTCTGACGGCCCAAAATCCAGGCCCTCTATCTTTCATATTGACCCGGTCTCTCCCCACGATCCCATGAAGAGAAGTTATAGGGGAGCACAATCCCATGAAGGGAAGGGATAGGGAAGATGGCTAATATGAAGGAACCCATCATCTCCACTAACTACCATACACATGTATAAATTAAACCCTAGGTCCGGGGCAAAGGACAAGTTGTATTCTCGGTACTTATTCTTCAGAATATAGAGAAATAATACTGACTGCACCATCGTGGACGTAGGCACATCTTTGCTGAACCACGTACACCCGTTGTTGTGTGACTGGCATTTTATTTATTCCTTTTTGATCATTACCTCTCTCACATTTATTTGTGTTGCATAATAATTGTCTCCACACTACTAGATATTGTTAAATGATTACATAATAAAATATGTAAAATTAATTATTCAGAATCAACATTCACACACACGTAGCACTGGGTATCGGTCGGTTTGGTCAATAAATTGCTCATATCATTACCAAACCGATTTTCATATACTAAAGCAAAATTTACCGCTTTTACCGCACGGTACAACCTCATGTAAACCAAAACCAAACCATGTGGTTTGTGGTAAAACTGATTTTTTCGGCAAATTCCGAAATAACAAAAAAATTCAAAAAATCAAATCAGGCTTGCTTAGGGCTGATTATCGGTCGGTTTGGTTGGTATAATAATATATATACAAAAACAAAACCGTTAAATTCCACAGTAAAACCATTATTTTCGGTAAATACCGAAATTATTGTAATAGCGATAATAAAAATTGCAAAAACAAAATCACGAATTGAACAAGTCATTTATAAAGATAATTAAAAGGATCCTAAAATTTGGGTCCAACAATAGAAAAGACTATCTTTTAAAAAATAACCATTAAAGTGCCGAAACTTTTCAAAGCAACTTACAAATTCTATTTTCGATTGTGTCTTTATAGGAAGCTAGAAGCAAAAGGAGCCACACTCATTTTTCGATGTGGGACTTGAGATAAAGCTACCACATCAATTTTCACCTCTCTTAAGTATAAGAAAAACCCAGAAGAAGTTTTGAGATTTGGAGACAACCCAATTTGATTGTATCAGTTTTAGACTAGAACTTCTAGTTTTATAATCTAGACGGGACGTTTGTAATATGTACCATAATATAAACATAAGGACCATTTAACTGCATAATATTTGTACCATAATATAAACATATGTACCATAATATAAACATAATCAAACTGAATATTATTTGTATACTTATATTACATATATATAATATAAACATAAGGACCATTTAACAAAAAGCCCCAAAATATATTTTTCTACATAACACTCATATGTATTTTTATTTTTATATTTCATGTTTTGAAAATTTAAAAGCGGTAATTTCAGTAAATCGGTTTTTAAAATGGTTAAACCAAAACCAACCACAAAAAAATCGATAATTTCGGTAAGTAAAAAACGTAAATTATTACCACTTTTTTCGGTATGAAACGGTACGGTACGAATTTTTACTGTACCGTGAACACCCCTACCCACTCGGGTTACACACTAGTATATTTAAAAACAAAACCTCCAATTTGGAGCTTTACACGACTTAAACTCTAATGAGCAAACTCCCCTCAACACTTCGTTCATTCATTTTCTCTATCATTGGCTCTTTATATTTAGGCTCTTCATCTAAGACTGCCCATATCTATTTCGGTAATCTGATTCTCACTCTCCCAGAATCGTTTATTTTTCTCTCACTTTTCTCCCTCATCTTAAATATTCATCTCTTCTTATCCTCTCGATATGCCCATTCCAATATATATCTATTTAAAATCGAAGATATGTCTCATGGTTACATGTTATGCTTTCATATGTGAAAAATACTCCAAATAAGCTTTTGAAAGAGAAAATAGGCAAATGAAGAATTTGATTTCAAATACCAAGGGGAAAAATTTGAGACCATGAGTAAAAAAAATGAACAAAAAGAATTTTTCCCTTTTCTTATACTGGACAACACTGATAAACAATAGGGCTAAGGAATGAATAATATGTTTTTGTAAAATTTCTTTTCATCTCTTGGCAAACAGTAATGCCTTTTCACATATACATATATTTTTTGGTTATTTCATCTTCTTCCACTTATTGTATCTCACTAGTTTTTCATGTTCCATATACTCTTTCTTCTATGGGTTTTCCATTCACAACACCCATTTGGTGAAATGCCATGTCAAAGAGAGCTTATCTATGACTTAATAATGTCATGTGATTTCTTTATTTAATTTATATTTTTGAGAAATATTGGTTGGTTTTGAATTCATTATGTTAATTAAAGGAATTCAATGTAAGTAATGAATAAGAGAATTTTGAAGATGGTAAAGAGTTGTTAAGCACCTGAGTTGATGTATTATAAAGAAATTGATGATCTTCTCACCATATAATTTACATTTTTGATAGGCAAATAAGAAGATGCCTTTACTTGTTCGATGAGGCACAATGATATTTTTTGTATACATTTATTTTTGGGTGTAATGTAAGTATATTATCAAAAGTAAGGGGATTATAAAAGGATTTACAATAGAGTCCATAACTCCCCTTGGGCACTAACGCTAAAAAGTAACAAAAAAGGCCGAACCCACTCTACACTCAAACTACACTAACCATAATAAAACGATCATTATACGCACAAAACAAAACGTATCAAAACAAACTAAATCCAATATGGCACGCAGGCTACATGCCAAATACTACTGCAATTAAATATCTAATAAAATATTGCATTAACGCAACATTTGCCATAGAAGATACCTATAAATTAACGAGACATGCAACCCAAAAAAACCCAAATTCCTGTCAGGCCATGCACATGTGATGTTTGATAAGCATAAGCCTGATCTGACATGAACTACCCCCAAATTCCAGAAAATTCCGCAACACTGCAAGGTACCGAACCATCATTCAAATACTGCAACACTACAAGGTACCGAACCACCACTAAACACCGTCAAACGTTGGTGACTAGACTACTTACATAAAACAATGTTCCAAGAACAATCTTGTAACAAAACAACTCAACTCCCAATCCAGAAACCCAATCGATCAAATTCAATTCTAGAAAACTCTCATGGCCATTACCAACCAAAAATGACAGAGAAGTCCTAACATCGACCTGACATGAAGCATATCCAAAAAGAGTTGCGATCCCAAGTTGGTCATTCTTAGAAAGGAGATAGGTAAGGTAGGAGACAACTGAGTCTTTAGTTGTGCGACGTCACCGGGGTTAGAAATAAATCCAACCGAACCCCTAAAAAGACAAAGACATGCCTAGTGAAGGACCACCCATCTTGATCTGACATGAAGCACTCACGAAAGATGGTGACTAAGCAAAAAGGCGGTGGAATCCAGCAATAGACGATACTGTGATAAGGGGGTCAAAGCCCATCTTCTAAGATAAACTATAACCCAATTACAATATGACATGACGTGCACCATAGAGATAGAAACTGAGAGTGGGAGGGATTTTCCATAAGGATGGGAAGGGGATGACATACATAAGAGGGAGTAATAGGAGAGTGGGTGGATGGAAAATGGGTGTACACATGACTCGAGAGAAAACGACGTACTTCACCAAAAATGACACATCACTAAGAGAGCCCAAGAGAATACCGTGAACAAATTGGTTACAAACGGATAAACTTTCTGACCAACTAGACCATTCATCAAATCGAGTGGAGGAACCCACTGAATAACGCAAATCAAGCATCACAATGAGAATACTCATTAGTATCATCCAAGAACCACATCACCAATACAACGCACCAATCAATGCATAAAACACATCGAGGAAATCAAGAATCAAACCACCGAAGATCGGCACCAGTCCAATCCACCTCACATTATAACCCAACCACAATTAACATCTGATCATAAGCAATCCATCGACTCCCTGACTTGATACGAGGCTCTGCATTAGAATGTCAGTATAGAGAAGACGAGATATAAAGCCACATAGGAGAGATGGAGGGTGCGTGAGGGATCTCTACTAGATAACACCACCAACGGGGTTGAATCATGGAAAGAACCCCAAAACCAAGACGAAACCATACAACCCAAAATGACGTATATCTAAACTTCTCAATTTGACATAAATCTCTCCATTAAGGTGGCGATTGAGAATACGTAGGATTCTCCGTTGGAGGGAGAGTGCAATAAACGAGAAGGCAACCTAACCACATGGGGTGACTCCATAAATCCAGATCTGACATAAGGCATACATTGATACAAATGTCAATCTAGAAGGGGGAGGAACACATCTGCAAGGAAGGGGAGGGGGAACATGGTGGAAGTTCGGGGGAGGAAGGTCGGCTAAGGAAGTAGCAAACACAGGCTAACCCTAAAGCAAGGCTAGAGAGAGAATCTCTCACCCATCCAAAAATAGGGCCATGCAGATGTATATGATGTTTTTCGTATACATTTTAACAACATGAAAGTCATGTAAGTTACTTCTTGAACTTAGTAAGTTTTGGGCTCAGAAACTTCAAGTTTTATCAAATTTTGTTGTAGCATCAATTCAAATGCAGAAATAAATAAGGGAACAAAATTACCCAATTAAGCTGATAAACTGAAGGCGAAAAATATAAGAAATTCGGAACTGGACAGTCTAGAAATATGACTGAGTCGCGGACAATGTCGCTCTCTTTAAGGTGTTTCATGGCTCTGCCTCCAATTTGTGCCGACAGTGTATAGCCCCGTCACCCCAGGATACAACAACCTCGGAAAACCAAACTACGAATTGGTAGCACAAACCAGATTCGCTCAATCAACACCCATTCAAAATATTGCTCGTTCTGTGTTATAATTAATCTGGGCAAGAGGATTAATTATTTCTGTGTTGTAATAATTATTCAGGGGACGAATAACTATTTTTTGTGTAGGATTTTTTTTAGAGTTGTCTTTGAGACTATATTGAAAATGGAGGTCTCAACCTCCTTTTATGCAAAAAAGAAATTACCATTAGTGGGCAAAAATGTGGAGAGAAAACTGGAAACGTGGGTGGAAAAATTCAACAGTAAAAGGCCCACGTTTTTTCGGAATTAATTATCATTAAAAATTAATTTTTTAAAGCCCAAAATCATTAATTTATTTGTCCAAAAAATTATTTCTTAATAAGCCCAAGACCCAGACACGGGCTGGACGGACGGCGGCGGCGGCGCGCGCGCGTGTGTGACTTGGCCCATTGGGTCTGCCCCACATACCCACAAAACATTGAATGCCCAAAGGGCTGAACCTTTAGTCTCAAAAAAGAGTATATTAACTCTATCCAAATTTTATAACCCACCGATGTGGGACTTGTGCCAAAGGCACTTTCAAAGTTTTGCAACTTAACAGCTCTAAGCTGTTTGACAGCTATGAGCTGTAACCAACAATCCCCCACTTGCAAAATTTGAAAATATTTTATCGAGCAATAATTCATAGAATTGTGCATAAGCAAAGGTGTCTTTCGACTTGAACCTTTACGTAGTAAAGATGATTCAGAATATACTAGAGTAATCGTAGTTTTGAACTCTATCTCTGACAACATTCCACACACAACCCTACTTGGATGTAATTCTAATAGCTAGCACATTACGACCATGTGCTTCTATCCCAATATAGTGAACGCTCTAGGAATTTGCCCAAAATATCCATAGGAAGCGGCCACACTTCCACATTCACATAGGTGAGTCTATCAAGAATACTCCTATAGCTAAGTACCCCACTCAAAATAGAGCTATAGATCTCATTAAGAGTTATCATAACTCATCCTTAACTCGCTTCAGGATATCATGCTCCATAGGGATGGACTCGGAGTAAAACCCCGTTCTATTTAAATTACTAATAGCATGATACAACCCATATCACTTGTGACTTGTTATTACCCTTTGAACATATTTCTTGGGATGTCCAGTCCATATGTTGGGTTACCATCACAGATGACTCATTTATCCAAGGGCTTTAGTCCCATCCCTTTCGAGGTGTTCCACACCTTCTCCCTAGCTAGTCCTTTCGTCAAAGGATCAGCTAAGTTTTGTTCAGACCGTATATGATCCACCCTCACAGCACCCGTAGAGATAAATTCTCTAACAGTACTATGCTTACGACGTATTTGTCGTTTCTTACCGTTATAATAACGGTTCTCAACTTTTGCAATAGCCACGGTACTATAACAATGAATCAAAATGGCTGGTATCGGTCTTTCCCATAATGGGATATCTGACAGGAGGTTTCTTAACTAACCTACCTCTTCACTAGCAGTAGCTAGCGCTATCATCTCAGACTCTTAGATTTCCAAGAAACTGCACCACCAGCGATGCTAAATATATATCCATTAGTAGCCTTATAATCATCAGATAAGGTGTTCCAATCAGCATCACTAAATCCTTCAAGGACAGTGGGATGCTTATTATAGTGTAATCCGAGGTTCATCGTCCTTTTAAGGTACCGCATGACCCTTTCAATAGCATGCCAATGCTCTATAATAGGTCTACTGGTAAATCTACATAGTACTCCCACAGCATAAGCTATGTCAGGTCTAGTGCAATCTGTAGCATAACGTAAGCTACCTATAATGCTTGCATAAGCATTTTGATTTACACTGTCGCCAGTGTTCTTAAATAACTTTACACTAGGGTTAAATGGAGTACTAGCAGGTTTACAGTCAAAGTAATTATATTTCTTTATAACTTTCTCAATGTAATGAGATTGATCCAAAGAAAGTTCCTTTTCTGACCCAGTAATATTAATTCCTAATATTACACTAGCTTCACCCAAATCCTTCATATCAAAGTTTGCATATAATAATGATTTAACATTTTCTACGGCATGAATGTTAGAACCAAATATTAGCAAGTCATCAACATAAAGACATATGATAGTGCAAATGTTCTCAACATATTTATAATAAATGCATTTGTCACTTTCGTTGATTTTAAACCCATTAGAGATGACTAAGCTATCAAATTTATCATGCCATTGTTTTGGTGCCTGTTTGAGTCCATAAAGAGATTTATCTAATTTACATACTTTATTTTCTTGACCGTGTACAATAAAACCTTCAGGTTGATCCATATAAATCTCTTCTTCTAATTCTCCATTTAAAAAAGCAGTTTTAACATCCATTTGGTGTACAATTAAATCATTTAAGGCAGCTATAGCAAATAGTACACGTATAGATGTTATTCTAGTCACCGGTGAAAATGTATTAAAAAAGTCTACATTTTCTCTTTGTCTAAAACCTTTGGCAACAAGACGTGACTTATATTTTTCAATAGTGCCATCAGGTTTTAATTTCTTTTTAAGAATCCATTTACACCCCAATTGTTTTACATCCAGGAGGAAGGTCCACTAAATGCCAAGTTTTATTTGTTTCCAAAGAATCCATTTCATCACTAATAGCCTCTTGCCATAAATCGGCATCTAAAGAAGATAAAGCTTCTTGAATAGTGTTAGGATCTTCCTCTAAAGTGTAAGCATAAAAGTCGGGACCAAAATCTTTTTCTACACGAGCCCTTTTACTTTTTCGAATTTCTAAAATGGATTCATTATTTTCTTTATTTTTATTTAAAGAAATATTAGTGGATGACTCGCCCCCACTATTTCTCAATTTAAAAGGAAATTTATCTTCATAAAAATCGACGTCATTTGATTCAATAATTACTTGATTTTTCAAGTCATAAAATCGGTATGCTTTGCTATTAATAGCATAGCCTATAAAAACGCACTCATATGCTCTACTAGCCAATTTAGACATTTTAGGGTCGGGTATACGTACATATGCTAAGCACCCCCACGTTCTAAAGTATGACACGTTGGGCTTAATATTTTTTCAAATTTCATAAGGAGATATTTTCGTTTTAGTCTTAGGAATTCTATTAAGTACGTGACACATAATCAAAATAATTTTACCCCACCAATGTGAGACAGCCCCTGAATTTAATAAAATAGCCACAACTAATTCAGTTAATGTCCTATTTTTTCTTTCGGCTTTACCGTTCATTTCGGGCGAATAAGGGGCAATTTTTTCGTGAATAATACCGTGGGTTTTATAAAATTCAATAAATGCTCCAGAATCATATTCGGTGCCTCTATCACTACGTAACCTTTTTATTTTTCGATTAAATTGATTTTCAATTTCATTTAGGAAAATCTTAAACATGTCAAACGCTTCACTTTTATTCTTCATTAAATACACAAATGAATAATCAGAACAGTCATCAATAAAAGTTATAAAATAACGTTTGCCATTTCTAGTTGTGACACCATCCAATTCAAAAATATTCGAATGAATTAAATCAAGTGGTTCAGATTATCTAAAAACAGATTTATGTGGTGTCTTAGTGATTTTTACTTGACTACACCATTCACATTTTTCAAAATTATTTAATAATAATTCTGGAATTAATCCTAAAGTGCTCATATTTTTAACAAGTCGTTTATTAACATGACAAAGCCTAGCATGCCAAACATTAAATGAACAAGTAATATAAGAAGAAGGATAAATTTTATTCATTGCATCAACATTCAATTTAAACATCCCATCAGTGGCATAACCCTTGCTTACAAAAATTCCATTTTTGGCCAAAGTAAATAAATCAGCACCAATAGTTTGAGTAAAGCCAACTTTGTTGAGAAGATAACCCGAAACCAAATTTTTCCTTATCTCGGGAGTGTGAAGAACATCTTTGAGGATAACAGTCTTTTTCGAAGTGAACTTTAATTCCACATTTTCAGTACCAGCAACCTCAGTGGAGTGAGAATCACCCAACAACACCTTCTTATCTGCAGTCTCAGAATAAGTCTTAAACAGAGTACGGTCATAACAGATATGGAGGACAGCGCCTGTATCCAACCACCACCCTTCGGCACCGCTAACCATGTTGATTTCTAAAATCATAGCACATAGGTCCTCTTCGGTCAAATTCGCTTGTGCTTGTGACACATTGCGATATTTGCGAGCCATATGGCCAGGCTTGCCACACTTGAAACAGAGAAACTGTCCCGAGTTGCTAAACTATCCATTTACAGGGTTCTTATACTTATTCTGAGTCTGAGTCTGATTTTTAAAATTCTAGTTGTGGCTCTATTTCTGACTTTTCATATTTTTTCCGTTTGCCTTTAAAACAACTGGAGTGTGGTTCTTTTTTTGATTTTTGTTGTTAGACACAACAAGAATTTCATCTTTATAGTCCTGTTTTCGGGATTCCTCCTCAATTCTCAATTTAGTAATAAGTGACTCTAGTGAAAATTCTTTAGACTTATGCCTTAAAACATTTTTAAACTCTTTGAACAGTGGAGGCAATTTATCAATAATCACAACCACCTGAAATTGCTCATCTAAAGCCATGCCCTCGAAAATAATTTCATGGGAAATCATTTGCAAATCATGAGTTTGAGCAACAACAGATTTGTCATCCGTCATTTGAAATTTTAAATAACGACTGACGGCATATTTTTTAGCACCCGCCTCTTCCGTGTCATATTTTTTAAAAACTGCGTCCCAAACATCTTTCACAGTTTTATAATTGGCATAATAGTCATAAAGTTTGTCACTTAGAGCATTCAGAATATAGTTCTTGCACAGAAAATTATTTTCCTCCCAAGTTCTAATTGTTTTGCTTTCCTCAACAGTAGGTGGATTATTTACTACGAGTTTGTCAAATTGAACACACGATGCGACTTTTTTCGTAGTTAAATAAAATAACAATTTTTTTGCTCCAACGTTTAAAATGGGTGCCTTCATATTTGAAAGGCTTATTAAGGTTTCTTGAGTAAATTTCGTCCATGGCAGAATTTCAGAACACCTTAAAATTTTTGTAGCAACAATTTAAATGCAGAAATAAATAAAGGAACGAAATTACCCAATTAAGCTGATAAACCGAAGGCGAAAAATATAAGAGATTCTTAACTGGACAGTCTAGAAATATGGCTGAGTCACGGACAATGTCGCTCTCTTTAAGGTGTTTCGCGGCTCTGCCTCCAATTTGTGCCGACAGTGTATAGCCCCGTCACCCTCAGGATAAAACAGCCTCGGAAAACCAAACTACGAATTGGTAGCACAAACCAGATTCGCTCAATCAACACCCATTCAAACTATTGCTCGATTCTGTGTTATAATTAATCTGGGCAAGAGGATTAATTATTTCTGTGTTGTAATAATTATTCAGGGAATGAATAACTATTTTCTGTGTAGGATTTTGTTTTTGAGCGTTGTCTTTGAGACTATATTGAAAACGGAGGTCTCAACCTCCTTTTATGCAAAAAAGAAATTACCGTTAGTGGGCAAAAACGTGAAGAGAAAACTGGAAACGTGGGTGGAAAAATTCAACAGTAAAAGGCCCACGTTTTTTCGGAATTAATTCTCGTTAAAAATTAATTTTTAAAGCCCAAAATCGTTAATTTATTTGTCCAAAAAATTATTTCTTAATAAGCCCAAGACCCAAGACCCGGACCCGGACACCGGCACGGGACGGCCGGACGGCAGCGGCGACGCGCTCGTGTGTGACTTGGCCCATTGGGTCTGCCCCACATACCCACAAAACATTGAATGCCCAAAGGGCTGAACCTTTAGTCTAAAAAAAGAGTATATTAACTCTATTCAAATTTTATAACCCACCGATGTGGGACTTGTGCCAAAGGCACTTTCAAAGTTTTGCAACTTAACAGCTCTAAGCTGTTTGACAGCTATGAGCTATAACCAACAAATTTTGCAACACTGTATGAGTTATATACAATTTCTTTCCCTAACCACGCTAATGGGTAGTGTCTTATTTCTATTCAAATATTGGTTTTTCTTCCACTTCAATAGTTTATATCTCTAATGAATTCAAAATGTTAGTTTCTTTTAACCATTTGATAGTATAAATTTGTATCCCAACTAGTGGATTTCCTTTCGTATTATATGTTAGAAATGTATACTTTGGTTTAATACAGTAGCAAAAATTAAAAAAAACATTTTTATAAGATTTAAATGATTTAATTTCAGTCATAAATGGTAAATCTCATCCCTTATCTGTGTCATTTCCCATTTTGTAATGGTTAGGGCTTATCGAGAAGTAATATATTATAGATGTGAAGAAAACATGTGATACTGTGAATGATAATTTTTTTTACTGCTACGTTGTCGGCCCGATAATTCTTTCTTTCCTTAATAGATGCACTATAGGACAAGTGACACTATAGCCAGTCATATTTTTAGTTGGGGTAAGTTAAAATTTATCTTTTAATGAGATAAAATTTGAATGGTCCCAATTGATGATCATGAGTGGAGTTGGAATTTGTTTCGTGATCGGTTGTTTTTTTGAACCATTAGTTTAGGACAATTCATATATTGTTTTGGTAACCGCTAAATTTTTTATCGTGAGAAGATTGTCCTTTGTTTGTAGTTAAAATGTTGAGTGGTTGTATTTGGTGGAAAATATTATGACTTTTGTGTTTGAAATTTTTGTCGTTTTTTGTATTTGATACATTATTATTACCTCTAATTGGTAAGAGGATAAATGCACTCCATTATAATCTTCTAACACTCCAAAATGTTGTGAACGACCCAAAATACCCTTGTCCATATTTTTGCATGGATTTTGTCTTATTATAGTAATTGATGGATTTTGTCTTATTATAGTAATTGAGGACAATTTAGACATTTCATATACATTTTGGATTGCTAAAAGACTACAATGGAGTGCATTTAGCCCTACCCCAAATTGAATTACTAATATAGTGAAAATTAGTTTTTTGTTTTGATTCCTTTTTACTTCTCAAGAAATTGTATTTTTTAGGTTTTTAATTATTGAGTAATGTCCACAGCATGGTTTGTGTTACTGCACTTTACCACTATATGAATTGAAACGAACTGATCTAGAATGCCAATTTAATGTTTTTATAATTGCTAGTTCTCATTCTTCTTACGTAAAATATTTCATATTTATTTTGGTCAATGCAAATGATGTATTTCAGCGCTCTAATTATTGGTTAATTTGTGCAAGTATGAGAATAATTGGCTTGATAAATGTTTGAGTCAAATTAGTCTTATTGGATTTGGATATGAGATGAAGTGAAAATATGAGTGGTGGTATTAGGTGGTGAGGGAGGGCCGTGCCACCAGAAGGTGCTTATATATATATATATATATAGGGAGGGAATGTCCAACATACCTTAAACAACATACCCAAAAAAGGGACCTTTTTTGTAAGATAGTAAAAAATTATTTTGAACTCATTTTTTTTGTAGTTTTGTTTAAATGTTTAAATACCGTACAAAAAAATCAGTTCAAAATAATTTTTTACTATCTTACAAAAAAGGTAAAATATATGTCTGTTTTTAACAAACATTTGACCAATTTTTTAAGATAGCAAAAAATTCATTTCTTGCTATTTTTTTGTAGGTTCGTTCAAATGTTCAAATATCATAACAAAAATTAGCCCCAATTTTTTTTTTAATTTTAAAAAGTGGTCCGTTTTTTTGGTATTTTGTTTAAGGTATGTTGGAGTTGCAACACAACACGATAACATGACACAAATCAATATGAAATTTAGGAACAAGAGCCAATATGAAATTTCTGGTCATATTAATGTCAACCCATTAAGACATAATAGTTAGCGAATTGATATAAGTAAATAAGAAACACTAAGAAGTAATAATAATTTGTAAGTGAATATAAAATAAGAGATTTAGTATTGTTAAATTATTGACGGGTCTAATTGAGTTTGTTATTGAGTTAATGTATCAATCTATGCGATTGAAGTAAAAATAACGAATGGCGTTTGAGAATTGTTTTCCCACCTGATAAAAAGTCACTCGTTAAGAAACTAACCCAATAAAATCCAAATATGATAAATCTGACGTGAATGTGTCTACTATAATATTTATAGTTTTTGAGCTTACGCTGATATTAATGGTAATTTAGGTTCGAATATCTAAGTTTATGTTTACCGTATTTATAGCTTTTGAGATTAATGGCTTGGATAATGTATCGTTTCATTTTTTTTCTCCTCTACCTATATTTTACCAGTGATAATGATTGAAAATTTCATAGAATTGGGGTTGAATTCCTAAAAAAAAGTCTGTAGCAAGGAACTCTTATTACTAATAATGCATTTGTATTTTTTTCTTTTATAAATACCAATTTGAAATGAAACGTACATGACTGTATGCATGAGATTTGAGCATTTACAAATAAATTAAAATAAGATCTACAAATCACCCACGCATTGTGCGATGCTAAAATCCAGTAACTATCATAAAACAGACTACACATCATTTACTTGTATTTTACACCTAGCATGTCCACGTGGAAACTGCTTTGGCACTATTTTCCCATCGCCTCTCTTTCTCTTTCTCTTTCCTTTTCTAAGAGAAGAGTAATAAACAAATGATACGCGTTCTTTCCTCTATCGTCTATGTTAAAACCAATTCTCTATTTCTTACTCTACTATTGTAGCTGAAATGACACACACTTTCCAACTTTGCCTCCTCTTCTCTAAGAAAAAATTCTACTTTTCATGTGTTTACATTTCTCCCGTTCTTATCCTACCAGTTATTTTTCTCTTTCATATGTTGCTGCTAAGGGTGGTAAACAGATGGATACGGATCAAATACCATATTTTACATATCCGTATCCGCTATTTGGATGCATTATCCATATCCGTATTCGTATCCATCGGGATAGTTAAAATAGCTATCCATATCCGTATCCGCTCGGATACCTTGGATTCGGATAATATATGTATCCATTTATGTTGTTTATCCATTCCTACTAAGTACTAACTGACATTCATATTGAATAAAAATGTTTACAAACAGAACAAAATAGAATAGCTCAAAATAAAAATGAACCAAGCAATAAGCTTACACAAATGTTACACAAATGAACTAAGAGCATAGAAAAAATGGCTATTGGTTAATTGATTTTACAAACTATGTTTACACAATCAATTTTTTTGTCTCTATTCATGGTGATTTTACAAACTATGTTTACAAACATAGCAATTAACATTAATAGTAGAAAATCCAGTTTGTACAACCTATGTTTACACAGATGTTACACAGAAAAAAAATATGGTACACATATGTTACACAAATGATCAAGGATGATTTCACAGAAAACAACGTAAGCTTACACAGAAAAAATATAAGCTTACACATAGCTGAGCGGGGCTAATTTCAGACCGGGGAGCAGAATGGAGCTGATTTCAGATTGAGGGGTTGAAATCAGATCGGGGCTGATTTCAAACAGGGCTGATTTCAGCTTAGCTTCTTAGTTTTTTTTTCCGGAGAGGAAATGAGTGAGGCTAAAGAGAGAGTTGGGGAAAGAAATGAAATAAGGATGATTTACATGCACGCTCAGCTTAAATCAGCTAGGTTTTTTCCTTTTTTTTGAATTCATTCCTTATTTTTTTGTGTTGATAAAAAACATAAATTAATATTAGTCTTTTAAATTAGTAAAAAATGATAATATTTTTATATTATAATTTATATTATTATAAATAAAATTGTTATGCAATTATTATATATAATTAATTTTAATAATAAATTATTATTTAATACAATACGGATACAGATATCCGAAAAAACGGATATCTGTAAATATGGATACTCTGCCTCGGATACAGATTATTCATGTCGGATACACATACTATCCATATCCGTATTCATTTTTGCGGATACTTTAACACACTATCCATATTCGTATCTATAGACACCACATTCTAGGACCCTCTAAGTCTCTCCTTAGACTCCTAGCACTTCCCCTTTCCACCGCAAACTTAGATCGCACTCCGAGTACCGATCTAAAGACCATCGGGGGCCCCCGGGCCCCATTTAACTCCGATCAACTCTTTTGTCAGAGCGAAATCTCTTTGAAGGGATCCAAGTACCCTTTCTAAAGGTCCGCCCGGGCGCAAATCGGCATAAGGGTTAAGACGAACGAACCATTTCACTATCAAAAATTGATTTATAGGCCATTGGGCACTACCGGGCCCCGAATTGACCCCAATCAACTCCATCGTCAGAGCGAAAGATCTTTGGATCTTCGAAGGGCATTGAAATCCCTTTCCAACGATCCACTCCGTGCATGAAACATCATAACCATTCGAACGAACGATCAGTTTTCTCCTAAAAATCGATCCAGAGGCCACCGGGCGCTCCCGGACTCCATTTGACCAAAGTCTACTCTTCAGCTCGAATTAGACTGAATGAATCTATGAAGGTCACTGAATACCCTTTTTAACAATCCACCCCATGCGCGATTCTGACCTACGGTGCGGACAAACGATCCGTTTTACTTCGAGAGGTCACCGAGCGCTTTCGGGGCCCCTTTTGACCAAGGTCAACTTTCCGAACCGACCAAAACTCATTTTAATGTCTAAGTAAATCTTCTCACCTTTCCAATGGTCCATCCCGTGCACGATTCTGACTTACCAGGTGAACGAACGACTCGTTTGGGTCCGACGAGCTCCTGTCCAAAGGACCGACATGCGCTTCCGAGCCACATTTGACCCGAAGTCAACTCCCGAACCCGGGAGCGGTCCAAAGGACTCTGAAAGGCCTCTAAAATACATTTCTAATGGTATGTGTTGTGTGCGATTCGGATCAACAGTTTATGCTCTATAGTCATTTTTCCAGAAAAGTTTGCAAGAGACTACCAATTGGCAGGTCTCGAACCCTGCCTATCGGCTTAGTGTCAAGGGTGACCTGTCGATCGGCAGCCCTTGGGTAAGGCCGATCGGCACCCCCTGACCCTATAAATAAGGACCATGACATCATTCCTAAGAGTAGAGCAAACCATCAGCATTAGTGATCTCAGCAACATTCTCTCGAAGTCAGCGAAGTTCCATATGAGAAATCTCATTCAAGCCTAAATACCCATCCTTTTCAGACCCAATTTGAGAAATATCCTTCTCTCTCATCAACATACGTCAACATCCAAAGGAGTTGATCCAAGATCCAAGCTCAAGCTCCAAAAGAAGGTCAAATTCCTTCTCCCTCTCTTCCAAATCTCTTATTTTGCATAAATTACTTTAGATTCATAATCTAGTTTCATTCGATTTCATACATATTAACATCTACGCTTTTATTAGTATATTTTACATACTATATTTTTCATAAAAAATCAAAAAAGAAATAAAAGAGGGTTACAGCCGTAAATTCTGAACGGAATTATCCGCCACACTTTTTTCCAAAACTAGAAACACATTTTCTACACACCCACCCGTAATAAAATTCCGTTCAAATCTATGGGATAAACCCCACCCTTATTCTATATTCGAACTACGTGGACTTTGACTCCTTTATAGGCTACGTAGGCATCTCGGGTTAAAATCTGAGACTCGAGTCAAATTTTCTAAATCTTCCAATTTTTATCATTTTCACAACTTCTCAAATCCCTAATTTTCATCACACATATATCATATGCTTGTTCTCCTTTCATCCCACACATATTATCATTTCTCAATAACGATCAATATCGTGATGAACGCTCATATTTTATTTTCTACATTCGTCATTATTTTGGAATATTCCTATGGATGACCTCACCCTACTTTTTTCCATGGTATGGGTCGAACGATTCCAATCTCCATGATAATACACAAATATTGCGTATTTCATCCCTCGAACCTACGCATTTTAGCCCCCTCGGGTATCTTATTCCCTATATTTATGCTCGTTAACCATACAACCTCAGATTTTTATGTTAACATGCTTTGCAGGGGTTAATTGAGTTTTTATAGGTATTTGGATGCTAAGTGTGAAGTTCGGATGAATTCTGGTTAATTTTCGTACTCAATCGCACGTTCAAGGGCAATTCGATCAATTCACAGTTTGGGCACCTGGCCCAACATCTACACGGAAGCTGTATCCCTCCTCGCAAGCTTCGCGTGGCCGTAAATGGTACGCAATTTCGAGTCCGAACGAAGAAGTTATGGCGATTTTTGCGAAAAAGAAGACCAATTGAACCAAAGCAGGGGAGAACTTGGCTGAGACCTGTTTCATCGATCGATCGATCATAAGGATCGATCGATCGATCCTTCATACATTTGCCTTCGAGCTTAGACAGTGGGCTTCTTTTCCAACCATCGATCGATTGATCCCCTATTTTCAGCTGATATTTTGCCCTTTTCTTTTCTTTTTCCTTTTCTTTTCTAATTTAATCCAACTTACTATAAAAAGGTTTTTTTGTTGTAAATATCAAGAATAATCGATTTTAGGTTAGTTTAGCTTAGGGTTTGGGGGTTTGGAGAGTTCTTATTCTTCCTCATTTGGTTTGACACCCAATTGGGTTTGTAAGTTGACTATTCATCTTCCCTCTCCATTAATATAGTGTGTATTTCCTTTATTCTTGCTTTGTAGTTAATTTACATGCTTTCATAATTAGGTTTACTTTCTTTGTTTACTTGCTTTGTAGTGTAGTTTTATTGCATTTATTTATCGCTTCCATTTATCGTTTTTACCATACTTTCTAGCTAAAATAGTCTAGGTTGTGTCGGATTGAACTCATTTCGGGTTGACATGTTACTTGGCTTTAGTGATGGTGTTTACGGGTCTATTTCGGGTGCGTTGTCCTCGTTATTGTGCCTAGGAGATTTGACGGGGCATATCATGTATGCTCCGTGCTTACGACCTTGCGTGCATAATTTCCGCGGTATTTGTTGACACCAAAATCATATTAGACTTTTATGCGAATTTAGGGGCGTGACAACCCTTGATTTAATTAACTGTCGAAACGAGACACATTTGTAATAACTCGTCGACCCATGTAACCATTTTATACTAATTAACTCGAGTGAGGGACAGTCGACACAACCTATAGTTTTTACTCGCTTTATTAGTCTAGCTTAATTTTCCCTGGCCTAGATTAATATTTCCCTTTTATGCATCTTTTCCTTTTTTGTGTATAATCATCTTTTACACTTTTATTTAGGAATATAAAACCAATTAAATTCTAGCAACTCGTCTCTGTGGATTTTCGATACCCGACTTACCTCTACACTTGTATCACAAGTGCAGTGGTAATTTAGGTTTTTTGTATTGAGGCGGTGAACAGAAAACAACGATCGGCATTTGACGTGCCCCGCTTTTCACCCTTGATCACTCCATTATATAAACACATGCATACACTTCACGGGGATAAAGAGGAAAATATGAACATTTACCCATGAGAGACAAAAAAGGGAGGCATGGGTGCCTAACACCTTCCCATTCCGTAACTTAGCCCCCGGACGTCCGATCTATTGGTTTCGCATGCATCAGTTTTGTCCTTGATGCCACTCTCTTGAAGTGGCAACATATTTTTTTGCCTGTTTTAAGTAAAATAAGCTGGCGACTCTATCTCTTCACATTCACCCCATACCGACGATGGACGAATCCCCCTTTTCTAAGAGAAGGGTGCGAGATCATGACGCAGTTTCTTCCTCGGGAGGATCCTCTTTTTCTTTCCCCCTGGAGCGAACGCCGCACCGATCGGGATGGCCACAGTGGCGACTCTGTTGGGGACTTATTTTTAAGAGGGCTAGATTCTGTTTACATGGGTGTTTTATTTTCTTGTATATTCCCCTACTTACATGTTCCCCCTTTATTATTCATGTGTACCTCATGCTTATGCTACTATTCACACACTTGTAGAAGACTCTCTATATACACTTCACACCACATGCACCTAGGATCACGTATATCTATATGTTGCACACACCGCTTATCCTTGCTTGGTATACTATTGGTACTTGTACTTTGCTCCCTGTTGGCATGATCAATAAAACATACTCTCTCTATAAGATACTAATAAGATAATCATGCATGATTCACACGACATCACCAAAGAGCATTGTTATTGACCAAATTTTGTCCCGTAACTGGAGAGTCACTTTGTGATGGGCGCTGGTCTGACAGGGCGCAGTTAGCCTAAGCGATATGACTCTCACCTTTCATTGGCCAAGTACCTTCGACGTATATCAAACGGTTCCCTCGCATCGTACCGCTTGACCGAAGTCATGACGGGAGGTATATAGCAGGGAACTCGTTCACGTACATCGAGTATATCAAATTCATTCTCACACGTACCGTCCCCACGAGGTATATAGTGAGGCAACTAACGTACACTCAGGTATATCAAATGACTTGTCCACACGTACCAATTGCCCTCAAAAGCAAGACGTATATCATGGAAGTTATGCCAAAGGGGGGAACCCTTTCCAATTCACCCAACCAACTGCATACCCGCATATAGGTGTTAAGCCTAGGACACACATGTTAGATTATCGGTTTCAACCCGAAACTCTGCTAAAATTTTGGGTCGGCTCGCCGCCCAAATTTTTGTGCATTTTTAAAACGAGACCCTGCATGTGAGCCTAGTTACAAGTCCAACCATAGCTTTACATATGTTGCAAACCCAATTTTTCCAGGCGCAGGTCCCGTCCGGCATTTCATTTTGCATTTAGGAGAACTTAATACAATTGGAACCTAATAAAGATAATAATGATGCTGAGACCCGTCTCTAGTCTTTCCCTATCTCTTTTTCCCAAAGGGCGTCCAAAAATATTTTTTTTCTCTTTTATTAATGAAAACGTCCCGATTTAAAATTCTTATACTTTAAAATCAATTTCCTTTTATAGATAGTTATGCGGAAGCGTTTGATGATGGTTCAATTAAACAAATTACCATTTTTAATTGCTTTTTCAAAATTAAAATTAAACACAAGTGAAATATGATTAATACACACACAATATAGAATTTCACTTAAACCATATTAATTAACCCAAGTCCTAGAAAATTTGCTTAAGTCATATTTTGCAATTTTATCAAGTTAGGCCAAACCAATTTTATCAATTAAATTAAATGACTTGAATTAATTAACTAAACATTACCCAAATTTAATTTGCACCAAGTTAAACACGTAGTGATTAAATTAAACCAATTTTATCTTTTTACCTAAGCATGCGTTCTAGGTGATTTTGCAAAAGATAAAATAAACAATTAGTCCACTACGCCGCGATGTACGAGGAAAAACTCACAACGGGAAAAAATCTGGGACGGCCCTAGCCTCAAATCCACTAAGTACGGAATTTACAAATACAAGCAAGATGACTTACAACACTCGACTCGATACCTCTCAAGCCCCGACGCATCTTCTTGTATCAACCTGTGCCTAGCGAATAACCATGGAGCTCCACCGCGATCTCGGAATCCGCCGATCGGACTTTATATGGTCACCGTCACCCGAACAAGGAGCCTTTCTCTGAGTGGGTAAATCGACGCAAACTTCTTCTTCTTTGAGGGATGTAGAAGCAAACCCAAACTTCTCTTTGAACATAAGAGATGAACCGGTGCCAAACACTCCAAGCAAAGTATATATATATGGAAGATTGGAAAATATAAACTATGGGTGTAAAACTAAAGTGTATAATCAATTTTCTTGAAAACTCAGACACTTTAAAACATGAACTTTTTCCTTAATCAATTTTTCTCTCAAACTCACTCTTGGAGATAGATGTGTATGAAAAAGTTGAACCAAAAAGGTTGGTTCGCGTACTATTAAATTCTGTCAAAAGTTAGTAGGGTAAGGAAGTGGGAAACATGGGCAAAAACTGCCATAAATTTTTTCCGCCTGAAATCTCGTTCGAACGATATTTTCGTTCGAATGAAGTCTCGTTCGAATGAACCTTTCTAACGAAGTTCCAGAGGCTTAAAAATGAACTCATTAGAAATCTCGTTCGAAGTCTCGTTCGAACAGCCATCTCGTTTGAACGACAATTCGAACGATGTTCCAATGGCCTATGGGGAAGCTCGTTGGCAGCTTCGTTCGAACGACAATCTCGTTCGAACAACAATATCGAACGAGAAACCAGAAAGTTGGAAATTAAGAATTTTTCCCAGAAACTTTATATACATTAGATAAAAGTTTAATAAAATCTTTATGAAAATAAACAACAGTTTTTAATTAAACCTACACCCATTATAAACCGTTCCAAACTCCTATATATATATGTAAAGCATTCATACCTTGGGAGCATGGAACCATGTTGATGACGTAGAAACGAGGCACAAACAAACTCGGAAATTGATGAAGATTTATACACTTGGCTGTTACATCTTCAACAAACACGTCATAGGCTTGAAGGATGATCAATATACTCTATCCTATGACTCAAACATTTTTGTCCGGAATTGAGCCAAAACAACAAAGGACTCAATTGAAAATTTGTGTCCTTACAAATATCCCCCTTTAGCTATTCCGGGACAAAAACAAAACAAAAATCCTAAAGGGCCGTCAAGCTCTACTAGACTAATAAAAAGTCCCGCCCAAAATAAAATTACAATGCTTAACTCAAACAACCCAAAGGATCAAAATCTTTGCCGATAAAAGTTGCCGCTTAGAATAATTGCTGCACACTTAAACAAACACATTAAACGCATGGGAAATATCAAAATATTAAATGCAAGTTAAATAAGGACTCCCCATAAATTAATTCTCTCCCTTTATCAATAATGACCAACTTAGAAAGACGTCTCCCCCTAAGATAAATCTCCCTCAACTAAGATACGATAAACAATAGGATTAGATACCATTTCTCCCCCTATCATTCTCCCCCTTTTTGTTCAGGAATAGACAAAGGATTAAGAATCAAAACATTAACTTATCTTCCCCAATTAAAGCATACTACCCTTAAACTAAACAAGGGATAAATAAAATGGGATAACAACCTAAACATGCAAATGCGCTAAAGTGATGAGAACATTAAAGCATATGGGCAACAAAAGTCATAACTAATCCAATAAATACTAATGGATACCAACTGAGATGCAAGAAACATATACCAATATGATACATAAGTATTAAACATGTGATATCAACAAAGAATGCAACAAGATGGATACCAATTATGAAATAAAGCATATATGGACTAGAAAGCAAGGCAAAGACTAAACAAAAATATCAAATATATGTATACATAAGATATACCTAATAGACGCAAGTACACATACATATATATAAACACACAAATGACACAAAATACGATAAGCTTTTCACACTCATATGGCAAAAATGTGTCATATGGAAACGAAAGTGTTTGGGTGTGAACTAGTAACAATTAAATTTAGACCCAAACACTTAAAACATGTTCACGGAGTTCTCAATTGATTGCAAACTTCATCACATATGAATATAACCTCATGTGACAATATAGGTTGAACTCAATGAACAAATATACACAATGCGTACAAGCCTATCATGTTGATGATTCTACAAACCAATAGAGTTATGACATTGATAGCGCAACTAGGATAAACGGACATTGTGCAAACCGTTGATATACCATCCAATCTCCCTCAATAAGCATATATCGATTTTGAATGAATATATCAATCAAACATAGGCCTTGGTAAATATTTTTCTTTTAATGCCATATTTTCTTTTTAGGCCTTTGGACCACGTATTTCTTTTAGGTCCATTCAAACGGTGGCTTACAATCACAAAGGATAATAAATCCTTTCGGAGCCCTTCCCCGTGCACATTTATTTATCATTTTTATATATCTCACAAATCTCACGTGCAATGGATTTTGACATGCACTAGTCCTCCTAGGTCACAAATATGTAGATGACAAGATTGGTAGGAGAACACCTCACAAAGCTCAAATATACATATGAAGTTAAATTTCAAACGAGCTCGTGCATGTGTGAATAGAGGCATATAAAAATAGAATCCATTTAAACAATACAAAATCCAACTACTCCATGTAAGCATGGTAAAGAACATAATAAGGTTTGACAATCTAAACCAAAAGTTCTAGCCACATGGGAGCAAAAAAGATGGGATTCTAACACAAGTGTATGCCACATAAAGTGTGTCAAACTAAGATACACACACAAAAAAAAATCTTTTTGAGTTTTTGAAAGTTTTTAACCAAAAATAAAAATATATACTCAAAAGACAAATAAAAATCATTTGAATTGTTCATTAAGCCTAAATTACCAAAAAAAATGAAACACAAATGATAAACAGAAATCTTTTTGTATTTTTCATTTAATACAAACTAAATGAAACAAATATAATACAAAAGATAAACAAAAATTATAATTCTAGCATGAGATATGAGATAGAGAAATGACTAGAAAATGATTGAACAAGCATACATTTAGTATGATGATATAGCATGAAGTACAAATGCTAAAGTATGCAAACACTAACACATTCAACCTTTAGATTTAGCATGGGAGGAAACATGTGAAAGTAAATGAGAATCAAATACCCTATCTTGTAAAGCTACCAAGTCGGATCTCTTAACCCAAACTAACGACGAGTGACTAACTCGGGGTGTAGGAATCTTGGCTACCTCGGTTGCCTTATGAAAGGATTTTCTAGGATCCTTTTTAAGATCAAAATAGAATTTCCTAAGATGACTTCTTCGACCACAATGTGAACACTTAAACTCATGGCAAAAAAATTTACCTAAGGAGTGATCTTTAAAAGCTTTCCTAGGTGATTCTCCTAAAATATTGGTTTTGGCTTTATTCGTTGATTCACGACTTGTATCGAAGCCTAAGCCACACAAGTCATTTTTGATTTATACCGTTCCTAAGATTTTATCTTGTTTTTCGGACATACACTCCAAATCAAATTTGACTTTGCTAGAGTCTTTTAGTTTAATTTCTAATTCTACAATTTTAGACTCTAACAAAACATTTCTCTCTTCAAACTCGAGAAGCTCATTTTTCAAGGATTCCATTAAACCTCTAAGGCTATCTCTCTCGCCTTCTATATATTCTATCTTCTCTCGAAGAGTTCTCTCTCATGTCCTAAGGTCTTCAATTAACGCACTCTCATCAACGACCTTGACACGCTCTTTTAAACTAGCTTCTAACTTCAAACTAGCTCATTTTAATTTAATTAATTCTTCATATAATTCTTGAAAAGCATTTTGAAGTTCACTCACATTCACCTCTTCTTCATTTTCACTCTCTCTTTCTTCTTCACTCTCACTAGCATAAAAAAGAAGGGAATCATAAACTATGACCTTGGAAGTGTCATGTGCTGGAATCTCATCAATAGACAAATACTCGCTATCACTCACATGACTAGCCATAAAAGCCACAGAGTTGGGCTTAGAGGGGGAATCTGGTCCCTCTTCCTTATCACTATCACTAAGGGTCGCATTATATGAAATGGGTCGCTTACCCTCTCTCCTTAGTTTAGTGGGGCACTCAGAAGCCCTATGGCCATAACCCTCACAACCAAAACTCCTATCTGACTCGTCCCTATTTAAATTTTCATTAATAGTTTTAGGGATCCTCTCGGCTTTGTCATGCTTAGAAGTTTCAAATTTCTTAAAGTCATTTTTAAATTTATCTTTGCTAATTTTAAGAAATTTTCTAAATTTTCTAGCAAATAAGGCCATATCTTCCGAGTCACTGTCACTCTCGCTCTCTACTACTTGTTTTTCCTCTTTTCGGGCTTTTAAAGCAATGCCCTTTTCTATTTACTTTTCAGTTTTAGAGGGAAACATATCGAGTTCATAGGTTTGTAAATCACCTACAAGCTCTTCTAATTTCGTAGAGTCTAAAGTTGGTAAAGAATTTAAAACGGTCACTTTTGGAATAAATCTATCGGGTAGGGACCTTAAAATTTTCTTTACAACACGGTTGTCGGGTATTTTCTCTCCCAAGTTAAAAGATGAATTAACAATATCGGAAAGTCTAGCATAAAATTCATCAAAAGTTTCTTTTTCGTTCATTTTGATGGTTTCAAATCACTACACCAAAAACAGGAAACTGGCACGGTTTAAAACCGCGCCAGACGCAATCTGGCACGGTTCAAAACCGTGCCAGAATCAGGCGTGCTAGATTTTCTGGCACGGTTAAAAACCATGCCAGATTTCCCAAACTGGCACGCTTTTAAACTGTGCCAGTTTTTTTATCTGGCACGCTTTTAAACGGTGCTAGATGTTAAATCTGGCGCGCTTTTGGCACACGTCGAAACTGTGCCAAATTGTCTATTTTCTGGCACGCTTTGGGCACGGTTATAAAGCGCGCCAAATTATTTTATAAACGTTCTCATTTTTATACATTGTCACAGTTTTGGCACGGTTTAAAACCGTGCCAGATTTTTCGGTTGACTAATAAAAATAATAATAGGAAACAAATCTGGAAAATCTGCAAATTCTAAATCCGGTAGGAAAAATATTTATTATTTGCAAAAAAAAAATCAAGAAAATTCACAAATTATGAATATCACAGGTTGTTGATAAACTAATGTGCATACAAACTTCAAAAAATTACAAGAGTTAATACCAATATAAAGACGCACATGACCACAAAAGTCGACAATAACTTCAAAAAATTACAAGAGTTAATAGTTCCCATATAAAAAAAAAATTGGGCAGAGTTTCTCTATTTTTTGAGCATTCCAAAACCTGCTAACATAAAATCTGCCCATATAAAGCCCGCACGGCCATAAAAGTCAACAATAAAACTACTACAGCCAGCACGACCATAAAATTAAACCATAAAACTACTGAAGCCTGCTCGTCCATAACACAAAAAATAGAATCCTGAATATTAACGACACTAAATAAACAATCCCCCTGTTGTAAATCATTGACTTCTTCGTGCGTTCCAAGTGGATAAAAGCTAACGATTGAAAGTCATCCTACAAGAAAAATAAGACGCAAAAAAGATACAATATTAGTAACCAAGTCATTTTAAAAAAAATCGTATACAAGCAGAAAAATTGCATATACAAGCAGAAAAATTGCATATACGACTATGCAGTTAGTTTGTACAAGTTACATTGGTCCCGTGCGAGGTGTTCGTGCCTCTTACGGGACAGTTTGGGAACTGGTTTGGATTTTCACCCACAAACGACCTATTTTTAAGTGTTATTTTTGCAAATTATCGCCATACTCTCAAACTGGGAGTCCCGGGACTACGTGGTCAGTTCCTAAAAGTTACATTGGTCCCGTGCGAGGTGTTCGTGCCTCCTACGGGATCGTTTGGGGGCTGGTTTGGGTTTTCACCCTTCAACGGCCTGTTTTTAAGTCTAAGTGTTATTTCTGCAAATTATCAGCATACTCTGAATCCAGGAGACCCAGGATTACGCGGTCAGTTCCTACAAGTTACATTGGTCCCGTGCGAGGTGTTCGTGCCTCCTACGGGGTCGTTTGGGGGCTGGTTTGGGTTTTCACCCTTTAACGACCTGTTTTTAAGTCTAAGTGTTATTTTTGCAAATTATCGCCATACTCTCAAACTGGGAGACCTGGGACTACGCGGTCAGTTCATATAAGTTACATTGGTCCCGTGCGAGGTGTTCGTGCCTCCTACGGGATCGTTTGGGGGTTGGTTTGGGTTTTCACCCTTTAACGACCTATTTTTAAGTCTAAGTGTTATTTTTGAAAATTATCATCATACTCACAAATCGAGATACCCGGGACTACGCGGTCAGTTCTTACAAGTTACATTGGTCCCGTGCGAGGTGTTCGTACCTCCTACGGAGTCGTTTGGGGGTTGGTTTGGGTTTTCACCCTTTAACGGTATGTTTTTAAGTCTAAGTGTTATTTTTGCAAATTATCATCATACTCTCAAACCGGGAGACCCGGGACTACGCGGTCAGTTCCTACAAGTTACATTGGTCCCGTGCGAGGTGTTCGTGCCACCTACAGGGTCGTTTGGGGGCTGGTTTGGGTTTTCACCCTTTAACGGCCTGTTTTTAAGTCTAAGTGTTATTTTTTCAAATTATCGTCATACTTTAAAACCGGGAGACCCGGGACTACGCGGTTAGTTCGTACAAGTTACATTGGTCCCGTGCGAGGTGTTTATGCCTCATACGGGGTCGTTTGGGAGCAGGTTTGGGTTTTCACCGACAAACGACCTGTTTTTAAGTCTAAGTGTTATTTTTGTAAATTATCATCATGTTCTCAAACCGGGAGACCCGGGACTATGTGGTCAGTTCCTACAAGTTACATTGGTCCCGTACAAGGTGTTTGTGCCTCTTACGGGGTCGTTTGGGGGCTGGTTTGGGTTTTCACCCTTTAACGGCCTGTTTTTAAGTCTAAGAGTTATTTTTGCAAATTATCGTCATAATATCAAACCGGGAGACGCGGGACTACGCGGTCAGTTCTTACAAGTTACATTGGTCCAGTGCAAGGTGTTCGTGCCTCCTACGGGGTCGTTTGGGGGTTGGTTTTGGTTTTTACCCTTTAATGGCCTGTTTTTAAGTCGAAGTGTTATTTTTGCAAATTATCATCATACTCTCAAACCGAGAGACCCGAGACTACGCAGTCAGTTCCTACAAGTTACATTGGTCCCGTGCGAGGTGTTCGTGCCTCCTACGGGGTCGTTTGGGAGCAGGTTTGGGTTTTCACCCACAAACGGCCTGTTTTAAAGTCTAAGTGTTATTTTTGCAAATTATCATCATACTCTCAAACTGGGAGACCCGAGACTACGCGGTCCGTTCCTACAAGTTACATTGGTCCCGTGCGAGGTGTTCGTGCCTCCTACGGGGTCATTTGGTGGTTGGTTTGGGTTTTCAGCCTTTAACGGCCTGTTCTTAAGTTTAAGTGTGTTTTTTGTAAATTATCGTCATACTCTCAAACCGAAAGACCCGGGACTACGTGGTCAGTTCCTACAAGTTACATTGGTCCCGTGCGAGGTGTTCGTGCCTCCTACGGGGTCGTTTGGGAGCAGGTTTGGGTTTTCACCCACAAACGTCCTGTTTTAAAGTCTAAGTGTTATTTTTGCAAATTATCTTCATACTCTCAAACTGGGAGACCCGAGACTACGCGGTCAGTTCCTACAAGTTACATTGGTCCCGTACGAGGTGTTCGTGCCTCCTACGGGGGCGTTTGGGGGCAGGTTTGAGTTTTCACCCTTTAACGGCCTATTTTTAAGTCTAAGTGTTATTTTTGCAAATTATCATCATTCTCTCAAATCGGGAGAGCCAGGACTACGCGGTCAGTTCCTACAAGTTACATTGGTCCCGTGCGAGGTGTTCGTGCCTCCTACGGGGTCGTTTGGGGGTTGGTTTGGGTTTTCACCCTTTAACGGCCTGTTTTTAAGTATAAGTATGTTTTTTGCAAATTACCGTCATACTCTCAAATCGGGAGACCCGGGAGTACGCGGTCAGTTCCTACAAGTTACATTGGTCCCGTGCGAGGTGTTCGTGCCTCCTACGGGGTCGTTTGGGGGCTGGTTTGGGTTTTCACCCTTTAATGGCCTGTTTATAAGTCTAAGTGTTATTTTTGCAAATTATCATCATACTCTCAAATCAGGAGACCCTGGACTACGCGGTCAGCTCCTACAAGTTACATTGGTCCCGTGCGAGCTATTCGTGCCTCCTACGGGGTTGTTTGGGTGCTGGTTTGGATTTTCACCCTTTAACGGCCTGTTTTTAAGTCTAAGTGTGTTTTTTTGCAAATTATCGTCATACTCTCAAACCGGGAGACCTGGGACTATGCGGTCAGTTCCTACAAGTTACATTGGTCCCGTGCGAGGTGTTCATGCCTCCTACGGGGTCGTTTGGGGGCTGGTTTGGGTTTTCACCCTTTAACGGCCTGTTTTTAAGTCTAAGTGTTATTTTTGCAAATTATCATCATACACACAAATCGGGAGACCCGGGACTACGCGGTCAGTTCCTACAAGTTACATTGGTCCCGTGCGAGGTGTTCGTGCCTCCTACGGGGTCGTTTGGGAGCTGGTTTGGGTTTTCACCCTTTAACGGCCTGTTTTTAAGTCAAAGTGTTATTTTTATAAATTATCTTCTTACTCTAAAACTGAGAGACCCGAGACTACGCGGTCAGTTATTATAAGTTACATTGGTCCCGTGCGAGGTGTTTGTGCCTCCTACGGGGTCGTTTGGTGGCTTGTTTGGGTTTTCACCCTTTAACGAACTGTTTTTAAGTCAAAGTGTGATTTTTTCAAATTATCCTCATACTTTCAAACTGGGAGACCCGGGACTACGCGGCCAGTTTCTACAAGTTACATTGGTCCCGTGCGAGGTATTCGTGCCTCCTACGGGGTCGTTTGGGAGATGGTTTGTATTTTCACCATTTAACGGCCTGTTTTTAAGTCTAAATGTGTTTTTTTGTAAATTATCGTCATACTCTCAAATCGGGAGACCCGGAACTACGCGGTCAGTTCCTACAAGTTACATTGGTCCTGTACGAGGTGTTCGTGCCTCCTACGGGGTCGTTTGGTTGCCGGTTTGGGTTTTCACCCTTTAACGTCTTGTTTTTAAGTCTAAGTGTGGTTTTTGCAAATTATCGTCATACTCTCAAACCGGGAGACCCGGGACTACGCGATGAGTTCCTAAAAGTTACATTTGTCCCGTGCGAGGTGTTCATGCTTCCTACGGGGTCGTTTGGGGGTTGGTTTGTGTTTTCACCCTTTAACGGCCTGTTTTTAAGTCTAAGTGTTGATTTTTACAAATTGTCATCGTATTCTCAAATCGGGAGACCCGGGACTACACGGTCAGTTCCTACAAGTTACATTGGTCCCATGCGAGGTGTCCGTGCCTCTTACTGGGCCTACTATCTAGTGTGACACCCCGACTAATTAAATACCGGGGAGCTACTCCTTTATTAAATTAAATCAAAATGCCAAGTTGGCTCAGTTAATAGCATCACTGTCGAAACATTTTTATAATTACTAACCACCTAGTATTTAAAAGTAAGATGTCAAATTTTAAATTAAGTCTGATTAACAAGCAGTAAGTGAGATATACAAGAATAACATAACCATACACCATAAAGTCTCAACGAAGTAACCAACAAACATTAATGAGTCCAGAGGAAAAACTCCTCACAACAATCCCACAACTGAAATAAATAAAACAGTGTATCCTGAATTAATTACATGCCAAAAGTCTGAATAACTGATATGAAATATCTCTAAAAGAAATGGGCGACATGCCCTACAAGTGATGGAACTGAATATGGAGTCAAAACCAAAAGAAGCGTCTACAAGCAAGGCCCTGTAACTTCCACAACAGCTACAACTCGTCACCTGAATGGAAATACTATGCATGGTGTCCTTGTGGCTGGGCACCTAAAAGGTTTTTACAAAAAAATAGATTTGAAAGCAAACGGGTCAGAGACCGAAAGTGGAGAGTATTTTAAAAATAGCAAGTGCTTTAATAACATTAAAATAATGAATGCAAAATACATGTTAGGACGTGCACTCACATGAAATTCTCACCTCTCGACTAATTGTGCACTCCTAACGTACCGTACCCATCTAAGCGATATTCGTAACCAACTAAACCGTCATAAGTTCTAACCTTTCTACTCGATTCACAATATAAATTCCCAGCATTAACAATTAAATAGAAGGCTTTACTTAAACTCAGATTCTCAATTGTTAGAAAAACAATTCACAGCAGGTTTTCCCTTTTTATCTTTATCAAGACGTTACTACAATTATTCTCGCAATTAAACATAACAATTCCTTTTCATTTAACCATATATTATTCACATCATAAAAATACAATACAAGCAACCTAAGGCTAAGCTGCGGTGCACACATACTATGCTATCCATCCCGGTACATCACGTACATAAGGATCACGCATTCCGAATCTCTCAAGAATCGTTCTCAGATAACAACAATCACAATCAATGGAGGCGAACACAGTCACATCACATGGGTCACGCACATACCTACGCTCCCACGATCAACAGTCTTATTAACTTCCCAATAAGTCCTTCTCTGACCTATGTCCTCGAGGTACCAATCTAAATCCCCCCGTAGGCACAACAAAGATTAGATGGCCCTAAGCGAACGCAAACCTCCCGTGATAGCAAGTATGGTAGGTATGTCATACACATAAATCATATACTAAGCATTCACACATCTTAGATATCTCATTATTAATAAAGGTATATTCTACATCCTTATACCATTTTTCCAATTTTATACATTTTTAAATCTTCCGATAATATATAATGTAGACTGTTGACACATCTCACGTCATAGTTTCTTGTACTTAAAACCTATCTCAAAGGGGTTACTAAGTCTCCTATTATTCCCACATATAACATCATTATTCTTAAGATCCTTACTTCTGCCCCAAACCTCATTTCATCAAATTATTCGAATTTACTCCTTTAACCCTAATATTATCTCACTCATCGAATTTTATTAGATTTCATAATAATTCCTCAAATTGAATTCTAACGCAGGTACAAATTTTATAACCATACCTACTGGTCTTCCTTAAGTCTAAGGATATTCATAAAATCTCCATTAATAATTTTCTAAGGGTTAACATCATTAAAATTTAACTAGGGAAAATATTTCTCATTCTGGGAAGGTCGATCGATCGACCTTGAACATCGATCGATCGATGGTGGTCGATCGATCGACTGATGAATGTCGATCGATCAATTGCACCAGATAAGTTACAGACTGCTTCGTTTTGCAGTCCTCAAATCGTCCCAAAAATCCATTACAATTCATGAAACTTCATTCTAATGTTATAATATCATCAAATAATCATCCTACAACATTGTTAACGTTCTAAAATTAATTAATCATCACCCAAAGGCCTTATTTAGATCAAAATATCATCAAGAACCCTAGTTTTCTATTTCTTTCAAAATCAACAATAATCCTCTTCTTAAATCCGTTTTTTTGAATTATCAAGGGCTATAGTATGAATTCATAATTCATCCAGAATATGTCTACATGTAAATCCTAACATGGTTTATAGTTTTAATCCTCAAATTCATGGGTTTTTATCAATCTCCCAAAACAATGCAATTTTCATAAATGTCTAAGCATGGAAGAAACATTCGTTGCAAATAACGTAATTAAACCACTTGCCTTGGATTTTTCTCTGAATTTGGCGTTGAATTGATGAAGGTTGCTCTCTCCTTTTCTCCCAAGGTTGAAGGTTGAAGATGGGGTTAGGGTTCTCTCTTTGGGAACTTCTCCTAACTTCTCATGAAACTCCCGTTGCCCTCAACTCAGTTAATTGTTGGTAATGGGTTAGTGGGTTATGAAATTCCCTATTTTAAACTCCCAAAATTCGTTGGTCATAATTCCTAAAATTCCAAAATTACCAAAATACCCTTTTAAGTTGCCGGTATGGCCTAAAAATGCCCCGGGACCCAAACTAAACCCCCGGCTAGTGTTTTCTGACTATTTCGACCCTTCCGGACGCGTTGACGCACTCAAAATGACCATACGATTAATAAAAATTAAATTCATTTTTTAATTAAATTAAATATTTTTCCTGACGCGACTGTCACGCGCGTCCCAACAAAATTTCCCAAATTGCCGTATTTCAGTCTCGCGACAATTTTAATATTTTCAATATTCATATACTGCCATATATACACATTATAATCAAATACCAACTCACATCTCGTTAGTATTTTATCCGGATTAATTCTCAATTAATTCATATTTAATTTAATTAATCCCATAAATAAATATCCATAAAAGTACGGGGTATTACATACTTCCCCCCTAATAACAGAATTTCATCCCGAAATTCGGTTAAGTAAGGCACACCTGGAAAAATTTGGTATCCTCCAGTATTCAGAACAATTATAAAGAAAATCCCAAATCACTAAAACCCTCGCTTCACAATAAGCTTGTTTAACATACTTGATACCTTATCAGAATATTCTTCGATAAATGCACCTCATGTTGTGCTCTTATTAAACAACATTCGAATAGAAATAGCCTATACATCATTAGCCGCTTTATTTTTATTAGTATTGTGAGTTCGCACCTCACTACTAACTCCCGCGTTTATCAAAACTCCAAACTCCCATCCTGGGATGAATCAATAACACATCTGACTACGCTTGTCCATTCCTTGAAATATCCCGACGTTGTGACTTTCACATAAGGGAAAACCACTTCAGCCTGTTGGTGTCACACAAACCTTTGTAAGCACCTTGTCCACCATAAATAGATACGGGTGCTTTTCCCCCAACTCTACCATTAGGTAATATCTCCTCCTCATGACTACAAGATACCTCACTAGTTACACCCGATTTGGAATTGAAAATATCGTAATGAATCCAAAATTTCTTTCATACAATCCATCAGTCGTTAGTCACCTTGCGCCTGCACCTCGGGTTATAGGTGATACAACCCTCAGTTTGAATCGTTATTTCCCACTACTTATTGTCACCCCACCTAAATGTGGATTTCGGGGATTTCATCCCAGTTCTAAATAATACTACGTCGAACCACGTACCGACGTGTTCACTATCTAATAGTGTAAATCATTCAAGTATATAACAATTTGTCTCCTTCTGAACAACATGACTCACGTATTTGAAGGAATTTGTTACCCCTCATGGAATTTACTAACTTGACTCTTCCATCCCTGGAATCATCGGTTGGATACAAAATTAATTGGTTAATCATCTAACACCCAACCGTTCTACTACTTACTACACCCCTTTAAATGCTGACTTTCTTGTAAATGTTCCTTCCCGTTAAGTGATACTTAACGATCCTCTGCTTCTCTTGGCGTATGCCAACGTTTCGACCCTTACACTTTCTCACCTCTTTGTGAAAATCCGGACTCCTTATACCTTATTAACATTCTCACTGTATTTACTCTTGAGTCACCCACAACATTTGATTAGTCGAAACTCTACTCCAAATTGCACATAATAATTAAATATTTGCCTTATCAAGAGATATCCCCTTATTAAATGACTTTCCATTGCTTTTTCACTACATTCGGACGTGCTACACTGATTACATACGCGTATACTCATTAACACCTTCTTTTACGGCGCTAAATCCTATAAGTAATAATTTCACCCAACTATATCCCTTCTTCTGACGATACTACTTTAGTCAACCAGAATATCTACAGCTTTTATAACCCATGCATATGGCGTTACACATCATATACGCTATACGTATTCCAAACTCTTTATTGCTCTAGTATTTCCAACGTGGCCATACCACTCGGGCGTTCTAAATCACCTCGGAATTTAAAATCCTAAATACTTGTTAACCTCAATGCATCCTTCAACCTGCCGAAATAAAACCAAAATTTCCAGTACTTCTTCACCACACCACTGGCTCTACTGACCTTATATCGTAATTTTCCTAACTATTTTCGTAATTATCGAGGGATTCCAAATTATGGACGAATGGTTAAATATCCCCCTACTACCAACCTTAAGCTAGGTTTCATGCGTGGGATGTCTCGCAAAGCGAAATCCAAACAAGGAACCCCCCCGATACACTACTACCTAACCTTGTCGGTCATTGAGATTTATTAAGCCCTCAGTCCATAACACGTACCCCTATGTTCCTGTCTCTTAACAACAAAGTTACATCTCCTTTCTCAATTTAACTTAAACAAGGAACTCTTTCCGAAAGACACTTTTTTTCTTGACATTGATGGTAATCACATTCCATATACACTATGCAATTATACTCGGGGATCTCAAAATCTTGTCCCCAGGTACACAACTATGAGTATAAACTCCCAGATCTCTAAATGGCGATAAAATAATGCACTATACTTATTACGACGTCCTGAGTGTTAATTACAATAACCAGCTAAACCGTTTTGCTAACTAGTAAATAAATTACATACTAATCATATCATTTAAATCTCCGCGCATACTAGGATTAAGTATCCGAGACCATTATGCCTTTGAAATCACAGCAATATTTATATATATACACATATATACAATAGTACAATTTTGAGCCCGGCCCTCTCACAAATGGGGCCTCTCCAGAACCAAAACATTCTACCCCAAGGTAGTAACTTCGATAAACTTGTAATACCAGCACACTATCGGTACAATTATATAAAAACACAATTTGGATAATATCATACTTGTATAATACAACACTAAAACGAGTAATTTCAATCAATCAATCATGTGCTGCTATCAATATACCCATTCATCCTCCGCGGATGACAATAAAAGTAACCCCCACACTATCAGGGAAAATGTTCTTATATATAATAAACTTACTGATATTCTCACTAAACTCGACTCTCAAGTGAAAATACAATTGTAACAAATGTAGTAACTCATTCATGCCACAAATAACATGCATCCTCATCTGAGGATATAACTCATACTTATATTCTAATAATCGTCCCGGCTGCTCAAATGGTTCCTGAACTTACCACACATGTCTGTCCCAAACCGAATATTTCAATAACTGTTGCCCTTGCCAGGCACAATACCTTGATCCCTACTCTTGTATCGGGAAAATTTTTATAACGCACGGGTTTCACTCCCCACAGAAATACCTCTACACATACTCCACTTATCTTTTGTCTCACAAATCATGTTAAGGTGGTCCATCCCCCGGACGTTGGTAGTCTCGACTCAGACGACTACCTCCGTTGTTCCCTTAGTTTTGACGGCCCTAAGGAACACGCTACTAATTTCTACACCTCTCACTGAAATAACCTTTTCCCGGTAGTAATTCAGCTATCTGAATCATTTTAACTGGTTCTCCGTTGGGTCTTCCCATTGTGGTGCTTCACCAACACTGTTTTCCCCAGTCTTACTTTATATAAAGCCTTCGATTCTTGTATCTCCCCACCCGGGGATGTTTACCTCCAAATTAACACTATGCGACAATCACATTTGCTTTAACCGTCCAAGCAGAATTTTGCCAGAAGGACTAGCAATTCTTCTATGTAAATTCTCCCTTTAATATCCCCTTCTCCATTTCACCTACTTCACCCGGTGTAGGGTTCACTAAATAATTTTATTTCTTCTCACAAAGTGACCTCTGTCCGAACCTCTCGTGTGAGTTCAGAATGACATTCGGTTTTCATCCTAAACATCTGATCAAGGAACTTATGGTCAAACCATTCGTGTATGCCTTCTCTCGATGTCACATTCCACTTATAAGTGTGGTGATTGTTTCTCCCCATTGAAACTCCGCTCTCACGAGACAAGAAAAATTTTCCTCAAATTTTCACTCTCGATTGGCCATACTCCGACACAAGTCCAAGCCTTTGGATACATTGCCTTCGTTTGGCTAGCACATGCCGTCTTCGCCTTTCGAGTATTGCTACTGCTGGTTCTCTTCAATGTTACACCTAACTCTTTCTCTCCCATTCCAACCTTGTTGGATGTGTCTAATTTGACCCCATTCCTACTATAGCTGTACCCGAAAGTCTCAAGTCGCGCCTTAGCCTTCTATATCATCCAGGACTTTCGTGCCATAATATCCGTGACTTCAACTACGGTCATCCTTCTTTAAATAAATCAATTAACCTAAATATATATTTGCCTCCTGCTGTTCACCCAACTGTCTTCGCCTGACGTACTACATTGTTCGGCACACGAATACACCCGATCGCAATTCAATTCGCTATCATATACATCATAGCAGGAGAACGAAATTTTACTAAAGGAATCAACAATCCTAAACATAGGGCTCTATATCAAAGAAAGTTACGCTGGAAGCATAATAGGCCGCACAGATCCTAAAGGACACTAGAACCTGATGCTCTGATACCACCTGTGACACCCCGACTAATTAAATAACGGGTAGCTACTCCTTTATTAAATTAAATCAAAATGCCAAGTTGGCTCAGTTAATAGCATCACTGTCGAAACATTTTTATAATTACTAACCACCTAGTATTTAAAAGTAAGATGTCAAATTTTAAATTAAGTCTGATTAACAAGCAGTAAGTGAGATATACAAGAATAACATAACCATACACCATAAAGTCTCAACGAAGTAACCAACAAACATTGATGAGTCCAGAGGAAAAACTCCTCACAACAATCCCACAACTGAAATAAATAAAACAGTGTATCCTGAATTAATTACATGCCAAAAGTCTGAATAACTGATATGAAATGTCTCTAAAAGAAATGGGCGACATGCCTTTACAAGTGATGGAACTGAATATGGAGTCAAAACCAAAAGAAGCGTCTACTAGCAAGGCCCTGTAACTTCCACAACAGCTACAGCTCGTCACCTGAATGGAAATACTATGCATGGTGTCCTTGTGGCTGGGCACCTAAAAGATTTTTACAAAAAAATAGATTTGAAAGCAAACGGGTCAGAGCCCGAAAGTGGAGAGTATTTTAAAGACAGCAAGTGCTTTAATAACATTAAAACAATGAATGCAAAATACATGTTAGGACGTGCACTCACATGAAGTTCTCACCTCTCGACTAAGTGTGCACTCCTAACGTACCGTACCCATCTAAGCGATATTCGTAACCAACTAAACCGTCATAAGTTCTAACCTTTCTACTCGATTCACAATATAAATTCCCAGCATTAACAATTAAATAGAAGGCTTTACTTAAACTCAGATTCTCAATTGTTAGCAAAACAATTCACAACAGGTTTTCCCTTTTTATCTTTATCAAGACGTTACTACAATTATTCTCACAATTAAACATAACAATTCCTTTTCATTTAACCATATATTATTCACATCATAAAAATACAATACAAGCACCCTAAGGCTAAGCTGCGGTGCACACATACTCTGCTATCCATCCCGGTACATCACGTACATAAGGATCACGCATTGCGAATCTCTCAGGAATCGTTCTCAGATAACAACAATCATAATCAATGGAGGCGAACACAGTCACATCACATGGGTCACGCACATACCTACGCTGCCACGATCAACAGTCTTATTAACTTACCAATAAGTCCTTCTCTGACCTATGTCCTCGAGGTACCAATCTAAATCCCCCCGTAGGCACAACAAAGATTAAATGGCCCTAAGCGAACGCAAACCTCCCATGATAGCAAGTATGGTAGGTATGTCATACACATAAATCATGTACTAAGCATTCACACATCTTAGATATCTCATTATTAATAAAGATATATTCTACATCCTTATACCATTATTCCAATTTTATACATTTTTAAATCTTCCGATAATATATAATGTAGACTGTCGACACATCTCACGTCATAGTTTCTTGTACTTAAAACCTATCTCAAAGGTGTTACTAAGTCTCCTATTATTCCCACATATAACATCATTATTCTTAAGATCCTTACTTCTGCCCCAAACCTCATTTCATCAAATTATTCGAATTTACTCCTTTAACCCTAATATTATCTCACTCATCGAATTTTATTAGATTTCATAATAATTCCTCAAATTGAATTCTAACGCAGGTACAAATTTTATAACCATACCTACTGGTCTTCCTTAAGTCTAAGGATATTCATAAAATCTCCATTAATAATTTTCTAAGGGTTAACATCATTAAAATTTAACTAGGGAAAATATTTCTCATTCTGGGAAGGTCGATCGATCGACCTTGAACATCGATCGATCGATGGTGGTCGATCGATCGACTGATGAATGTCGATCGATCGATTGCATTAGATAAGTTACGGACTGCTTCGTTTTGCAGTCCTCAAATCGTCCCAAAAATCCATTACAATTCATGAAACTTCATTCTAACGTTATAATATCATCAAATAATCATCCTACAACATTGCTAACGTTCTAAAACTAATTAATCATCACCCAAAGGCCTTATTTAGATCAAAATATCATCAAGAACCCTAGTTTTCTATTTCTTTCAAAATCAACAATAATCCTCTTCTTGAATCCATTTTTTTGAATTATCAAGGGCTATAGTATGAATTCATAATTCATCCAGAATATGTCTACATGTAAATCCTAACATGGTTTATAGTTTTAATCCTCAAATTCATGGGTTTTTATCAATCTCCCAAAACAATGCAATTTTCATAAATGTCTAAGCATGGAAGAAACATTCGTTGCAAATAACGTAATTAAACCACTTGCCTTGGATTTTTCTCTGAATTTGGCGTTGAATTGATGAAGGCTGCTCTCTCCTTTTCTCCCAAGGTTGAAGGTTGAAGATGGGGTTAGGGTTCTCTCTTTGGGAACTTCTCCTAACTTCTCATGAAACTCCCGTTGCCCTCAACTCAGTTAATTGTTGGTAATGGGTTAGTGGGTTATGAAATTCCCTATTTTAAACTCCCAAAATTCATTGGTCATAATTCCTAAAATTCCAAAATTACCAAAATACCCTTTTAAGTTGCCGGTATGGCCTAAAAATGCCCCGGGACCCAAACTAAATCCCCGGCTAGTATTTTCTTACTATTTCGACCCTTCCGGATGCGTTGGCGCACTCAAAATGACCATACGGTTGATAAAAATGAAATTCACTTTTTAATTAAATTAAATATTTTTCCTGACGCGACTGTCACACGCGTCCCAACAAAATTTCCCAAATTGCCGTATTTCAGTCTCGCGACAATTTTAATATTTTCAATATTCATATACTGCCATATATACACATTATAATCAAATACCAACTCACATCTCGTTAGTATTTTATCCGGATTAATTCTCAATTAATTCATATTTAATTTAGTTAATCCCATAAATAAATATCCATAAAAGTACGGGGTATTACAACTAGGTCCCCAAGTGCAAAACCATTATTTAAATAAATAAAAAGTACTGTTTATATGCATAGGACATGGAAATTAATATTTCATAATTATGTTATACGTTACCTTAATGAATTCTTGATTAAATATAACCTCTGCCTCAAAATCTGGGACTGAATTTCCAACTAGTTGAAGTTCCCCCTCTGCAAAATGATTAGAAAATTCAGCATGAGCACCAAAATAACATACCAATAGTATCTACTAAATCAATCAAATGCAACTTTACTATCCAAGGAGAAAAGCACAACCGATAGATATTGTTTGTCACAAGTGGAATTACTCACCTCCCATACTTTTTCATACTCGATCGATATTCCTTGTGGTTGAACACTATTTTTGTGTTTTCAATGAGAGAAAGATGTTTGGGTGCATGAACTATCGGTCAAAATATTGGAGTCCATTCCACATTGTACACTCGGTTGAACAAATGCATTAAAATATTTTTGTTACAATCGATCTTTATCTGGTTCCCTTGGCAAGTGTCTGCATACTTGAAGATCACTTCCCTACGTCAACACAGGGAAGTGATTACAATTTAAACTATATAAGTTATTTAATTTCAACATAAATATAAAAAAATCAAAGCAAAAACAATCAAAACATAAACATACATAATAATAAGATAATATGATAAACGATTCTTAATACTCGCATTACATAAGTAGACAGTCCTTGAAAATGAAATGACTTTTGTATCCAGATTTCCAGTAGAAGTTTTCACTTGAGAGGAATGAACCTCGACGAGTGGGTGGTACCAATACCAGGGCGTTCGTGCTTGACTGGCTTATACGATATCGAAAACTCAGCCAAATAGTGCCCAATCATTGCAGGATTGATTTCAATCTGATTGAAAGTCTTGCCATTGTAAACACCAACCATGCTTCCAATCATCTTAGGTACAATAATCATATTACGCAGGTGAGTTTTCACAAGTTATGTCTTCTCACCTGGTGGGGCCTCCCATTTATTATTCAAAAAGACCAGTATAACAAAACATTTTCACAGTATTGTCAGAGTATTCAAAAAGATCATTACATATGGGATCATTACATTTGAGCTCCCATATGTAATGATATTTAATTGACATGCGCAAGGGGATTTCCAATTAATAAGTGTGTTCTCCACATGCCTCACCTGGTTGTTTGTTTCCCCATAAGCTTGGACTATTTCTTTAGCATAATTTGTGCTTTTTTATGCAATCAACTGAGGATTGGAGTTAATTATTTAAAACAAAATACATTTATAGCTTTTCGAATCATCCATAAGGTAGCAGTAAAAACAACATACCATGAGAGACCCAACATACCATGCTATATCAGTTATAACATGTTAGATCAGTTATAACTGTTATACCAGTTATACAATTATAACTGTTAGATCAGTTATAACTGTTATATCATTTATCAGTCATACCATCATTTTGTATGCACCAGACATAAGAGATATTACAAACAGACAATAATTTCAGTATACTCAAAGTACAATAATTTCATTCAACAACTAATTTTAGCATACTCAAAAAAATAACTAATAATTTTATTTCAGCAACAATTTGAGCAACATTTAACAACTAAAAATTAACAACTAATTTCAGCAACAATGGCAATTACAACAACTAATTTCAACAATAATTACTAAAAATTTCAGCAATAATTACAGCAAAAATAACAAATAAAAACTATTAAACTTTAAAATTATGAACTAAAAATAATTTCAGATTTAATGAAACAATAACAACTAATGAAATTTATTGGGGAAAAAAACATACTCAGTAACTCAAAAGGAAGGAACAGAGGTGGACTTGTGGTTGTGTGGTCGTCGTTGGCTAGCAACCGCAGCAGGCGCCTAGCATTTGCGAGTGAGATGTGAGACAGTGGAGGTGTGGAGGTGTCATGCCGCCGGTGGTGGATGGTGGATGATAGCCGTTCGTGGATAGAGGTCTGTGGATGATGACAGTTCGTGGATGATGAAGGCGCCAGAGAGTGTGGACTCTTGGAGGAGTCGATAGGCAGCGATGATGAATCGCGGGTAGTTTGGATCGTGGAGGAGGCCGGGTAGCGTGGGGTAAGAGAGAGAGAGAGAGAGAGCAAGAGACTTAGGTTAGAATGATTTGGTCCCTCTTGAAATTTCGGTCCCCTCTTGAAATTATGGTTTTTTTTTTTAATGAAACGTACCCATATTTGGCACGGTTTTAACCTGTGCCAGATTATGCTTAAACCGCTCCAGATTATGGCACGCTTTTAAACCGTGCAATAATCTCCTTGCCTCAGCGTGCCAGATTATCATTTTTGGTGTAGTGAATTGAGTGGTGAAGTTTTTGAGTTTCGAAGTTTTAACAACTCTTGTACCTTCATGAGTGAGTTGTAAAATATCCCACGCTTCTTTAGCGGTCTAACACGTCATAATACTACGGAATTAATCCGGTGTGACAATGCTAAACAAGGCGTTTAAACCACGGAAATTAAAATATGAAAGTTTAAACTCATTCTCAGTCCATCTATCGGTCGGTTTGGGAACACGTTCATTTTCAACTAAATGAGTTGGTGGAGACCACCCGTTAACTACTGATAACCAAACCCTCTCGTCGATAGATTTAAGTGCCGATTTCATACCCACTTTCCAGTACGCGTAATTAGAACCATCGAAAATAGGAAATTTAGAAAATGGGGAAAATTCCATTTTAGCCAAAAATAGTTAAAAGATCTTTAACGAAATAATTTATCGTTTTGGCTCTGATACCAATTTGAAAATCAATTTCCTTTTATAGATAGATATGCGGAAGCGTTAGATGATGGTTCAATTAAACAAATTACCAATTTTAATTATTTTTTCAAAATTAAAATTAAACACAAGTGAAGTAGGATTAATACACACACAATATATAATTTCACTTGAACCATATTAATTAACCCAAGTCCTAGAAAATTTGCCTAAGTCATATTTTGCAATTTTATCAAGTTAAGCCAAACCAATTTTATCAATTAAATTAAATGACTTGAATTAATTAACTAAACATTACCCAAATTTAATTTGCACCAAGTTAAACACGTAGTGATTAAATTAAACCAATTTTATCTTTTTACCTAAGCATGCGTTCTAGGTGATTTTGCAAAAGATAAAATAAACAATTAGTCCACTACGCCGCGATGTACGAGGAAAAACTCACAACGGGAAAAAACCTCGGACGGCCCTAGCCTCAAATCCACTAAGTACAAAATTTACAAATACAAGCAACACTCGACTCGATCCCTCTCAAGCCTCGACACGTCTTCTTGTATCAACCTCTGGCTAGCGAATAACCACGGAGCTCCACCGCGTTCTCGGAATCCACCGATCGTACTTTATATGGTCACCGTCACCCGAACAAGGAGCCTTTGTCCGAGTCGGTAAATCAACGCAAACTTCTTTTTCTGTGAGGGATGTAGAAGCAAACCCAAACTTCTCTTTGAACGAAAGAGATGAACCGGTGCAAAACACTCCAAGCAAAGTATATATATATGGGATCTTGGAAAATATAAACTATGGGTGTAAAACTAAAGTGTATAATCAATTTTCTTGAAAACTTAGACACTTTAAAACATGAACTTTTTCCTTAATCAATTTTTCTCTCAAACTCACTCTTGGAGATAGATGTGTATGAAAAAGTTGAACCAAAAAGGTTGGTTCCAGCACTATTAAGTTTTGTCAAAAGTTAGTGGGGTAAGGAAGTGGGAAACATGGGCAAAAACTGCCAAAAATTTTTCCCGCCTGAAATCTCGTTCGAACGAGATTTTCATTCGAACGAAGTCTCGTTCGAATGAGCCTTTCTAACAAAGTTCCAGTGGCTTAAAAATGAACTCGTTCGAATTCTCGTTCGAATTCTCGTTTGAACATCCATCTCGTTCGAACGACAATTCGAACGCTGTTCCAGTGGCCTATGGGGAAGCTCGTTGGCAGCTTCGTTCGAACGACATTCTCATTCGAATGACAATCTCGTTTGAACGACAATATCGAACGAGAAACCAAAAAGTTGAAAATAAAAAATTTTCCCCAGAATCTTTATATACATTATATAAAAGTTTAATAAAATCTTTATGAAAAATAAACAACAGTTTTTAATTAAACCTACACCCATTATAAACCGTTCCAAGCTCCTATATATATATGTAATGCATTCATACCTTGGGAGCATGGAACCATGTTGATGATGTAGAAACGAGGCACACACAAACTCGGAAATTGATGAAGCTTTATACACTTGGCCGTTACGTCTTCAACAAACACGTCATAGGCTTGAAGGATGATCAATATACTCTATCCTATGACTCAAACGTTTTTGTCCGTAATTGAGCCAAAACAACAAAGGACTCAATTGGAAATTTGTGTCCTTACAATTAAAAATACCAAAAACATTTTTGTTCTCACCTTTTCCAAAAATGTTAAAAATATCTTCTTCCTCCTTTTTTCTCCAAAATAATGAATTTCCCTTTTTCTTTTCTGAAAATAAATTCCAATTTTTCTACTTCTCAGGTCGATCACATACCCTTGGCCTGACTCCCTATTGGCTTCGATCTTTAATCAAACTGACCCAAATTTCTGTCAGTTCCTTTACTTCCTCCGAGTCCGAGACTCACCCGCCTTCTATGGAGAATACTGATCAAGTGCCGAATGTACAGCCGGATTTGTTGACGGTTCTGGCTCAGCTCACTGCCAAAATTGACAACCTTCAAACCGAGGTTCATGAGATGCGAAGAAACCGGATCCCTGTCCTCGAAGATCCTGAGGTCATTTTCCCTCGCGCTATGGGTCCGCTTGCACCTGAGCCTATCTGGGTTCCTGAAGAATACCATCATGCTCCATGTACTCCTCCTGCTAATGGGATGCCACCAGCCCATCTTCCTATTCCAAACATTGCTCAGACCGGGGATAACTTACCCGTAACTGTTGATCCGAAAGAGGAAGAACTGAACAAGGTTAAAGAAGACCTTAAGATGCTAACCAAGAAATTTGACTAAGTCAGAATCTCTGGGAACTACGTGGACTACACCCACATGTCTCCTTATCCTAAATTCAGATTACCAGAAAAATTCAAGATGCCCAATATCGAGAAGTTTGGAGGCAGTGGACCCCCGATCGTTCATCTGCATAGCTATCACCGAGCCATGACCCTCCTAGGGGCTTCCGAAGAAATAATGGCTCAGATGTTCCTGTAGACTTTGAAAGATAGTACCCTCCATTGGTTCCTATCCCTTGAAGAATCCAGAATCCGCAGTTGGGAAGATGTCGCCCGTTAGTTCATGTCATAGTATAAGTATAACGAGGAGCTAGAGGTTACCCACCGTGACTTAGAGCTACTAAAAAACAATCCTGGGGAATCAGTCAGTAACTTCATAGCAAGATGGAGAGAAAAAGCAGCTACCATATCCAATCGGCCTTCCGAAGAAGAACAAGTCAGTATTATGAAGAAAAACTTCCTACCCCATGCCCGAGCAACAATGGGAGGACAATATTACCCTTACTTCCAAGCCATCCGAGAAGCAAGAGTAGAGATCAAAGAAGGTCTTGTCAAGAAAGAAATTGAATCGAAGAAAATCTCGAGACAATTTCCTCCTAGGAAATTTAAAAAGCCTGCTAGTACCGCAGTCTCTACTATCAACAATATCTCTCAGCCTATCGCTTCATGGGCACTAAAAAGTCGCCCAAACCTAATTCGAAAAGAATATAACGAGCTTCACGCTCGTCTCTCCAAAGTCTACCAGGCTCTTTTGAACCCAAACCTGATCAAACCCTTAGAACCTCGCCCATTACCAAATCCGCTTCCAACAAATTTCAAACCTGATGCCCATTGTGACTATCACCGAACTGCTGCCCATGCAATTGACCAATGTTTCCATCTCCAAAACATAATCCAAAGTCTGATTGATCGGGGTATTATCTCCCCACAAGCTAATCCTATACCAAACACTACCCATAATCCACTCCCAAGTCATACAAATGCCATCTTCTTAGAAGAAGACTCAGAACTCGACCTGTTTACCCAAATCATACCAAGTAAATCACCAGTCATACCCATATACTCTCCTAAACCTCTCCAAACATGCCCGTATTTCCTCTTACACCCTACCAACCTTGTCGATCAAACCTAATCACTCCTCACCAGAGCTTGCATCATTGTCCGTACCCGTTCTGGAGGTAAAGACATAGAATTATCAGAAGTGCTAAACCAACTCCTAGAGTTCGGGCTGAAATTTCCCTCCCAAATGACCTCTGACTGTCAAGAAGCTCGAAAATGGGCCCGAGAGTCAGACAACTGGGTAGTGCCAGCTGATGAAGTGAGTCTGGATGACCTAATCTAGATCAAAGAAGATTTTTTTTGATAGACTGGTGATATTTATAGAATATTTGAGTTGCTCGATGCTTTGAAATTACAAGGGCACCTGGTCCCCTCAGTCTCACATTTCCCTGCCGAATGGGAGGAATTATATGAAGATGCCATAGAAGTTGTAGAGTGTATTGACTTTACATGGAAAGACAATATCGTTACCACCGGATGGGGAGATGATTCCGAAGATTCAGATGAAGAGACATATTCAAGAAAGACTAGTCTGATGGCCAACCTATGCGAAATAATATCATTCGAGGAGCTTCTAGGAGAGATCAACCAGGTAGCTGAATAACCCGACATCGATAAAAAAATAGGGTTTTTATTTTTCCCCTCTTCTGTGAACCACATGACCAGGCCGGGGAGACATTACCAGAATCCAAACTTACAAACATCAACAAGCATTAAGGGAAAAGATGATGAGAATCTCACTATGCCAGAAATGACCCTTAAAGAAAGCAAGGTCCTTGATCAACTAAAGAAAAATCAAGCTAACATCACTTTATGGGGACTTTTAATGTCTTCCCAACTGCACCAACATGCCCTAATCAAGCTACTCACATGACCCACAGTTCCTCCCTTAACCACACCAGAAGAAGTAGTGAACCTGGTTGGATCCTTGACCTCTACTCGAATGCTCTTATTTTTTGAGGAGGAGATCCCTAAGACTGGTCCCAACCACAATCATGCTCTCAATATCTCTGTCGAAGTCATGGGGAAAACTGTTCCCCTCTCACTCATCGATAACAGATGAACTCTGAATGTTAGCCCGTTAAGAACCCTGAACTATTTAGGATTGAAAGTGAGCGACCTTGCTCCAACCTCTGTGGCCATGTGTGCCTACGACAACACCCTCTAAGAAGTAATGGAATCTATCAAGCTTGCAATAGGGGCTGGACCTATAAATCCTATTATTAAATTCCAAGTCATCGACATCCCAGCCTATTTCAATTTGTTACTTGGGTGACCGTGGCTCCACAGCATCAAAGGGGTGTCTTCTTCCCTTCATCAGAAATTGAAGTTCTTTTCCAATAGACAGGTTATCACCATCTTGGGAGATAGTGACAACACCGAGAATGCAACCACCAATAATCCGCTACTCAAGATACAACATGAGGTGAGTGATATGCTGCTATTATGCTTTCGGGTCGAATCACTCCTACTCCCAGCAGGGGACGACTTCAAAGACAGGGTTTGTCCAGAATATGATCCTCATGGAAATGTCAATGTAATCCAAATGTTCAAGAGCATGCACTTCATGCTCGAACTGGGGCTAGGTTAAAGACAACAAGGGATAACTGAACCTATTGTGTTGAAGGAGCCCTTTCCTCCCTGTGGCTTGGGCTACCACCCATCAGAAGAAGAACTCAGATTAATCCATCAGCTTCAATTGAAGAGAAAGTTAGAATGCACCAGAACTATCTCGGGAGATTCCCTAAATGGAAGATTCATCAGTAAGGGCAAATATTTCCCCTTTTGTGGCTTCCCTGAACCTTGGTATGACCCTATAGACAAAAGGATGAAACTAGGAATAGAGATCTTTTGTCAAGACAGCTACCCAAGGGTTGAGAGTTCCCAACACTGTGTACAATCACTCACCGAGGAGATCATAATTGATATCGAGGATTCTGAGGAAAGCAATTTTGAGGATTCTTTCAACTTGTAGATACTGGGGCTGGCACTCTGCATGATCCACTCAGGGACTACATCATCTAATCTATCCTACCTCATCAAAGATGCTAATGTACCTCTTCTCAACTGGCATACTGCACCTATGCCACCTTCTGATATTCAACTTAATCCTGATATTTATCACCTTCCCCCTTTAGTTGTTTCCTCTTACTATGATGTAATAGAGACCTCCTTTGATGAGGTTCTCAATGTTATTTTTCCTATCAATGAAATAAACGAAGATTTTGAGTATCTTATTGTGCCTTATATTAATTGTCTTCATTCTAATCAAACTCTTGATGATGACGACTTTGCAAATGAATAATTCTTAACTGATCTAATTAAGGTTAATCATAAATAACATAACCGAATTCAAGTTAATGAAGATGAACCTGTCATTATTAATCTCGATTCTAGTAGCCAAATGCGCGAGATTAGGATATGGGATACCCTTAATGAGCACGAGCGCATACAACTCGAAGAGATACTGAAGGAATTCGTGGATGTATTCGCATGGTCCTAGGATGATATGCTCGACATTGACCCTGAGATAGCACAACATGAGATTCTAACTCTCCCGAAAAGTAAACCAGTCAAACAGAAGCTGCTAAAGCTCCCCACCGAATGGTCACTCAAAGTAAAATAAGAAGTAGTCAAGCAACTGAATGTGGGTTTCATTCGTGTGATCGAATATCCTACATGGCTAGCCAATATCGTACCTGTACCAAAATTAGGAGGAAAGGTCCACATGTATGTCGACTATCAAGACTTGAATAAGGCCTCTCCGAAGGATGATTACCCACTACCCAACATTTATATGATTATGGAAAATACAAACATTCATGCTCTCGAGTCATTCATTGACGGATTTTTTGAATATAACCAGATCAAGATGCAATCTGATCATGAAGAGAAAACCTTATTCATCACCCCTTAAGGAACCTTTTGCTACACTGTTATGCCATTTGGTCTTAAAAATGCTGGGGCTACCTACCAAAGGTTTTCCACAACCATTCTTCATGATCTAATACATAAGGAAGTCAAGTTCTATGTAGATGACATGATTATTAAGTCCAAGACTAGATAAGGTCATGTTTCTACTCTCAAGAAATTCTTTGAACGACTGCGACGGTACCAAATGCAGCTTAACCCACATAAATGTGTCTTCGGCATTACCAAAGGGAAACTCTTAGGATTCATGGTCAGTGAGAAAAGGGATAAAAGTAGATCCTACCAGGATGACATCCATACCTGAGATGCCACCTCCCCGAATGGAGAAAGAAGTCCGAGGATTCCTTGGGAAAATATAGTGCACAAGTCGATTCATTAGCCAATTGAATTCCATCTGTGAACCCATCTTCAAACTCCTTTGAAAGGATTCAACCAAGGTCTGGAATGAAGATTGTCAAGAAGCCTTCAACTAATACCTAACCTGACCTCCAATGCTCATGCCGCCGCAGCCTAGTCTTCCCTTACTCGTATTCCTAATCGTGACCATTACTGCAGTCGGGGCTTTGATAGCCCAATACCTTAAAGAAATCCGCAAGGAGAAATCCATCTACTATGCTAGCCAAAAATTGGTCGGTTACGAGGTCAACTACACCGCTTTGGGAAAAATATCTGTCGCTCTTGTCTGGGTTACCCAAATGTTATGTCACTACATGCTCTCCTTCCCCATCAGAGTCGTATCTCAGATGGATCCCATTAAATACCTACTCGAGAAGACCGTCCTATCCAGCCAAATAGCCCGTTGGTTGATGCTTCTAGCAGAATTTGATATCACCTATGTCACACAGAAAGCCATGAAAGGAAGATCCATCTCTGACTACCTTGCTGACTACCCAATGGAAGAGGCCGATGTCTTGATTTCCAAATTCCCAGACGAGAATATCCTTTATGACTCCCATGAAGATCTTCGATGGCAAATGTTCTTTGACGGTGCTGCCAACAAAAAAAGTATATGGCATTGGGATTCTCCTAATTTCCCCTAATGACTCCTACACTCCTATTACCATCAAATTAGATTTCCCCTGCACTAACAACATGACTGGATATGAGGCATGCATGGTAGGCCTCAAAGTTGTCCTAAAAAAAGGAATTAGATACCTAGATGTCTATGGGGAATCATCTTTCATCATCGGTCAAGTACTCAGGAAATGGAAAGTCAAGGACAAGAAACTCTTACCCTTCCATGCCCACCTTAAAAAACTGGCTTCCCAATTATAAGAAATCACCTTCCACTACCTGCCCCGAGCAAAGAACAACCAGGCTAATGCCCTTGCCACCTTAGACTCCATGATTGACATGCTCGAAAGAATAACTATGGCCCCCTTATCCAAAAATAAGATAAACCAACCCACTGCTACCACATCAAACTCTGCACAAAGGAAAAATCTGAAATAGCCGACTACTGGTACTATGATATTTGGCGCCTCCTAAAACATGATAGACATCCCCAAGGAGCTGACAAAAAAGACCGAGTAACTTTTTGCAGACTAGTCACTCAGTACATTATCTGTGATAAAGCACTGTTTAAGAGAAACTTTGATGGAAGCCATTTGCACTGCATCGCAGGGGCTGATGTTGAAGAGATGATGGAGAAAATCCACAGCGGGGAATGTGGACCCCACTTGAACAGCCATAATCTTGCCAAAAGGATCATCCAATAGGGATACTACTGGACTACCATGGTATAGGACTGCATAGCCTACATGCAAAGATGTCTCAAATGCCAATAGTTCTCCAAGTTACAGCATCTACCTCCGCGAGAATTGTACAACATGAATTCTCCCTTGCCGTTTTACACATAGGGCATCAATATCATAGGTAAAGTTACAACGAAGGCATCCAATGGGCATGAGTTCATCCTATTCTCTATTGACTACTTCACCAAATGGTTCAAAGCCGAGTCATACGTAGTTCTGAATGCCAAGAAAGTGGACAAATTCATCAAGAAAAACATCATCTGTCGATATGGAGTCCCACACGAATTGGTATCAGACAATGGGCTACATTTTTAGGCAGAGGTTACAGAAGTGTTCGATGAGTATGGAATTCAGAGGCATAAATTCTCTCCATACCGACCTCAAACCAACGGAGCAGTTGAAGCAACTAATAAGAATCTCAAAGCCATCATCAACAAGATGACCGAGAGTTGTCGTGACTGGGCTGATAGGATCCCTTACGCCTTCTAGGGATATTGCAAGTTAGTTTGAACCTCTACTGGGGCTACCCCTTATTCTCTAGTCTACAGCATGGAAGTGTCCCTAACCATGGATCTGGAAATACCCCCACTGCGCATCATGCTTGAAAGCAAGGTCAGCGAAGAAGACTGATACCAAAGCCATCTTGACGAGATGACCCTCATAGATGAAAGGAGATTGAAATCTTTATATCACATACAAGGGTACCATCATCGTATAGCACGATCGTTAAATAAGAGAGTCAAGAACCGCGGTGTCTGAGAGGGGGACTTAGCCCTTAAAGAAATAGTAGAGCCTAGCTGGGATCCCAGAGGGAAATTTAATCCCAATTGGAACGTCCCCTATATTATGAAGAAGATCCTGTCGGGAAGCACTGTTGTGCTCAACGACCTCGACGGGGAAGAAATGGTGCATCCAGTCAACCTGGACCGTCTCAAGAAATTCTACCCCAAGTCCGAAATCTCGACGCGCTACGACTCTTCTCGTCTCCTTTATATTCTAAAAAAAACTCTCCATTTCCCTCTACCCAGAATTACGTGGGCCTGATCCTCTAAAAACATTTTCAAAAAATGAATTTTAAAATTTTTCAAAACCCTGAGACGTACGTAGGCAACTCATTCGCTTCACATGAGCTCGACCACATTCTTTTCACAAAATGCTATTCTTTTCTTATTCCCGAGAATGACAGTTCATTTTAACATAAACATGAATAAAATGATTATGTATGCCTTAGCGATTGGTATAGATAATTCAAAATACAAAAGTCATCAAAAGGCACAACTAGATGATTAAAAACTTATTTATTTCATTATCTAAAATTTCCATACAATTACATCGGTCTAAGGAGTTAAACGACTTCCCTGGTACAGATAATAATAAGCCCCACTACTCCTGAAAATCACCCCAATTATTCCCATAAAACACAAAAATAAAACCCATTATAAGAATCTTCGCACCCCCCCAACTTCCATAGGAATCAACACCATCATCACCTGCATCCTAGGCTCTCCAAACCTCCCAGCCTGAGTGGAGTATCGCAGGCGCTCCATGAAGCGATATTCTCGAACCAACTTAGTGTAGGCCATAAAGCCTCCCTCCATAGTGTCAGATATGGCAAACCACCTCTGACCAATCTCCACAGCCAGCATCCTGGCCACTCCATAACCACTTCATGTAGTCCCTAGAGACATGCCAGACTTGCCCAGCTGACGGAGAAGGACGGGTTGACGGACGATGATTCTCCCACAGGGAACCAAGCCGCATGCGCATACACTATGTCAGGTCCTCCACAGGAAAGAAGTTTGGTGTATGTAGTGGCACAATTTTCTCCCAACCATATTGTCGCAGTAGCCGCCAGGGAAAGTAAAAAAAGGTGTCACACCCCACACAATCTGACAGACGGGGTGGCCAGCCACTGTCGCCGAACTACGCTGGGAGTGAACTATATAAACACCATTCTTAGCATGAGACCGATTTGATCCATAAATAAATCAATCCACTTGATAAATAATGGAATCAATCCCAACCGATAATAACAATTGAACGATAAAAATCCATCACATGATAAAACTCCGAATAAATCCAATCCCCAATAATGTTTAAATAAAATCTGAATAATAACGAACTGTGAATAATCCAACTGAAATTCTCTAACAACTTTGGAACTGAATGGCCCAATAAACACCCAAATGAAGTCTCATAATGAAATACGACTGAAAAGAAAGTCTAACTAAATAAAGCAATAAAATGAATAAACTCCAGCTGCACCTCCAAACGATAAACTCCGATAATCCTATGCAGCTTCTCCAAAACTTATCCTGAAAAAGTTAGTCAATGCATGAGGTCAGAGCCCCGAGCATGAATATAAACTACTCCCGTCAAATAGGATCATCGAATTCAGATAGTAGCATTATACGCAATAAATATCACAATAGAATATTTTAATTAAACGAGATTATTAAACGCGATAAATGTAAATCACTAACTACCCGCAGGGATCACCATTTCAAAAGAACACACCAATATGATTTTAAATTCCCAAGTCCCACAGTTTTAGTATCATTCAATTAACCCAACTTTGATTAATGTTCTCACTTTTTATTATGGTGGTCCTCCTGCCCCGAGTGGTAATTTTCACCAAAATGTCACACTTCCCCTTGCCAAAACGCTAGCCGAATCCTTTTAAGCTGTCGATCCCCCGCAATTTGACAAGGCTCCACACATGACACGACATAAAATGCCAGCTGAATCTGGTTAAACTGTCGACCCCCCCAATTTATGTCGCCACCAGTTTTAATACCTGTTTTTATCTTAGGCATTAAATCATAATTTCTCAATTTCATAAATTATAAATTACCTCACCCTTTTTATCGATGTGAGATCCTCAAAATACCCTTTAGTCCCATACCTAAGGGTCCCCTAGTTATTAATACGTCCTACCCTATATGATGAATTTCTAACATAAACCTCAACCTTGTCTCATGCCTAAGCTAGCGTAATGACGATAAAGTATCAAAAATCAGCCTACCTCCGACATAATAAAGTCGTAATAATCTACCCTCATTAGTCCCATACCTAGAAAGCGTAAATCATCAAAATGCCTACCCACTAGTCCCATACCTAGAAGGCATCCTAAAATATAGGGAGAGAAAAAATACCCAACAACCCCTCGTCATAATGGCAATTTAATAATACCAACAAGTCACATAAACAAGCATAATTCACTCAACATATAAATCTATGCACAATAGTCCAATTTAATTAAATCTTAATTTAATTATGACATCGTCATAAACACCCAATTAATCCCATTTAATTATTTTAAATACAATACACCGAGATTTCATCATTAATACATCATATTTCCAATTTCATTATCTCTACACAAATTATGTGAGTTATACGTTCCCAAATTCATTTAATTCGAAACCAAGGTTTTTCTACATGCAACCTACACAAATAAACCCCAAATTCACTCATCAATCATACGTACCCAAGGGTTATGAATATTATTCAGATTAAAAGATTTAATAAAAATAGTCCCATAATTAGTGTTCACTTTCTCTAATTAAGTTACTAATTTCTTTTTAAGAAAACATGTAATTAAGTGTTGAAGCAACACTTAAAACGCATAATATTAGAGGAAAGTAATAGAGTATTTATGACTGAGATTCAGTTCAAGAAAAATTGGTAGCACGGTTGGATTCCTCTCAAAAATTTAAAAAAGAAGTGTTCTTGAACAAACTTGATTAAACCTCAATTAAGCCTTCCAAAACTTATGAAAAAAACTTGATTATGTTGGAGGTTGATGATTATGGTGGAGAGGAAAAACTTTTGGAGGAGTTCTTTGGTGAAAAACTTGGGAAAAAGTGATTATGAGAAGTCCCCCTACGGATTAGAATGGTTAAATACCAATTAAGAATTCTAAACTAACTCAAACTCTCAAAATTAAGAAGCTGATCTGTGCCAAAAACTGACATTTCGATCGATCGACTCCCAGGGTCGATCGATCGATCGAGCAGTTCTGGCAGTAGTTCTCCCACAAAATGCCTATAAGGCAAATATATTAAAAATTCCACTAAAAATCCATTTTAAATCCGACTTCAATTCCGGTTGAAATTTTATTCTTCTAAAATCATAACCAACACATTTATTTAATAAAAATTATTAAATCCAAAAATTAATTTTTTTCAAATATACCAATTAATTAATTAAATTAATTAATAAAAACACGGGGTGTTACAATAGGTCTGCCTAATGCCAACCAGTCTAACGTACTGGTATTCTCCAAGCTCTAGAATGGGCAGCAGCCCCCCCCACCAAGGCACGGATCAACGTAGACCTCGAGCCCCGTGCTCTACAAACCAATTCCCCCAACTCTCAATGTCCAGGCCGATGCTAATGAATTAGCGTGAGAAGAATTTTGGAATCGCTGGTAAGGGGTACTCAAGTGGGACCTCCATACGAAACCTCTCCGACAGCCACATAAACAACATTACAGGGCTACCCCTCAGAAAGTCAGAACGATCCTCCCGCCAGGCATCCAGGCCATTCAAGATCTCCGCCAATATCACCGCCGTAGGATTGCGACAGTACGTCACCTAAGAAACAATAGCAGCTAGTTGGGGGTCCACCAACGTCTCCCCGATCACCAACAGAACTCTTGAAATGATGCCTAGAATGACGGCCCCAGCATATCCAACATCTCCTATGTCTTGTGAATGCACGGACTGAAACACCGTCAGAAGGGAGATCATTCCTCCCACAACTAATAGTTGGGCCGCCGAAGGAAAAATATGAAGAAGACCAGCCAACATTTACCTGGGAGAACGAGAAAACTCAGGCAGAGCCGCATCAATGCTGGGATTTATCCCCAGCATGACATAAAATTCCTCGTAGGTAGGACAAATCTCATCCCACTCGAAGCGGAAGACATGATCCTCAGGATACCAAAACTCGACAGCCGCCATTAGCATGTTCCACTCAATGGGCCGATTGCACCACAGAGAGACTCGCCGCATGTGAAAGGCGTCATAGTCAGCATTGTAAGAACACATTGCTTCCAAGGCTTCGAGGTAGTTAGCAAACTCAATGCTACCAGGGAGATCCATCTTGCAAGACTAAGAGATAATAAGCAAGTAAGAATGTGGAAAAGAAAGAAAGTGAAAGTGTGAGGAGGAAAGACCCATTCACACCCCTACTTATACTTGGAAACTCTCAAGAAAGGACAAGAAACCCTGTAGAAATCAGAGTAAAACTTGCCACACCAAGTACCAAGCAATTGAAGAAAGTGCAATCAAAGCCTTGGATTGATTGGACTGTACTAACATGCCGATAGGCAGGACATGGGTCATGCCGATTGGCAACCCCCTATTTTGGAAAAATCCCCCTTTTCCTCTTTTGTCAAAATAAAAAAAAAACTCATTTTTATCTTAAGGTAATTCCGAATTTCCTTTATACTTTATACTTTTACTAATCTCATTTTCCTTCTCAAATCAATTTTCAAATTCTTTTTACGGTATCAGCAGAAAAGTAAAAAAAACACGTGCATTAATCACTAAACAAAGAAAATTAACAAAAACTTCATTCTTCCATTACACCAAAAACAACAATCTGGCACGGTTTTGAACTGTGCCAGAATCAGGTGTTCCAAAATGGCCAGTTTTTTTGGCACAGCTCAAAAGTGTACCAGATTTGACAAAACTGGAACATTTCTGGTACACTTTAAATCTGTGCCAGAATTTGATATTTCTAGCACACTTTATAACTGTGCCAGATTGAGTACATTTTACTTCTCTTTTGGCACAGTTAAAAATCGTGACAAAAATTGATACACTTTTGGCACGGTTTTGAACTGTTTCAATTTTTTTGGATAAAAAAATTATTTGTAAACAAGAAAATTCACAAATTACTAATCTCGAAAGTTGTTAATAAACTAATGTACATACAAACTTCAAAATATTACAAGTAATAATAGTTCAAGACCAAAAAAATTGGGCAGAGTTTCCTCTATTTTCTGGACATTCTCAAACCTGCTAATATAATACCTGCATAATGTAAAGCCCGCATGCCATAAAATATAACAATAAAATTACAAAATCCCTCAAGGCCATAAAAGCTAACGATAAAACTACAAAAGCCCGCACGACCATAACACAAAAAATAGAATCCCGAATATTAATGACATTAAGTAAGTAATCCCCCTGTTGTAGACCATTGACTTCATGTGTTCCGTGTGGATAAAAGCTAACGACAAAATGTTATCCTGCAAAAAAATAAGATACAAAAGGAGATGATATTAGTAACCGAGTAATTTTTAAAAAAAATCTTATTCAAGCTGAAAATTTGCATATACGAATTAAAATTATTATTGTATTCACAAATCGAAATTCTTGTGACTATGCGGTCAGTTCCTACAAGTTACATTGGACCCGTGCGAGGTGTTCGTGCCTCTTACGGAGCCGTTTGGGGGATTATTTGGGTTTTCACCCTCAAACGGCTTATTTTTAAGCCTAATCTAGATATTTTCAAATTATATTCATATTCTCAAACTCAAAGAACCGTGACTACGCGGTCAGTTCCTACAAGTTACATTGGTCCCATGCGAGGTGTTCGTACCTTTTACAGGGCCGTTTGGGATCTGGTTTGGGTTTTCACCCTTTGACGACTTGTTTTTAAGCCTAATCTAGATATTTTCAAATTATAATCATATTCTCAAGACGGGAGACCCACGACTACACAGTCAGTTCCTACAAGCTACACTGGTCTCGTGCGAGGTGCTCGTGCTTCTTTCGGGGCCGTTTGGGGGCCAGTTTGGGATTTCACCCTCAAACCACTTATTTTTAAGCCTAATCTAGATATTTTCAAATTATCATCATATTCTTAAAGCGGGAGACCAGTGACTACATGGTCAGCCCCTACAAGTTACATTGGTCCCGTGCGAGCTGTTTGCACCTCTTATGGGGCCGCTTGGGAGCTGGTTTGGGTTTTTACCCTTTAACGACTTATTTTTAAGCCTAATCTAGATATTTTGAAATTATCGTCATATTCTCTAACCAAGAGACTCGCGACTACGCGATTAGTTCCTACAAGTTACATTGGTCCCGTGCGAGCTGTTCGTGCCTCTTACGGGGCCGTTTGGGGACTGGTTTGGGTTTTCACCCTTCAATGGCTTGTTTCTAAGATTAATCTATATATTTTCAAATTATTATCATATTCTCAAACTGAGAGGCTCGTGACTACGTGGTAGGTTCCTACGAGTTACATTAGTCCCGTGCGAGGTGTTAGTGTCTCTTACGGGGCCGTTTGGGGGCTGGCTGGGATTTTCACCCTTCAACAACTTTTTTTAAGCATAATCTATATATTTTCAAATTACCATCATATTCTCAAACCGAGAGGCCCGCGACTACATGGTCAGTTCCTATGAGTTACATTGGTCCCGTGCGAGGTGTTAGTGCCTCTTACGGGGCCGTTTGGGGGCTGGTTTCAGTTTTCACCCTTCAACGGCTTCTTTCTAAGTGTAATCTATATATTTTCAAATTATTGTCATATTCTCAAATCGAGAGGTCCGTGACTACGCGGATAGTTCCTACGAGTTACATTGGTCTAGTGCAAGGTGTTAGTTCATCTTACGGGACTGTTTGGGGGTTGGTTTGAGTTTTCATCCTTCGATGGCTTGTTTCTAAGCTTAATCTTTTCAAATTATCATCATATTCTCAAATCGAGAGGCTCGTGACCATGCGGTCAGTTTCTATGAGTTACATTGGTCCCGTGTGAGGTGTTAGTGCCTCTAACGGGTCCCTTTGGTGGCTGGTTTGGGTTTTCACCCTTCAACGACTTATTTTTAAGCCTAGTTTATATATTTTCAAATTATCATCATATTCTCAAACTAAGAGGCCCGTGACTACGCAAACAGTTCCTAAGAGTTACATTGGTCTCGTGCGAGGTGTTAGTGCCTCTTACGGGGCCGTTTGGTGGCTGGTTTGGGCTTTCACCCTTCAATGGCTTGTTTCTAAGTGTAATCTATATATTTGCAAATTATCATCATATTCTCAAACCGAGAGGCCCATGACTACGTGGTCCGTTTCTATGAGTTACATTGGTCTAGTGTGAGGTGTTAGTGCATCTTACGGGGCCGTTTGGGGGATGGTTTGGATTTTCTCCCTCAAGGGTTTGTTTTTAAGCCTAATCTAGATATTTCAAATTATCATCATATTCTCAAACTGGGAGACCCGTGACTACACGGTCAGTTCCTACAAGTTATATTGGTCCCGTACAAGGTGTTTGTGCCTCTTACGGGGCCGTTTGGGTTTTCACTCTTTAACGACTTATTTTTAAGCCTAATCTAGATATTTTCAAATTATCATCATATTCTCAAACTGGGAGACCCGTGACTACGCGATCAGTTCCTAAAAGTTACATTGGTCCCGTGCGAGGTGTTCGGGCCTCTTATGGGGCCGTTTGGTATTGGTTTGGGTTTACACCCTCAATGGCTTGTTTTTTAGCCTAATCTAGATATTTTCAAATTATCGTCATATTATCAAACCGGGAGACCCATAACTACGCGATCAGTTCCTACAAGTTACATTGGTCCCATACGAGGTGTTCGTGCCTCTAACGGGGCCGTTTGGGAGTTGGTTTGGGTTTTCACCCTTTGATGACTTATTTTTAAGCCTAATCTAGATATTTTCAAATTATCATCGTATTCTCAAACCGGGAGACCCACGACTACATAGTCAGTTCTTACAAGCTATAGTGGTCCCGTGCGAGGTGTTAGTGCCTTTTACTGGGTCGTTTGGGGGATGGTTTGAGTTTTCACCCTTCAACGGCTTGTTTCCAAGCCTAATCTATATGTTTTAAAATTATCATCATATTCTCAAATCGAGAGGCCCGCGACTACATGGTCAGTTCCTACGAGTTACATTGGTCCCGTGCGAGGTGCTAGTGCCTCTTACGGGGCCGTTTGGGGGCTGGTTTGTGTCTTCACCCTTCAACGACTTATTTCTAAGTGTAATCTATATATTTTCAAATTATCATCATATTCTCAAACAGAGAGGCCCGTGATTATGCGGTCCATTCCTACGGGTTATATTAGTTTAATGCGAGGTGTTAGTGCATCTTACGGGGCCGTTTGGGGGTTGGTTTGGGTTTTCATCCTTCAATGGCTTGTTTCTAATCTTAATCTATATATTTTCAAATCGAGAGTCCCATGAATAAGTGGATAGTTCTTACGAGTTACATTGGTCCCGTGCGAGGTGTTACTGCCTCTTACGGGGCCGTTTGATGGTCGGTTTGGGTTTTCACCCTTCAATGGCTTGTTTCTATGTGTAATCTATATATTTTCAAATTATCGTCATATTCTCAAATCGAGATGCTCGTGACTACGCAGGCCATTCCTACGAGTTACATTGATCTCGTGCGAGGTGTTAGTGCATCTTACGTGGCCGTTTCGGGGCAAGTTTGGGTTTTTACCCTCCAATGGCTTGTTTCTAACATATAGTTTAGAAAATTTAAATGTTTGAATCTATATGAGTAGAGGCTAGTCAATGAAAGGTGGGCACTAGGTTCTCAATGTAAAAAATATATACATTACACTACATCGTAAAACAAATACTTGAAAATTTGGGTGGGGCACATACCCTGCTCCAACATGGATCAAATTAAGCGACATGGACACAGACACACGCATAAATAGTCTGAATATGTTCCGCAACGTATAGTTCCATATATGGGATTTGCATCTGCCATTAAGCTGCATCGAGCGTTCAATGATGCATGGATACCAGTGTTGGCAATTGTTAAATTCTGCTGCTCCACGACTTCATGTATTTCATACAGTGTATATATATATAACAGATATCTGTTATAATCTGATTATATATGCATACAGATGCGAGAATGCATATATATAGTGTATAAAGTGCATATATAGAAGAAAACAGGTACAACAGTAACAATTCCAGCATGGGATTCAGAATCTGAACAAACAGATAGTGTGAAGACTCAAACTATACATGACGTCTTGAACAAACAGATAGTGTGAACAAACATAATCCAAACAAGCTAAATGCAATCTTTTATAGCCTCTTTTCAACAATCAATATTTCCAATATTAGACATGACCTCTTGACCAAAGACCCGATGAATCCATTACTAAATAACAGAAGATAATTTGCAAGAAAGAAATAAGTGAGAATCATTTTCCAGATGACCTTACAGATAACACATCTATATACATATTTGAATCTAACTTTATTATGATTTGAGATGGTTGGAATATTATTGATCAAAACTTTCTAAAACATAACAAAGAGTTTGGGCGGAACAATGTAATGCCAAATATGAGCAAAGCATAGCATCTTTTGATCATGATCAGTGAAAAATGAATAAGCTTATTTAAATGAAATATCACCTCTTCAACAGGTAGGCCAAATGATTGAATCTATTGTGGGAATATGAGGGAGTGATTGCTATAGAATAAGAGAATATATATGGAGAAAAAGGTTAACACAAGATCTAGGAGTAAACCATTTACTTCTTTGATTAAGTCTGATAAAGGGCAAGGTAAAGATTGTATTGTCCTACTAGTGATAATTTAGCGTAATTGAAATAGAATTTCCAAGACAGTTATCTACCTAAAAAATTAAGATTTCAACCTTTACCAATGATCCATTGATCATTAAACTTAATGTGGACAATTTCAGCTTTGTTGCCTGTCCAAAATGAACTAATCTTGTACAAGTTCATCAATTTTGATTCCAACATTTTGCATAACACGGTTATAGTTCAACAAATTAAAACATTCAAAAGAAAACCCGATGTTATAGGATGTGAATGATCGAATTTAAAAGATCACTTCCGACAACATAATCTGTAAAAGCATAAACACAAGTAATCAAGCAAGACCTCTAACTTACAGGTATATAACTTGTGATTTGTTAATGATCATTGGTAATAATAACTGGAGTAGGAATAGAAAAATGAGTGAAGTCACCAATTTTTGGGAGTCAAAATACCTCAGTCATTAACTGTTAAACAATTCAAACCAATATAGTCTCCCCCCCCCCCCCCCCCCCCAAATGAGGAATTTAAGACAAATCAGTCATGGGCTTAACTACACAAAGAATATCAGGTCTTTGGAATGAACATCTCTATACAAAATGTCCTTTATTATTGCAACCATATAAATTAGAGCAATTCTATTAGAGTAAAAAAAGACTTGAGGCACACATAAGAAGGGAACAAGTAAATAGTTATGGACCTTTGATTTGTTATGGTGAAATAAGGAGCCCTACATTACTAACACATCAATTGAATTAACAAAGTATTGCTCTAAAATTTTCATTTCTTGTAATGATTATGCAATTAAAATATTATTCAATGTAAATAACTCTTATATGCTACCAATATAGATTATGCTTCCATGACTGCATTGCCAAGTGAACATACGATACGATGGCTTTGTATAGATCGAGCTGAAATGGAACTCGAAAAAATTTAATAGAAGGAACCTCATTGATGAAAGATATGGAATACATAAAAATGATTGTGTTGATTCTCAACGAAAACACACTTGAGTGATGCAAAAAGAGAGCCTAAGCATAGGACAACCCTGAGAGCATTTCAACCTCTCATACCATATAGAATAAAATAGAATATGTAAAAGACAATGATTTAATGTGGTTAGGATGTGTGCCTACATCTATTTTGTTAATATCATCTCAAATGACTACAATGAATGCCATACACACACACACACACATACATCAGATCCTAAAGATGATTGTCATCGCATTATCATTCTCTCAGTAGAGGAGAGATACATATAACCAGACATCTGAATTGAATTACAGATAATAGTAAATGCATTAGCTTCATCTTTTAAACTAACTCAAGTCATAAGATTTTCTCATTTCAATTTTTATTTCTAACAATACCATATCTATAAGTTTCTTTATACTTTGTTTCCTATATAACTATGGCTCCCAAAAGAAAAATTAACTTTTTACAGATTACTATAACATCTCGAAACACATGATAGGTCCTTGTAATTGTCTATTATGAAAAAGTTATCTCATTGCCTTCTAATTCTACAAATCCCCCTTTTTCATGTTCTCTTATTCCCCACTCTTTCTCTGAACTATGTGTTTAAGGCTTCTCCTTAGCCCATGAAATTGCTAAACAGCTAGCACATAAAAATTTAATAACAAATGTGTGAAAACTTTATGAATTCACACATGATAATCACAAGAATTCTTATTTCTAAACTAAGATAATGTGATCACACCATGAAAAACCAAACTTTACTAGTTCAGTACATCAAAGTGTTATTTTTTCGAATTTGGTGAAAGCATTAGTAGAAGACACTTCCTGCAAATTAGAAGAACATCAAATAAGTCATCCTGATTCGAGGTTAACTTTAAACTACCAAAACCAAAAAATGTGTACCAGAAGTAACTATAATTTTTAGACATTGTCCAAAAATTATCATGATTTAAAAAAAACAATGTGTAGTAGGAGTAACTATATTTTTTACCTGGTCACCCTGCTATATTGCGCTAACGGGATAAATTTCACATTTATACGATGGTCAAAATGATTTAGTGTTATGGGAATTTAGACTATGGTGACCCAACACTTGTTATGGCCACGTAACCCAGATCAAGTTGGGTTTGCCCATAAAATTCCAAGATGTGGGCACCAGAATTTTGTTGAATGTTTGAAAAAAGCATAGGTCTATGGGGTGTTTCGACCATAACAGCAAATAAGCCAAAAACATAAAAAGGATATAGGAGAAAAAAAAGAAGAAATTACATTCAGTTCCAAGATCCTTCTACCCATTGTAAAACAATATACGAGAAATTACATAAGGTAGACACCAAATACATTAGGTAAACACCAAATACAACATAGTCTATAAAGGAATGATTCGTTAGAGTTATTTTTTAACGCATAGAAATTGATTACCATTATAGTTGTTCTTGGCCAAAACGGCTTGAGGAGTAGCTTCTTTGAACTCATCCGAAGCTGCTATAGATAAAATTACATAAGGTAGACATACCTGGTGATGAACAGATTTAGAAAAATAAATGTATGAATAGATTTAGATAAAGAAAAATGTATGAAGAGATTTGTACACATACCTGGTGAAAGATTTGATAAGAGAAAATTAAGAGGTGAGAGAGAGAGAGAGAGCGTGTGAGAATTGAGAGTGAGGGAGGCAGGAGACCAAGATTAGGTTTTTTTAGGGTTTTTTATATTTTAGTCCAGATTGTCATTAAACCGTGCAAAAATTTGGCACAGTTTTAAACTGTGCCATATTTTTAATATCAAGGTGTGTCAAATTGCTATTTTTAGTGTAGTGTTCATTTGCATATATTTTGCTGTGTTATATTAACATTTTATAGGAAAAAGCAAAAAAATAACGGGACTCTGCCCAAACCCAATTTCTCTATCTTTCTCTCTTCCCCCCTCTCTCTTTCTTCTCTCTTCTCTCTCTCTCTCTCTCTAGGATCCTCCATCCCTATGGGGTCCCCTTTTTCCCCTACGGCGAGACGACATGCCCCCACTTCCAGAGCTCGATCCTTCCCCAGAAGGGGAAGAAGGCACCAAGCAAGAAGGAACCGAAACCGCCTCATGAATATGGGTAGTCGCTGAAGAAATCCAGTCCATGATGTCCTTTAGCCAAGTGGTCAAAACACTGATATGCTGCGAGGAAGAATATAAAAGATCAAATCAGTCAAGCATGAGGAGAGAGAAATAAATCAATGAAATAAAAAAATACATACCGAAAGCCGAAGGACCTCCTCCGTCAGACCCAACTCCTCCGGGTTCATCGCATGAGGGCGATGCTTCAGACGCATGGATCCCCCATCAGCTCGCTGAAGGTTGTAACTAGGGGAATGCAGCCGCACAAAAGAAGGCCCTAGAGTCATCATCGGCGTCGCTAACATAGCCGCACCACCTGCACTATGAGAAGACCCCACCCGCCGATTCGAGCTTGCCCTAGGGAGAGGCATCACATCATAAATGCTAGGGGGCATCAGCCAACTCGTGATGAAGTCTATATAGTTTTACATCACCGCTATGTCAGTGTACAGGGAGTATGGCTCTCCTATCATTACAGCCACCTGGGCATCATTAGATATCTCCCACCCGTGTATCAAGTACATAAGGGGCCTCGTCAGTAGCACAAAAACCTCATCCTCCACAATATAATGGACTAACCTCTCCCCAAGATACCAGGAGTAGCCGAAATCATGCGCCAGTAGGCCCCGCTTTTGTGCATGTCCCCCAGTCACCCCCGTGTGCTGAATAGCCATCCCCCAGGGATAAAAGGTCACCTACAAATCCCCAACAAAAGCAAAGGATACGTATCGATAAAACGACATCAAAGGAAAAGAACAGTCTCAAGGATAAAAGAATGCTTACCCGCTCGCTCGTCAGGCCATTCAAGACTTGATGCACTGCCTCTAGAGAAAGATTCGTCTTCGACTGCCGATTGGACCTCTGCCAATGGAACATCCGACAAAAGTCCCCAACGGAGTCATCCTTCAAAGAAATCAGTTGGTTATTCAACCCAATCACATCGTAGAACCACGTTTGGAAAGAACAAGGATCAACATTCAAGAAATCAAAAGGAAGTGCATGAATGGAAAATGTGAATGCGTAAAGGAAAATGCGCAAAATAAATAATACCTCCAGAAGATACCTTGCCCCAGTAAAAGTTGAACGACAACAATGGCTGAATGCGTCCAAAGAATAGTAAAGGGTTGCCAAATTCAGGCTCCCCTAGTCATAAAGGCGGATATTCGAAAACGTCCTCAGAAATGGCAGAAACCACAAGTGAACAATGTTGCCACTCGTCGCCACCAGAAAACCTCCCAACACCAACAAGATAAATAAGCGGGCCATCTGACACACTTGCTGCCCATCATTCTCGTCAATCCCGCTCCTCAACAAAATCTCCCTCAAAGAAGACAAGCGGAGGGAATCCCCAAAAACCACCCTCTCCATATCACCTAAAGCCACCGTCACTACCTCCGGCGTCACCCGCAGCGTCCTGTCCACCTCAATCTGGGCACCCTCGCAGTCCAGCCCCAGCAGCTGTTTAACATCAATGGGAGTCACTGTCACCTCCCTGAAGCCAAAATGAAGGGCGTGGGTAGTGTCCCACCACCTCTCTCCCAAGGCAAATAGAACCGCAGTGCAACAGGGTGTCTCATCCAAAGTCGACGCTAGCCTCCCAAAACCCGCAGAGGACACCATCCATCGCACCACAGTAGGAAGGTGCTCCCAAAAATCCTTGAGCCCTGTCATACCACGAGCACGAATAGTCAATATGGAGATGTCAAATGGTCAAGAAATAAAGAAAACCCTTGCCAGATTCAGGAAATAACGAAATCTTGTCATGAAAAGAAGAAAGGAATACCAAGAGTCATGCAAGACTTACATAACCACCAAGGTTCACCACCCTTGAAGAGCGATGATGTCAAGGCTCGTGTATAAGAGTCTGATCATCTGCCATAGGCTCAAATGAGTCAAAAGAATTCTCTCTACCCAATGCGAGGGGCACCCTAGCCCTCCGCTCCAACCCTGCCTAGTCACCGGCATTAAGCCATGCCATATAGGTTGCACTGCTTGAGAAGTCAGCCATTTCGGATGTTAAGATGATTTACAGAGGTTTATAGAAGAAGAAAAGAAGTTAGAAAGCTATGAAAAATGGGGAGAGCCCGCCCCCTTTTTATAGGAGACTAAGGGTCATGCCGATAGGTAGTTCCCTCCACCCACCGATCGGCACTGAGCCTTTCACCTGCTCGAGGCACCCCAAAAGTCCATGCCAATGCTGATTGGCACACCCACACCCATGTTGGTGGGCACACCCCTTTAAATTTCGTACCAAACGGCTCAAAAAAATACCAAAAAATTCCGAACAATTCTAAAAAAATTCCTAAAATTGCCAAATTCGTTCTAGCACCATGCTTGCTAAGGAGAAAATTATTTACACCCCCAACAGAATTCCAGAGAATCATTCTCCCTAGTAAATTTACCAAAGGATGCTCCAAATTTTTCCCAGCTATAAAATCCCCGGATCATTCACCATTACCCAGTGGAACCCAAAAACCAATCTTCATCCCCAATGGAATTACTAAATTTCCTAAAGCAAAGTACACCTTTTTTAGGTTAGAATTGACCTCGATCCTCGGTCGTCACCTCTCTTAGGTCAGAATTGACCTTAGTTTTGGATCGTCACCTTAGTTAGGTCATAATTGACTTCGGTCCTTGGTCGTCACCTCTCTTAGGTCAGAATTGATCCCAATCTTGGATCGTCATCTTAGTTAGGTTAGAATTGATCTCGATCCTCGATCATCACCTCTCTTAGGTCAGAATTGACCTCGATCTTGGATCATCACTTTAGTTAGGTTAGAATTGACAACGCTCCTCGATCGTCACCTCTCTTAGGTCAGAATTGACCTCGATCTTGGATCATCACCTTAATTAGGTCAGAATTGACCTTGATACTCGGTCATCACCTCTCTTAGGTCAGAATTGACCTAGATCTTGGATCGTCACCTTAGTCAGGTTAGAATTGATCTCGATCCTCAGTCGTCACCTCTCTTAGGTTAAAATTGACCCCGGTCTTAGAGCGCCACCTTAGTTAGGTAATAATTGACCTCGGTCCTCGATCGTCACCTTTCTTAGGTCAGAATTTATCTCGGTCATGGATCATCACCTTAGTTAGGTCAGAATTGACCTCGATCCTCGATCATCACCTCTCTTAGGTTAGAATTGACCTCGGTCTTGGATCGTCACCTTAGTTAGGTCAGAATTGACCTCAGTCTTTGGTCGTTACCTTAGTTAGGTCAGAATTGACCTCGATCCTCATTTTTCATCTCTTTTAGGTCAAAATTGACCTCGGCCCTTATTTGTCACCTCCTTTCAGGTCAGAATTGACCTCGACCCCCTGAAGCGGTCATCTACATCCCTTAGGTCTGCAGAACTGACTTTCTTCCATCATGTGGTGTATATTCGATGACCATCACTTGTTATAATCTCACTCATCATGGGGATCTATAAACACCACATTCTAGGACCCCCTAAGTCTCTCCTTGGACTTCTAAAACTTCTCCCTTCCACCACAAACCTAGGTTCCACTTTGAGTACCGATCTAGAGACCATTGGGCGCCCCCGGGCCCCATTTGACTTTTGTTAACTCTTTCGTCAGAGTGAAATATCTTTGAATCTTTGAAGGGCTCTGAGTACCCCTTCTAAAGGTCTGACCCGTGTGCAAATCGGCAAAACGGTTAAGACAAATGAACTATTTCACTATCAAAAACTAATTCAGAGGCCATCGGGAGCTCCCGGGCCCCGAATTAACCCCAATCGGCTATACCGTCAGAGCGAAAGATCTTTAAATCTTCAAAGGTCACTGAAACCCCTTTACAACGGTCTGCTCCTTTCTCAAAACAACATAACCGTTCGAACGAACGATCAGTTTTCCCCCAAAAATCGATCCGGAGGCCATTGGGTGCTCCTAGACTCCGTTTGACCAAAGTCAACTCTTCAGATCGAATGATACTGAATGAATCTCTAAAGGTCACTCAATAAACTTTCCAATGATCCACCCCATGAGCGATTCTGACCTACGATGCGGACGAACGATCCTTTTTACTCTGAGAGGTCATTGGGCGCTTCCGGGCTTTGGTTGACCAAGGTCAAGTTTCCAAACCAACCAAAACTCTTTATAATGTCTAAGTAAATCTCCCAACCTTTCCAACGGTCTGCCCTGTGAGCGATTCTGACTGACCAGGCAGACGAACGATTCGTTTGTGTTCGATGAGCTCCCGTCCAAAGGACTGATGTGCGCTTCCAAGCTACATTTGACCAAAAGTCAACTCTCGAACCCGGGAGTGGTCCAAAGGACTCTTAAAGGCCTCTGAAATACGTTTCTAATGGTATTACCCATGCATGATTTGGATAAATGGTTTGTTCTCTACAGTCATTTTTCTAGAAAAGTTTATACGAGACTTCCAGTTGGCAGGTCCTGAACCTTGCCAATCGGCACAGTGTCAAGGGTGACCTACCGATAGGCACCCCTTGGGGTGGGTCGATCGGAACCCCCCTGACCCTATAAATAAGGGCCATGACCTCATTCCCAAGAGGAGAGCAAACCCATCAGCATCACTGATCTCAGCAACATTCTCTCGAAGTCAACAAAGTTCCATATGAGAAATCTCATTCAATCCTAAATACCCATCCTTTTCACACCCAATTTGGAAAATATCCTTCTCTCTCATCAACATCCATCAACATCCAAAGTAGTTCATTCAATATCCAAGCTCAAGCTCCAAAAGAAGGTCCAATTCCTTCTCCCTCTCTTCCAAATCTCTTGTTTTGCATAAATTACTTTAGATTCATAATCTAGTTTCATTCTAGTTCATACATATTAACATCTATGCTTTATTAGTATATTGAACATACTCTATTTTTCATAAAAAAACCAAAAAGAAATAAAAGAGGGTTACACCCGTAAATTTCGAACGGAATTATATACCACACTTTTTTCCAAAACGAGAAACACATTTTCTACACACACACCCCTAATAAAATTCCATTCAAATCTATGGGATAAATCCCACCCCTATTCTATATTCGAACTACGTGGACTTTGATGCCTTTATAGGTTACGTAGGCGTCTCAAGTTAAAATTTGAGACTCGAGTCCAATTTTCTAAATCTTCCAATTTCTATCATTTTCATAACTTCTCAAATCCCTCATTTTCATCACACATATATCATATTCTTGTTCATGTTTCATCCCACACATATTATCATTTCCCAATAACGATCAATATCGTGATGAACGCTCATATTTTATCTTCTACATTCATCATTATTTTGGAATATTCCTATGGATGACCTTACCCTACCTTTTCCATGGTATGGGTCAAACGATTCCAATCTCCATTCTATAAACACATGCATACACTTCACGGGGATAAAAAGGAAAATATAAGCATTTGCCCATGAGAGACCGAAAGGGCGGGATGGGTGCTTAACACCTTCCCATTCCATAACTTAGCCCCCAGACCTCCGATCTATTGGTTTCTCATGAATCAGTTTTATCCTTGATGTCGCTCTCTTGAAGTGGCAACATATTCTTTTGCCTGTTTTGACCAAAATGGGCTGGCGACTCTATCTCTTCACATTCACCCCACACCGACAATGGCCGAAGCCCCCTTTTCGAAGAGAAGGGTGCGAGACTGTGACACAGTTTCTTCCTCGGGGGATCCTTTTTCTCCTTTCCCCCAGAGCGAACGTCGCACCGACTGGGATGGACACAGTATCCATATCCGTTTCTTCGGATAAATATCCATTAAATTTGGACTTAGATACCAGACGAATTCAGATTTTCGAATATCAATTTACACCCTTAGTTGCTGCTTTATATTATTTTACATCAGCTTTTTAAACATGGTATAATCCCCACCATTTTGGATGTTCTTCTGTAGCACCATAGTAAGTCAATTGTTGATCTTTTCCTTTATTTTTTATTTATTAAAACATTATGGGATAACTATTTTGTTGTTGACATTTTTCATACGGTATATGATTATAGTACTTGGGACATTTGTGTATAAAATTAAGAATAAGATACAAAAATTGGTATATGGGCATTCGTAACATAGTTTATTAAATTTGGATGACACTCCCACTCTAAAACCGCGATCTAGCGATTTACATCAGCAATCAACATACGTTCGTAAATCCAAATTTTTGAGTGTGTGCTCCTGTGTTTGGGTGGTTAATTAGTGGTGGTTTGGTGTTAAGGATTTGGTTTGGGGTTTGAGAAGGAGGTGGGTTTGTTGGTGAATTTTTAGGAAGGTTAGTGGGATCATGGTGATGATTTATGTTATGTTTCAGCAGGTTAGCTCTAATCTACTTTGGATTGGTTCTATGTGTTGAGTGGTTCCACACTTGTACAATTACCTCATAACTTGAGTTATGAACTTCCACATCTTGATAAGATGTTCAAAATAATTTTGTAGACAAAATGGCTTGGCAAACAAAAACCATACACAAACAATACCCATGGATGTAGCCTAATGATACCTTTGACTTGATCGTCATTGATAGATAAAATATAGTTGTATCATTTCTTCGAACTCAAAACTATTGAAAAATATATGTATATATTATTTAAACTAATATATAATAAAAAAATAATTAATTACTAACCTCTTTGGCGCCATTCCCATATTTATAATATTCTAAAAATTGGCAGATTAACGATCTCGCATCACTCCCCATATTTTGACTTGGTATGGACATCGATTTATTTTGAAAATATCGGCAAGGTAAATACTTTTTCCAAAAATTATTTGATTGTTTCATGGTCTTTTTTATAAGAACTCTTTAAATTGGGCTTGTAATAGAACATAAATTTAATTTTGTAAGTTCGTTTTATTCTCTCAACACAACTATTTATTAGACTGGTGTAAAGTTTAACTAAAGTGAGTTTTTTCAGGTGCAAGAACACAAATAAAACTATGTAATTGTTTTGATTTAACTATTTTTGCAGTTGTTTTAAGTTTTCAATATGATGATGTTGAGGGTAAATATAGATTTTTCATTTTGCAAATAGGATAAATTTAGTTAATATCCTAATATTGTGGTCTTTGTAGGATGTTATTGTAATTTAAAGGTGTGATTGGGAGTACTGGGTCCCTGCACTCTAATTAGAATTAGAGTCGATGTATTTTTATATTTCCCTTTAAATTGTTAAGTTACAATATTAGATGATGAATCTTGATTTCCCTTTTAATTAGTATTTTATTTTTAAATGACTTATTTGAGTCATTTTGTATAGTATTACGCTGAATTCTCTATGAACACATCTAAATCTTTGGTTTCCCTGCATGTGAATTTATTGTGAATGTTCAATTGATCAACAAACCTTTAGATATTTGTGGCTTTACGTAAGTCATTTCATTTTGTAATTTGTATCTTTTGTTAAGTTTGCAAAAAGTGCAAAATATTTCAATAGTGCCAATTAGAAAAATTCTACTTATGATGCAATTTTTTTAACTACGGTGCAATAATATAATTTTTTGAAAACACGCATATTATAAGGATAAATTTTTAATAGAGTCAATTTGTATGTATTTTGGCTTATTCCGTGATTGGACAAAATCTTGTGTCATAGGTTAGGTCTTGAGTGTGTTATACTTTTTGGCCTATTCCACATTTGATTGTAGACGTAGCGGCCAAGATATCATGTTCACATCATTGTGCAAAGTTTCGTGCATTATTTTCGTCTTCATGTTCCAAGGATCTCACATCCATGAATGCGTATATTTTTTTATCCTTGGATATTTAATAATTGGGTGTTGATTTTTCTAAAATGTTTTAAATTGTTTTTAGAAAATTTTCCAAGACGTTCGAATGATTTTACTATGTTCGTTCGAATGGGAAAAAACATCTCGTTAGAACCCGATCCAACGAACTTCAAACAAGGAAATTTTGGCCAACCCTAATTTCTCATTGGAAGTTTTGTTAGAAAGGCATTTGAACGAGAATATATGCTTCATTCGAGCGAGCCTACTGACTTCGTTCGAACGAACCACCAAGCCTTTTGTATTTTTAGGGGTTCTTCATGTGGATCTTTTGCCTAATTGTTTTTCTATCCTCTTAGTCGCAGTACGATTTTGAAATTAAAGATAAGAGTAATGGTGTTTCAATTTTATGTGAGTAATTAAAGAAAAATAAGACATAACAAACTTTATTAAATTATCCAACTTAAGAAACTACATCCAAAAAACATAATTAGTACATAACTTCATAGACTGATTGGAAATAAAATAGTGATAAGAACCAAACTAAATATAAAAAATTGTATTTGTAGCATAATTTTGCAAGTATGCTACATTGCATCAATATAAAAAATGCTATAACTTTAATCCATTCATAATAATGGTAAATAAGACAGATTTAAAAAAAATTACTCTCATAATTTTAACAAATAATTATAACAAAAGTAGGCTAAATAAGAATGTAAAATAATGGTAGGTAAAAAAACACTAATACCCAAATCATAGACTAATTCCACAAACCATTAGTATCGATATTTTTACCTTTAGAGTGCATTTATTATTACTTTATTATGTTTTGAAGATTTCAACATAATTTATTTTACGCAATGAATATCACTTCTTTATTTTAGATCATATTCAAGTAAACTTTTATATTTCTTAACTTTGGGACTATGTGCTATAAAAGTAAAATCTATTAGTTCCTTATAATTCAGACCAGAGGCTAAATTATGTTTTTAAATGCTCTATACTCTAGTGAAGTTGTTAGATGTAAAGATCAAAAGCGCCATCGGGAAGAGATGGTTTCACGCTCTATAACACTTTTAATGCACTTGGAAAGACACGGTGTGAAGGCAAGAGGTGGAAAGTTAAGTTCAAGTTGGGGATATAAATGAACAGATTAAAACCATCCCGATCGAAGAAATTTAGAAAGAGAAAATCAAGATATATCTGCCCTTAATAAAATAATACATATAAATCGGTTTAACTTTGAGAAATAGTAGTATTGTAGTAACATGTTGAGAAATAGTTAGCACTTAAAAGAGTTGGATGCTTAAAATTATTTATTAGTGGTCCCTAGAACAGATGGAGTGTCACACAAGAATATCTAATTTTGTAAAAATTTAAATTCATAAACGATTAAAATTAAAAACAACAATTCTATTATCCCTACAATCAATAAAATTTAGTGTAATGCTAGAATCCACGTTAATTAAAGTTGAATAAGTTGCTTGGAAGCCGCCTCTCGAAAAACGGGGGTAAGGTTTGCCTACATCTACCTCTCCTAGACCTGCTAAAGTGGGAGCATTGTGCATTTGTTACGACCAATTTTTTAGTCACTTTGTAAAACTACACCTCACAACATAATCTGATTACTTATATAAGTATTGGCAATTTCAAGGGTCAAAGTTGTATAAGCAAAAAAGTAGGGGGACCAAAGTAAAGTATTAGGGTGAAACTTCTAATAACCCATATAGTGTAGGCCTAAGTATATCATATAGGTCAAATGAGTTGACTTAGTTATAGATAATATAGTGATATATAAAAAAGTTAAGATAATTAGCATCGAATAATATTATTAAGATGCTCCAGCTTCCATTCACCTATAGGATGGATGTATATGTATTTATGTAAGAACTTTGTATTATCTAATGCTAAGTTTTTCTTTTGATACATACATATTGGATGCTTGCTGAATTTTCATATAAAAAGCCCAACCGCCCCTCTAGGATTTGCACACACACACACACACTAGGAGTTAAAATCCAAATTCCCCTTATTTTTTCTAAACAAATTATATACATTTTATTGAGACATTTAAGCTAAAAAAATTAGACAACTGAGTTTTAGAAAAAGACATAAGAAGATTTAAATTGAAAATCTTAGCTACTTAGAATCGATACAGTTCATATTGACGACATTCATTAATTGAAACAGTGTATGGATGTTCTAGCCTCACAGTAGTTCTGAAGTTGGGATTTTGATATAATTTGTGGTGGTGATTTCATTGGTGGTTGTTGTCACTGTTGAGATTGAACCTTTGATGGATATTGGGTCGACAATCCTAGAGTATCAATATTGGCATCATAGGAAACTTACAAAAAAAGTTATATGTGCATAACCAGTAAATTCTTCAAATAATGTTTTTAATTTGGGAAGAATTTAAGATGACGAAATGAATAAGTAGGTACCGATAGTTCACCTCTCTAGTGTCTGAAGATGTATCTCATGGAGATTAGGTGAGAGCTCCCATATTATGCATATGAGAGTCTAAAAAATCTCGCATTTGAGCTGTCATTCGATCATTCATTCGAGATTCCATAGCTGATAACTTCGATTGCATTTGTGCTTCCATTTGAATTTTAATTCCAACTTGTTTCCTTTCATTCACATCTTACATCGCACGTAGCACCCTCTCATCTTGCATATAACCAGGAAAATAGATCTGATGGAAGAAGAACCCATTTTATACCCATGTAACGAGCAAAAATACTTAATTCATATTATTTATAGTTATACCTTGACATGAGTCCATGCATCATTCTTGAACTCTTCATCTACGTGTCTCGAATTGCGATAAGTCAATGGTAGTAGAATCCCATTTCATGCCAAAACTCCTAGATTTGAAGCAAGTTTAGTTGCAAAATTCTAATTGGGTTGGCCTAATTCATTCACATCAGTTTGTAAACTTCTCTTACCTCCACCCCAACCACTGTGCATAAACATAGGGTCGAGTTCTTACCTGTCCCTCTGAGCTGAGATCTAAGTTTTCAATAGGCATTCATTAAAAACATCAATACAAAATAATAATAGTAGTGTGAGTACTACTAACACTGCTATTATTATTGGCTATTATCAGACAATGGATCACTCAATGGTCTAGTAGTAGCAATGTGAGTAGCTTGCCAGTTAGGTCGAGGCTCACCCATGATATCATTTGCATCAGCCTCCTTTTTTCGATCGGGACTAGGCATAACTGCTATATGGTGTTCAGTTCGACGTCCATGGATTTCCATATTAGTCTATAATGTTACACAACCCTCAACGTGATGAGCAAAATAAAGCATCAATAATACACAAATAAATACAAAAGGAAAATTGATAACCAATCATTAAATTTGCTAAAATAATACTTGGTTGAACATGAAATGAAACAATATAATATGTTATTCATTAGCTTACTAACACTAAAATAAAAACATAATAAAATTCAAGAGAAAAATAACTGTCTAATAAAGCGTACCCCTTAAAGCTCTCAGTTGTATTCTAATCAACCTACATACTAACCTCATCATCCTCGTGATTATTCTTACGTTTCCTTATCAACAAGATTTTTGGAAACATCGTGTCTTACTCAACTAGCCTTTCCATCATGTGTGAATGTCATATTATCTAAATTTTTCGCGCTCCATAACTTTATTTGATTTAATATGATGTATTAGGTTGTACATTATTGCCTTAGCTTATAAAAAACATCTCTAGGCTTTGTTCAATATTTCTCCTCTTTATCTCACACATAAAAGACTTGGTTTACTTGAGATGCTAAGATGAAAGGTTCATCTGCTATTTCCTATTTTGTATATAACAAATGGTTGAAGTTTATAAGGGTGAATCCAAAATCATCTCGTTCGATGAGACATCTACTATGATCAACCCAATCACATTTTAACAACACAGACTTGTAAGCTTTAGAATAATCCAACTCAATGATGTCTATTGAAACCCCATAGAAATTAACATCTCTATATTCATGATTTCTATCTCTCGCACTTGCATAACTTTCAGTCAGTGCCTTTAACATAACTCCACTATTTTGCGTCGTTCTTTTCCTCTCATGAGACTTTGTATGATACCTAACGCCATTAATAATACACTATGAAAATCTCTTTGAGTTTTTTAATGGACCCCTAGCCAATGTCCTGATTTCTTCGAATATCTTTATATTAGGTTCCTTAAGCAACTTGTGAACCTACTCATTGAGAATAAATGATAACACTACACAATATGCGTATGTATAATATAATCAAATGTATAATACTGTTTTCAATATGTGTATTACTTACATGATCTCTAAACCATAAATGAAATGTTATTGTGAATGAGGTCCACATCATGTAACTTGAGACGTGAATTACTCCTAATTGACGCACGGTGAATCCAACATTCAAATGTGTCATTACACTGTATTTTATGTTGCTAAAAAATGGGGTAACTTAATTCAAGAAGATACTCAGTTGAAAAATGGAGCAATTACTTCTATGTTGATGATAACATGCTAATGTGCTTGTGCATATGTAATGTTATCAAGCACAAACCCCTCCGATTTACCCAATTTGTGACCACTGATTTGATCAAGAGAACTGGAATTACCATCTTCGTTCGTCACTGGTCGCTTAGACTTTGTTTCAACATCATGAAAGTACCTTGAGCAAAATGTCAAGCATTCTTCTACCCAATATCCTTATGGAATTGAACCTTATGGATGACTTTGGGTCTTCATGTAATTCTTTAGTGTGAACAAGTATTCATTAAGAGGATATTTCAATTAGATATGAAAAAATACTCCACTAAAATTAAAACAATTAATATTGCAAGAATACAACACCTTTCAATAACGTACATTGACTGGTACTGTGATGGTCCTCTAATATTTTCCTCTTTCGCTAAATGGATAACTAAATACTCCTTGACGTTAAAAATGAAGGCGAAAAGATCCTCTTAAGATGGCATAATGTGAACTCAATGCGAGACTGGACATGATCTAGATCACTTACATTCATCACTTTTGAGTACATACTCCTGAAAAAGTTACTCAAATCAATGGTTTTAGCACGTTATTAGGCAACACATTTCTTAAAGCAATAGGAAGTAGGTCTTGAATTAAGATATGGTTTTCATGACTCTTGAGTCCTGATATATTAGCTGTTTAGGATTAACACACCGTGATGACCCATATAATAATGCTTGCCTCAATTATATATCCATTAAGAGCGAGTGTATTTATGACAACAAGGACATGCCAATTTACCCTCTTTACCCCATCCCGACAAATTTGCATATACAGGAAAATCATCAGTCGTCCATAGCAACAACACACATAATTTAAACATCTGATTTTTGGATCCATCATAAGTGTTAAACCCAACCCATAATTCCTTTCTCTCGCCAATCAAAGGGCATAAATAAATATCAATGTCACTACAAGTACCTATTGTACCTGAATAATTATAGAAAATATCATATATGAATGTTTCATACACAACCAAGGGTATAAGTTTAATGGCATCAAAACTACAAGCCACGTGCTATGGGAAATACTCATGCTCCTGAATGGGATGAAACCATCACGTGGTAAATCAAGCCTGACATTACGTGGTTCTTTACCAAATTTTGGATATATCTCATAAAATATTTTCTAAGAAAGAGAATCGACTGGATGGATGACATTTCCATCATCAATGCGCTCCTCGGCATGCCATCTCTTTTCTGATGCTGTCTTGGATGACATAAATAGCCTTTGAAGTCTTGGTATTAAAGGGAATTATTTTACTACATTCGTAGGAATTTTTGGATCTATAGTAACATCATCATCTAACTAACCCTTTAACTGTTTATATCTTGGGTTATGACACTTTGGACATTCTCTCGCATATTCTATCTCTTTTCAGTACAACATGCAATCATTAGGGCATGCATGTATCTTCTTGTAATCTAACCTTATGTTTATAATCAACTTTCGAGCTTCGTAAAAAGACTTTGGCAGTGTCTCACCTTCGGGGAATTCATCTTTCAATAACTCAAGAAGCATTGTAAAGGTTTTGTCACTCCACCCACCTAAACACTTTATATGCAATAATCGGACAAGAAACGAGAGTGTTGAATACTTCTTATAATTTGGATACAACTTTCGCTTAGCCTCTTTTATCAAATAAAATAATCTCTTCATTTTGTCATTTGGACTCTCTAACTCTTGATGCTCCTCACCACTATCCATAAAGTGTTGTGGGTTTAATGGAGGAATTCCAAAGGCATTATGTATCATCTCTTGCATTTCATCACTAAAATATATTCAGAATCATGAGCCGAAGATGAGGAAGATTCCCCTTGAAAAGTCCAACATGGGTAGCTCTTTAAGAAACAATTTAGTATTATATGTTCTACCACATCATATTTCTTCACAAATATCATGTTGCAGAATTTCTTACACGAACATAATATATTTTTAGCATTCGGTCTATTATCAGAGGCAAACTTAACAAATGTTTCTACCCCTTTATCGTATAAAGGACGACCTTTATGTTTTATACTAATCTAGCTTTTATTCATCAATACAGTCAACTTAAATAGACATCATTAGTAATAAAAAAAAGTTACAGTAGAAAAATAATGCTAAGGTAATACAACATCATAAAAAAGAGTCTAAAACATAGGGCATAACAAAGGATAATATCCCCCCCCTCCCAAACAAAAATATCAACCATCCTTGTGGAAACATTAAGGGGGGTGCTTAACTTAACTTCCATAGAACTATAAAATGTAAGACACAACTTCGAACTTCATACATACAAATTACAATGATAAAGACCTCAATTTAAAACTGCAACACATATGTGAAAAGGAACCACATATGAAAACTTCATACATACTTACTGCAACACATATGTTTAGTAACGTTGTGTATTAAAACTTATATATCTTTTCGTATACTTACTGGAATTGAGAAATTCCAATTGAAGATGAAATTATACTCACATATTAATAGCATATCCAAAAATTAGAATTAAACTCCTTGTAGTTAGGCCTTAGTGATGGTTGTAAGTTGGTATGTAGTTGTTGTTTGCATAAATGTGTTTAGATACACCCTGAGTTGATAAAGCTTTTGAAATAGAAAATGAACTCTAAACATTATGAAACTTTAATTTTGTGTTATTCAGTATGTTTGTGGAAAATGGAAAGAAAATCATAAAGAGTTATGATGTAGAAAAACTATGAAAATTCTTGGAAGTTGATTGCATAGTAGAGAAGCTTATATGGCATATTTACTATGTTATAAAGAAATGGGCCTATCTTGCTCTGGGAAACTTGAAATGATGATTCGTCTTTTGTATTGGAAACCTAATATGATAAGGATTGAATTACCAAGAAGAAATTAAAGCATGCTGGGTCTATGATTTGGATATGTTAAATATCTTAACATAAATTTAGATGGAACTTCATTTATGATAAATGATTTGAATGGGATTATGTGATGCTTATGAATTGGGTTACATTTAAGTTATTATTTGGATTATTAATATTCTTATGATGATACTAATATTATAATAATGATAGGAAGGGAAGGGGAACTGGTTAAACCAGTTCCAGACAAAGGTTGCCAAGGTGAGTGTACTTATGATCGTTTCATATGTATAGATATGAAAATGATATGACGGATTTGAATATACCTTTAAGAGAGGATTTGTTTGAATACTTCGGTATTCAGGATTTGTTTGGATATTTAAATACTTAGATGGTTTCTTCAAGGAGTTTATTGAATTCTCTAATAATAACAGTTACCCAGCCAACATACAGACTGTTCCTTATGAAGCATTCTATAGGAGACCATGTCGCTCTCTTTAATGATAGAATCAATTTGGAGAAAATTGTATCTTTGGACTTGAAATAGTAAAAGAAACCACCTAAAACATACGCCTAATTAAAGAAAGATTGTAGGAAACCCAAAATAGATAGAAGAGTTATCCAGATCACCGAAGGAAACCCTTGGAATTTTAAGTTAAGGATCAAGTATTTCTAAAACTATCACAAAAAAGGGGATCATACGATTCAGAAGAAAAGGAATAGTTGCGCCACAATATGTGGGACCCTTTGAAATCATAGAACGAATAGGGCTAGTAGCCAATTATTTAGATTTACACGATGAATTATAAAAAATACACGACGTATTTCATGCATCATAATTATGAAAATACGTATCAGACCCAATACATATCATCACCTGAAAAGGAATATTCGTACAATCCAATCATGACTTTGAAGAAAAGCCCATAAGGATATTAGACTTTCAGGACAAGGTTCTTCATAACAAAACCATTTGGTTAGTCAAGGTCTTTGGCAGTACCATGGGGCCTGAGAAGCCACCTCGTAAACTAAGGACGCAGTGAAACAATGTTATCCTGAACTCTTTAAAGATAATTTATAGGACAATTTTTTTTTTCTAGGAAGATTTTAATAACCGGAACATACAATTAGATTACGACCTCGTTAGTTTACTTATATATATAAGACCCAAGATTACCCACTAATAACAAATTATAAATATTCTGTACCAACACACGAACGATTAAAAGTAATAATTTTATTTAATACCCAACTATATACCAAGGAAATCACAAATTACTTAGAAGGCCTTTAAGTCACAATAATTCCAAAAAGTGCCCCTGGAATTTAAAAAACCTTGTTTAAACCTATAAACCAATCCCAAACCCAAATTTATTTACACACACAACCTACAAACATAAAAAATACTACAAATACCCTGATATACCTTTACAAGTTTGTAAAATTTATTTTTAGGCCCTAAAACTTTTAAAAATGAATAAAAAGGACTATGTACATGACCTAAACTACTTCGGGACTTAATACTTTAACAAAACTTATTACACAACCCCCCCTCGCTAATTTGTAGGACACCTAGGCAGCCACCTAGACCTTAGCACATGGAAATATATATGAAACCACTTGGTACCCATTTTCTCATAACTTAAACTCTTCCAATAACCTACTAAAATTCACCTCTAAAGCAACCAATCAACTCCCCATCTTCAACACTATAAAAGGCTCTTATTACCATCGTAAAAACGTACATGTTTATCATTCAAAAATCAAGCTCAAAATTTGGAAGTTTTGGTATCTTAACAATTTATGTATTAAGATTAGTTTGTTTGATTCCATTATGTTTAGGTACTAATCTAGGATCATTTTTAGCATTTTTATATAATTATTAATGTTAGTTTGGTACTGAATTGGATAAAAAGCCAAAAAACTCTATTAAAGCTTGAGCTTGAATGGTGTATTATGTGTTCCTAACCTTGAATCAATTTCAAGGTGGGAAAGTTTGATCTTTGATTACAATGAACCTAGGTGCAATGATCAATTTGAGTATAATATAGTCTAGATACTCGAAATCGTAAAGTTTTATTTATGGATTGAAAAGTTTTAGAGCCAAAATTCCCTTTCCAAACTATGAATTAAGACCTTAAATCAAAACGATTTTGTTCTAAAAACACCTAGAAACAACATCACGTATATGCTATAGCTCGACTTTACCCAGGAAACCATGAATATCAAGTCAAAATTTTGAACTTTTTACAGAAACTGGAGATGAGGCTGTAGACAACCTCAATCCATGGAAGTTATATATTTGGATTCCTATTTACTCAGATGTCAAAGTTTAAAATCCTAAAGTCAAAACGTCGAGAGGTTTCAGATGAAGTGCTGGACAAGCATGCAAGTGAAGTCAACAGAAGCATGTAAGAAGTTTAACTCCGCGTGTGAGGGCACCTGATAAATAAAAAAATTCTGAAATGTTTTCAAAAATTTTATTTTAGTTTTCTTGTCAAAATGGTATATTATATCACACTGTTTGGTCAACTAGAAACCATTTTCGTAAAAACCTTCGACATGGGATTTAAAAAACCTAAAGTTATTTTGCACATATATGAATTTTGACCCTAAACTTCTTATATAGGTTTCTAATGATATTAGGGACAAAAAAGTCTATTACACCCAATTTCAAATATGCTTAGAAACCTAACTAATTAAGAGAAATAGAAAATTACAAATTAAACCCTAAAGTGATTTTTATTTTATTTTTTATTTTTTTAGGCTAAAGACCTTATCTTATTTATGAAAAAATAGGAGAAAGAGCCTCTCATAGGGCTCTTACAAGCGACGCTGAAAATTTAAGAAAATTTACGAATTCTTGAACGAGAAGAAGAAGTTCGTAAATTATATTTAAAAGACAATTTCTCCTCTTTAGTTAAGGCCGAAAAAGAATCCCTTTGAGAATTTTTTGATCCTCTGATAGAAGTTGGATCTTCAATGGATCCTAATATTTCAAAAGAATTGCTGACTTGAATAGGATTTTGATTTTTTCCACATTTTCCCCCAACCGAGTCTTCACTCATTACACAAACTTGGGTGGAATCATTCTTTAGGTTCCCAACATATAAAGTAAGAGCGTGACTAAAATCTTTCCCTTCTTCTAGCACTAAATTATTTGAACAAGATGATAAATCCTTATTTGGAATATCTTCTAACGGCGGCATATCATAATAAAAGTCATTTGAGGAAATGCCAATATCCCTGAAATTAGTACTCTGATTTGCATTCACCTTGTTAGGGGTTCGTTCATCCATATTTTCTTAAATAATTCTTCTAATTTTTTGCCAAAAAAGCAATCTTTCAGGTGCATGACTTGATATTTAGATAGATGAATATTTTTGAAAGCTACTTGGACTCCCCCCGATTTTTTAGGTACTTTAGATGTGTTGTTGTCATCACATATCATTGCCCCATGGTAAAGAGATTTATTTCAATCCATGAGCGACTCACCTTAGATAATATCTAGAGATCTTGGAACCTCAACAGCTGCCTCTGTTGACTCTTGTGACTTCCCTGCCACGTTATTTTTTAAAACCATTTTGATCAGTAGAAATTTCCTATAAAACAAACAGAATATTTTCTTCTTGATTTTGATTAATTCCTCCCCATACTTCGACCCTATTATTGATCTTAGCCTCTTGATCATGTAACCTCCCTAACTTTAAGGAACTCTTCAAACCTTTTGTTGCTGAAAATATTTGCCGATCAGGTTGGTTTATCTCCGATTTATCTCTGAAAAATGGGTGCTTTTCTTGTTAAGTGGCCATTCGTATCCAAACAACTAGTTTTGGCCTGTGTCCTTTCGTCTCCCATAGGGAGAGATGGAATTCCATTTTAAAAAATTTTGAAGGTTGAAATGGCATGACCAACACAACCACAAAAATCACAAACTAATGGCAGTTGTTCTATCTCAACGTCCACATGGAATCTGAATTCTCCTTCCTTTTCAATCATAACAAATTTCGACAATTCATAATAAAAATCAACTTCAATTAAAACTTGAGAAAATATACCATATATTTTTTGCTAGAGTTGCCTGATCAATTTTTATTAGGTTACCAACCCCACGAGAAATTTCTAAAATTAATATTGGATGCTAATACTCATCCAGTAAATCCAAGAATTTAACCCGAATGTTGGCTTTAAAATATACGTAACATGCCAGTTTGAAATCTGGAACTCATTTCAAAGGTTTAAATAATCCAATTGAATCGACACCTTATTCATGTCTTCTAATGATTCAAAATATATGCTATAAAATAATCCGATATCAATTTTGATAGACCCTTGAATCGACACCTTATTCATGTCTTCTACTGATTCAAAATACATGATATAAAATCCTCTTCCTTTAGGCATAATTTTCCATAAATCATCAATTTTCCAATAATTTGAAAGCATTTGATGAAGAGAAGCTGCAAAGATTGATTTTTTTTACCTTTGGACAAGAAAAGTCTATCCAATAGCCTATTCTTACATGCCTCAAGGGAAGAATTGTATATATCTCTAGTAGTCTTGATGACATGAGTATCAGCTTGATAGGTTGGTTCTGAATGATTTGAAAAATAAGTGGTTATGGTGTTGATTGAAGTTTGGGTACGATGAGGATTACCTTTTTCACACGATTCATGTTGTAGAATCTCAACAAATGAAGGTTTATGGACGGCCTTAGCATATGATTGTTTTAATGTAAGGGAAATCATGGTGGAAGAGAAAGAAGGTAGAAGAGAATTTTATATTACAATAAAACTTTATATTACAATAGTAGATTTAAATTAGAAAGCCTTACTTATTTTTTTTCAAAATTTTAGACAATCTCGATCCCCAGCCTTAACAAGACAAATCGAATTAAAAACCAAAGCCCATATCCAAGTAGGTAACTTTTCTTTCGGTATTATTTCATGCAATTATCTTGATTATGCCAATTGTTCCTATCACCATGTGATAGCCCATATATCTTATTGTAATTTATGAACTCATTTGTGTAGTTCACATATTGATTTTGAACCAATAATTTTAATTTAATATGATTTCATTAACCCCCTTTTTATAGCATATATATTATAATCAGGGAATATACTACCGTTCTACCCATGATAGTATTATTTGGCCTGTAGGACTCAGCGTATTGAATGCCTAGTTTTGCTTACCATATGGATCCCGCTGTTATGAGTTTGGGCTCAACAATATTACTCTGATTATTGTTACTTTATCTCCAAAGGTTTTGGATGAACTGTTATCTGTATTGCTATTAATCCTAAGCCTCTTTAACATATAATTGTGGGTTGTCTTATTTTGGAAATCATCCGCAACCTTAATCGTTCTAAACTTGATATTTCTAATTGTAGTTATACAATCATACTACTTATTTATACTACTTCATACGGATAATTATTCCTTCAAATCTCACTTTTTTTTATATGATTTATTCAATTGACCATGTTTATAATCAAAAGTTACTTTTTTAAATTGTATAGAATTAGAATTATCTACTTGGCAAAATTTTTCTTATTCTTTCCTCTTCCAGATGGACCCCGAGCATAAAGAAGGCAAAATTCCCCCCGACTCCGAGAACTTTTTAGCATCATCACGTATGTCCTCATTAGTTACGTACGTATGGAAATCATTAACAAGGCAGGCAAAACCACGTGGATAATATATACTATCACTTATCTGCTAATGTAATGATTATGTGTAAATTACTTTTATTTAAAAAAAAATTCATCATATTTATGAATGTAATAAATAAAGTCCGTAGGTGCTATGTTTAAATAAAGTTCAGTTTCAATAAATAATTATTATACCTGATGTACTATTATCATATTAATGTGATTACCATTGGTACATACGAAAATTTTTGGATGTGGCACCATTATTCCTGAGGTGGTCCGATAGAACCCTCAGGACATGACGATGACTGATATAGCTGATGGCAACATTACCCAAGATCCTTCGACTGCCTGAGCTATTTCTTTTTGTTATGATTTATCCATAATTTTGCTCGTAAATTTTCAATAATCATGCTTGTATTCTTCAATTCTTGATCTATTATTGTCTTTGATATAAATGGATATTTCTTTCTTTGAATAATTTCCATCCTTTTCGCTTATGTATATTTAAAATTTTCACCAATTTATTTTTCTTGGCTAAGTTATTAGGCCCCGCATATAACATGTTCTTGGGGTATATGCTGGTATATGCAAAATATTTTGAACAAAGTTAATCTTAGCATTTATTTTAGAAACAATCCTTTAGTCTAAACTAGGCCTGCATGTATTTCAATTGTATGGTTTTGTGGATGGTTTCAGGTCGATCTAACCTGACTTACTAGTTACCAGTGGATGAACCTGAGTTGTCCCGATAGGGTTGTTATGAGTGTTAACTCAATGTCCCTACCATCTTTATGGGTGCAGTCTTTGGCCGTGGCTAATGAGGTGATTGTTTATGATGGGTTTTACCAATGCTTTAATCAAATTACTAGTCAATTGTGTTGGCTCGTGGCCTACCTGACCTTATGATAACAGTGATTTCCCCACAGGTCGACCAACTTTTCCAAGTGTGGCCTGGTCATTGTCGATTTATTTTGTTCAGCTTTGAGATGTCTTCGACTTAGAATTCTTGCAATTCTTTTGAATTTATGATCTTTGCAATAAATAATGGAAAATCTTGAACAATAATAGCATGTATAGAAGACTAATTTTCATTTATAGTGCATAAACTTTTAAATAATTTTCTCCTTTACCTTGGTTTCTTTCATAAGTGACGCTGGTCACCCTAGTGATAATATTTTCTTAAATGCTCTGCGTTCCATGGGTTCTTGAAACATTCTCCATCCGAAGTCTCAATTATATAAGTGCCTGGTCAGACTACCGAGATAACCCTGTAAGGATCGTGCTAGTTTGGCTCAACATTGTTCCCTTTCTAAATCACTTTCTTTAGTTCTAACACACCTTTCTTGAGTGTGCTCGACTTGATTATATTATTATAGAATCTTTCGATTCTCTGTTGATACGCTGCTACTCTAAGGGATGCTTGTTCTTTGAACTCTTCCACCAAATCAAGATTAAGTCAACACATTAAATCACTCCTCAGCGAGTTGAAATTTAGCACCCTATGACATGGTAAACTAATTTTCGTAGGTATTGTTGTTTTCGTGCCAAATGCCAAAATAAAAAGGATTTCTCCTGTGGCAGTCCTCAGAGTCATCCTATAAGCCTAAAGGACACTCTGCACTTCATTGATCCAGTTAGCCTTGGAATCATCCAATCTCTTTTCATCTCGTTGAGTGTAGTCTTATTTGTGACCTCGGTCTGACCATTTCATTATGGATAATGAGGCACCGAATGTAGCCTTCTTACTTTTTATTTGACGCAGTAGGTTTCAAACCAATTATTGTCAAACTACGTGCCATGATTTTTAATAAACGTACATGGCATTCTATAAAAGCGGATGATATTCTTCAATATTAAATGAAAGACCTTGACATGAGTTATTGTAACCAACGGTTCTACTTCCACCCACTTCATAAATTAATCCATTGCGATGACCAAATACCAAAACCTCCCCTTGGTCTTTGATAAGGGGACTACCAAATCTATCCCCCACATGGAGAAAGGCCACGTGTATGTGATTGGTGCCAAGTCCTCCTAGGGTCTCCAATGAATGACTACATATCTCTGACACTAATCTCACTTTCTGGCATAATCCTCACAATCTTCCTTCATAATTGGCCAATAGCAGGCCTGCGTTGGTAACCTTTTCACTAACGACTAACCAATGGAGTGTGCCCCACTGGATCCTTCATAAACTTATTTAATTAGATCTGGTACCTCTTTGTGGTTAACACATCGCAATAAGGGAAGAACAAAACCTCTCTTGAATAAGACCCCATCTTCCAACACATATCGCTTTATAACGGAGTGTGCGTGCTTCTTTGAGGTCATTTAGAATTATATCGGTCATTAAGTACGACCTATTGGGATCCATCCAAGTGGTCCCATTTATAATTCCATTACTTATAAATTCTCCACCTCCATACTATGGTGCATCAATATCTCCACAGTCACTATTCTTTTGAGCTCGACTCGGGTTATCGATGTCAAACGAAATAACACATCTGCTTGGGATTTCATAGTCCTTGTAATTCTTACCATATGTATGGCAATAAACTTTGGGAGTAGTAACTTCACCTTTGCCAAATACTTATACACAGTTTCCTCCCTTGCTTCCTAGTCACCCAGTACTTAATTACAACCAACTGAGAGTCACTATGCACCGACAACTGTTGTGATCCAAGTAATGAGGCTTACCCCAAACCTATAACTAACTCCTTGCATTCTGCCATGCTATTAGAGGCATCAAAGTTGAACCAGAGAGCATGTCCCAAATCTAACCCATTTAGAGTTATGATGATCAAACCTTCTTAACTGTTGTTAGCATACGAGGAGCCATCGACACAGAATTTATAGACAAGAGGTTCCTTCTTAAAACTTCCTTCAACCAAATAGACATTCTTAAACAACCTCTTTATTTAATTTAAATCTCTATCTCTTTCTTCTTTCCTTGTAGAAGATTCTGGTCGATCACTGGTAAAAATAGGTACAATCTCAATTTTAGTTGGACTTTCCACCGGCTCCTTCTCATACATGAATTTTCCTATGAAGTCAGCCATAACTTGTCCCTTGATGGCTATTCTTGGATCATATATGATATCATATTCCCCTAACTCCACAGATTACAACATCAACCTACTAGATTTCTTAATTTTATGAATGGATTATCGGAGGGGAAAAACAGTGTACACTACGATCGCGTGGACCTAGAAATATGGCTCCATTCTCCTAGAAACCCAAATAAATGCCAATGCTAATTTCTCTAGTCGGGGATATCAGATCTTTATTCCCGTATAGGACTTTATCGAATAATATACTAGTTTCTGAACTCTATCTTTTAATCTCACATGTGTCAATCTCACACCAGACTCAAATACATACAAATATAAATACAGCTTCTCTCCGATGATCGATCTCGATAGAAAAATATATGATCCCAAGTACTTCTTCAATTATCGGAAGTATTTCTTGCACTCTTCATTCCATTCAAAGGTATTTTTGAGAACTTTAAAGAATGGAAGACACCGATCAGTGGCTTTTGTTATATTTTTTTTGAGTCCTACGACTCTACTGGTCAATCTCTGGATGTCATTCTTTCTTGATGGATATCATATATTAATCAAATCCTTAATCTTATCAGGGTTGTCCTCTATACCATTTTGTTTGACAATAAATTTAGGAAATATTTGTTCTTTTACTCCGAAGACACATTTTTTAGGATTTAATTTCATTCAGAACTTCTTCAGCTCGTCGAAAGTTTGGCCCAGATCATGAATGTGAGCGGTTGCCTTCTTACTTTTGGTCAGCATGACATAATATAAATTTCCATGTTTTTACCAATTTGTTATTTGAAAACTTTGTTGACAAACCTCCGGTATACTACTCCAACATTTTTAGCCCAATGGGCATAACATTGTAGCAGTATGTACCTTGAATGGTGATGACCAAGGTCTTTTATCATTCTTCTAACTTTATCTTTATCTGATTGTAACCTGAATAGGCATTCATGAAGTTGAGAAGCTCGTGCCCAGCTGTGACATCGACCAACTGGTCGATTCGAGGAAGTGGGAAGTGATATTTTAGAGAAGCCTTATTGAGGTCTGTGAAATCAATGGACATTGTCCATTTTTTACTCTTCTTCCTGACCATTATGATATTTGAGAGCTAAGTTGGGTACTTCACATCCCCAATAAAATCTTCTTTGTTAAGATTATCCACTTTTTCCCAAATGTCCATATTCTTCTATAGAGAAAATACTCTTCTTTTCTACTTCATTGGTTGAGTTCCTTTGATGATGCTGAGCTCATGGCAGAGCATATCTGGATCAATCATAGGCATGTCTTCGTGGCTCCAGGAAAATACATTCTGCCTCAAGAAATCTATAAACTCTTTTTTAGGACTCGATCCAAGGTTGAGACAATTTTATATTGTCCTCTCTGGGTGCTCATCATCCAGGATCACTGGCTCTACTTTTTCGTCTACTTTTCTTGTGACCAACCTATCTTCATCTCGAAGATCTAAAGTCTTGATCTAATAAGTTTGTGTCACTTTATCTCACTCCTCAACTAAAGTGTAGTAACATTCTCTTGCTACCATTTGTATTCCCTTGACCTTTCCCACTCCATGTTAAGTAGGGAACTTCATGACCTAATGCACAGTAGAGGACACTACTTCAAATTTCTTCAAGCCTACCCGTCAAAGATGATGTTATATGTCAAGGCCACATTATTTTCCATTACAAAAATATGCATCATTTCTGTTCGACAGGTTGACCATGTGCTAATTGTGACTTCGAGCTCAATGGTTCCTAAGGGTACACCTTATCCCCTGAAAATCCAATGAGTGGATTATGGTATGCTTGTAACTTTATTTCTTTATCCCCTTCAAGTAATTATAAAATAACACATTTGCATAACTCCTATTTTCCACCAGAATTCTTTGGACATACCTTTCATAGACCAACATGCTCATAACCAGGGGTCGTCTAGGGCTACAACAATCTATATAAATCATCTTTTAAAAAACTAATAATAAGGAAATCTTTATTTACCTTATGAGGGCGATCCTTCACTACTTCAACCAAGTTCACCTTGAGAATATGCGCATAAGATTTTCCCTTGTTTAGGTATGCTCCCCTTTTGGCAGCCATCTCTGCCTCCAGCATCTCCTCCCAAAATGAAATGCGTTCCAAGTGATATCATGACAACATTCTCGACTGGATCTTTGGGCTCCTTAGGCAAGACAGGATTACTACCATCATCTGAGTCTTCATCTCGACCCCACTTCTTGTTGTCCCTTGGATTTAAAGGTGACTTTTATCGCTTCCTCAGCCTAGAATCGCCTCTGGGCTCAGCTATTCTCCCCGATTTATCTCCATACTTTGTTAGCTTGCCCTTCCTAATCAGGGCTTCGATTTCATTATTTAGAGCCAAACACTTATCTGTAGTGTGGCCATGGTCCTTTTATAATTCATATAATTTAATTTTTCTCTTCGACTAACTAATGTCTTTAGCTTGCCAAGCCACCTAAGCTTCTCACTTCCTCGAATATCATTGAGGATGTGATGCACCTCCAGAATGAGGGGTGTGTACTCATCAAATTTCTCTGATTTTGTCTTCGTGGATTCCTTAGACTTGTCCTTCCTATTCGAGTTGCCCCCAACATCAAATTTAGTACAACCAGACTCCTTCAGTGCCATTGCCTCTTCAACATTCATTATCTTTCTTTCTTTGGCTAAGAGCTTGGCCATGATGTTCAGAGGTTCTTTTACCATTGCTCAGTAAAGCTTCCTAGGTAGAAACCCACTCATAATTGCAATGAATGCTATTTTCTCGTCATAATCTCTCACCTATATCTTCTCTATGTTGAATCTGAGGATGTACTATCTTATTATTTCATCTTCCTTTTATCGGATGCCTTATAAGTGAGCCACCCTTTTTCTAAGGTTAGTACCAAAATAAAAGTTAATAACAAATAGGTCGGCTAACTACTTAAAATTGGTTATCTTCCTCATTTGGAGCCCACCGTATCACACGTGGACTAATCTAGTGAGGATAATAGAAAAGCCCTACATCTCATCTTATTAGGATTGGATATAAGTCTGAGGTAGCTTGGTACTGCTCTACATGGTGTGTCAGATCAGCCTTACTATCATACCTCAGTGTTATCATCGAGGGTTTTAGCTTCATCAGGGTTAGATAACTCATAACAAACACTATAAATGGAGATCCTTGAACATAACCCCTTTGCAATGGGTTTTTAGTCTTTATCAAGTACCCTTATAAATATTCCAAGCATTGAAATGACCTTTTCTAAGGATGACCCTTTCTTTCTCTTTGACCTTAACTGACTTCTCGACTCGTCCATAGTTTTAGTAGAACTATTTTACTTTCTTAAAATGTGCTCGAAACTAATAGAGTCACCTACGCTCTTCTTGGACCTGAACATGCATGTAATTTTCCTACTTTTCGATCTTTAGGATTCTTTTTTATGCTCCCTGGGCTCTCTGCACGAATGCCTTTATTCTACCCTTGTCTGAATTGATCGAAAGTAGAGCCTCTTTTCAACCTCTCCAAAATATGAGGACATTCTATAGTGTAGGATTACTCATCATCATAAACTGTCAATCGGACAATTGAAGTTCTTCCTAGCTTGTAGGGTTTATCACTTCAATTCGATTCAGACCCTCTCCCAGACTTGTTTCCTTCACCACATGAATCCAAATTTAGTCATCTGGGGTTTTCCAGAGCTCATCTGTGATGCACCTGCCTCCTTCCACTGAATGAATCTGGAGGTGACATTTTTCTCCTACGATTAGGCTTTTCCCCAATTACAGGGGTACCAAGTTTAATTTTGTCCAATTTTGTCTAGCTAGGATGCTCTATATCAACTACTTCATCTTCTCCTATATGGCCAGGCTATGGAGGATCCTTTGTAGGTTACCCAAACCGATAGGTGTAGAAGGAGGAAAATCCTCCCTAACTATATTGCTCTCTGGATTTACATCCATTCTTAACAAAAAATAGAGTATCCTAATAACAAGTAATTTGACTTACATGAAACACAAATCTAAATAAAGAATGTAGAGATATAAACTGAAATTCGAGGAAATACTAAGAATCAAGTTAAATTTCTTAAAAATGACTCTAACCCTTTAAAACCCAGGAGAATTGGATTATGATTCACAATTTCAATGGAATTGAGTATCCTTGAGCCCTAGCAAGCAAAAGTGGTGGAAAGTGATGATAGCTAGCCATTTTCCACATATGGCACCAATTTTTTATTACTTATAAAGTGTATAGTGATTGTCTTATCTATAATATACTAATTACTAACAAATAATAGATAAGATATCTAAATACTGAAATGTAAACACTAAAGAAAATAGTAGAGAGATAAGGGAAAGATAATAAGAAATCGATTTATGTGGTTCTACTCAATTGGTGCCTACATCCACCGGTATAGTATTGATAGTATTGATTGATGGGTAATCACCATTGACAATTGTAAGACGAAAGCTCTAAAGTTTTCTTTAGAGTTGGACATCATAAAAGTAAGGATAATCACATTTATCATTCACATGTGGGCGGTGTGTTCTATTTATATGCTATAGAGAATAGAGAAATGATAGGGACATATGGATCACCTTAATAGGTTAGGTGAGTACACGCTTTACATACATGGTTAGAGAATAATCAAGCAATACATGGCCAATCCACCTGTATTGGATCCACCATGGTCTGGGCAATGTTGGCCTAATACGCCAAAGAATGTCACAAGGAACAAGCAATATACTATGCCAACTAGAGACTCAATGCATGTGAGGAATGACATACGACCCTTGAAAAATTGTTCCTATCTCTGGTATATCAATACAAAAGTTAAGGCAATGCATGATCGCCTTTGAAATTAAGTTAGTCTCTCGCATGGATCCTCTAAAATACCTGCTCGAAAAACTTGCATTAACTAGCAAGATGCCCAAATGGCTATTCTTATTTACAAAATTTGACATCAAGTACCTACATCATATGGCCATCAAAGGGAAGACCATCGCATAATACTTATGAGAACGCATGGGCTATATGGAGTCACTTGTATCTTCGATAACATACATAAAAAGATTTTATTTTAACCAAATTTTATCTTGATTAGAATTGGGTGTGCATGTAATATAAATTCCAAATTATATATGCCAAACCAAGCAATCAACCCAAAATAAACCAAGCAGAAGAATAATTGAGGTATATTTCAGCACTGTTTTAGAATTAAAAAACACAAGATGACTTACAGAATAATTAGATATCCACTAAGTATAATGTGATGTTGGTCTTCAAGTCTTCAACAGAAAGTGATGCAACCTAGAATCACCCACAAGAAGTATCTTTTCCCTCGGTATCCATCGATCGCCTCAAGATGCGTAATCCTTTCTTCTTTAGCCGTGAAGTCGCAACCACACAAAAGTAAGCCAAAGAGTAAACTCTCTATGGCTTGATGTAGTGTAATGAAAGTTGGTTTGATAAACTCAATAAATCATTTTAGGGATGAAGATGGTTTGGAAATTAAAGGCATTTCAATGGAACAAAACTTGTGGGACTTTTGGAACAGGTATAAAATTTCATTTTTTCCTAAAAATATACAAATATAAGATCACATGAGTTCTTTTTATAGACAAACACGATTTTTGAGGCAGCAAACTCCTTCAAATGATAATGGGAATTCAGTCATACGAAATAATAATTTTGTTCTAATGAGGTCTGTAAGGACACAAATTTCCAATTGAGTCCTTTGTAGTTTTGGCTCAATTTCGAACAAAAACGTTTGAGTCATAGGATAGAGTTATAGACCATCCTTCAAGCCCATGACACTCTAAAGTTGAAGACGTAGCGGCTAAGTTCATAAAGCTACATCAAAATGCCGATTTAGTGTGCCTCATTTCTATGTCATCAACATGTGTTCCGTTTACTCCTAAGGTATGAATGCATTGTAAATATATAGGAGCTTGGAACATGTTTCATTGGGTTAACTTTTATTTTAAACAGTCATTTATTTTTAGAAAGATTTTATTAAAACTTTAAAATAAAGTATATAAAATATTTGGGCTAAAAATAGAATTTTCAGCTTTCTGGGAGTTCGTTCGATATTGTCGTTCGAACGAGTTTGACAACGAGTTCCCTATTTGACCACTGGAACATCGTTCGAATTGTCGTTCGAACAAAAAAACTATTCGAACGAGAATTCCAATGAGATTTCTAACGAATTCAACTTTTATACAATGGAACTTTGTAGAAGGCTCGTTCGAACGAGACTTCGTTTGAACAAAAATCTCGTTCGAACGAGATTTGGAGGGAACAGTTAATTTGGCAATTTTGAGCAGTTTTTTCCCACTTTCCCACTTGTTTTCCCACTAATTTTTTACCTGAATAATTAAGTACGGAAATCAACTTTTTCTTTTTAACTTTTTCATACTATTCCAACTCCTAGAGAGAGTTTCGAGAGTTTAACTTTCAAAGAAAAAGTTAATTCTTTAAGAGTGTTAATTTTTCAAGAAAAACTTTAAAACACTTCTGTTTTACACCCATAGTTTGTTTATCCAAGTTCCTTTATATATATATATATATATATATATACATTGCTTGGATTTTTGGCACCGGTTTACTCTACCTATTGAAGAGTTCGTTTGGGTTTTCTTCTAGATCCCTCAAAGAAGAAGAAGTTTATTTTGCTGCGGCATTCTGACATGGTGAAAGGCACCTTGTGTGGTTGACGGTGTATCTATGTCTCATTTGTGAAGTCCAAGGCTCCGATGGAGCTCCGGGGTTATCGACTAGGCGGAGGTGTTTACAAGAAGACGTGTCAAGGATTGAAAGGGTTGACTCAAGGAAGTAAGTCATCTGTCTAGTAATTGTAAAACCATATTTAGTGGACTTAAGGATAGGGCCGTCCGAGTTTTTTTTCCCGTTGTGGGTTTTTCCTCATACATTGTGGCGTAGTGATTCATTGTTTATTTTATCTTTTGCAAAACTCACCTAGAACGCATGCTTATGTAAAAAGATAAAATTTGGCTTAAGTCACTACTTACTTAATTTGGTGCTAAATTAATTTGGGTAATGTTTATGTTAATTTAATTCAAGTCTTCACTGAATTTGATAAAATTGGTTTCGCCTAGTTTGGTAATTTTGAAAATATGACTTTGGCAAATTCCTAGGACTTGGGTTAAATTAAGTTGGTTTAAGTGAAATTAAAATTTGTTTGGATTTAATCTTATTTCACTTTGTAAAATTTTAATTTGAATGGAATTAAAATTAGTTAATTTGTTTAAGTTGAACCATCTCCGCTTATCTTTTAAAGGAAATTACTTTTTGTAATAATAAGATTTTAAAATTTGGGGGCCTACTCCTCTTCAAATTGGTATCAGAGCCAAAATGATAAATTACTTCTTTAAAGATCCTTTAAATATTTTTGGCTAAAATGGAATTTTCTCCATTTTCAAAATTTCGATGGTTCTAACTATGTGTATTGGAAAGCGCGGATGAAATCGACACTAAAATATATTGACGAAAGAGTTTGGTTTTTTATCATTAATGGGTGGTCCCCACCTACACATTTAGTAGATAATGAGCGTGTTCCCAAACCCGCTGATAGATGGAGTGAAAATGAATTTAAACTTTCAAATTTAAATTCTCGTGATTTAAATGGCTTGTTTAGCCCGGTCACACCAGATGAATTTCGTCGCATTATGACAAGTGAAACCGCTAAAGAAGAGAGGGTACAGGTGTCGTAAAAGCTTCGAATTCCGTCACTACTTACTTAATTTATTTTGCAACTCACTCATGAAGGTACAGGTGTCGTAAAAGCTTCGAAACTCCAAAACCTCACCACTCAATTTGAAACCATCAAAATGAATGAAAAAGAAACTTTTAATGATTTTTATGCTAGACTTTCCGATATTGTTAATTTATCTTTTAACTTGGGAGAGAAAGTACCCGACAACCGAGTAGTAAAGAAAATTTTAAGGTCCCTACCCGATAAATTTATTCCAAAAGTGATCGTTTTAAATTCTTTACCAACTTTAGCCTCTACGAAATTAGAAGAGCTTGTAGGAGATTTACAAACCAATGAACTGAACATGTTTCCCTCTAAAACTGAAAAGAAAATAGAAAAGGGCGTTGCTTTAAAAGCCGGAAAAGAGGAAAAATAAGTAGTAGAGAGTGAAAGTGATAGTGACTCAGAAAATATGGCTATGTTTTCTAGAAAGTTTCGAAAATTTCTTAAATTTAACAAAGATAAATTTAAAAATGATTTTAAGAAATTTGAAAAATCTATGCATGATAAAGCCGAAAAGATCCCTAAAACTACTAATGAAAATTTAAATAGGGACGAGTCAAATAGGTGTTTTGGTTGTGAAGGGTATGGTCATAGGCAAAAGAGTGCCCCACTAAACTAAGAAGAGAGGGTAAGTAACTAATTTCTTTTAATGCAACCCTTAGTGATAGTGATTATGAAGAAGGACCCTATTCCCCCACTAAGCCCAACTTTGTGGCTTTTATGGCTAGTCATGTGAGTGATAGTGAGCAATCTTCTATTAATGAAATTTTAACATATGACACTCCCAAGGTCAAAGTTTATGATTCCCTTATTTTTGATGGAAGTGAGAGTGAAAAAGAAAGATAGAGTGAAAATGAAGAAGAAGTTAATGTGAGTGAACTTCAAAATGCTTTTCAAGAATTATATGAAGAATCTATTAAATTAAAAGGAGCAAATTTGAAGTTAGAAGCGAGTTTAAGAGAGCGTGTCAAGATCGTTGATGATCGTGTGTTGGTAGAAGACCTTAGGACACGTGAGAGGACTCTTCGAGAGAAGCTTGAATATATAGAAGGTGCGAGAGATAGCCTTAGAGGTTTAATGGAATCAATGAAAAAGGAGCTTCTCGAGTTTGAAGAGAGAACTATTTTGTTAGAGTCTAGAATTTTAGAATTAGAAAATAAATTAAAAGACTCTAGAAAAGTCAAATTTGATTTGGAGTGTTGTTCGGAAAAATTAGATAAAATTTTAGGAACGGTCTAAATTAAAAATGACACTTGTGGTTTAGGCTTTGATACTTGTAATGAATCTACTCATAAAGCCAAAACCCATGTTTTAGGAGAATCGCCTAGGAAAGACTTTAGAGATCAATCCTTAGGTACCAATTTTCGACATGTTTTTACTTGTGCATATTGTGGTCGAAAAGGTCATCTTAAGAAATTTTGTTTTGATTTAGAGATTTTCTAGAAAATCCCAATGTAAGGCAACCAAGGTAGACAAGATTCCTACCCCCCGAGATAGTCATTCGTCATTGGTTTGGGTTAGGAGATCCGACTTGGTAGCTTTACAAGATAGGGTATTTGATTCTCATTTACTTTCACATGCTTCCTCCCTTGCAAAATCTAAACGTTGAATGTGTTAGTTTTATTTGCATACTTTAGCTTTTGTACTACATGTTATATTATCATGCTAAATGTATGCTTGTTAAATCATTTTCTAGTCTATGCTCCATGCTTAATCACATGCTAGATAATGATTTTTGTTTATCTTTTGTATTCCATTTCTTTCATTTTAGTTTGCATTAAATGAAAAATACAAAAAGATTTTTGTTTATCATTTGGGTTTCTTGGTAATTTAAGCTTAATGAAAAATTCAAATGATTTTTGTTTGTCTTTTGAGTATATATTTTTATTTTTGGTTAAAAATTTCAAAAACTCAAAAAGATTTTTTTTATGTGTGTTATTTTAGTTTGACACACTTTATCTGGCATACACTTATATTAGAATCCCATCTTTTTCGCTCCCATGTGACTAGAACTTTTGGTTTAGATTGTCAATGCTTATTATGTTCTTTACCATTCTTACATGGAGTAGTTGGATTTTGTGTTGATTTAAATGGATTCTATTTTTATATGCCTCTATTCGTACATGCACAAGCTCTTTTGAAATTTAATCGTCACATGTTATATTTGAGCTTTGTGAGGTGTTCTCCTACCAATCTTGTCATCTACATATTTGTGACCTAGGAGGACTAGTGCATGTCAAAATCCATTGCACGTGAGATTTGTGAGAAATAAAAATAATATATATATATATATATATATGTGTGTGTGTGTGTGTGTGTGTGTGCACAGGGAAGGGCTCTGAAAGGATTTATTATCCTTTGCGAATAGTAAGCCACCGTTTGTTTGGACCTCAAATAATTACGTGGTCCAAAAGGCCTAAAAATAGAATTATGGCATTAAAAAGAAAAATAATTGCCAAGGCCTATTTTTGTTTGATATATTCATTCAAATATATATGCTTATTGAGGGAGATTGGGTGGTATATCAACGGTTTGCACAATGTCCGTTTATCCTAGTTGTACTTTCAATGTCATGACTCAATTGGTTTATAGAATCATCAAAAGTCTAGGCTTGTATGCATTGTGTATGTTTGTTCATTGAGTTCAATCTATATTGTCACATGAGGTTATATTCAAAGGTGATGAAGTTTGCAATCAATTGAGAACTCTGTGAACATGTTTTAAGTGATTGGGTCTAAATTTAATTGTTGCTAGTTCACACCCCAACACTTACGTTTCCATATGACACATTTTTGCCATATGAGTGTGAAAAACTTATATTTGTGTGTGTCATTTTGGTGTTTATATCTATATATGTGTACTCCTGTCTATTTGTTATATTTTATGTTATATTTGATATTGTTTTATTGGTCTTTGCCTTGCTTTCTAGTCCATCTATGATTTAATTCATAATTGGTATCTATCTTGTTGCATTCTTTGTTGATATCACATGTTGAATACTTTATGCATCATATTGGTATCATTTTTTTTGTATCCTAGATGGTATCCGTTATTATTTGTTAAATTAGTTATGATTTTGTTGCCCTCGTGCTCTAATGTTCTCATCACTTTATGCACATTTGCATGTTTAGCTTGTTATCCCATTATATTTTTCCCTTGTTTAATTTAAGGGGCGTATATGCTTTTATTGGGGGAGATAAGTTACATTTTGATTCTTTAGCCTTTGTCTATTCATGAACAAAAAGGGGGAGAATTATAGGGGGAGAAATGGTATGTAATCCTATTGTAATCGTATATTAGTTTGGGAGATTTAACTTAGGGCGAGAGCGCTATCTTCTTAGGTTAATCATAGTTGATAAAGGGGAGAATTAATTTAGGGGGAGTAATTATTTTAATTGCATTTAATATTTTGATATTCCCTATGCATTTGATAGTTTGCTTAAGTGTGCAAGAATTCTTCTAAATGGCAACGTTCATCATCGGCCAAAGATATTGATCCTTGGGTTGTTTGAGTCAAGCTATGTATTTTTATTTTTGGTGGGACATTTTTGTCAGTCTAGTAGAGCTTGACGACCCTTTAGGATTTTTGTTGGTTTTTGTCCCAGAATAGCCAAAGGGGGAGATTTGTAAGGACACAAATTTTCAATTGAGTCCTTTGTAGTTTTGGCTCAATTCTGGACAAAAATGTTTGAGTCATAGGATAGAGTTATTGACCATCCTTTAAGCCTATGACACTCTAAAGTTGAAGACGTAGTGGCCAAGTTCATAAAGCTTCATCAAAAAGCCGGTTTAGTGTGCCTCATTTCTACGTCATCAACATATGTTCCGTTTACTCCTAAGGTATGAATGCATTGTAAATATATAGGAGCTTGGAACATGTTTCATTGGGTGAAATTTTATTTTAAACTGTCATTTATTTTCAAAAAGATTTTATTAAAACTTTAAAATAAAATATATAAAGTTTTTGGGCTAAAAATAGAATTTTCAACTTTTTGGAAGTTCGTTCGATATTGTCATTCGAACGAGTTTGCCAACGAGTTCCCTATTTGTCCACTGGAACATCGTTCGAATTTTCATTGGAATGAAAAGTTTGTTCAAATGAGAATTCCAATGAGATTTCTAACGAGTTCAACTTTTATACACTGGAACTTCGTTAGAAGGCTCGTTCGAACGAGACTTCGTTCGAACGAAAATCTCGTTCGAACTTGATTTGGCAGGAACAATTAATTTGGCAGTTTTGAGCAGTTTTTCCCACTTTTCCACTTCTTTTCCCACTAACTTTTTACCTGAATAATTAAGTGCGAAAATCAACTTTTTCTTTTTAACTTTTTCATACTATTCCAACTACTAGAGAGAGTTTTGAGAGATCAACTTTCCAAGAAAAAGTTCATTGTTTAAGAGTGTTAATTTTTCAAGAAAAACTTTAAAACACTTATGTTTTACACCCATAGTTTGTTTATCCAAGTTCCTTTATATATATATATATATATATACATTGCTTGGAGTTTTGGCACCGGTTTACTCTACCTATTGAAGAGTTCGTTTGGATTTTCTTCTAAATCCCTCAAAGAAGAAGAAGTTTGTTTTGCTGCAGCATTCTCACATGGTAAAAGGCACCTTGTGTGGTTGACGGTGTACCTATGTCTCATTGGTGAAGTCCAAGGTTCCGGTGGAGCTCCGGGGTGTCGCCTAGGCAAAGGTGTTTATAAAAAGACACGTCAAGGCTTGAAAGGGGTCGACTCGAGGAAGTAAGTCATCTGTCTTGTAATTGTAAAACCATACTTAGTGGACTTAAGGCTAGGGCCGTCCGAGGTTTTTTTCCCGTTGTGGGTTTTTCCTCGTACATTGTGGCGTAGTGATTCACTGTTTATTTTATCTTTTGCAAAACTCCCCTAGAACGCATGCTTATGTAAAAAGATAAAATTTAGTTTAAGTCACTACTTACTTAATTTGGTGCTAAATTAATTTGGGTAATGTTTATGTTAAGTTAATTCAAGTCTTCACTTAATTTGATAAAATTGGTTTGGCCTAATTTGGTAATTTTGAAAATTTGACTTAGCAAAATTTCTAGGACTTGGGTTGAATTAAGTTGGTTTAAGTGAAATTAAATTTTTTTTGGATTTAATCTTATTCTACTTTGTTTAATTTTAATTTGAAAGGAATTAAAATTAGTTAATTTGTTTAAGTTGAACCATCTCCGCTTCCGCATATCTTTAAAAGGAAATTACTTTTTGTAATAATAAGATTTTAAAATTTGGGGGCCTACTCCTCTTCAAGGTCCATTCTCGTTCGAACGAATGGCCTAGCTCATTCGAACGAGCTTCCAACTTACTTCCATTGAGGTTAGTTATGTCAAATAGAGATCATAGGTTATAATCTTGTTAGAAGTTCGTCCTAACAACTTAAGCACTTCTTTCCAATAAAGTTACATCCTCGTTCGAACGAGAACAAGGTCTCATTCTAATGAGATGTTAATCTCATTCCAACGAACGAGAAAGTATTTTTTTTTATTTTGACTAACGTTTTTATGTAAAATTCCTCTAATAAAAATATCACATCCCAAAATAAATTTGACTAAGAAAAATCTATTAGCGTAAATACCATATACCTCCATAATTTGTTCATGACGATTCCACCAACTTGGATTTTGATGCTCAATCACTAACATGTCTTCAAATATCATGGAAGCATATGGAGATGTAGTGTTTAGTTTGTAAAGGGATACATTAAAATATCTAAATTATGAGCAATTACAAATTCTTGCCGTTACAAATGCCCCCTTTGTCTAAAAATCAAAAACCAAATTAAAACCCTAAGACAAACCCTAAGACAAACCCTAAAACCAAGTTCCAACGAATCTCTAACATTAAAACATCATTAGATCCATAACTTTCAAGAATTCATCAAGGTTTTTCTACACAAACCCTAGTTTATGTGTTCTTCATTCATAATAAATCATTTACCCAGATGTCTCCCATAATAACATTCACATATATTCTGATTCTGTGTCCTCTACATATGTGGATTCATTCTACATGCGATCCTACCCCAAATCATGAGTTTTATTCATTAAATCCCAAGAATATAATTAATAATCATCAAATCAAAAACCCTACACTACATGGGCATTATAACTCATTAAAACATGCAAGATAAACACTTGCCTTTGCACTATAAGGTCTGATTTCATGCTGAGTGTGATGAGGATGCCTTCCCTTCCTTTCGACCATAATTTTCGATAACTTTGGTGAAGAGAGAGGTGTGATAAAGCCTAGGTTCTTTGCTTCTTTCTCTCTTATGGCCTCTCCTCTCTTAGGATTGTTATAACTCTATCCCCACACTCATATGGGTTGATATACTTCTTCAATTTTCAGAGTTCTCTCTACAACAAACTCTCAAATGACCGAAACACCCTCTCGTGGTGCGGGTTTGGTCTAAAATCACCCCAGGACCTAAATACTACCCCCGGGTACACTATTCTGACTATTTCAACCCTTTCAGAATCAACCGTGACTCGAAATACCATTTGAGTCACTCTAGAATAATTTCCTATCTCGATCTCATATAGTCTACACCCGACACCCGATTGGGATATAACATTATCACGTCACTGTCACCCGCTAAGACGTAAAAATAATTTACTATTCACTTAGTAATATATTCAATAAAGATTAATCATTATCTCTCCGATTAATATTTTAATCAACACATAATATTTAATTCCATTAAATTACGTCATGCATGTAATTTTAAAATTACCCGAATTAATTCAATTTTAAATACTCAGAAATATAGGGTGACATCCAGTTGCGATACGGTGTGTAGATTGGTATTTGTTGATGATTAATGAATGCCTTTCATTGGATTTCCAACAGCTTGCTTAAACTTTTAAAAATATTGGATATTCTAGTATATGATTGTCCCCAAAGCTAGGTTAGTGTGGGCAACTTTTGAGATGAAAACTCCTTCTTTCTCTCTATAGGCCTTTTCATAAAAAATTGAATAGTATTTTATCTCACCCATTTCAAACCCTAATGGTGATCTAATATCATTAAAACCCCTTCCCACATCTTTATATACAAGTACAAATTTGGGCTTGGGCCAAACTGGGTTTTTTGAGAGTTTGGGCCTAACTATTTGGGTATATGGACTACAATAGGGACCTAAGACAAATAATAAATTGGCTTCTAAATAAATACTCAAAAATCCAAAATTTTCCTTTATTTATTTGATCATAATTAATTACATTAAATAATTATGACTGCAGTCTAATTTAATTATCTTAGATATCACTCGGATATAATGAAGTATATTTGCAAAGTTTATTATGGTACATAATATGATTAACCATATTAAGCTTTCGATACCCACTTGGACAAATCAATTTACTATTAATCGACTTTAATTAACATCTAATCAATTTCCTTGATTCTCAGACTTAACTTAATTTTCTACTCCATCGAATTATAAATAATCCATTGGTAAGGTTTACTGGTGGAAACAAATCATGTAAGTCTATCAAGGGGGTATCGCAATTCAAGATATCCCTGAATATAGATTCATCCGAGTTAAGATCTCAGACCTACTCATATAACTATCACCCAATATGCGAGAATCATTTGATTCAATCTAAAATTAAATCACATCCATAACCATCAAAGATACAACTACATAAGAATTCCGATCCTCATAATTCTTGAGATTAAGAATCTATGAATGCTTTGCAAATGGTGTGACATTTACTGAGTTTAATCTCCTCAAATCTCACAGGAGGTCTTGTTCTAAACATTCTTGGGATGAACCGATCACAATCCTCCTTGAACTATCGTAAAATTTCTTGAACTATCACATAGGTTCCCTTAGTTTGAGATAAACTACCTAGGATTGTATTAAAACCATTTCGATAGGATGTCAACTTCCTATTTAGGCTGTGAACTTTTCAATAGTACTAGAACCAAAATTCTAATCTCTTTGGGATCAACCTGAAGTCACATCACTATAATTCCTATTAAGCTCTATTGATCGACATTAATATGAAACAATAACTTTGAACCAAATATAATGAATTCCTATAACCATTATTCTTATTTCAAAATAAAATGACATACTTTTACTTAAAAGTAACCATCACACATGGTTTTAAGAATAAAACCCCAACAATTACAACACTGCATACAATGTGTAGTGTTGATTGTATCACATGTAATCTACTATTTTTTATCTTATTTTATTATAATTTTATCTTATGAAAATCTCATCTGATGTACTGATTAGGTTATCACGTCCTTTATACTATTTAATGATAACTGCTTGATTTAAAAACAAATTTTATTGAACAAAACTGACTTGTGTATTCAGATTATGTTTTCATTACGCCCGCAGTTCTTTTTTATCTTATTACAATATTGACTAATCGCAATCATTGTAGTAACTCGTTGTTAATATTTAAATCATAAGAGAACTTGCAGGGTAGATAATGTTTAGGATCTTTTGTTAAAATCAAGGATACTAGAAAATGATCAGAATGCAAATGACGGGCCCTTCACCTTGCCAAGCTGCTTCTGGAAGATGTATAGTGATCAAATAGGGCAGCATGATCAACAAACAATCACACTAAAATATAGGAATCCATATAACTAAAAAGGAAAATAAAAGAAGAATACAAATTTACGCGGTTTACCGATTTGGCTACGTCCACGGGCGATCCATGTCACTAAATAGAAGAATATCATAAATGGAAGGATTTTTTGGTTCATTCTTCACACACAAATAATTTATCTCCTCACAAATAAAATAACCCACACACAAATATTGGAAGACTCTCACAAATATTAATCTCATCACCAAAGAATCCTATACTCTACCCAAATCCTCAATAGAGAATACTTAAATTGGTTCTCAAAATAACCAATCTACATAAAAGTGAACCCTTAGTTTTCACCCACAAATTCTCTAATTTGGAATACAAGAGTAAAATGCCCAAATCTCTCCCTAAGTGTATAGAGAGTAATAGAATTCAATGTTAATTAATGGAAGCTAAAAAATCCGGTTAAAACTCTTTATATGTTTAATTTATATGCGAAACACATTTATGGTGAAACTTCTAAAATACCCCCAACTAACAGAACCTATTTTTTTTTTGCAAATCTAGACCCGTTCACAGCATCGATGTAGTAAAGTCATTTGCTGCAATGTATAATGCAGTAAAAAAAAATTCTATAGCGAATCTCCTTCACTAATCGCCCCAAAATTAACACCAAAACCTTGGAAGGAACCGCACTCAACAAAACCCCTTCGCTGCAGCGAAGCTTTCCTTCATTGCAGCGAAGCTACCACCACCACTAGTATTTTGAGCCAAACTCCATAAATCTACACTTGGCGAAAAAAATAACACAAAAATGAGTCCTCCAAAATACCCTATTTAAAGTGAGGGATATCACAAAAATACACAATTGCCACAATAACATTGTTCGGGCCGAAGCCCCCAAATTTGAATTCTTAAATATTAATTTCCTAAAAGTGCAGAATATGATGGTTCAACACAACACACACAAACAATAGATTTTAATTTCTTTCAAATTAAGCTTAAACTAAATTCAAAGTGAAATTAAATTAAACAACTAATAAATTTTTCACTTAAACCAAATTAAATTAATCCAAGTTCTAAATATTTGCCTAACAATATGAATTCATTTTTTACAAATTAGGCCAAACCAAATTTACCAAATTAAATTATCTTGACTTGAATTAAATTAATCCAAAATTTTACCCAAATAAATATTAGAACCAAATTAAACTAGAGTGTGAATTCAACCATATTTTATCTTTTAATCCTAAGCATGCGTTCTAAGTGATTTGCAAGATAAAATAAATTCACAACCACTATGCCGCGATGAACGAAGAAAACCCAAATGGGAAAAACCTCGGACGGCCCTACCCATAAGTCCACTAAGTAAGAAATTTACAAATACAGGACAGATGACTTACACAACTCGACTCGACTCCTTCAAGACCCTGACGCGTCTTCTTGTACCAACCTCTGCTTAGTCGACAATCCCAGACTCCACCGAAACCTTGGACTCCTCCAACGAAGCTTTTGGGAACCCGTCAACCACACACGGTCCCTTTCACCGTATGAGAACACCGCAACAAAAATAAGACTTCTTCTTTCATGGAAAATAGAAGCAAACCCAATCTTCTCCTTCTTGTGGTAGAGATGAACCAATGGTGCTAAAGACCAACTCCAAGCAATAGATATATGTATAGAGGTACTTGGATAAAACAAACTAATTTATGGGTGTAAAAACATGTGTATGAAAGAATTTTCTTTATAGATTTAACACATGTAAAACTAGGACTTTTGGTTGGAAGTATTTTCTCTCAAAATCTCTCTAAGGATGCTCAAAAGTCTTATAAAAAATCTGGTCCCGAAGTTGATAAAAACTGTCAAAAAGTAGTGGGAAAATGCAAAAATACTACCAAAAACTATTCCCACCCAAAATCTCGTTCGAACGACTTTTTTGTTCGAACGACATTTCATTCGAACGACCTTTCTAACGAAAAGTCAGTGTTCAAAAGGGAAACTCGTAAACTCGTTCGAACGACATTCTCGTTCGAACAATAATTTCGAACGAAATGTCAGAATGTTCTTTTTCATCTGAAATATGTTTAAAATAAAAATTACACCCATTACAAATTATTCTAAGTCACTACAAATATATATAAAGCATTCATACCTTATTGGAGACTTGAAATATGATGAATTTTTTAGGATGCAAAAGGCACTTAAAACTCGGTAAGGATGATGTCTTCACGTTGAACTAGGTCGGTACGCCTTCAACTCAAACTTGACATAGGCTTAAAGGATACACATGAACACTATCCTATGACTCAATTTTTTTACTCGAATTGAGCCAAAACTACAAAGGACTCAATTGGAAATTTGTGTCCTTACAAATCTCCCCATTTGGCTATTCCGGGACAAAAACCAAACAAAAATTCTAAAGGGCCGTCAAGATCAACTAGACTCAAAAACATCCCACCCAAAAAAATAACAATGCTTGACTCAAAAACCCAAGGATGACTATCTTTGCCGTTATAAAGTGTTGTCGCTAAAAAAATTCTACACACCTAATCAAAACATTAAATCCATGGGGAATATTAAAATATTAAATGCAACGAAAATAAATACTCCCCCTAAATTAGTTATCCCCTTTTATCAAATAAAGAACCTACTTAGAAAGACGTCTTCCCTTAAGTTAAATCTCCTAAACTAAAGGTTTAGATACCACTTCTCCCCCTTTTTGTTCAGGAATAGACAAAGGTGATAGAATTAATTAAATGGTGCATAAGGTGATAAGAACATGAAAGCATATGGGCAACAATAACGAGAACTACTCCACAACAAGGATAAATGGATACCAACTTATGATGCAAAAAAAATTATACCAATTTGTCAAATAATATACTAAGCATGTGATATCAAACAAAATGCACAACAAAATAGATACCAATTATGAATTAGAAACATACATGGAATAACAAGCAAGGCAAAGACACCAAAACTAAAAAAATACCATACATATGTATACATAAAGAATATCACTAACGCACACGCACATATATATAGCTATAAACATCACACATGACACAAAATACATTAAGCTTTTCACACTCGTATGGTAAAAATGTGTCCAAATACATGTGATAAACGGTAGTGTAGGGGTGTGAACTAGTAACAAATAAATTCCGACCCAATCACTTAAAACATGTTCATGGAGTTCTCATTTGATTGAAAAACTTTATCATATTTAGATATAGCCTCATGTGATAATATAAATTGAACTCAATGAACAAACATACACAATGCACATAGGCCTAGAATTTTAATAATACTACAAACCAATAGTGTCATGACAATAAAAGCTTAACTAGGATTCAAAGTCATTGTGCAAACCCGTTAATATATCCAACCAAACTCCTCATAATTTTTCTTTTCTTTTCTTTTGAACATATTAACTAAACTATTTTTGGCCTTGGCAAATATTCGTTTTAATGCCACATTTTTAAGGCCTAATATTCAATGGTGGCTTTTCACGCAAAGTAATTTTGTCTTTCGCAGCCTGATTCCATTGATAAACAACTACACCGGATAAACATATTTTTTATTTTTTAAATACGGGAAACGGTTATTACATGCACAAATCCTCCATAGTCATAGAAAAATGTAAGTGACTAAATTAATGGGAGAACATCTCACTTATCTGAAATATACATGTGATAATTAAAATTGAGGCATACAAAAATAGAATCCATTAAGCAACACAAAATTAAATTACTCTATGCATGCATGATAAAGAACATTTTAAGGATTGCCAATCTTAACCAAAAGTTATAACCACATGGAAGTGAAAAGGAAAGGATTCAAACACAAGTATATGCCACATAAAGTGTGTCAAACTAAAATACACACACAAAAAAAATCTTTTTGAGTTTTTGAAAACTTCAACCAAACATACAAAAATATTTACTCAAAAGACAAACATGAATCATTTGAATTTTTCATTAAATCTAAATTAATGGAAAGGTAAAACACGAATGATAAACAAAAACCTTTTAAAATTTTCATTTAATGCAAACTAAAATGAAAGAACTATAATACAAAAGATAAACAAAAATCATAATTCTAGCATGAGATATGTGATTAAGAAATGGCTAGAAAATGATAAACATGCATAACTAGTAAGAATATATGATATAAAGCCCAAAAAGCTAGAGTATGGAAATAACTAACACATTCAAACTTTATATTTAGCAAGGGAGGTATCGCGTGAAAGTAAATGATAATCAAAAAGTTTATTTTGTAAAGCAACCAAGTGAGATCTCCTAACCCAAACAAATGACGATTAACATTCTCGAGATTTTGGGATCTTAGCTATCTCGGTTACCTTACCTTTGGATTTCCTATTAATTCTTTTGAGATCAAAACAAAACTTCCTAAGATGACCTTTTCGACTACAATGTGAGAAAATAAAGACTTGGCGAAAAGACTTACCTAAGGAATTATCTTTAACTATATTGAAGATACTCTCAAAACATTGGTTTTAGCTTTATTACATGAATCATTACAAGTATCGAAGACTAAACCACAAGTGTTATTTTTTACTTGGACGGTTCCTAAAATTTTATCTAATTTAGTGGACCTACACTCCAAATCAAATTTGACTTTAGTAGAGTCTATTAATTTTTCTTCTAATTCTAAAATCTTAGACTCTAACAAACCATTTCTCTCTTCAAACTCGAGAAACTTCTTTTTCAGGATTCCATTAACCCTCTGAGGCTATCTATCTTGCCTTCTACATATTCAAGCTTCTCACAAAGAGCTCTCTCACATGTCTTAAGGTCATCAACCAACGCACTCCAAATCAACGACCTTGGCACGCTCTCTTAAACTAGCTTCTAACTTCAAATTTTCTCTTTTTAATTTAATAAATTCATCATATAATTCTCTAAATGCAAATTGAAGTTCACTCTCATCAACCTCTTCATCACTTTCACTCTCTCTCTCTCTCTCTCTCTTCTCCACTCTCACTACCATCATCTTTTTGGGACTCACAAACAAAGGCCTCGAAAGAGTCATGTAAATGTATATCTTCATGGGAAGATTCATTATCGGTGCTCACATGATTTGCCATGAACATAGTAAATTTGAGGTCGATGGGGGAATTGGGTCCCTCTTCCTTTTCACTTTCATCACTAAGGGTAGCATTATAGGAAATTGGTTGGTTGCCTTCTCTCCTTAGTTTATTGGGGCACTCTCTCGCCTTATTGCCAAAACCATCACAACCATAGAACCTATTTTACTCATCCCAATTAAGATTTTCAATATATAATTTAGGGATATTTTCGACCGTGTCATGCTTAGAATTTTCAAATTTCTTAAAATCATTTTTAAACTTATCTTTATTAAATTTAAGAAATTTTTGAAATTTCCTAGCAAACATAGCCATGTCCTCCGAGTCACTATCACCCTCATCAATCACAACTTGTTTTTCCTCCTTTTGGGCTTTCAAAGTAAGGCCCTTATCTATTTTCTTTTCATTTTTAGAGGGAAACATATCTACCTCATAGGTTTGGAAATCACCTACTAATTCCTCAAGTTTGGTAAAGTGAAAGGTGAGTAAAAAATTTTAAACGATCACTTTAGGGATAAATCTTTCGAGTAGGGACGTTAAAATTTTCTTTACTACTCGTTCGTCGGGTATTTTCTCTCCCAAATTAAATGATGAATTAACTATATCGAAAAGTCTAGCATAAAATTCATCAAAGGTTTCATTTTCAAGCATTTTGATGGTTTCAAATTGAGTGGTGATGTTTTGGAGTTTCGAAGCCTTAACGGCACTAGTTCCTTCGTGAGTGAGTTGTAAAATATCCCAAGCGTCTTTAGCGATTTCACGCGTCATGATGCAACGAAATTCATCCGGTGTGACCTCACTAAACAAGGCATTTAAACCTCTAGAATTAAAATTTGCAAGTTGAAATTCATTCTCACTCCGTCTATCTAAGGATTTGGGGACACGCTCATTTTCAATCAAACATGTGGGTGGGGGCCACCAGTTAACAACTGACAACCAAACCCTCTCATCGATAGACTTTAGTGCCGATTTCATATGCGCCTTCCAACACGCGTAATTGGAACCATCAAAAATAGAAAATTTTGAAAACGAGGAAAATTCCATTTATAAGAAAAAAGAAATAATGGGCCATAACGCAATAAATTAGCTCTCTAGCTCTGATACCATTTGTTAGGGAGGAAGCTCCCAAATTTTAATTCTTAAATATTAATTTCTTAAAAGTGTGGAATAGGATGGTTCAACACAACACACACAAACAGTAGATTTTAATTTCTTTCAAATTAAACTTAAACTAAATTCAAAGTGAAATTAAATTAAACAACTAATAAATTTTTCACTTAAACCAAATTAAATCAACCCAAGTCCTAAATATTTTTCTAACAAGATTAATTCATTTTTTGCAAATTATGCCAAACCAAATTTTACCAAATTAAATTATCTTGACTTGAATTAAATTAAAAACAAATATTAGCACCAAATTAAACTAGAGTGTGAATTAAACCATATTTTATCTTTTAATCCTAAGCATGTGTTTTAAGTGATTTGCAAGATAAAATAAATTCACAACCACTATGCCGCGATGTACGAGGAAAACCCAAATGGGAAAAACCTCGGACGGCCCTAGCCATAAGTCCACTAAGTACGAAATTTACAAATACAAGACAGATGACTTACACAACTCGACTTAACTCCTTCAAGACCCTGACGCATCTTCTTGTACCAACCTCTGCTTAGTCGACAATCCCGAACTCCACCGAAAGCTTAGACTCCTCAAACGAAGCTTTTGGGAACCTGTCAACCACACACAGTGCCTTTCACCGTATGAGAACACCGCAGCAAAAATAAGACTTCTTATTTTATGAGAAATAGAAGCAAACCCAAACTTCTCCTTCTTTTGGTAGAGATGAACCAATGGTGCCAAAAACCAACTCTAAGCAATAGATATATGTATAGAGGTAATTGGATAAAACAAACCAATTTATGGGTGTAAAAACATGTGTATGAAAGAATTTTCTTTGTAGATTTGACACATGTAAAACTAGGACTTTTGGTTGGAAGTATTTTCCCTCAAAGCTCTCAAAGGATTCTAAAAAGTCTTATAAAAAATCTGGTTCCGAAGTTGATGAAAACTGTCAAAAAGTAGTGGGAAAAAACAGTGGAAAAATGCTAAAAACTATTCCCGCCTTAAATCTCGTTCGAACGACATTTCGTTCAAACGAACTTTCTAACGAAAAGTCAGTGTTCAAAAGGGAAACTCGTTAGAATGAAATTCTCTTTCGAACGACATTCTCATTCGAACGACAATTTCGAACGAAATGTCACAATGTGCGTTTTTCATTTTAAGCCCAAATATTTCTAAAATATATTTAAAATAAAAATTACACCCACTACAAATTATTCCAAGTCACTCTCTCTCTCTCTCTCTCTCTCTATATATATATATATATATATATATATATATATATATATATATATGTAGAAGCAATTATTATGCAACACAAATAAATATGAGAGAAAGATTATCAAGAAGAGGACAAGGAATACAAGATGCCAATCACACAACAAGGGATGTACGTGGTTCAACCAAGATGTGCCTACGTCCATGGTGGTGCAGTCGATAATATTTCTATATACTCCAGAGAGTGATTACAGAGAATACAACTTGTCCTTTTGCCCCGGACCTAGGGTTTAATATATACATGTGCATGTAGATGAGTGGGGGTGATGGGTCCTCCACGTTTTCCATTTCCCCCATAACTTCCCTTTCATGGGATCATGGGGGGAGACTGGATCAATTATAAAAGATAAGGGGCCTGGACTTTGGGCCGCCAGGAATGGGCTACTCGTCCAGGCCCATAGTTCTAAATTTTGGGTACCCACAATTGACCCTAAATTTGTTGGGCCATGTTTATGGGTCCAATGGATTTAAATGATCATCCATTATGGCTGATTTGTGATTCTTCGAAAGCTGTGAAGTTGCTTTGGCGGCACCCGCTTCGCTATCCGTGCGCTATGATTAAAATTGAAGGCTTGTTGGGATAGCCACTTTTTCTTCCGTCGTTTCAGCCTTTCCAGTACTCTTCCTTCTTCTGAGAACTCTTAGCGCCTCGTACCTTCTTCTCTGAATCCCCATTCCCATTGCTTTTTAGTCGTCTTGAGCTCGTGCTTATTCATCACTCGAACCGATCTTCTGCTTTGTAAGTTTCTCGTGCCCTTTCTTTGCACTTTCTCTTTGGTTTGTAGAATTTCTTGCATTTTTCAATGGCGAAGATTGAAAATAGGTCAATCTCTGAGTTCAAGAAGTTCTATAATATTCCTGAGTGGGTAGAAATTGAATGTTGCGCCTCCCCTCCTAGGAACGTTAGAGATATAGAGGATGCCCACTGGATCCATGTTTTGTTGCTCTCACAGGGGGGACTTACTTTCCCCCCTAATGATCTATTTCTGCATTTTTTTGGTTATTTCAATATTGTTCCCTCACAGTGCTCGCCCAATGTGTGGAAGATAGTAAATGGCGTCCATAGAATAAACCAGTTGTATGGTACTAGGTTAGGACTTGCCGAGATCTGTTTCTGTTATTCCTTCTCTCGAACTAGCTCAGGTGTCTTATACCTCAAAGTTAGGAGTCCTGATAGGGTATTGGTAGTAAACCTACCTGATTCCCATAAGTACTACTGGCATGAGGGTTTCCTTGTTAGGAATTGGCAGTTCCCTCCCCAGTTTGAAGGGTCGAGGTCTGAGAGGTTCACTGCCCCTTTTTACGGGGAAGAATATATAGGTAGACATTGTACTGTTGCTTCAACCTTTGCTAACTTATGATTTTTCTAACCTCTCTTTGCTTTTTCTTTCACAGCGAGAACAAAGAATTTGGAGCCTGCTCTCAGCGAGGTTCGTATCTCAGAGTTGGTGAAAGCTTGGAATATCAGGGAGCCTCTGGGTGACGGCGAGCACCCCAGGTCTGCTGCCTTTTTGCTCGAGTATAAGAACGCAAGCTCCAGCTTCATAGCACGGCCTGTGGATATTGTTCCAGAGTTTGATTCTTTCGAAGAGACTACTGCTGAGCCTATCCAGTTGGACGAAGAGGAGAGCAGTTCTGAGAGTGAGCCTGCAGGAGCTGAGAGTAATTTGGGTGGAGGGAGCTCTGACAGTAGTAGTTCTTCTGAAGAGGATTCTGAAGCTCGAGGATCATTGAGCACTTCCAGTAGTTCAGGCGAAGAGATTCCTCCAAGGAAGAACCTGATTAGAGATGATGATGATGAGGACCATGTGCTTCTTACACAGAGGTCAAAGAAACAAAAGTCTTCTTATGGGGCCGTGGCTACTGGTTCTCGGTCTTCCACTCAGGAGAAAGAGAGGAAGAGCAGGTGAGAGAGAGGGATAGAAAGAAGGAGGAGGAGAGGAAGAAGGTGGAGGAAAAGAAGAAGGTGGAGGAGAGGAAAAGGATGGAGGGGGAGAGAGAGTAAGAGATGAGGAAGATGGAGTCGAGGACGAAGGCTGGGCAAGCCTTGGTCCCGGTGTCAGCTTTGCACGAGGGGGCCTCAGTTGCCACTTCCCCTCAGCTGGCTCCTGCATTGCTTGAGAGGGTAGTTCTTCATGCAGATCGCCAGAGGGCGCTGGGGTCTGATCAATTAGCCCTCCAAGCTAGCCAGAGACTGGCCTTGGTAAGGTTCTCTCCCTTTTCAATTCCTTAACAAGTTTTAATTATTTCTCCTTCTTGATTTCTTCTTTATTTTTGGCAGTTTGTGACGGACTTCGCTGTGCTCTACCGTTCTCGCGACGAGTTGGTGAGGATGAATGGCGAGCTAGAGCAGTAGAAGTTTGCTCTGGAAGTCAGGGGTTCTCGGCTGGAGGCTGATCTGAAGGATGCTGATGCCGCTCGAGCTTCCTCTGATTTGGCCCTTATCAATTCTAACCGAGAGAGGGATGCAGCGATCAAGGAGCTGAGCGAGTTGAGGTAGGCCTATGACCTAGTCTGCTCGAGTAAGCTGGGTGTTGTGGAGGAGAACAAGGCTCTGACCAAGCAACTGAAGGAGAAGGAGTCCCAGGTAGCCACCATCAAGGAGGATTCATACAACTTCGGATGGACTGTGGCTTATGAAGACGCCGAAGTTCAAATAGGCTATATCAGCCGTTTGAACTTTAAGAAGGGCTAGAACAAGGCCCTCCTAGCTGCTGATGTTGATGCTGAGTCTCCTCTTTTCGATGAGCATGACCCGGGTCCAAGGCCAACCGTGGAAGAAGAAGCCCCTGCCCCAGCCGTCGAGGGTGTTGATCTTACCTCTCAGACAACCCCTGCCGATGCTGGTCCTGCCCAGGCGAATGAGGGCTTCTCTGTAGAGGGGGATGCCTCTGTTGCTGCTGACAAGGGGAAGCAGCCAGCCACCTCTGGGCAGCCTGAGGTTGCTAGTTATTCCTCCCTTAGGACTATTTTTGTACTTTTGCTTGTAATTTTTCTATTTCCTGCTCGATGTACTTGACCTTCATTAATGAAATAAAAAGGCTTCTTTTTCCAATGAATTGATTGATTTCTATTTCCCTTGCCCTTTTATGTCTTGTAGTTGACTAATGTAGAAGACTATATTCCTTCCACATCTCAATTGGGCAGGACTCATGGTCCCAATGCCAGTCCTCAGGTTCGTCAGGCCTTTGTTAGGGTTTGCAAGTCTCTTAGGTTAAGGAACCAAAAATATAAGGATCAGTCCGAGCTAGTGGCTAAGCTGAAGGACAGGCTCCAGGAGATGGAAGGCATTGGTGCCTCTATACAAGAGGAAGTCAATGTACTGAGAGCAAGGTTGCTAGAGGCCACCGAGATAAATCAAGTTGGGGAATTCCTGCAGCAGGAGAATGAAAACCTGAGGAGGGAAGTCCTGTAACTTAGAGAGCATGCGCCGAGCACTGTTTCAGCGATTCTGCAAGGCTCCTCGTCTTCATGAGCTGGACATACTCCTACTATGCCGCGAGGTTCCACTCGTCCTCCCCTCCCGCGAGCTGGTAGGAGCACCAGGGGCAGGAACAGGGAAGCAGAAGAACAACGGGATAAGGAGATGGAAGAGCTTCATGATGATGTCCGCCGAGCATATGTAACTGCTGCTGGGCTTCAAAGGGATGTTACTCGATTGCAGCATTTATTCAAGAAGGGTCCTCGAGAAGCATGGGCTGACGGTTATGATCAAGGCTGGCTAGATGCTCCCACAAGATTATCCGAGTTCGAAGAACTTTCTATCATCAGAGGGTGGTTGAGTGCCTTAAAAGAACTCCAGGTCCCGAGGAACTCAGTGTTATGGTATCTTCACGAGATGTCCTCCTCCACTCTGATGCCCAATCCATTCAGGAGGGACGATAGATGGATCCATATTGATGCTATTCCTAGGCAACTATTAGAGTTGGACGCAGATGAGGCTGTGGAAGAGCTGGTCCCTGCTCCTGATGATGGACGAAGAGCTAGGGTGGCAGACTATCTTGTTAGGAGGCTTCCTCCTTCTTGAATTTTTTGCAAGTTTTTTCTTTTGATAATGTAAACGCTTTGGGCGAGCTTCGCCGACTAAACGTGTATTATCTCTGTTGTAAATATAACAAGTTGTTATTCTTTTGTCCTTTTTGATAATGTAAATGCTTTGGGCGAGCTTCGCCGACTAAAAATGTATTATCACTGTTGTAAATATAAGAGATCAATGAAAAGTTCGTGTTTTGGGCGATTTTGCCGACTAAACGTGTTCATCCAATCTTTTTATATTCTTGCTGCTTCATAATCCTTTTTATTTTTCCATGCAAGTGTCCCCCCAGTCCAGTATAATACCAAAATACCATTATGCCCCATTTTACCTTTTAGGTTGTGTCGTCACACTCCCTTAGGCCTAAGTAGGGCAATTGGCGAGGACACACCTGGTATTGGATGTCTTCATCCGATCAGGATTTTGCTCAACCAAAGTAGGTTTGATGGCCAGTATAAAATCTGGTCGTATTGCCTAAGAATCCTCTGTAGGGCTTTATATATTGCCAAGGGCAAGTCTAAGAGGTCTTTCGTGTTTCAGGACGATGACCTGAGGAGGGGTATTCCCTTGCTATATCGACCATTGTGCCTGTGATTTGGAAAAAGATGTGTGATAAAATGCAGTTTACTGGTTTCATTAGTAATAAGGGGAATGAACTATTCCTTTCACATAACAAATACAAGAAAAAGATTCAACAATAGAATTCCTTGAGAATTTAAAAATAGAATTTCTTGAGATTAGCTGCATTCCATGCTCGTGGTATCTCTCTGCCCTCCATTATTTCCAAATGATATGCACCTTGCAGGTCGTCCCTAGTTACTTTAAAGGGTCCTTCCCAGTTTGTAGACCGAAGTATATAGAAATAATATCGACTGCACCACCGTGGACGTAGGCACATCTTGGCTGAACCACGTACATCCCTTGTTGTGTGATTGGAATCTTGTATTCCTCGTCCTCTTCTTAATAATCTTTCTCTCATATTTATTTGTGTTGCATAATAATTGCTTCTACAATTGGCACCGTCTGTGGGAAACATTCATCTTTCCCTGAGAAGAGCCCACATCAAGAAAGGAGTTTAAGATGTCTGGTCACAGCAGTAATGCCCCCCAAGCAGGAGATATTCAAGAGCCACCTGCTCCTCGTAGGATTAGGTCTGAAGTCCGACGTTCAGATCAGAGAGCTCACCTGAAAAGATCAGCCTCAGAAGAAAGTCAGGGACCAGCGAGGTCCACGCAGATATCCAGGTTGATTGATGCGTACGAGGTAAGGCTCCACGAGCAGAGAGAGTCTTCTCGTAGGTACGAGGCTGAGAATGCTCGCTTGAAAAGAAGACTGTAAAGACTAGAAAGGGAGCTTCGTCCTGATAACCGGAGATGACCATATCGCACTCCTAGCCCTCAGGCGAGCAAGTCTCACAGCCGAGGAAGGAGCCCTAGGCGAGAATCTCAAAGGGACGAAGGAGGCGAGTCAGACGACTACCTCCCCGAACAGCTGCGAAGAGCTCGCCGACACCAGAGCCCTGCTCGCAGCGATGAGCTCATACGAAACATGGTCCGCAGGGAGATGGACCAGTATCCCGCTCACCACGGGACAAGATCAACTAGAGAACTCGCGAGGCGAGCTCTTAAAACCCAGATGAAGTCACCTTTCACAAAAGAAATCGAAGAGGAGGAAGCTCCTAAGAAATTTGCCATTCCAAGATTCAAGGTTTACGACGTAAAGACTGATCCCATCGATCACGTCAGGAAATACCGACAGGCCATGACCCTCTAGAGTCACCGGGATGCCCTGATGTGCCGTATTTTCCCCTCGAGCCTTCATGATGTAGCACATAAGTGGTTCGAAAGGCTCCCCCACCAGTCGATCAAGAATTTCAAATCCCTAGCCGAACTCTTTACGGCCCGATTAATTACCAGTAGCTCCCATCCCAAAAGGATGGATGCTCTACTTATAATGAAGAAAATGCCTCAAGAGACCCTCCGAGAATACGCGAAGAGGTACTGGGAGTTATTCAATGAGATCGAGGACTGCGCGGAGGAGGTGGCAGTGGCCTCCTTCAAAATTGGGCTCCCTAATTCTTCCCTCCTCTACCAATCCCTGACGAAGAAGGAAGCTATGACTATTGATGACCTTATGGCCCGAATCGAGAAATACGCATAGGTGGAAGATGTCACCCGCTCTAATACAGGAGAAAACGGTCGAGCTAAACTCACTACCAAGGTAGGTGAGAAAAATGAGAACCAGAGGAAAGGAGGAAAGAACGGAGACAAAAATGGCTCCAAGAATGGAGGGAACCAGGACGCGTCGAAAGCATTCCAGGCGGTCAACACCGTCTTCAAAGAACCAATTTACAAGGTTCTCGCAAAGATCAAGGATGAGCCATTCATCAAGTGGCCTAGGAAGATGGGGGGAGATCCCTCGAAGAGGAACAATGCATTGAGATGCGCTTTTCACAAAGAGGGAGGGCACAAGACCGAGCACTGCAAAGCTCTTAAGTCTCACCTCAAAGAATTGTCCCAGTCCGGGCATTTGAACGACTTTGTGGAGAAAAGGGCAGAGAAAGTGACTGCCAACAGAGAGATGAGACCCGACAATTTGCTGGAGGATGATGCTGGACATGAGTTCGCCGTAATTCATGGAGTATCTGACGTCAAGCAGATACAAGGGAACTCAGCTCGAATGGAGATAAAAAAACTTACAGCAGTAATGCAGGCTTTTCAAATCAATCCAGCAAAGTCACAGTCAGGAAAGCGTCGACGAACAGAGGACGTCAACTATAATAAGCATATTATTTTCACGGATGAAGATTTGATGGGAGTAAGGACCCCACATCATGATGCCCTGGTCATTACACTCAGGATAGCCAACTTTGACATCGACAAGCTGCTCGTCGATCAAGGAAGCTCATCCGAAGTAATGTACCTCGACCTGTTCAGGAGATTGAAGTTGAGCGTCGCTGGGAAAATGACCATGCCCCTAGGCAAGATAGTGCTGTCAGTTCGTGCTGGGAATGTCTCCAAGATGATCGAGTTTTTGGTAGTTGACATCGAATCACCATACCAGGCCATCCTCGGCAGAGGATGGCTTCATGCAATGAAGGCGGTCTCCTCGACCTACCACCAGAAGCTCAAGTACGTAATCGAGCGAGGAGTAATGGAGATCCACGGCGACCAAGCGATGGCGAGGAAGTGCTTCATAGCAGCCATCCGACCAAAACCAGAGAAGAAGGCCGGTCAACCCAGCGAGAAAGTTGAAGAGGGTGTGATACCTTCTAAATAGCAACTAAAGTACGGAAGACCAGGAGTAGAGGAGACCAGGCTCCTCCTCTCTGAGTATGTCATCAAGGACCTGGTAGAAGTTGTAGCCAAAGTTGGTGACAGTAGCAGAGTCTTCTTGATTGGAGCATCCCTCACCGATTAAGAACATAAGGAGTTAACGACCTTGCTGAGACATAACGTACATGTCTTCGCATGGGAACCATACGAGCTGCCTGACATTGATCCTGATATGGTCTATCATCAGCTGCACGTCGACCCCACATTTAAGCCAGTCACGCAGAAGGCACGAAGAACTGCACCTGAGAAGGCTAAAGCGGTCGAAAAGGAGGTCAAAAAACTACTGGATGCAGGATATATACGGGAAGTACAATTCCCCAAGTGGTTGTCCAACCTAGTAGTAGTTCCGAAGAACAATGGGAAGTGGAGAGTTTCATCGACTTCACTGACCTCAACAAAGCATGCCCTAAGGATAGTTTCCCCCTCCCAAAGATAGACCAACTAGTAGACGCCACTGTAGCTCACGAGAGAATGAGTTTCCTATACGCATACTCAGGATATCACCAGATCCCCTTGTATGCCCCAGACCAGGACAAAACGGCGTTTATCACAATGGTTGGGTTGTATTGCTACAAGGTCATGCCATTTGGGCTCAAGAATGCAGGGGCAACCTACCAGCAGCTGGTCACAAAAATGTTCAAGGATCAAATGGGAGACACAATGGAGGTCTACATCGATGACATTCTCGTTAAGAGCAAAAAGAAGGAAAATCACCTCTCAGACCTGTCAAAGACCTTCGAAATCCTCAGGAAGTACCGAATGAAGCTTAATGCGAGAAAGTGTTCCTTCGGTGTCCAGTCAGGAAAATTTCTTGGATACTTGGTCAGTAAGAGAGGCATAGAAGCTAATCCGGACCAGATCGATGAAATCAATAGGGTACAACCACCTCGAACAGTCCGGGATGTGCAGAAGCTCACTGGAATGCTCGCTGCCTTAAATCGCTTTATTTCCAAATCCTCCGAGAAGTGTAAGCCTTTTTTCCAGCTTCTAAAAGGGATTAAACCAATAGAATGGGGCCCGGACTTCTCGCGAGCTTTGGACGAGCTCAAGTCTTACTTAAGCTCTCCACCGCTGCTTGTCATACCACAACCAATGGATTCTTTGTACCTATACCTCTCGGTATCCAGTCACACTGCCAGCTCGGCGTTAATATGCGAGGTCGAAGGAATCCAACACCCCATTTACTACGCGAGCAAGACCTTATTAGACACCGAGCAAAGGTACCTGCCATTAGAGAAGCTCGCCTTTGCACTAGTGATAGCCTCGAGGAAACTGAAGCATTATTTTGAAGCTCATACTATCATCGTCCTTACATCGTACCCCCTTAAGGCGATCCTAAGGAAAGCGGATTTGTCGGGCAGATTGTCTAAGTGGTCAGTCGAGCTCGGCCGATTCGACATCCAATTTCAACCAAGGACCGCTATCAAGGGTCAGATCCTCGCTGATTTCATAGCCGAATTCACTGGCGAAGAACTCCCCGACCAACCTCAACCAACAAAGAAAAAAGAGAACCCAGCAACAGTGGAAACCTGGAAACTATTCGTTAATGGAGCCTCCAACTCAAAGGGGGCAGGCGTAGGCATCGTCCTCATCACCCCAGAAAACACCATCCTTGAGCAAGGAATCAGGATTGGATTTGCAGCCTCCAACAACGAAGCAGAGTACGAAGCCCTAATAGCCGGTCTCCAAAAGGCGCAAATTCTGGGAGCAAAACGTTTACAGGTGTTCGGCGATTCTCAACTAGTCTCCAATCAGATAAGTGGAGATTACAATGCGAAGGATGAAAGGATGGCAGCCTACCTCACCCTGGTGAGGAAACTAATGACGAGCTTTGAGGAGATCAACATCCAGCAGTTTCCCAGAGGGCAAAACAGTCATGCCGATGCCTTAGCAGCCCTAAGCTCGGCAGTTGATTCTAGTCTTAAAAGGGTCATTCCCATCGATTTCCTCATTTGTCCAAGCATTAACCACAACAGCAAGATGCCAATCACACAACAAGGGATGTACGTGGTTCATCCAAGATGTGCCTACGTCCACGGTGGTGCAGTCGATATTATTTCTATATACTCCGGAGAGTGATTATAGAGAATACAACTTGTCCTTTTGCCTCGGACCTAGGGTTTAATATATACATGTGCATATAGATGAGTGGGGGTGATGGGTCCTCCACGTTTTCCATTTCCCCCATAACTTCCCTTTCATGGGATCCTGGGGGGAGACTGGATCAATTATAAAAGATGAGGGGCCTGGACTTTGGGCCGCCAGGATTGGGCTACTCGTCCAGGCCCATAGTTCTACATTTCGGGTACCCACAATATATATATATATATATATATATATATATATATAACATTCATACCTTATTGGAGACTTGAAATATGATGAATTGTTGAGGACGCAAAAGGCACCTGAAACTCGACAAGGATAATGTCTGCACGTTGAACTAGGTCGATACGTCTTCAACTCAAACTTGTTGTAACAACCCGAGATTTTTGGGACAATGATTTATTTATTTTTGGGAGAAATAAATATTATTTTAATTGGAGAATAATTAAATTGGCATTATGGTCAAAATTTGAAGATTTTAGATAGTGATTTGAATGACAATTCTGAGGGTGCAGCTATTTTCGGAAGGGTTGAGATAGTCGAAATGACTGTACGTGGGGCTTAATTGGGTTCCGAGATATTTTAAGTTTGTTCGGCTCGAATTAAAGTTACTGAGTCATTTAAAGTGTGTATTATCATTTAAAGTTGTGTATTTTGGGAGTTAAGGCTTAAAAGCCTACATGAGAAGCCATTCTCACTTAAGAGAAAGAGAAAGAAAGAAAGAGAGAGAGGAAGAGAAAGAAGAAAATTTTGGGAATTCTGGTCAATCCGTGATTTCGAGGACGAATGAGACTCTACAAATTTGAGGCAAGTGATTAAACTTGCTAAATAATTATTTTGTATCATTTATTTCATGATTTGTGGATAAAATTATGGATTTTGGGTTTAAAATCTTAAAACCTAGATTTTGGGTAAAATCTTAGATTTGTTGTGTATATAATGGATTTGAGGTTACAAAGTAGTTGAGGTGTGTTATTTGATGTGTATTAATGTTATATATATATATGTTTGGGTTGAAGAGAAATGGTTAGAAGATGAGAAATATGATTTTTGGAATTTTGGATTTTGGAGAAAACATGCCATTTCCATAGCTGCTGAATAGGCCGAATCGATTCGTCCCCAACCCGAATTGATTCCGAATGTTCCAGCTTGATAGGTCTTTTGACCCAAATCGATTCGCTTTGGAGGCCAAAATGATTCACAGGTCCGAATAGATTCGTATTGGGCTCGAATCGATTCGAAAATAGGGTTGTCTTGGGGGAGTTTTTTTGGAGTGAGTGTAACACCCTGCCCTCTCGGGGAGAGCGAACGGAGCGCTACTGTCGATAAAAACTGAACTAAATTCACAAATAACAAGGTATAGAGCATAAAAAGCAAAATGTTAGCGATGAATAAAATGTAACAATACGAATACGAATATTCAAATCAAAATGCAAATCTCAATAGAATTTTATCAATAAATTTCTCAACAATACATTAACCGGGTCACCAGGCCTCACCCCATCCGCATATGCTTTATCAAGACATAGCCATGGAAGCAGGAATTTCGACAGGTGCTCAACCTCCGTGCCATATTAAAATCTCATGACAACGTGCTTAACAACAATATGAATAATACCACATGAATCAAAATAATTCCAAAAAATTTTCAATTCAAATTTGAGTTCAATTAAACATGAAATCAACGGAATAAACACTCACGAGATTTAGGAGCATATTGTGTAAAACCCCATACCTCAAACCACCAAAAGAACCAACATAATTCTGCCAAGAAATCATAGAACAAGCCATCAAAAATCATCTCTCAAAGATCATCAAAACTCCTCCAAGATCCACACCAAAATATCCCCAAGAATACCTCCAAAACCTAAGGTTGAATGCATAAATCAAAGGGGCAAAGTGTGTATAAAAGAGAGGAATTAAAAACATGTTTTCTGCCAAAAAGTTATGCCAAAAAGGTTCACCCACGACCTTATTTTATAAGGCAAAAACACAAAAGTTGTATATAAACCAAAATCTTTAAAATGCTTGTTGCTCACGTTTTCTGGACGGGTCGATCGATCGACCCGGCATCGATATATCGACCATGCCTAAAATCTCACAGTTCTCCTTGAAAAAAAATTATAAGGGACAAAAATTATAAAATCCATTTTAACTCCGTTTTCGAAACCGTTTGAAATTCTCGCCTTTAAACATAATAACCAACATATTTGAGCAATAAAAATAATTTTATCGCAAAGTTTATTTTTCCTCTTTATTTCAAAAATACCCCAAAAATTACGCAGGTTGTTACACTTCCCCACTAACAATGGAATTTCGCCCTCAAAATTCGCCGAATACTTAACTCTCAAAAATCAGGCCAACAATCTCCAAAATAATCTCGCCTCCAAAAATAAATTCCTCATATCTAATCTAGATGCCTAACGCGAAACGATTCTCTAAAAAATAATCTATCTCCACAAATATGCGCCACAAAAATGCAATAGACCCAAAACCCAAGACCCGATGGTGGTCGTATGCCTAAGCTTTGATACCATCTGTGACACCTCGCCTAATTAACCCCGGGTGAACAGTCCTAAATTAAATTAGAATAGGTTGCTCAGTTGGTTCATTCTTAGCATCACTGTCGCCTTTTTAATTACTTACCACCTAAATGAGAAAATTAGACTAGTGCCAAGTTTTTATCTTCATTAACTAAAATTAAATACTCATGCGAAAACAGAATAATATAAACAATCACAATTAACTGAAATCAACCATTCACAATTAATTAAGTGATCGAATAAACCATAGGTTAAAAATCCAACAAAAGTAAAGAAAAGTAATAAATCTCAACAGGTCTGACATCAGTACTGAAATAAAACTATGAGCAACATGCTCGAATAACTGATAGGAAGTCTCTACACTAAGAATGAAAAGAACAAGGCGCCTACCAAACTCCCGCAACATCCACACATGCTGCAGCAACGGATCCCTGGAATGAGTCAAGCCTGGCGTCCCTATGGCTGGACGCCTAAAAGGTTTTTAAAAGTTTTTATAGCAAGGGTTAGTACCCAAAACATTTGGAAAACATTTAGCAAATGATTAACTTGCAGTAATAAGTAAATATGCATGATATCGATATTTTAATTAGTTTTGCACTCGCTTGAGGACATCCTCACCCCTCCTCTAATGTGCACTACTAACGCCTTGATTAATTTACCTAGTTATTTATCTCATGACTAGATAACTGATATAATCCCCTTGCAACCACCTTACTCTAACCGAGTGTGCCATAATGATGATTTCTAAGTTGTTGTCACTAACTTGGATAATACATAAAAATTGGAGGCGGTCATATTCCTTCCCTGAAAGTGAGATGCCCCTCATCCATATAATGGACGCTATGACCTGGGAATATACTCGCCCTACTCCTCAAGCTAGGGAATTCATCCACTACGCGCAACCTCCCTCATATAGCACTAGAGTCGATATAATAATAATATTTAGCCACTGATATTAATGCACACACACACACACACACTATATATATATATATATATATATATATATATATATAATTAAAATAAACTATTCCGGCTATCCCGTGTACTAAGTCCGTAACACAAGCCCTATTCAAATTATTATGAGTTTATGGCCCAACTATAATTATTATTTATTTCGCACATTAATTAATTAAATTATTTTTGGTGTCGCCCCAACTAATATATTCGGACTTACTCTCATGGCCCGAAATAAAATAACACCCGAGTCTAAATTCCCGACTCCAAATTATTTAGCTTTCACCCTAAATAAATATAATGCCTTGGTATCCCTCAACCCATATACCCGGACTTGCCCACTCAATCCATATTTAATTATCTTGAAATATTATTCCCAAAATTTTAATCATGATGTGACACACATAAATTTCCTCCAAATCCTAATTAATTTTCCTTCATAATTAATTAGAATGAATGTCCTATATTTATTTCTCGTTAATTCCCTTTATATATATAAACTGGCCGAACTGCCAAAAATTATCGACCATCGATCAATCGATCCCCAACCCTCTATCGATCGATCGTACAAGTCATCGTCTTCTCCACTCTTTTATTTCAGCCATGGACGAAAAACTCAAAACCCTAATTTCTTCTCATGTAGAACCTAAGTCTTCTCATCAATAAAATACACCAAAAACCTCATAAGGGACCCCCCATAAAGTCCACAAACACCATTTAATTTATGTTCTCTACTATTTTCAGAAATTGGGGAAAAATTCGTTTTAATCTTTAACCCATTTAAACATTAAATCCTTATCTCAAATTCATTTTCAATTCATCAGGGTTTACACATCATACCAGATATATATACTAATCTCAGATTATACATGAATTTCTACACAATTTAGAAATCAGAATATTGGTTTACAAAGACCCTATGTTTGTACCCTTTAAATCCCAAAACAAAATTTTGAGTTTCTCACATCACATAAATATGAATCAAAATGAAAATTAAATTCTATAGCAAGTTAACCACTTGCCTTATGATTTTGTAGGGTCTGAATCAAAGTTGTGAATTCCAAGGTTGACGATGAAATCTTCTCTTTTGGCTCTTTCCTTTGTCCCCCAAATTGCCTTTAACTGTTTCTTAGGTTTTCTTCTCCCACTAAGTGTTTCCTAATTTCACATCATCCGTTCTCCTTTTTCTTTTAATTAGGTAATTAGGCTAAATCCCGTTTTTGGCCTAATGGGTCAAACCCAAGTGACCCAAACACCCCCGTGTGGGCCCGGCTATGCCTAAAAATGTCCCGTGACACGTGTACTACCCCGGGTACACTTGTCTGACTATCTCGTCCCATTCGGACTCAACTGTACATCAGAATTGGCATACGAATTAATTTATAAAAATCCTTATCTCACACCCAAATTAGTCTATACCGACTCCCGATTGAAATAAGTACATACTCCGTCATTAGTACCCGAAATGACGTAAATAAATTATTACTATTCACTTAGTAATTAAATTTCCCTAAATATTAACCATTCACTCCCCGATTAATATTTAAATATATATAGCCATAATTACTTCAATTAAAATTACGACACACAAGTAATTTAGAATTCCTGAATTAATTAAATATTAAATTCACAATAATACGGGGTGTTACATACTCCCCCCTTACAAAGGAATTTCGTCCCCGAAATTAGGTCGTACCTGTGGTGAATAGCTCTGCATATTGTTCCCGCATATCCTCCTCTCGCTTCCAGGTAGACTCGTCAACGTTGTGATGACCCCACTGTACTCTAACTAGTGGAACAACCTTCGATCGTAACTTCTGCTCACTACGGTCCAGAATAGCCACCGGTCCCTCCTTATATGAGATGTCTGGCTGTAAATCAGTTTCCTCGAGTGGAATGTGCCAGAAGGCCCTCTCGCTCCTTAGATATTTCTTCAGCGATGCCACATGGAACACGTCGTGTATTCGCTGAAGATGCTTTGGCAATCCCAATTTATATGCTACCGGTCCCACCCTCTCAATAATAGGGAAAGGTCCCACGTACCTCGGTGGTAACTTACCCTTCTTGTCGAATCTCATCACCCCTTTCATAGGGGACACCTGGACTAATACCTGGTCCCCAACCTCTAACTCCACATGTCTCCATGAAGCATCAGCATAACTCTTCTACCTATCGTGAGCTATCTGAATCCACCCTCGCATCAACTCTATCTTGGAAGACGTCTCCTGGAAAATCTCCGGCCCCAATAACTTGTTGTCCCCCACCTCTAACCAACAAGCAGGTGAACGACAAGGTCTCTCGTATAAGGCCTCGAACGGCGCCATGCCAATCGTGAATTGGTAAGAGTTGTTATATGCAAACTCTACCAAAGGAAGATATTTCTCCCAACCTCCCTCAAAGTCTAAAATGCACATTTTGAGCATGTCTTCTATCATCTGGTTGACTCTCTCAGTCTATCCGTCAATCTATGGGTGATAGGATTTACTCAAATGTAACTCTGTGCCCATGGCCTCCTGAAAGCTCTGCCAAAAGTGGACCAATTTTTTTTATCTCTATCAGACATAATATTTATTGGCACCCCGTGCAACTTAATAATCTCTGCTATGAATAGCTTTGCATAGTGCATTGTCTCAAAGTCCATGCGGACCAGCAGGAAGTGGTCCACCTTGGTCAACCGATCCATAATGACCCATATGGAATCGTGACCCCTCTATGATGCAAGTAACCCTGTAATGAAGTTCATGGAGATGCTCTCCCACTTCCACACAGGAATTTCTAAGGGTTGTAGCATCCCTGATGGTCTATGATGGTTAGCTTTCACAAGATGACACGTGGAACATTTTGAGACAAACTCTGCTATGTCTCGTTTCATTCCTGCCCACCAAAACTGCCTCCTCATATCCTGGTACATTTTATCCCCATGGGGATGTTCCACAAACCTCAAACCATGGGACTGTCATAATAGCGTGCCTCAACTCCTCATCCTCTGGCACAACTAACCTCCCATTAAGGCATAAGCCTCCTTCCGATCTGATCGAGTAACCCTCTTCTCCCTCGGCTAACAACTGGCTCACCCTATACCGGCAGATCTGATCCTCTACCTGAGCCCTCACAACCCGGATAATGATCTCAGGTGTGATGGATAATGATGACATACAGGCCCTGGCTACACCATCCTCATATCGAAGCACTCTCCACTTCGCTTTCTAGATTTCTGATATTTCCCCAATCAATCTCCGACTCAATGCGTCTGCTACCATATTAGCCTTACCAGGATGATACTGAATATCAAACTGGTAAACTTTCATGAGTTCTATCCATCGCCTCTGCCTCATATTTAGATCCTTCTGTGTGAAGAGATACAGAAGTGACTTCTGATCCGTGAATAAGGTGAATTGTTCCCCCAGTAGATAGTGTCTCCATATTCGCAAGGTAAAAACGACCGTTGCTAGCTCTAGGTCATGAGTGGAGTAATTCTTCTCATGTGGCTTTAGCTTTCTGGATGCATAAGCTATAGCCCTTTCCTCCTGTTGAAGCACACCCCCAAATCCCTATAGGGATGCGTCAGTGTAAACCCGATACTCGAGTCCTCCCTTCGGCAAGGCAAGTACAGGTGCATATGTCAACTTGTCCTTTTGCTCGTCAAAAGCTAATTGACAATGATCACTCCAAGTGAAAGTCACCCCTTTCTGAGTCAGATTCGTCAAAGGGCCAGTAATCTTTTAGAATCCTTTAATGAACCGCCTGTCATAACTGGCCAAACCCAGAAAACTACGCACCTCAGTCGGTGTCGTTGGCTGTCCCCACTCCCTTACCGCCGACAACTTACACGGATCCATCGCAATACCTCGCTCTGACACCACATAGCCAAGAAACTGCACCTCCCACAGCCAAAATCCACACTTCCCAAATTTGGCATAGAGATGGTGATCCTGTAGTGTCTGTAGAACCATACGCAGATGCTCTGCGTGCTCCTCCTTGGTGTGTGAGTAGATTAGGATGTCATCAATGAAAACGATGACAAATTGATCGAGATACTCCCTGAAAACCCTGTTCATGAGGTCCATGAACACTGCGGGTGCATTGGTGATCCCGAATGGCATCACCCTGAACTCGTAAGATCCATACCGTGACAAGAAAGCGGTCTTAGGAACATCCTCCTCTCGGATACGCAGTTGATGATACCCTGACCTCAAGTCTACCTTGGAGAAGAAAGACGCCCCTCTCAATTGGTCAAATAAATCATCAATCTTAGGTAACGGATACTTATTCCGTATCGTCACCTTGTTCAACTCCCTATAGTCCACGCATAACCGAAGTGAACTGTCCCGCTTCTTTACAAACTACACCGGTGCACCCCACGATGATGTACTCCACCGGATGAAACCCTGACCTAGGAGCTACTAAATCTGCTCTATCAACTCATGCATCTCTGAAGGGGCCATACGATATGGGGCTCGAGCAATCATCCTCATCCCCGGTGCTAAATCGATCAAAAATTCAATTTCCCTGCTAGGTGGTAACCTTGGTATATCCTGGAACACATCCTCAAAGTCCCTCACTACTGGGATTGAGTCTAACGGAACCACCACCTCCTGTGAGATTTCCTCCTCAATATAATATAAGTGTGTGCGCGACCCTCCCTCAGGTAGCGGCATAGCTATTAGGAACTTCTTCTATCCCGGAATGGAGAACACGATTGTCCTCTCATAACAATCCATAGTTGCCCGATAACCTTCCAACCAATCCATATCCAGGATGACATCGTATCCCTCCATATCTAACACTAAGAGGTCTGCTGCTAAAGTAAGCCTCCCAATCAAAATGTCCACCCCCCGACAAATCGAGTGAATCAAAGCCCCGTTGCCTACTGGTGACTCTACACACATACGAAGACTACCCGCGGTCTCTAGTAACCCATCCCGTTTAGCAAAATTAGATTTAATGAATGAATGCGATGCTCCCGTGTCCAAAAGTATACTACCTTCATGACCATGAATGAGAAACATACCCTCAACTACTGTCAGCGCCTGCTGTGCTCGAGGATTGGGAACATCCCGAACGTTATACATACGCCCGTAGTGTATTTGCCCCTGCTACTGTGGGGCGGGTGGAGCTAGTGCTGGTAGAGGCATCTGCCCCTGTTAACCTTGTTAGGCACCCTGCTGATGACCTCTGCCCCTTTGTGGGCACTCCCTCTTGAAGTGTCCTGGTTGGCCACAAACAAAACATCATTTTTTTTCCATCCCCCTATCGTTGGCCCTGTTGGACCTAACATGGTTGGCCCTGCTGGCGTCCCCCATTGTTCCCTTGGCCCTGGCGGCCCTGAGGAACCTGCTGCTATTGATTTGGGCCCGGCTGCCCCTGCCTGAACCCCTGTCCTCCCGGTAGTAACCCACCAGGCCTAAATTTCTTAGCCTGATTCCTTGCTAACTGCTAGTCTACTGCTGAGTACCACTCGTGTCACCACTAGTAACCGCCTTGCCCTGCTGGCTCGTCTCCCCTACTCTCTTGCTTCCCTTCGCATGGAAGCGATGATCCTAGCAATGTATAAGGGCGACATTAACGACATCTATATACGTCACTAACACCGGATTCCCAATCAAATGCTTCCTGATCCTCTAGGCTAAGCCATCCATGAACCTCGTATTTTTGTGCATTTTATATTTAATTAATTCAGGAATTCTAAATTACTTGTGTGTTGTAATTTTAATTGAAGTAATTATGGCTATATATATTTAAATATTAATCGGGGAATGAATGGTTAATATTTAGGAAAACATAATTGCTAAGTGAATAGTAATAATTTATTTACGTCATTTCATGTACTAATGACGGGGTATGTACTTATCTCAGCCGGGAGTCGGTATAGACTAATTTGGGTGTGAGATAAGGATTTTTATAAATTAATTTGTATACTAATTCTGATGTATGGTTGAGTCCGAATGGGCCGAGATAGTCGAAAAAGTGCACCCAGGGGTAGTAAACGGGTCACGGGACATTTTTAGGCATAGCCGGGCCCACACGGGGGTGTTTGGGTCACTTGGGCTTGGCCCATTAGGCCAAAAATGGGATTTAGCCTAATTACCTAATTAAAAGAAAAAGGAGAACGGATGATGTGAAATTAGGAAACACTTAGTGGGAGAGGAAAACCTAAGAAACAGTTAAAGGCAATTTTGGGGACAAAGCAAAGAGCCAAAAAAGGGGATTTCATCGTCAACCTTGGAATTCACAACTTCGATTCAGACCCTACGAAATCATAAGGCAAGTGGTTAACTTGCTATAGCATTTAATTTGCGTTTTGATTCATATTTATGTGATGTGAGAAACTCAAAAATTCGTTGTGGGATTTAAAGGGTACAAACATGGGGTCTTTGTAAACCAATATTCTGATTTCTAAATTATGTAGAAATTCATTTATAATCTGAGATTAGTATATATATATGGTATGATGTGTAAACCCAGATGAATTGGAAACCATTTTGAGATAAGGATTTAATGTTTAAATGGGTTAAAGATTAAAATAATTTTTTCCCCAATTTATGAAAATAGTAGAGAACGGAAATTAAATGGTGTTTGTGGAGTTTATGGGGGTCCCTTATGAGGTTTTTGTTGTATTTTATTGATGAGAAGACTTAGGTTCTACTGTAGAAGAAATTAGGGTTTTGAGTTTTTCGTCCATGGCTGAAACAGAAGGGTAGAGAAGACGATGACCTGTACGATCGATCGATCGATGGTGGGTAATTTCTGGCAGTTCGGCCAATTTATATATATAAAGGGAATTAAACTTAAATTTCCTTCCAGACCTTATTTAACGAGAAATAAATATAGGACATTCAATCTAATTAATTATGAAGGAAAATTAATTAAGATTTGGAGGAAATTTATGTGTGTCACATCATGATTAAAATTTGGGGAATAATATTTCAAGATAATTAAACACGGATTGAGTGGGAAAGTCCGGGTATATGGGTTTAGTGATACCAAGGCGTTATATTTATTCAGGGTGAAAGATAAATAATTTGGAGTCAGGAATTTAGACTCGGGTATTATTTTATTTCGGGCCATGAGTGTAAGTCCGAATATATTGGTTGGGGCAACACCAAAAGTAATTTAATTAATTAATGTGTGAATTAATTAATAATTATAGTTGGGCCATAAACTCATAATAATTTAAATAGGCTTGTATTACGGACTTAGTACACGGGATAGCCGGGATAGTTTATTTTAATAATATATATATATATATATATATATATATATATATATATATATATATATGGTGTGTGCATTAATATCAGTGGCTAGATATTATTATTATATCGACTCTAGTGCTATAGGAGGGATGTTGAGCGTAGTGGATGAATCCCCTAGCTTGAGGAGTGGGGTGAGTATATTCCCAGGTCATAGCGTCCATTATATGGGTGATGGGCATTTCACTTTCAGGGAAGGAATATGACCGCCTCCAATTTTTATGTATTATACAAGTTAGTGAGCGATTCTGACTTGCGATAACTAGGTTATGTGAATATGCTTAGTGGGATAGCACTTTAGAGAATTTACATCCGGTGAGTTATTACTCGGGAGGAAGTTTAGTATTAATTACTATTTCAGCATGTTGTGAATGTTGTAATATAACTATACGTATATAATGAGGTAAATAATTATATACGGGTAAATTAATACAGGCCGTGAATTGTATTAAATATATAATGGGAGTGAAAGTTATATGACATTTAAAAAGGGAAATGATTAATTAAGTTAGTGTTGACAACAACTTAGAAATCATCATTATGGCACACTCGGTTAGAGTAGGGTGGTTGCAAGGGGATTATATCAGTTATCTAGTCATGAGATAAATAACTAGGTAAATTACTCAAGGCGTTAGTTTTTCACATTAGAGGGGGGTGAGGATGTCCTCAAGGGAGTGCGGCACTAACTAAAATATGGAGAGCATGCATATTTACTTATTACTGCAAGTTAATCATTTGCTAAATGTTTTCCAAATATTTTGGGTACTAACCCTTGCTATAAAAACTTTTAAAAACCTTTTAGGTGTTCAGCCACAGGGACGCCAGGCATGACTCATTCCAGGGATCCGTTGCTGCAGCATGTGTGGATGTTCCGGGAGTTTGATAGGAGCCTCGTTCTTTTCATTCTTAGTGTAGAAACTTCCTATCAGTTATTCAAGCATGTTGCTCACAGTTTTATTTCAGTACTGATGTCAGAGATGTTGATATTTATTACTTGTCTTTATATTTGTTGGATTTTGAATCGATGGTTTATTCGATCAGTTAATTAATTGTGAATGGTTAATTTCAGTTAATTGTGATTGTTTATATTATTTTATTTCCACATGAGTATTTAATTTTAGTTAATGAAGATAAAAACTTGGCACCAGTCTAATTTTCTCATTTAGGTGGTTAGTAATTAAAAAGGCGACAGTGATGCTAAGAATGAACCAACTGAGAAACCTGTTCTAATTTAATTTAGGACTGATCACCCGGGGTTAATTAGGCGGGGTGTCACAGTGAGTTTCATTCGATTTCGTTTGAGGTTATCGATTGGGAATATCTATATGAGTTATGAGAAGTGTGTTTTGGATACTTTTAGATAGTTTCCCTTATGACAAATTATTGGAGTCATATTGACTTAATTCGAGAGAATACCGATTTGGAGATTATCGTACCGACTAGTGGGGAAGCCCACTATTATTGAGACTTTGTTTTGTAGATACTTAGGGATTTGTAAGAGAGAGTTGGAATGAGCTTAGTGATAATGGATTTTAGAATTAAATCCCAGACGGGATAACTTTAAAGGTTCAAATGATTGATTGAACTATATTATGGATTGAGAATAATAAATATTGATCAATGTTCATACGGATATAGAGAACATCCTTAACGTAAATTGAAATGGGAAATGTTTCATATAAATAATAAATGTTGATCGAGGTGTATAAGGATATTGAGAATATCCTCAACGCAAATAGAATTGAGGGACGATTCATACAAATAGAAGTGAGGTGTGAATTTCAAGTGAGAAATAGTATAGTGTATACTAAGTGGGGAAGTTATGTGAGTTATTGACGAGTAGTATATCGAGAGTAAAATATACGAATAAATGATATTATTTCATTCACACCTAAGAGCGTAATAAGAGTATGTAAATAGTGTGATATATATATATATATACCTTGTGTGATGGTATACATTATATGATGTGATGATGTATGTATATCTTGTGTGAATGATATATATATATATATATATATATATATATATATATATATATATATATATATATATATATATATATATATATATATATATATATATATATATATTGTGTGTGTGTGTGTGTGTGTGTGTGTGAAGCATACCCCCTCTATGATATTATGGGAATTTGCACTATGTGGGTGAGGCCCCTGGCTTGAGGAGCAGGGTGCGTATAGTCCCCAGGTCATAGCGTCCATTTATTATTGTGTGATTTTTATTAGGGGTGAGACGTGGTGGGTATGTTTCGTCTCATTTCCGTGGAGGAATTATGACCGCTTATCGTACCTTTTCATTTATTATTTTACCATGGCGGTGTGATAATAGTCTGATATATGGTAACTTGGGATAAAGTGAGTAATTCCTGGATGATGATAGCATTGAGAACCTGCATCCTCGAGTTATAGCTCGCTGGGATGGTTATTATTATACTTGTGTGAATAGTATATTAATTGTATATGATTATGTGATATCATTTTTATCTCTAGAGTAAAGAGACATAAGAAGATTGATTGAATCTCATTTCGGGAGATATTATCCGGACAAATTGTGATGAATATATTAAAGTGAAAATGAAGAGTAGATAATTATATGAGTATATATATATATATATATATATATATATTACTTTGGGTATCGAGGGCATAATGGACCTCAACGACCAATATTGCCAAGGAGTAGTGTATCGGGGGGTTCCTTATTTAGATTTCGCTTGCGAGATGTCCCACGCACGAAACGCAGTGCAATGTTGGGAGTGGGGAGAAGTTATTCCTTAGTTCTCATATTTATATATTAGTATATTTCTCGACAATCGACAGTGCTAAGGAGTAGTGTATCGGGGGGTTCCTTATTTGGATTTCGCTTACGAGACGTCTCACGCACGAAACGACGTGCACTGTTAAGAATTGAGAATAATAAATCATTTATAGTATATAAGAAATTTGGGTTATATGCATCATGCATTGAGGGAATAATGAATCTTGATAATCAATATTGCCAAGGAGTAGTGTATCGAGGGGGGGGGTTCCTTGTTTGGATTTCGCTTGCGAGACGTCCCACGCACGAAACGTAGTGCAGTATTGAGAATTGGAAGAAGTTTAGTCCTTAGCACTTAGATGCTAATAACTCATATATATATATATATATATATATATATATATATATATATATATATATATATATATATATATGTCAATAACTAGAATATGAGAAATTCTAGTAAAAGAGAATGTTTATGTATATTTTATATGTTAGTAGGTTGACGACTAATTGAGACTGGTAATAGTAGAAGTTGAGAGATATAATTTAGACTGATTTTAATTGAGTACATATTTTGGGTGTAGGTTAGATTATTGCCCTAGATAGTTTTGGGCAAATATTCGAGGATCATGTGCATATGTCTAGTTGCGCGCTTTAGTTGAGAGGGGAGTTGGATATTTTATGGAGAGTGCGACTCCACTTTAATCATGTCATAATGCATTTATAATTGTTATGCATTTTAATGCACTTGCTAAAATGTTTTCACACCTCGGGCTCTGACCCGTTTATATTTTCTCTTGCCATGTATATATATTGTATTATTTTAGGTGTTCCTCCGCAAGGACGCCATTGTTGATATCCATCCAGTTTATTCGTGGAGTTGTGGCAGTAGCGAATTGTTGCGGTATTTTTATATAGACGATTCCTATCTTTGTGTATCTAGATTAGGATTCAGTTTGTATATCGGGTTTATACCCCAAGTGTTATAGTGTAGCACTTTTATATTTTTCTTCTCAAATTATTGTATTGTCTGTGACCCGACAGCATATTCGGGTAATTCATTTTGTAGATATTATTGTACTCTGCTATTATTATCTTTTATATAACTTGTATGTGTTCTTTATCATATTTAGTAGTTGTTGTTTTGTTGGTTGGGTGTTGATTTGTATGCTTTAAGAAATTTTGGCACCCTCTTTTTGTAGTAATGGGTAGTTAGCTATTTTTAAGTTAGTATCGTCAGTAGATGTTGAGAATGATCCACTTGAGATTCCTGATTATTTTAGTATAGGGATGGCCACCCGTTATTATTTTAAGAGGGGTGTCACACTTGTCATGGGCTTTAAGGATACACATGAATACTATCCTATGACTCAAGTGTTTTTTTTCGAAATTGAGCCAAAACTACAAAAGACTCAATTGGAAATTTGTGTCCTTACAAACATTAATGAAGATTTCTTGTTATGTCTGAGGCCTCCTCAAACCTAACCCTCATCTCACTCTTCAATCGATGTATGTCTTGCATAGGAACAATAACGTCTACACCATCCCTAACAAACCCATAATGCTCCATAGCATACTTGGAATCTCCTAGTTCTGCATCACATCTAGAAACCCCCGTCATCCGCCCCCTAACTCTCATATACATTTCTATCATGACCCCATTATTTCCTACCACTCATTTTCATGGCTCTCGAATTGACTAAATCAATGCCACTATGCAATCTAATGGTATGCATGTCCTTATCAATCACTACTATAATTTTGGTTGGCATCTCAAAGATAATTTTACAATCTAGAATGTTGTGTTTTCCCCCTCAGAATTCGAGTAAGATTAAAGAACACCAATCTTCCCATAATTAAAGCCCCTTATTGTATACTCCTCTGTCATTAGACTTCAAATTCAAATTTTTACTCGCCATAATAGAAGATCCCATAATAGCTCCATCTGTTAATGTATTCCATTGGAGAACAAATAAGTTCTTTGCCTTAGTGTCCCTAACACTACAAGATAACCTTCCATGAACCTCATACCTCCACTCGATGTTATAACCTTATAACCCATGGTGTTTAGAACACCCACCAACATTAGGTTCACCCGAAGACCCGGTACATGTTGCACACCACACAAAGTTCTCACTAACCCATCATATGTCTTGATTTTTATTGATCCAATTCTTAATATTTTGAAGGATCTCCCATCGGACATCAAAATAGAACTAACTTTCACCTCTTTGTAGGAAAAATAATCCCTATTGGGACACATATGAGTTGAGCAACTAGAATTACTAACCCAAACGTCATTAAATGACTCACCAATTTGGGTTTCTATGAGAGAAAAATCGTCAACATCCTTCTATTCACTTTTCTCCGCCACCGGTTCTGATGCGTTTTGAAAATTATCTTTGCCTTTACCTTTCCTTTATTTAAGTTTGGGACAAGGGAAATTGATGTGACAAACCTCTTGACAGTAGTAACACTCTGGTACTTATGCCCCTTTGACTTGGACTTGGAGATCTTTGAACCACAATACTCTGGTGTTCCTCGAACGACTAGGCTTGTGGAATCACCATCGCCATTTTCCTACTTTTATCATTGGAGAGAAGTGTTGATGTGACTTCATCCATAATGACACTTTATTTACCGTACATAATCGTAGTCACTGAAGCACCTTATACTCTTGACTTACTTGAGTCTACATTGTATAAGTGCTCATCTAGTTTGTAAATAGTGACAAAATTTAGTCCTTCCCCTAGATACCAAAGAGACTCAAATACTTCTTTACAATTCATTCCTCTTGTTTGATTGATCAAAGGTATATTCATAAACACTCACACACATTAGGACTGCATACATGGGTCATATATTGCATACATTAATTGTGTGTGTGTTGTGTCTGTTAATTTCCCTTAAACCTTTTTTAATAATATTTTGGGAATTTTTAATGATTTTTAAAACATTTTTTTCTTAATAAAATTGGAATTAAAAGGTTTTGGGGTCATTTTGTAAATTCTGATTGTTGGTTTTATGCCTGAAAGTTCACTTGGGTAGAAACCGAAAGCACTTGAGACTGTAAGGGAAGTTGTGTAATTATTCTAGACGCACGTGTGAGGTTCAATATTAAGCCTACACCTATTTCCATTCTATTGGTTGGATGTATGTTTCTTTTAAGAAACAAAATCGGTGTTCATTATCAGCCCTTGGATTGAACTTATCAACGTCCTGCATGCGTCCAGTCCCAATCCCTGTGAATCTCTCTTAGCCAATCAAAAAGCGTTTAATCAACCACTTCTCTTAAACCGTTGGATCAAAGTCAATATGGGAAGACCAAATCCCAGCCCTTGATTTTGAACCATCTTCTCGATCCTTCTCAGCCCGCTATATAAGGAGGCTAACCCCCAGCCTTTGAGAGACTTTTGCCACTTTGTTCAATACAAGTGAGAAGAGAGAGGAGAGAGAAAAGAGAGAGAAACTAAAGAGATAATAGAAACCTTATTCATTTAAACACCTTATCAAACCCTAATCCTTTTTACCAAAAACCAGTTTACACCAAACACCAACCCTGTGTGTTTGAGAGTTTTTAAGTGTTGGTTTGAAAGCTGTTTTATGGTTTAACCTCTTCGTTTTAAGATCATGTGTCCAACTTAAACATTATGTCAGATCTGTATTTATGTTTTATATAAATCATAGATTTAATCATTTTATGTTATATTACACTTAGATCTGCATTCTTAGTTTCTCGTCTTGAGAAATCTTTTATTGATTATTTTCTATAAATATTTTCATCTTCAAAATCAACAAAATCATTTTATGTTTCTAGTTCTTTTAAAACAAGACCTTTGACCTAGTTGGATTCACACTTGGTGGTTTTCAATTTCAAAAGTATTTTCAAAACCATGAAATTGATTAAGATCTTGAAACGTCTTCTGAGCAAGATAGTCGTGGATTCCGAGATCATTTTAATGGTCAAATAAGGTTTTAGTTTTCTAAGAAGAGAGAAACTGAAAATCACAGCATATAGATCAAATTTGTAATTTGCTAGGACTATTTTTATAAATAAGCGTGAGTGTGTGTGCATCCATGTGTTAGAGCACCATCACAAACACTTACACACTACAATACTGAAAGTGTTGGTAATAAGATCTTGAAACAAGAGTCGACGTAAAGACTGGAACAAAGTAAAAGTTAGCAAACTGGGAGAACCACATCAGCAATCAGAACTGCAGAAAAGTTAGAAGGACACCAGTGGGTACATTCCTAAACTTTTATAGGATTGATTTGTGTGCATGTGTGTTATATAGTTTGTAACTGATAAATTTTATTTTAGTGGATTTTTGGTTTGTGACTTAGAAGTCACCGTGGATGTTTCCTTAATTGGGTGAGGTTTTACCACGTTAAAAATCACTTGCATTAATCTTTATACATCTCCTCATCTCATTCTTGCTGGTGTGCTGATTTAATCTTTTAAGTTTTGTTTTTCAAAACTTGTTAACAAATCTTGAACTGATCTCCTGCATATTTTATGAAACACATCTTGTGATTAAAACTGTTTTGGTTTAAGGAAAAGAGTTTCCTCAAAAAACAATTTGGAGTTACTTAAATAGTTTAATCTTGTATTAAACGGCTTTAGTAACAGTTTTTTCAGTCACTAACTGATCGTACCTCTCGGGAAGAGAAGCCAACAAAAATGCAACCTTCTCCTCTTCCTCCATTTTCAACTCCATGTTTAATAGTTCTGAGTGACAATTATTAAACTGATTGAGGTGGTGTTTCAACGAAGTACTTGGGACCATACTAAATTAATAGAATTCCATTTTTAAATTAATCTGATTTGTCAAAGACTTCTCCAAATATAGCTTCTCGAGTTTTTCCAAATAACCTGAGAGGATGTCTCTCTTATAATGTTGTGTTTAATCTTATTAGAAAAACATAACATAATCATGGAACAAGCCTCTCTATTAACCTTCTTCCACTTGTCATCCATAATTGTGTTGGGTTTTCTCTCTAAGGCATGGATCAAGCCCTCTTTGACATGGATGTGTGTCATCTACACTTGCCAAATATCAAAATTGTTATTAACTTTAAATTTCTCCATATCATACTTTATCTTGGATGACATAACTAAAATAGAACCTAGTTTACAGGCTTTGATATTATTTTTTTGTGCGAAAGTGTATACTGATCAACTAGGGTACCGTGACCAACAAAAAATCACACCAAAATATAAAATTTTAAATAAAGGAAATAGAAAAAAGATAAAGAACAAAAATTTACATAGTTCACTAATTTGACTATGTCCATAGGCGATCCGTGTCACTTGATAGAAGAATATTACAAGTGGATATTCTTTTCGACACACAAATAATATCTTTCCTCACAAAAAAATAACCTTCACACATGTATTGTAAAACTCTCATAAAGGATCCTATATTCTACCCAAATCATCAATAGAGAATACCTAATTGGCTCACAAAGTAACCCATCTACATAAAAGTGAACCCTTAGTTTTCACTCACAAATGCTCTATTTTGGAACACAAGAGGAGAATGACCAAATCTTCTCTAAGTGTATACAAGATAAAAGTAATCAATGTTAATTAAAGTTTCTTAAAAATAGGGTTAAAATCCTCAACATGTTCTATTTATAGGTGAAACACATTTGTGGTGAAATCCAAAAATACCTCCAACTAACAAAACCCATTTTTCATAAATCTAGTCCCATTTGCTATAGCTTCGCTATAGCAAACTCTTTTTATTGGTCGCCCCAAAAGGAACCTCAAAAACATAGAAGCAACTACGTTAAGTGAAACCTCTTTGTTGTAGTGAGGTTTTCCTTTTATAGCGAAGTTGTTTCCACCACTGGTATTTTGAGCCAAATCCCACAAGTTCATCACAAGAACATTCTAAATTTCACTCAAGCACCAAAATTTAATACACTTGATCAGGAACACCCAAAAAAAATAAATTCAATAAGACATTATTAGGAATGGACATTATCAATGGCAAAAACAACTTTTGAAATGTTGTTATTGTAACTATTTTCAATGGCATTGCCATAATCACAGTTTGGAATAGAGGCTTTATCATGTATTGCATGATAACTATTCAGTCTATTCATGCAAATGCATGATGTGGGTCCCACAATGATACAACACATGTAAAGAACTTTAGGTATTTTTTGGGTACTTGTTGTAGGTGCATGTATCACTACTCTTCCTTGTGGAAAATGTTACATGCGCCTAAAACAAGTACCAAAAAATTACCGAAAGTACTTTACATTTATTGTACCATGATGTGTGTCCCACCATGGTACAACATAGGTAAAGAACTTTCGATAATTTTTCGTTGCATGTTTTATAGTTATTTATAGAAAATGTTATATGAACCTACAATAAGTACCAGAAAATTACCGAAAGTGTTTTATATGTATTGTACCATGATGTGAGTCCCACCGCGGTACAAGATGTAAAAGCCCTTGTGATGATGAATATGGGATGGTGGTTCCAAATTGTTAAATTTTAATTTCTTCAAATTAATTTTCTTTTAAACAAGAATCAATTCAAGTTCAAATTTACACAAACCAAATTTAAACAAACTTAATTCAAAATTGAATTAAAGTAAAGTAAATTACCAAAATTAATTAAGCACCAATTAAACCATTTTGTGGTTAAACATATTTATCTTTTTAACCCAAGCATGCATCTAGGTGTGAATTGCAAGATAAAATAAACAACCACTATGCTTGATGTACGAGGAAAACCCAAACGGAAAAAACCTTAGATAGTCCAGCCAAAAGTCCATTAAGTACAAAATTACAAATAGGACACAACAGAAGACTTACGTAACGACTTGACGCCCTCACAAGCCTTAGAGCTCTTCGTTCCTTCAAACTCTACCTAGTGACAATGCAGAAGTCCACCTACGTCTCATAGTACACTGATGGGAAATAACAACCGACACGCATACGGAGTCCATCGTATGAGAACTAACGAGCACGGAATCCTCCGCATGAAATAATTCTCAATAATATAGAAAATAAACATGGTACCAAAACTCGATCTCAAAACATATATATTATGTAGAAACTTAGATATAAACCAATTGGGTGTAAACCCGTGTTGGTGTTTGATTAAAATTAATCATTAATGATTAACGAACATTGATGAAATTTTTGAGTGAGATTTTGAACTCTAAAGCATGAAAGTGTTCTCTTAAAAAACTATTATCCCTCACTGCATAAATGGGTAGAGAAATTAATGGGGAATTAAAGAAAAAATTACTTCAAAAAAGTAACTTTTTGAAAAAATTCTCCGATCATTCAAACAACATACTCAATGACGTTTGAACGAGAAAGTAACGAGGCCTTTGAATGAGATGCTAGTGCAGACCCAAAATGACTTCGTGAGAATCTCGTTAGAAGTCGTTCAAATAAGGCTAAAAAATCTTGTTCGAACAAGCCAAAAGTTCGTTTGAACAAACAAGGAAAAATAAAATAAAAATTCTTTTTTAAAAATATAAAGGCGTTTTAAAAAATAGTTAAAAAATCTACAGCCAAAATTAAATTTCCAAGGCTCATCAATAATATCTGCATTCATACTTGAGATATTCTTGGAACGTTGATGATGAAGCTAGGCATGAAACATGGCATGACGATGTGATCTCTTTGACTTGGCCTCTACGTCTTCAATAAATATGACATAGGCTTTAAAGGTCACAAACAAAACTTCTACCCTATGACTCAAAGTGTTTTGTCCGGAATTAATCCAATACATACAAATTGATCCAATTGGAAATTTTTCCTTATAAATATCCCCCTTTGGCTAATCCGAAATAAAATAAAAAATAAAACACCTACGGATTGTCAAGCTCATCTAAAAGACTCAGTCTCAACCTAAAAGAAAAAGTACAGATGCTTGACCGACATATACTCTGAGTAGCTTTGCTTACATTAAAACTTTATCGCGTGATTGCAAACATGCACACTTAAACACATAGAGAATATAACAATGTAAATTTCATAAAAAAATATGCCCCCTTTGTATAAAAATATCTACCTAAGAGATGACGTCTCCCTCGAAGTAATAGATCCCTAAATGAAAAGAGTTAGATTCTATTTCTCCCCCTTTTTGTTTAGGAATAGACAAAGATTAAGGTACATAAAATAATTAATTCCTCCCCAGTTAAACCAATTATCCCCCTAAATGAAGCAAGGGATAAGCATAAAGAAAAAACAAGTATATTATGCAATGGTGTATAGTGACACAAGAACAACAAAGCAACTTGGTAGCATAAGAACAACTAATCCATATAAAGAACAATAGATACCAACTATGATGCGATAGCAAAATGAGACCAACTAGAATGAACTAAAATAAACACGAGATACCAATGAAAAATCACAACAACAAAGATATCGAAATGAACAAATAGCATACAAGGAATAGATCTAAAAGAAAATATTCAAAACAAATGATACCATATATATAAATATGAAAAAGATACTAATGAAGCATAAGCACATATATAGGTATAAATACCACACAAGACACTACACACAATAATCTTTCCACACTCATATGTCATAAATGTGTCTAAATAAACATGTGGTAAATGGAGTGACGGGGTGTGAACTAGATACAAAAGAATTATGACCCAATCACTTAAACATGTTCAAGAAGTTCTATTTGATTTCAAAACATTATCAAACTTAGATTTAGCCTCATCTGACAAGATAAACTGAACTTAAAGAATAAAGAAGCACAATGTATACAAGCCTGGAATTTTGATGATGCTACAAATCAATAACGTCATGACAAAATAAGCATAACTAGGATTCATTGTGCGAACCTATTGAACTTCAACTAAACATCCTCAAAAGATAAAAATATTGCATATTTTCTTTTTTTTTCCCTTAATTCTTTTAAAGCTATTTCTTTTTAAAGATCAAACAAACTAAACTATGTTGGCCTTTGGGAATTTTTCTATTTTTATTTCCTTTAATATTTTCAATAGGCTCTTGCATATGGTATCTTTCCCGCAAAGTAGATTTGCTCCTTTAGTAGACCTTTTCCGTGCACCTTCATCTATTTTCAATACAATTCAAATAAAACCCACGAGCAACGGTTCTTACATGAACAAATCCCCCACAGTCATAAAACATATAGATGGCAAAATTTATGGAAGAATATCTCACTTAGATTAAATATAACATGTGAAGTTAAAGTTCAAAAGAAAGTGTGCATATGTGTGAGGAGGCATATACAAAGAGAATCCACTAAACAAATCAAAGTCAAACTACTCCATGCAAGCATGATAAAGAACAATTTAAGAATTGGAAGTCATAACCAAAAGTTCTATTAACATGGATACGTGGAATGACATAGGATTAAAATACTAGGATATGCCACATAAAATGTGTAAAACTAAAATACACAATAATAAAATCTTTTTGAGTTTTAAAATTATTAACACATGTAGGTCCCCAAAAATAGCAAGTGCAAAAAAATTGTGTTTTAAACAAAACCAAGTTGTGAAACAAATTAGATTAACCAAATTTTATCTTGTTTAACCCTAAGCATGCATCTAGTGATTAAAGCAAGTAAAATAAAGTAAAGAAGTACTCACAACACCGGATGTACGAGAAAAAACCCAAAACGGGAAAAAACCTCGGACGTCCTAAGCCAGACAATCACTATGAATATGGTTTTACAAAGACAGAAGGTAGTCTTACTCAACGACTCGATCCACCCATGAGACTTGATGCTCCTCTGATCTTCTACCACTCCTCTCATAGTGCCTACGCAGAAACTTCATCTTTCACGATACTTGTCTACAACATGCGACTCCACGAGTGCCTCGGTGCCCTCCGATATGGCTTTGATGTCATCTACGATGTTGAAACAGGTGTTGACCATTTCTTCACCGCAAAACCTAGCTAAATAAGTTGTCCAATTAGTTTGAAAAAACTAAACTTGATGCACACAAGATCACATAAGCATATATTTATAAAAGCTCGGATCTTGTGAACTCTAAGGATGTGATTAAGCTTTCAAAACCTTCGAAAACTATTGCAGAAAAATGTACTATTTTAATTCTGATTTTGTTCTGCACCCACTTCGAGGAAATTGGAACCCACCTTTTATTAAAAAATCAAGGCGGTTCAGAATCTCGTTCGAGAAAAACTCATTGTCATTCAAACAACATGAGTTATCATTCGAACGACATCTAAAGTCGTTTGAATGATGTAGTAATTATAGTCTGACACTTATCCAACTTTGAAAAACAGTTTTGCATGAAACCAACTCCTATCCAACTCTAATCCGTCCTTATTGAAGTGTAAACAATTAAAACACTTTTAAAACAGTTAAAAACATTTTCTTTAAAAATAACATCCTTATTTTTGTAAAATGAAATTCTGAGTTTCATTGACATGTTGCATTCATACCTGTGTGATATCGGAATGTAAATTAAACCTTGAAGACGAGAAATTGCACCAATTAAACTTCAGCATGATTAATTCTTTGTAGCTTTGCCGCAATGTCTTCAATAAATCTTTGACAAGTCATAGTCTCCTAGTGATAGGACAAATAAAAGTCTACTTATGACTCAAACGTGTTTTGTTCCAAGAATAAGTCAAAACTACATTAAAACTCGATTGGAAATTGGTCCTTACAACACATTATAAAACAAAGATAACTGAAAAGACAAATAAAATCTTTTTGCATTTTTTTAATAAGACTCACAAAAGAAAAAAATAATAAAAGACCCAAAACACATAAAAGTAGAAAGAATATTATGAAGCACAACAAGTGTATATAAACAAAGCTATCACAATCAACATTTAGATCTAGAAAGGGAAGTATCATGTGCAAGCAAATGAGAATAATAAAGTCTATCATGTAAATACTCTAAATCGTATCACCTAATCCACATAGTTGTAATGTGATTGTCTCGAGTTTTGGTGACCTTGGTGACTCTACTCTTGGACTTCCTAGGATCATTTCTAAGATTAAAAAAAGGCCTAAGGTGACCATTCAAATGACAATGTGTGCAAGAAAAGACACGTGGAATGTTACCTACGGGTTGACCTCTTTTAACAATCTTATCAACGATTGATTATCTCTAAATCATGTTTTTGGCTTTATTAGCGGAAGCATTTTGAGTATCGAAGCCAATACCACACTTGTCATTTTTGATTTGGACGGTGCCTAACTACTTATCTGAATTTTTGGACCTGGACTCCAAACAAAATTTGACCTAACTCGAGTCTCTTCATCACTCTTCAAGATCCACTATCATAGTCTCAAGCAAATGCCTAAAGTGCTCAAATTTAAGAAGCTATTTCTATATAGACTCCATTAAGTCTCGAACACTATCTCTATAACGTTCAACATACTCTACTTTTTCTCAAAAAGTCCTCTCACATACCCTAAGATCTTCAATTAAAATACTTTCATTATTATCCCTGGCACATTTTTTCATTATAGCTTCCAACTTCTATTTTGCCTTCTTCAATTTTAATGATTCTGCATACAACTCACGGAAGGTAACTTGGATATCACTCACTTCCTCTTGCTCTTCTTCATTCTCACTGCCTTCTTCACTCTCTCTACCATCAAACACTTTGGATTAAAAAATAATGACCTCGAAAGTGTCATGCAAGGAACCATCTTCATGGGAAGATTTTTCAACAAAACTAGTATGACTAGCCATGAAAGCTATGAAGTTATGCTCAATGTGGGAATCGGTTCCCTCTTCTGATACACTATCACTAAGGGTACCATTATATGCAATTGTTTTCTTGCCTTCCTTTCTTAGTTTAGTGGAACACTCGGCTACCATATGGCCACAATCCTCATAACCAAAACATCTATTCGTCTCGTCCCTCTTAACATCATCATTATGATTTTTAGGGAGTTTCTCAATTTTGTTATACTTAGACTTCTCAAATTTTTTGTAATCATTTTTAAATTTCTTTTTATTAAACTTATGAAATTTTCTGAACTTCTTAGCAAACATATCCATATCATCGGAGTCGATGTCAGACTCTTCATCTGAATCAAGTGTTTCCTCCTTTCGGGCTTTCAAAGCTATGACCTATCTTTATTCTTCACATCCTTGGAGGTAAACATGTTAAGTTCATAGGTTTGAAAGTCACCTAAAATCTATTCAAGTTTCGTAGAGTTTAAAGTGCCTAAATAATTCAAAACAATCACTTTTGGATTAAAACTTTTGGGTAATGACATCATAATTTTCTTTATGACACGATTATCGGGTATCTTCTCTCCCAAGTTAAAAAACAAGTTCACAATACCAGATAATCTAACATAGAACTCATCAAAGGATTCACTCTCATCCATTTTATTGGTTTCAAACTGAGTGGTAAGGTTTTGGAGTTTGGAATCCTTAACAACACTTGTACCTTAATGGGTGAGTTAGAGTGTGTTCCAAGCCTCTTTAGACATTTCACAAGTCATAATAAGACACTTCACTTGTACCTTATGCTCATTCTCACTCCATATTTCTACAGGTTTAAGAACATGAACTTCTCCTACTAAATACGTTGGTGGGGACCACTCTTTAACAACAACTTTCCAAACCTACTCATCTAACGACATAAGTGCTGACCTCATACGTGTTTTCCAGTATGCGTAGTTAGAACTATAAAAAATAAAAAACCTTAAAAATGACAAATTTTTTATATTCAAGCCTAAAAGAATCTAACATGATAATTTAGTGCACCCTCTTTTATACGACTTGTAAAAGCCCTTATGGTGATGAATATGTGATGGTTGTTTCGAATTTTTAAATTTTAATTTCTTCAAATTAGTTTTCTCTTAAACAAGAATTAATTCAAGTTACACAATCCAAATTTAAACAAACTTAATTCAAAATTGAATTAAAGTAAACTAAATTACAAAATTAATTAAGCACCAATTAAACCATTTTATGGTTAAATCAATTTTATTTTTTAAACCTAAGCATGCTTTTAGGTGTTAATTCCAGGATAAAATAATCAACCACTATGACCGATGTACGAGGAAAATCCAAATGGAAAAAATCTTGAATAATCCATCCACAAGCCCACTAAGTACGAAATTACAAATAAGACATGATAAAAGACTTACACTACGACTCGACGCCCTCGCAATCCTTGAAGCTCTTCGTTCCTTTAACCTCTGCCTAGTGACAATGTAGGTATCCACCTACATATAGGAGTCCACCGATGAGGCACAACAATCGACATACATACGGAGTCCACTGTATAAGAACCAACAAGAAAGGAATCCTTCACAAGAAATAATTCTCAACAATATAGAGAATGAACACAGTTCCAAAACTCGATCTCAAAACATATATATCGTGTAGAAACTTGGATCTAAATCAATTGGGTGTCAACTTGGGTTGTTGTTTGATAAAAATTAATCATGAGTGATTAATCAACATTGATGAACTTTTTGAGAGATATTTTGACCACTAAAGTATGAAAAAGTTCTCTGCAAAAACTGTTATCCCGCACTACATAAATGGGTAGAGGAAGTAGTGGAGAGTTGAGGAAAAAACTTGTTCCAAACACTAACATTTTAAAAAACTTCTCTAGTCGTTCGAACGAGGTAAAGGTTCTTCGACTGACATACTTAATGTCATTTGGATGAGAAAGTAACGAGCCTTCTAATGAAATGTTAGTGCAAACCAAAAATGATTTCGTGAGGATCTCATTAGAAGTCATTTGAACGAGGCTAAAAAATCTCGTTCGTTTGAACGTACGAGCAAAAATAAAATATTTTTCTGTTTAAAAAATATAAAGTCATTTTAAAAAAAAATTAAAAAATCTAAGAGCAAAAATTGAATTTCAAACTCTCAGCAGTAATATATGCCTTCATACCTGATCTATCCTTGGAACGTTGATGACAAAACGAGGCACGAAGCACTGCATGACGATGCGATCTCTTTGACTTAACAACTACATATTCACCAAACATGTCATAGGCTTGAATGGTTACAACCAATACTTTTACCCTATGACTTAAAGTGTTTTGTCTTGAATTAAGACAACACATACAAATTGACCAAATTGGAAATTTATCCTTACACAACACATTTAAAGAACTTTTGTTAATTTTTCGGTACTTGTTGTATGCTCATGTATCACTACTCATTCTTTATACATATAAATCTTGATATTAATATCATACGTAACTTTTGAAGTTGCATCAATATATATTGAAGTTTTTCTGTCGGTTTGGTAATTTCTACTCATTTTTTAAAATTTAATTATTAGTGAAGCCTTAACTATTAGTTAAACCGACAAAATTATTTTAAATAATAATTCTCCATCATGTGTTCCATAATTAAATAATAATAAGTGCCACTTTGGTTAATGAAGGGGTACTCCAAATATCAAGAGTCAATGTTATTAAGATGGTTAATCAAAGGACACCTTTGATTCATTAAGAACTTGGGATTCTTGGGTATCTATTTTGATGGATGGTTGAGATTAAGTAATTGTTGGAGATTTAAGTCCTTTATCTTCCTATAAATAAAGTAGTGAAGTCCATCATTCATAATTTTTCTAAAGACAACACAATTCCATAGGGAAGGGAGAGAAATCCAAAATATGTCCATCTATGACATGATGGATGGACAAGAACGAATTTTAAATTAATAGCTATGAAGCGAGGTATCTAATTAGATAATCATTTTATATTCCGCATAATGAATATATGTGAATATCACGATGATTCAAGATCCTATTATTTAAGGAGCAATAACATGTTTAATCAATTAATTGATTAATATTTAAATTAATTAAATCATGTTTTATAGTTTGTGTTCTTTAATTTAAAGTATATCTAATATGTGCTATCACAACATATTGTTGGGATTAGATGATTATTCATTATGTTTGTGTATAATATTATTAAAGTCATTGATTTTTACATAAATCTTGTAATATCGTTGTGTATATATGTTCCATGAAAGTATCTTTTTTACGCACATTCTGTGGATTAAATATTTAAAGTGCAATTAAGGGTGAACTAACCTATGATCTCTGTGCATAAAATCAAATGAATAAATTGGCATATGAAAAACCTCACTATGTTATTTTAACAAAGGTTAAAACGGTTTAGTGAGTTTCGAATTAATTTTTAAAGAAACTCCCATAAAAATCTTAACAAGAACACAAGATGTGTTAAAATAGTTTATTTGAACAAATTATCTAAGAATCATGGAAATAAATTTTTTAGATTAAACCTAAGTCTGAGTAACAGATTGTAGCAGTGAAATATTAAAAAGCATACATAAGAAAGACAATAAATCTTTTATGTGGTAAAACCCCACCCAATTGGGGAAACATCCACAATGGTCTTTACACCACAAAACCAAAAATCCACAATAAAAATCAAGGGTACAAAGACAAAAGAGATCATACAAGTAATTCCTATATCTAAGTTCAGAAATATACCTATTGAGAATCCACCCTTCACAGTATTCTTTCTGACTTCTCCCAAGGAATGTACGTGTCCTTTTTTTTTTCCCTGCTTGCTTCCTTTCTCCTCTTTTACAGTGTCAACTAAAAAATCAGAATCTCTCAACCAACAACACACTTAGGTGTTGTGGATGATAGTGTAGTGAGTTTTGTGCTTAATATCCCATGCATGTACTCCCACACACTTAATTACAAACGATTCCTATAACTTATAAAAATCTAAGTATGAAACTCCTTTTTCACACTTTTGAAACTAGACTTAATCTTTTTTTACACAAAACTATTTCAAGATCTGAATATCTTTGGGATCTTTAAAAACTAGATCCTTAGAACTTTATTTATTCATAAAAAAATTTGGAACTGAAAATTTAACAGATCTAAAATATGTAAATCATCATTTCAGTTTTGTAAAAAAATGAGAGATTTTGGATATAAAACATATTACAAGCGTTACTAAAACAATATCCAACACAACAAGATGATTTCTCAAAAAAAGAAATCAAAACAACATGTAAAACGAAGTGAAAATATATCATTGATTTGGATATACAAGTTTCTAAATAGAAATGAGATCCAAGTTTGTGAGGTTGTTAAAAGAGAGATTTAGACTTAAGAGGAAATCAGGAACCATAAATCCTAACTCTCAAAACTAATTTTTAAAAAAACTTACAAGAGTTTTTGTACTAAAAATAATTTTCTCTCTTATCTATCTTCTCTCTTTTTTTCTCTCAAACTCGCAGAATCCCAAAATCTTCAAATGGTTAAGACAAAGGTCTCTTTTATAGGAGGGTTGGAAGGATCTGGAACGATATGGAAAATGGAGGGCTGAGATTAAGTGGACTTTTCTAATACTTGATCTAAGGGTTGTTAAGTGACCGCATAATTCTATACTCTGATTGGCTAAAAAGATATGCATTTGGATTACAAAAGAACACATGCATGCCCTTTATTAGTTTGGTGGAACGGTTGAAAGAAATGCTCTTGAATGTGAGAGATAGAAAACACAAATGTAACCAATCATAGACAACCACTTGCCAGCCTCATATTGATTCTCAAACGTGTACTTTTGAAGTTTTTAAAATCCAATTTTGTACCATAATATTATGTGCCGATTTTGGATTCTACCCAAGCTAAGTTTTAGGAACTTATAAATATAAATTTTATCCCCAAACAATTTATAACCCTAATTCAATTATTTATAAAAATAGGTTTTAATTGTTTCAAAATTCCTAAAAATTGTAGAAAATTTATTTTAAATCCAATTAACACGCACCAACTAATTATGTAATTAAATGTAATCCTATATGTGTTTGTGTTTGTTTTTGTACCTTTGAAGATCGATCATTGTTGATGTTAATGAAGCTCATGAATGTTCTTTATTGCACTTGAAGGATGGACCTCAATTTTGTCACCATTTCCAAAGTAAATGAGGCTCCTATATAGTGCAGACTCAAGTAAGTCAACTATATAGTGTGCTTTAATCTCCTCCTTTGGAAACGAGAGACAAAATCTCCTTTGAGTCAGCTAGGACTCGCCGGGTTAAAAAAAAAAAGAAAACCTTATTCCAATAAAAAAATTCTATCTACCCCTTTTGCTAGAAATAAAAAAGTATATAACTCAACTAAGAATAGACAATACCCTAAAAAGATATGATATCAACGATTCCTTAAAAAATACAACTCATGGCAAAGATCAAGAATTAGTCAAGTTTTACAATAATTTTCCTGATGGACTTAAAAACCTTTCCCCTATTTTGTCTCAATTAGACAAAGGGAGAAAAACTTAACATGAATATATCAAGTATGTAAACATCAATCTATCAACCTAAATCATACAACGGGAACCTCAAGGGTCTCCTACATAAACTTAGAGTTAGGAGGCATCTTTAGTCATTTATCAAACGACCTTGCCCTATATCCTCAAAGACCAATTATAAGCATGGGAGAAACTGAAGGATTTTATAAGTGATAGAGATCTATTCAAGCATGATCATACCTATAGATTTTCTTAAAGATTCGAAATGTAAATTATCCAAAGGTTTAGTGAATAAGTTAACTAGTTGATGTTCAGTGGGTAAATAGTTTATTTCCAATTCTTTAGACTTAATAAGTTCATGGATAAAATGATGTCTAATTTTAATATGTTCTATACACGAATGTTGGACATAATTTTTAGAGATATTGATCACACTTTGATTATCACAATATAGATTTAATTTTCTTCATTAATGTTGTAATCACTTAGCATTTGCTTAATTCATAATAATTGAGTGCAATAACTTCGTGCTGCTATATATTTAGATTCAGTTGTGGAAAGTGATATGAGGTTCTATTTTTTACTACTCCACCCTACTAAATTATTATCTATGTAATAACAAGCACCAGAAGTGTTTTTGCTATCATCTGAGCAGCCGACCCAGTCAACAACAGTGTATCCTATAATTGTGCTAGTGGTATCATTTGTGTCCCATATACCTAGTTTATTATCCCCTTAACATATTTGATTATACGTTTAACACATAAAAGGTGACTTTCCTTAGGTGCACTTTGGTAATATGCACAAATACAAATAGCGTACATGATATCGGGTCAAGAAGTTGTTATATATTTTAGACTGTCTATTATACTTCTATATAACATAGGATCTATAGGTTTCCCATTCTCATCTTTGGACAGTTTCCTGGAAGTGCTCACGGGCGTCCTAGCAATTTTGGCATTGTTGAGGCCACATTTCTAACTAATTCAATTGCGTATTTGGACTGCGATATGAATAACCCACCATATTTTTTCTTAACTTGAAGACCTAAAAATATTGAAACTCCCCCATAAACGACGTTTGGGATTCCCCGTGCACAATTGTTAAAAACTCTTTTACTTTAGATAGGGAACTGGATCCAAATATAATCTTATCAACATAAACCTGAGCTATTAAGACATGTTTGTTAAAATGTTCAACAAATAATGTCAGGTCATTTTTGCCTCGTCGAAAACCTTTATTGATAAGAAAGGTCGACAGGCGTTCGTATCGGGCTCGAGGGTCTTGCTTCAAACCGTATAATTACTTTTTCAATCTATACACATGGCTTAGGTAATGAGTATCCATAAAGATTTTTGACTATTCAACGTAGATCTCCTCAGTCAAAATGCCATTTAAAAGGAGAATTTCACATCCATTTGATAAGGGTTGAATTATAATTGACATGAAATAAACAAGAGTAGGCAAACAGACTCGAGATGAGTGACCGGGGCAAAGGTCTCCTCCAAATATATTAATTCAACTTGAGAGTAGCCCTAGTCAACTAATATAGGCTTATTTCTAACTATCATCCTAGATTCATCTATTTTATTTTTAAAAATCCAATGAGTGCAAATAACCCTTTTATTTTCCGGCCTAGGGATGAGATACCACACATTATGAATTTTAAATTGGATGAGCTCTTCCTGCATAACACCTATTCAAAATGAGTCATTAAGTGCCTAATTCACATTCTTTGGTTCTACTAGAGAAACAAAGCATGCAAAATGGGCAACTTTACATAATTAGGATCTTATACGCACTGGCTCATTAGGGTTACCAATAACAGTATCTATAGGATGATCTTTAGAAACCCAGTTAGGTACTTCAAGGGTCTTAATTGGTAAAGGATCAACTATCTATAGAGAGTCATAAGTAAAAGAGTTTTCAAACTCATCCACTATAATTGGTCCTTGTTCTTTATTCTCGACATTAGTGTCACTCACTATCACATTTATCGATTATATGATTACTGTGGTACGCAAATTATAAATGCTATAAGCCCTACTGTTAGGGGAGTAACCCAAAAATACGGCTTTGTCGCCACGGGTTTCAAACTTGGGCAGGTGTTCTCTATCTTTATGAACATAGCAAGTACTCCCAAAAGTTCAAAAATATTTTTGATTGGGCTTTTTTCCGTACAAAAGTTCATCAGATGTTTGTTTGGTATTTTTTTGAAGATAGACCCGGTTGATGATATGGCATGCTGTTTGAACTACCTCATCCCAAAAGTATTTTGGCAATTTCTTAGCATGTATCATTACCCTCGCCATTTCTTGGATTGTGAAATTTTTAAGCTTTGCAACACCACTTTATTGGGGTGTTTAGTCGCACTCAACTCATAATGATAACTATTACAATTACAATACTCTGTTACACCTGAGTCCTTAAATTCACCTCCTCTATCGCTACGTATTCGATTAGCTTGGGTATCTTTTTCATTCTCGATTCTTAAAAGAATTTTCAAAAATTCTTTAAATGTGTCAGATTTGTGTTTTAAAAATTCTACCCAAGAGAATCGAGTAAAATCATCCACAATGACCAAAATATAGTTGTTACAACAAAGGTTAACAGTTCGCGAGGGACCCATAAGATCCATGTGGATTAGCTCTAAAAGTTTTGCTGTTAAAATTTCTTTAACTTTCTTGTGAGCAGTCTTAATCATTTTTTCTTCTTGACATAGCCCACAAACAACATTTGAAATTGGTTTTATTTTAGGTAAACCTCTAACTATATCATGAGAGCTTAATTTGCTAAGATTATCGTAATTAATGTGACCCAAATGATTATGCCCGATTTCATTATCATTAAGTTTAGCTAACCTACAAGTCTCATTACCCATATTTACTGTGTAACAGTTATCTGGGGTCCTTTGACCTGTAAGGATGAAATCAACATTCTCATTTAAAATCTTACAATTTGTTTTTGAGAATGTAACTGTGTGGTTGGAGTCACAAAATTGCGATATGCTCAACAGATTAGCTTTAAGACCTTTTACTAATAGGACATATTTGATAATGGGGAGTCCTTTTTCTTGGAGTGCTTTTTTGCCTATGATCTAAGCTGATACTCCATCCCCAAACAAAACATTCCCTCCTAAGAAGTCAGTTTTGTCAGATAATTTAGTATTGTCTCCGACCATATACTTTGAACATCCAGAATCTAAGTACCAACTAGAAGAAATGGGTTTGGCTTTTAAATCACTAATAACAATGTTACACTTCAACTGGGGTTAAATCATCCTTTCTAACCTATATAGCTCTAGTTTTGAAAGGTTTGTGAGATTTTTGTTTAGACACAAATCTAGGACTCTTTCTCTTAGATTTCCTCTTAGCGTGAGATATTTTCTTCCTATTCCTATAGTTAGAGTCTTTATTGGTCTGTTTATAAAGTATATAATTATTCCAACTATGTCTAGAATTGTTTAAGTTTTTGTAAACTGGTGAATTATAGGATGATTTATACAATATTTTTTGAAAGCATTCAGTGAGACAGTGTCCATAAACATCATAATAGGAATAGTATTGGTGGCCAGACAATTTTTTCACATAATGAAAACCTTTGAAAAAAGATTTGTCCATTTGTTGGAGGAATCTCATTTCCTAATAGGGGCAAACATACTTAGCCTTAGATTCAACAGTTGCCTTAGGATAATTTTTCATCAAATATCCGGCACTTTTTGCTTATTTTTGAAATCCTTTATTATGGCTTGAAAATCAGGACATAGGTCATCAGGTCTTTTTCCAGAAGAAAAAAATTGCACATGTTGGAAAGTTTTGGTTTGTGCCTTAGTTTTCTGATAAAAACATAAGCCAGTTTTATCTTTAGAATTGGTTTTGGTTAATGAAACACAGTCTTCAAAATAATTGGAATTTTGTTCAAATTTAGAAAACATTTTGAAGACAGTTGAAACGTTTTGTTTTGATTCTTCCAATTCTATCAAAGTTGCCTTATATTTCTTTTCCAAAACTTCATTTGATTCAGACAGTTCTTTAATTTTTTCAACAAAAGATTTAGTTTTCGTTTCATAGGCCACACACTAATTTTTATAGTCCTCTACGGTTTGTTTCACCATTAGTCTTAAGGATTCTATCTTCTTAGTTAATTCCTTGACTGTCTTTTCTAGTTTAGTGCCTTTCCTAAGAGCGTTAGTGTATAATGTATGAATGTTAGGGAGATCATCATTGTTAGACTCATTATGTGCAGTGTGTAAGTTGTCCCATAACGCTTCATTTATCGTACTCACTCACCCATTCAACTCGTCATTAATATGTACACTTTGATTCACACACATCGTCAGAGAGCTACTACTAGAAGTATCAATAATAGTAGTATTATCTAAGAAAAGAGCCAATGAACTAGAAGTCGGTAAACTATCATCACACATAATAGTACTAGGCATGATAACATCAGAATAGACAATTTTTACAAAGAAAGACAAGCAAGGGTCAAAAGAATTGGAACATTTAGGCTCATCATCTTCAGAGTCTTACTGAACTTGGCTTTAGCAGAGTTATTCAATTTAACCCAATAATTAGTAGCTATGTGGAAGTTTACGACGAGTCCATCTGCTTATTACCCTTTCTCTCTCTCTCTCTAGCTGTTTCCCATAGCAAACTCTACCCTAATTAGGGTTTGCATGGATTCCCTACCTTCTCCTATTCAAGGAGAAGGAATGCAACCCTCCCTTACCCATCATTCATCCTCTATCGTTCCAAAAGTTTCATCCCTTTCAATTCCCCACGTTCATCCTGCCCCTAATCCTAAGTCTTTTGCTGACGCGGTATGTGTCTCTAGATCAACTCCAACATCTTTATTGTCTATAACTCGATTTAAAGGTGAGACAACAATCATATTTGATGATTCTATTATTCAAGAAATGGCATCCCCCTTTAAGTTCTCCCTAGTTGGTAAGTTTTCGCATGGGAGACCACCTGTTGATGACATCCGTAAATTTTTCTCTTCCATCAATCTTAAAGCATCTTCTCACATTGGTCTAATTGATCATAAACATGTCTTGATTCGTCTTGATCATGTAGAGGACTTTCATCATTTATGGTTAAAAGACACTTGGTTTATTCAGAATTTTCCTATGCGTAGTTTTAAATGGGATCCAGAATTTCACCCCAATAAAGAATCTTCTGTCGTTCCAGTTTGGATCCATTTACCTCTACTTCCTATCCATCTATTCAATAAGAGTTCTCTCTTATCCATTGGTCAAGTAGTAGGTAATCCTCTTAATCTTGATAGTGCAACTCATTCTATAGCCAGACCTAGTGTTGCGAGAATTTGTGTGGAAGATGATCTTAAAAAAACCTTACCATCTAGAGTATGGATTGGAAACAAGGACAAGGATACAGGTTTTTGGGAACCTATAGTGTATGAAGACTTGCCTCCCTACTATTTTTATTGTGAAAAAAAGCTCATGTCCAATATAAATGCCACATAAAAAGGGAGACAGAATCAAAGAAGAATATTGGTATTCAAGGTGGAGTTCAGAAGATGAAGCATCACCAGATAGAATCAACTAAAGAGTGGGTTAGCAAAAGTTTTGGGAGAACAGTTAATGAATTAATCCAAGCACCTGATCAAGTATAAGAAATAGAAGAGGGGGAAATTCTTGTAAAAATTCAAAACAGCAAAAAAAGAGGCAGTCAACCTCTCATTTCTTATTTCTTCAAGAAACTAAATCAGAACAATAAAATTATTCCCCCTACAGTAGGGCCACCAGTTCAAAAGGAGGTTTTAAATAGTGTGCCCATTCGACTTATCACAGAAGAGGCAACAACAAGAATAGTGCAACAGAGAAACAATACAGAAGTGCAACAGAGGACATACTCAAAAGAAGTAGAGCAAGAAGAGCCAGCCACCAATTGTGCGCAACATACAAATATTGAAGGGGATTTGATCAGAAGTAGGCCCCAATCCATTTCCTATGAATCCCAAGCAGGCTCTTCGGTTCAAAATGAAGGGGAATTCACTCCTCTTTCAATAATTAATAAGGATGATGGTTTTGTCACAGTTACCAGAAGGAAGAAAACTCCAGTCAAGGGTGTTAAAAAACCATAACTTAACAGTAGCTCAAAAAGGATTCTAAGGTCAAACTCTAACTCTAAATACTCTCAATGTTCTTAATGATTGATTCAATAATTTAGAATGTTATGGGGATTTCGAAAAAATGAGCAATGAGAAGGTTGAAAAGATTAAACAGGCTTCACAAAATTCAGGTTCTGGTAGTATTGGAGCCAAAGAAAGATAAGGCTAAGATAAGAAGTTTTATGATAAAATTATGTTATGCTTCCTGCATATCTAATATTAATAGTAAAATATGGTGTTTTTTTAAAGAAGGTATAACATGGGAGTTCATTTCAGATATGCCTCAGTGCATTACTTTGAAAGTGAAAATTGATGGCAATAATCAACATCTGCATTACAGATTTGTTTATGCAAGTTGTATCAGAAATGACAGAAGACTTTTATGGGATTATTTAGATGAAGTGGCCATGGAGTCTGCCTGGTTAGTAGGTGGTGATTTCAACATCATTGCTAATCAATCAGAAAAGGCAGGAGGTAATGATGTTAACATAGGGGCTATGTATGAATTTATAGAAAGTATAGAATCCAATGGCCTGATTGATATGGGGTTCAAGGGTTCTAAATTCACGTGGTATAACAAGAGAAGTAAGGAGAAAAGTATTTAGTGTAGACTGAATAGGATTCTCATGAATCAAGGCTGCCTAGAAATAGGCATCCACTAGGAAGTTTCTCCTCTTAACAGATGCATGTCTGATCATAATCCAATGTTGTTGACAGGTAAGTCCCCTAATCAATTATCTGCTAAATCCTTTTGCTTTCTTAAGTTTTGGACTGAGAAGGAAGAGTGTATTAAAATTGTTAAAGAAACTTGGAAGGAAGTGGAGTGCCAAAATCCAATAGTAGCAATCTCTTTGAAGCTTAAAGCTATCAGGCCTAAACTTAGTACATGGAGTAAATCATGCTTTGGGGATATATTTCAAGAAGCTAGGGAAGCTGAAGACCAGTTGCTAAAAGATTAATTAGATTATGAGCAAGATCCATCAGAACTTCATAGAGAAAACTTGAATAAGGCTACAGCAGATCATAATTATCATCTCAAGTTAGAAGCTGACTACTGGTCTCAAAAGGCCAATGATAAGTGGGTTGTAGAAGGAGATAAAAATACTGCATATTTTCATAAATATGTTAAAATCAAACATAGAAGATTGTCCATTCATAGGATAAAGAAGAAGGATGGCTCATGGGCAGAAAGTATTGAGGATATAAAGTTTGAAGCAATAGATCATTTTGTAATAGATTTTCAATCTGAAGAACTCTATAATCCAATGGGCAAGAATCAAGTGTTAGACAAAATTCCAAGGTCTATTGATGAAAATCAGAACCAAAAGTTGATTGCTTGGCCAGATATGGAAGAAGTAGAACACGCAGTAAAGGGTCTAAATGTCTCAAGTGGTCCAGGTGTTGATGGATTCAATGGTTTCTTTTATTCTTTCTTCTGGGAAGATATTAAGCTTGACGTCTTTAAGGCAGTGCTGATCTTTTTTGCAAATTCTATTCTTCCTAAAATCACCACTGCCACAAAAATTGCTTTGATTCCTAAAACTGAAAACCCTCAATCTTTTAATGATTTCAGACCTATAAGTATGCAAAATTTTATCAACAAATTTTTTTCTAGAATTTTGAATGATAGAGTTGCAAAGTTTTTGAATCAAATCATTTCCCCAGTTCATTCAGGCTTTATTAAAGGAAGGTCCATCACAGAGAATGTTCTTTTGGCTCAAGAATGTATATCCAGAATCAACCATAAAATTTTTGGAGGGAACATCATTATGAAGTCGGATATTGCTAAAGCTTATGATAGGGTCTCCTGGTTATTTCTTCTAAAAGTCATGAGAAGAATGGCATTTTGTGAACAATGTCTTGATTTAATATGGAGGCTCATTTCTAACTGCTGGTTTTCTGTCATGATCAATGGAGAAACAACAGGATTATTCAAATCTTCAAGAGGTTTGAGACAAGGGGATCCCCTATCCCCTAGTCTATTCGTCATTATGGCTGATGCTCTATCAAAAAATTTAGATAATCTTATGTCTAAATTTATCTTTTGTGGGGTATAAAATCCCTTTGGGAAGCCCCAGATTTAACCATTTATCTTTTGCAGATGATATTATTATCTTCAGTTCTGGAGCAAGGATGGATGTCAAAAACCTTATGTCTGTCTTAAGCCAATACGAAGAAGTGTCAGGTCAAAGAATCAACAAATCAAAGAGTAACATCATGGCCTCAAAGCTTATAGGCCTAAGATCTCTTAGTCATCTGAAGGATAGTACTGGCATGCAGCTAAAGATAGATTCTATTAAATACTTAGGCTGTCCTATCTATAGTGGAAGGAAGAGAATCATTTATTTTGAAGATATGGTGCAGAAAATCAAACAAAGAATCCTAGGGTGGAAGGCAAAGTGCTTGAGTTCTGGAGGGAAGATTATTCTAATCAACTCAGTTCTGTCCTCTATGTCTCTGTATCTTTTATCTGCTCTAAGTCCTCTAAAAGCAATTCTTAACAAAATATCTACTATTTTTTCAAAATTCTTCTGGAGTTCAAGTTTTGGGGCTCCTAGACATCAATGGTGCAGGTGGGATTCTATAGAGAAACCTATCAAAGAAGGTGGTCTAGGTATAAGGCACATAAATGATATTCATTCCTCTCTCAGTATGAAATTATGGTGGACATTCAGATCTCAAAATTCCTTATAGACTCAATATATGAGGGCTGCTTACTGTAGGAACTCCCACCCTATTTCTAATCCTAGAAGAGGCTGTGCTCAAACTTGGAATCGAATGTGTTCAGTTAGAGATAAGACAAAAGACCATATGATGTGGATGATTGGAGATGGCTCTATCAATGTTGCTAAGGATAATTGGAGTATATTGAATGTAAGTTATTTCCAGCTTCTGAAGCAGGTCTTATTAAAGACTTTTGGAGTCAAGACAAAAAGTGGGATAAAAAAAAGCTAGAAAATCTGTATGATCAAAATGTGGTCCAAAAAGTTCTAAAATTCGAAGAGATTATGACTAATAAACCTGATTTTCTCATCTGGAAGCCAACTAGCAGAGGTATTTTTTCCATCTCCTCAACTTGGAACATAAGCAGAAATCAACTTCCTTCAAGACCGAGCTCAAAATTTATTTGGCATAAGAATCTTTCGTCCAAAATGTAAGTCTTCATGTGGAAAATGATGAATAATCTTCTTCCAATAGATGAAAAGTTAAAATCTATTGGTTTTAGAGGCCCATCCAAATGTTGTTGTTGTTCAAAGCCAAGAGAAGAAACTCTAGACCACATGTTTGAGGAGGGAGATGCAGCTAGCAGCATATGGGATCAAATGACTAAAGAGTTTGGGATTACAAGACACAAAGTAGGAGGTGTTAGAAATCATCTTTTCCAATGGTGGTTATATGGGGTAAAATTAAACAAAAGAATAAGCAGAATTGTTCCAGCTATAATTTGTTGGTGCATTTGGTGTTACAGAAATAAATGCAGATTTGATGATAGTCTTCCTAGTGTAAATTCTGTCCTATATCATATCAAGTCTGAGATTGTTTCCAACAAAGTCTTTTATAGTGATCAAAAGATTAAATTGTCGATGCTAATCAAGTGGAATCTTCCTAAAACAGGTGCTTTAAAGCTTAATGTTGATGGCCGTGCCATTGGTAATCTAGGTAATGGAGGGGGAAGAGGAATTCTAAGGAATCACTCAGGGGACATGCTTTGGGGTTTTCATGTGCATTTTGGAGTAGTGTCTAATATGGAAGCAGAGGCGTTGGCTTTACTTAAAGGTATGGAATTTTCTGTGGACTTCATTGGTATGATCTAACTATAGAGAGTGACTCTAAAGTTTTAGTGGATTTAATTCAAAATAAAGGTTCTCCCCCTTGGAAAATTCAGTGGCATGTGTTCAGAATCAGAAGTTTATTGTCGAGGATAAATGTCAGAATTGTTCATATTCATAGAGAGGCTAATCAAGTAGCAGATTTCCTTGCAAAACTAGGCAGGTCTCAACATACAGATTGCTTTTCTCTTAGTACAGATGATTTCCCAAAGCAGCTGAAAGCTCTTATCAGAGTAGATAGATGGGGTTTACCTTCATTCCGAAATGTTTAAGGGTCATTGGTGTTTTGTTTATTCCTCTGGTTGCTTAAAGTTGACTTTAATTAGCTCTTTCCCATATGATTCTGTAAGGGTTCTAATTTATAAAGAACCTCGTTTATGTTTCTTATTTCCTTCTTTCTTTCCTTTTCTCAATGATGTAAGCTATTTAGAAGAGGCTAGTTCTTCTATCATTTGAGAATAAAAGGATGTTATTTCAAAAAAAAAAAGTAGCTAAGTGACCCTATTTGCCACACCTATAACATTGAGTCTTTTATGGTCTATTTCAGGCTTACAATTGTTCCCAGTGTTGTGTTTGTCATGATTTATCTCAGGAGGCTTGTTATTGGAGTTATTTGGATATCCATCTTTCTCTTGTTTGGAAGCAACATTATTTTTAAACTTTAAAATTTTCTTAAATTGTTTTGACATAAGGACTATCTGGTTATACAATGTCTCCAAATCACATTCCTCATCAAAGTCATAGTCAAGATTAGGCATAGCTAACTGAGGTGAGGTCATTTTATACTGAAAAATAACATTAAAACTGGACTGTGTTTTCTAATTATTGGAAAGATTCTTTTTAAATTCAAGTTCCATTTCTACAGTCATAAGTTTGCTACTGAGGAGTTCAGGGGTCAATAATGGATCATCTATCTCCTCAATTACATAACGTTTGTTATCGAACTTAAGGGGAAGTGACCTAAGAATTTTGACACTATTTCTTTCCTATCATATGTAACACCATTGGCATGCAGTTTTGTAATAATGTTAGGTAGTCTAATATAGAATTCATCAAAGGTCTCACTCTCAGTCATAAGCAGTGTGTTGTACTGTTGTATTATCATCTCTGTTTTGGCTGCCTTAACACGTTCGTCACCTTTGCGAGCAGTGACTAACATGTCCTAGGCTTCCTTGGATGTATCACAAATAGATATGCGTTTGAACTCGTGCTCATTAATAGATATAAATATATCATTTCCCCTTTATTATTACTCAAGGAGGCCGGTTTTTCTTCTTTAGTGAACTCATTGTGGAGTTTTTAATCCTTACATTACTACCTTTTGCAATAGGCCTAGTTGGATGTGTATATACATTTTCAATAGCTTTCTAGACATCATCTCCCAATGTCCCTTAAATGAAAGAATTCATCCTTACTTTTCGTAAGAAAAATTGGTTCCATCAAAGAGGGGAGGTCTGGACAATTTTCCAAGACACTGAAATTTTTTGTCCATTAAAATTTTAAAACATTTTCAAAGCACAGGATCTAGAAGGTACAAAACTCTAATACCAAATGGAATCTGTTATTTTTATTAGGCTAGACATTCTTTATTCCGTGTTGTGTTGGTTGGCTACATAAGTGCGCCTAATGAATAAATTAGTCCCCACAATTGCCCCTAAAATCTTTGGGCTGAGATGTTAGGCCAATACATTTTAAGTCCACGACGTGAACTTCTTAAAAACCGACGTGGCACAGTTGTGAACTATTGAGGGTACGCTCATCTGAGTAGAATTGGCATGGAAGACTTGTAATAGCTTTGAAATAATGGGGGTACGTTGGTCCGAGCAATAATTTGAAGCACAAAAATCATCTTCGAGAATAGTTCCTCAATATTTTGCCTAAGTTTTCAAACAAGGTTCTGCAACTTGCAGACCATCACTTCGCATCCCAATCTTTCGTCCTTGCAAACTCAGTGAGAGATTTTCTTCCTATTCTTCAAACTTTCAGGGCTTGTTTGCACTATTCTTTCTTCTTGTAAGTCCTTTTCTCTTTCTTCCCTCCTTCTTCGTTTTCCTCCATAGTATTTATTATTTGAAATTCTTTCTTCAATGTCAGAACTATAACAGAGTTTAGAAAAATGTATTATATACCGGACTGGGTAGAGATCGACTGAGCCCCTATGCCTAAAAATGTCAAAGACATGGATGAGGGGCACTCGATACACGCCCTAGCTATGGTCCAAGGGGGTTTAACCTTCCCCCAAAATCGTTCATATCTGGAATGTTTTTATTATTTTGATGTTGTTCCTACCTAATGTGGCCCCAATATTTGGAGGAGAGTGAATAGGATCCATAGGATCAATGAACTGTACGGGACTAACCTCGGTGACCATGAGATCAGATTTTGCTACGTGTGGTCTCATACTTTTGATGGTATTTTGTACCTGAAAGTGCAAAAGGCTAACATAATCTTTGTCGTGAGCCTGCCTGATTCCAATAAAGGATATTGGGATTAGGGTTTTATTGCCAAAAAGTGGCAAAATCCTCCCCTTCCCGAGGACAAGAATGCACAGGCCTTTATTGTGCTGACGGGGGGGGGGGGGGGGGGGGGAAGGAGCACGTAGGTTATTAATTATTCTTTTTTGTAAATTGTTTAATTTTTGTTTCTACCACTTTCTCCACTTGCTAATTTATGTATGTTAAATCTTTGTAAAACTTGAGATAAGAACAAGGAAACACTCCCTCATCTTATAAGGTTTGACGATATTTGAAAGTCCTGGGGGATAAAGGATAGGTTGCCTGACGGTGAACATCCTCAATCTGTTGGTTACTTGTTGAAATACATAAATACAACCTCCAGCTTTATCGCTCACCCTCTGGACAAAGTTCTTGAGATTATCCTACTCAATGAGGATGTTTCTAGCTCTCTACCCATAGACATTGAATCTTTTTCCCAAGAAGAAGAGGAAGAGTATAAAATGTCTCCTCCTAGGAGAAGGTTTCTTCTTGGAGGTGATAGTGATGATGACCAGGTCCTTCTATTTACCAGGATCAAGGCACTGAAGAGGTCAGAGGTGGATTCCCCCTGGTCTAGTGTCCCTAGCACGAGGGCTACTAAGAAAAAAAGAAGGAAAGAAGAAGCTAAAAAAAAGGTAAAAGAATAAGGCCATTGAGGCCCCGATAAACGTCTCCTCCCTTTTTGGTGTTTCCTTATCCGAGATTGCGGCTGTCAACCCATTTCTTGCCTCTAACTTGCTAAAGGGGGCAGTTCTTGCTACTGATTATGAGAGGTCGATGGAGATGGCTCCCGACCATCTTCCCATGAAATTTTCTTAGGCTCTTACCTTGATAAGTATTTTTCTCATTCTATTCCTTTTGATGTTGAATTGTAGTTTCTTTTCCAGTACTCATGCCATTTATGTTTTGCAGTTTCAGCCAAATTTTTCTACTCTATTGGATGGTTATACTGACCAGTCCAAGAAGAACTTAGAGTTAGTTGAGGCCTTAAAGAAGTCTCAAGAGGATAAGGCAACCTATGAGCTGGAGAAGAAGTCCACCATTGAAGTGATGGCCTCATTGAAGATGGATAACAACCTGTTAGCCGTAGAGAAGGAGAAGCTTGTCGATTAGGTGAAGAATATGAATGATAAGGTCCCTTACATCAAAGATGACAGCTACTTGAAAGACTGGAATGAGGCATACAATGATGCCGAAGTCCAGATCGCCTACACTTAAAATGCAAGCTTTAAAAAAGGCTGGGACCAAGCATTAACTGCAGTGAGAGTCCTTTCTGACTCTGAGCTTTTAGGGAGGTACAATCCAAGTCCTCCTCTTATCATTGAGGAGGAGGCTTCTACTGGTCAGGCTACTGAGAACGTTAACAAAACCTCAAATCAGGCTGAGGCAGTTGCCCACCAGGCTAGAGAGGTTCCAACTAAAGGGAAAGCACCAGAGTCCTCCAAGAAGGTAAAGAGTGAAGCTTATATATTAGGCTTTTCTTTTTCATTTTTTATTCAAGTGTTGTATATCTTTTTTCTTTGTTGTAATTGCTTTTGCCTAGCTCTTTAATGATCAATGAAAGGAATCAATTCTCTTTTACTAATTTTCTCTACGCCTGTTATATGCCTTACTTCTTGTAGCATGTTGTCGAAGGTATTTCTTCTTCTTCTTCTTCTTCTTCTTCTTCTTCTTCTTCTTCTTCTTCTTCTTCTTATTCTTCTATGAACCTTGAGGATATATTAGGCCTTAAAGTGAGAGAGTAAGCTCATCGGACATTTATAAAGGTTTGTAAAGCATTGAAGGCAAGAATAAAGGCATATAAGGAACAATTTGAGATAGTATCCAAATTGGAAGATGATCTCTAGGACTTAGAGGATATTAAATCCTTGACACAGAAGGAGATCACTAACCTTAAGACCCAACTTGCATTAAGTAAGGATGTAGGCAAGGTTGGTGAGCCAGTCCAATTGGAGAATGACGCTTTGGAGAAGAATATTTCTTAAGTAAAGGAGGATTCTCAAAGGAAAAATGTCATTATTTTTTTACTTCAAAGAGACATAAAGAGGCTCAGGTTCTTATTTAGGATGTGCCTCCAAGATGCGTGGTCGGTAGGCTACGATAAAGGCTGGCGGGATGAACCTATGAGGTTATAGGAAGCACAAGATGTTGCGTACAAACATAGATGTTTGAATGCCCTAAAATTACTCAAAAAATCAAAAGAGTCATAACTATGGTATATATACCAGGTGGACTACCCAGCGTACTGCCAACCTCCCTTTAGGAAAGATGAAAGTGGGTTCCTCTAGATGATATTCCTCATCAGCTACTAAATGACTTTAAGGTGGATCCTATCCTTGAGGAAGAGTTTGCTACCAACCCATATGATGGTCGGAGAAAGCGAATAGTAGAATTTCTAGCTCGTCGACCATAAATAGTCTGTGCCTTTGTAATATATATTTTTTTCACTCTGCTATGTAATTAAAACCATGTGTATTTTATACTTCTGTACTTGTGCCGACTAAATAAAGTTAATTATTAACTATTGTGCAATTTGGGCGTTTATCGAATAAATGAAGTTAATAATAACTGTTATTGCATTTTTCCATTTAAGATGCATTAGCGTGTATTATTCTATCCTCCTTACCTTTTAGGTCGTGTCGTCACACTCCCCTAGGCATAGGAGAGATGTTTGGAAAATCTGCACCTGGTCAATGGGCCATCTACCCACTTAGGATTTTTATCGACCAACATAATTAGAGACCAAACTATGTTGGCTTCTTGACTAAGGATCCCCTATAGGTCTTTTATTTTTGCCTGGGCAACCCGTGAGATCCTTTGTGTTTGAAATGACAAAGGCATGAGGATTCTCTTAATCAAAATTAGCTCAATAGTTGATTGTGATTAATTTACATCCTGCTCGGCATAAGGAAGTTTCTTGATTGGAATAAGTTGAATAGCTTATTGTAATCAAGTGTGATCATGCTTAGTATCCAGGGGTTGAGCTATTACTTAGAAGTGGTGCATGATAATGAGATAATCAAGACATCACATAAAGTTGAGATAATCAAGATATAAAAGCAAATGGGCCTTTAATTATAAAATACTAACTTGAGAGAAACATGAGTTTGAAATGAAAATTTACATAAACTAATGTGCTACAATATAGGAAGAGGACTAAAAATAGATCTTCTTGATATTGGTCGCATTCCATGCTCTTGCTATCTCTGTGCCCTATAGTGTTTTCAAGTGATAAGCTCTTTGAATATTATCTCTGACCACCTTGAAAGGACCCTCTCAGTTTGGTCCCAATTTTCCATCTGACGGTCTTACAACACTATCGAGGACTTTCCTTACATTTCCTATCTGGAACTTCCTCAAATTAACCTTTTTGTTGTACTACTTTTCCAGTTGGTGTTAGTATGAGGCTAGCTTAATCATGGCTTGTTCTCTTCGCTCATCTTCTAGGTCAAGTTCAGTGCGCAAGGCATCGTCGTTAAGTCCCTAGTCGATCAAATTGGTTCTCATGGTAGAGAGACCAGATTCAAGTGGTATGATAGATTCCATTCCATATGTGAGTCCGAAGGGTGTTCCCGGTTGACCTTCTGGGTGGAGTATAATAGGCCCAGAGGATATGGGAAAGCTTGTCTACCCGGGCGCCTTTTAATCTTTCAAGCCTCTTCTTCAAGCCATCGAGCATAGTTTTATTGGAAGCCTCTGCCTGACCATAGCTTTGGGGATACGCGATTGAGCTAAAGTGATGTTTAATTCCATACTTATCACAAAAGTTATGGAAAAACCCATTTTTAAATTATGTGTTGTTGTCAGTGATAATGGCTCTTAGTACCCCAAAATGTGTTATGATGCTCTTCCAGATGAACCTTGTCACATTGGCGTCTCTGATGCTGACTAGTGGTTCTGCCTCTACTCACTTGGTGAAGTAATCTGTGCTGACCAATAAATACTTGCAATCTCTAGGTGCGATAGGTAGTGTTCCCACGATGTCCAACCCTCATTATGCGAATGACCAAGGACTGGTCAAATATTTCAAATCATTAGTTGGTTGATAAACCATAGGAGATAACTTCTGGCATTTTTCGCATTTTCGAATGTAGATACTTGCATCTTTCTGCATATGTATCCAATAGGAGCCTTCTTTGATTTCTCGGAATGCTAGGGATCTTCCTCCTATGTGACTCCCATAAATACCATCATGAAGTTCACGGAGGATTTGCTTGGTGTCTTGCGGGTGGATGCACTGGCGGTAAGGACCTGTAAAGGACCTTTTGTAGAGTTTCCTTTCAGGATGAAGATAGAGCAAGCGACTTTTAGCCTCACTTGGTGAGCTAATTTCTTATCATCTATCATTGCCTCATTTTGTAAGTAAGAAATGATCGGGTCCATCTATCTAGGACCCTTCTCTATGATGAGAATTTGCCCCCAGCAGTTGTGCCTATCAGAGCTTCGTATTCGACTTTATTGTTGGAGGCTTTAAATCCTAGCCTAATTCCTTACTCGATGGCAGTGTCCTCTGGGGTTACCACGATAATCTCCATTCCTGCCCTCTTGGATTTTGAGGCTTCATCAACGTATATGGTCTAGTCCTCGGACTGTGCTTCCTTGATTAATGGTTGTTCTACAAGCTCTTGGTCGATAGGCCTGCCTCCTGTGAATTCTATAATGAAATCCGCTAAAATCTACCCCTTAATAGCTGTTCTTAGCTAAAAGTGAATATCAAACCTCCCGAGCTCGATTGATCACTTTGACAAATCGTTAGGAGAGGTAAGATTTTTGAAGAATAGTTTAGAGGGGGAAAAGAAGTGATAGCGATGACGAAGTGGGATTCAAAATAATGCTTGATCTTCTTGGAGGAAACTACTAGAGCGTAAGATAACTTCTCTAAGGGAAAGTAGCATTACTCTGCATCCATAAGTGTTTTCTTGCGTAATATACGTGACACTACCTTCCTTCTTTCTTGCACACTAAAGTCGAGCTAACTACATGGCTTGATACTACAAGATATAGGTACATATGATACCCTTCATCAGGGATTGCTAGCAAGGGCGACTTAATAAGGTAAGAATGGATCTCTTTACGGGATAGTTATCATTCCAAGTGAGGCCCTTATCATTCTTTAGGAGTTGGAAAAATGGTCGGTAGTGCTCTGATAACTTGGAGATGAAATAGTTGAGTGCCGCGAGTATCCCAGTAAGCTTTTAAACGTCTCTCAACGTATTCGGTGACTAGACTCTATTTTTATCATCAAAATGGTCTGGATTGGCCTCTATCTCTCTCTTTCTAACCAGATAACCCAGAAATTTCCCTGACTGGATCTCAAATTATCATTTGCTTGCATTGAGCTTCTTTTGAAATTTCCTGAGGATTTTGAAGGTGTTAGCCAGGTCTTTGAGGCAGTCTCCCTTGTGTATGCTCTTGATCAACATGTCATCAATATAGAACTTCATAGTATTTCCCATATTCTATATGAACATCTTGGTGACCAGCCTCTAATAGGTGGCCTCCGCATTCTTGAGGCTAAATGATATGATCTTGTATCAATATAATCTAATTAGTGTGATGAACGACGTCTTGTCCTGGTCGGGGGCGAACAATGGGATCTCGTGGTACCTCGAACATGTGTCTAAAAATCTCATATGTTCATGTCCTACCATAGCATTGACCAACTGATCTATCTTTAGCAGAGGAAAATTGTCCTTGGGGCATACTCTGTTGAGGCCCATAAAGTCGATGAAAACTTTCCGACTGTCGTTACTTTTTCGTACTAACACTAGATTTGACAGACACTCTGGGAACTGAACTTCCCTTATAGACCTTGCGTCGAGAAGCCTCTCTACTTCATTCTCTATCACTTTATCCTTCTTTGGGTTGTTTAACATGCCTTTTGAGTAACTAGCTTAAAGTTCGGGTCCACTGAAGGTGGTGGCAGGCTACTTAGGGATCAATGCCTTATAAATCATAAGGCTCCCAAGTGAATACATCTAGGCTTATTTTAAAAAAGGTGATCAACTCCTTTTTCTCATGATCGACTAGTGTCGTCCCGATAAAAAACTTTCTCTGCGGTAGATTGGCATCAACTGTAACCTTCTCCAGGATTTTAATGACCCTGTCACACCCTTGATCAGTCATACCATAGTTGCTATTTAAAAGCAGTAGCCCCATCCTAGGCTTCCTCGAGGATAACCTCTGGCTCCCTCTTTTTCTCTTTTTGGGGTCAGATGACGGCGATAAAGTACTTTTTAGAAGTGGCCTAGTCAGTAACACATTTGAGATTTTGGTTGTAGGTCAATGGCACGACCTTTATATCATGAAGCCACCCTCAGTTCAGAATGGCATTGTAGGGAGAATAAATATTCACCACCAAGAACTCAATTATCTTTATAATATTCTTCACCCTTACTGGCAGGACTATCTTTCCCAACGGTATTATGGTCTTCCCCGCGAATCTAACCAATGGAACAGTTACCTCCTTAAGGTTGGCGAGGTTGAGCTTCAACTTATGGAAGAGATCTAGTTACATCAATTTGGAAGAGCTCCCCTGATCAATGAGAAGCTTTTGGTACATCACGAGTGCATCGTAGTGTGTTTGGTGTAGTCAACAGCCTCTGGTCACCGAAGCTTACTAGCCTGTCTTTTTGCAGGGTCAATCTGGAATGCCTCCATAACAGTTGTGAACTTCTTCAGTTCCATCCTAGCAACATTCCCTTGGATATGCTTCAGGTCAAATGCTCCGTGAATCACTGTAAACTCCTGTCTTATATCATCATCAAAGAAATTATCTGGCTTCGGGTGGCCATTGATTATGACCTTGTCCGCCTTCCTGTCTATATACTCATTTAGGTGCCCAACTTGGGCTAACTCCTCTAAGTGCGACTTCACTTTTTTTTTCTGTTTTGTGGCCACCTTCCTTGTGGAATGCGCACTACAATGCACTGTTCCTCTTCGTCGGGTCACCGCCCATCTTTTTGGGCCACTTCACAAATGTCTAGTCCTTTATTTTTCTAAGGATCTTGTAAATCGGCTCTTTGAAGACTATATTGATAGCCCGGAAGGATTTTAAGGGACCTGCCTTGCTCTCATTATTTAAACGATTCTTGATATGTTCTTGTTTCCCTTCTTGGGAGTGTCAAACTTGTCTCCTCTCTTATTGGCCTTGATGCGACTAGTTTGCCAGGACTATCATGAATCACGTCATCAACCTTGGCATATTTTTCAATACACACCATGAGATCGTCGATGGTGTTAGCCTCCTTCCTAGTGAGGGATTGGTGTATCATAGACGTGGTTGAAAGACCAATCTTGAAGGATACCATGACAACTTACTTCGGGTAATACTCCACTTTATTAAAAACTTCCCAATATCACTTGGCATACTCGTGAGGAGTCTTCTGTGGCTTCTTCTTCATCGTGGGCAGTGAATCCATCCTCTATAAAGAGATTAATGAAGGCCTCGGTGAGTGCCTTCAAGCTCTTGATGAATCTGTGTGATAACCTCTCAAACTACTTTTGAGCTACATCGTGTAGGCTAGAAGCGAATATACGACGCAAGAGAACATCATTATGGCTCCACAGAGTCTTCGCTTGTCTGTACTTCCTGACATGGTCTATAGGATCGATTTTTCCATCATAAATTTCAAACCCGAAAAAATGAACTTCTTTGGGGGTTATTCCTCTTCAATTACCCTTGAAAAATGGGATTTCATTTGTGTGTTGAGAGCTCTCCTGGACAACTCTCTTATAGACCTAGTGCCTCGGTTGGCTGGGTGTTGATCCATCTCTCTCCAAACCAAGCTCCTAATATAATTTCTATGATGATCTTCGTCTCTGTGGTGCCTTTCTTATTGGCCACGCTCCTCCCTCGGCTGCGAGTCTTTCTCACTTGAGGACTAGGAAACCGTTCGCGACGTTTTCGATTGTCTTTACGGAGATCCCTCTTCCTTTATTCAAGTTTCCTCTAGAGGTATTCATTCTCTTCCACCTGGAGACACGTCGCCTCATCCTGCTCTTGAAGTCGGGATTCATATTCCCCAACCATCCAAAAAATCTAAGTAAACCTAGGCGGTCCATAACTCTCTTCAGAAGATTTCCTTTCATGGAGAAATCTAGGGGTTTGTTGCCGAATCTCAGACCTGACCCTGAGTGGAACTGGGTCAGCCTGTACGTCGCCAATTTACGGTAAGTTGTTACTGTGGTGAGACATCGCGTGCTTTCTTTTGTGATTACTTTTGTAGGAATAAAAAACTCATTTCCCATAGACGACACTAATTGTGAGTACAAAATTATCACAGTATACAATCACGGAAAGTATACGAATGCAGAAAATAAATATGATGACACACAACATAAGATATACATATTTTTACAATGTGCCTACGTCCACGTAGAGGCTACTGTTCTTTATTAATTTCTCTCAAATAATCAAATTACCCCTCGTTTGCCCCGGGGTGGGGGTTTACATTTATAGTCTTTGTAAATAAGTGGTTGAATTGTACAAGTGATTCATCCAACTTGTAGATAGCTCTTAGGGATCACTGAATATCTCTTCAAGATTATTAATAATCGATTTGATCCTATCAACATATATTTAAGCACATGTTAAGTACACGTTTTAAAAATCTGTTATTTAGATTGGTCCGAAGAGTCCTTATTCTGTGTTGTGCCGGTAGGCTACACAAGTGGGCCTAATGAATAAATTAGTTCCCAAACCTATAAATGAGTGAAGAAGTTCAGAAACAATAAGAATCGGATGAACACATTAATAAATGGGCTATCACCAAAGGACATTCATGGAGTATGCTTAAGATATGAGTCTGGAGTGTAGCCAATTAAGTATAAGTGATGTGGATTCTTTGGTGCTTAATTTTGACACTATAGTTAATATCAGTTAAGGTGTATTATGAAGATTTCAATTTTTCATGCATATAAGTTTACATGCATGATAATTGTTGAATATGACAGAAATAATCTTTTATATAAGACAGTATTGAACCATTATTGAATAACCAATTTTATAGACCTTGTTGGATGAGTTGTTAATGTTATGGTATATGGAAGTGGTCATACTCTTAAATTAGTATGTGAATGTCATGACTCACATGAATAGTATGTTTGATTAAGGTTTTAATGAAAAATCATTTAATCATGACTCAAAGATTATTGTGCGCCTTATGATAATTATGGACTAAGTGAGAGAATGCTAAAATTATTTTAAATAAGAATTGTTCATTATGTGTTCCATAATTAAATAATACTAAGAGTCACTTTGGTTAATTAAATGTTACTTCAAATACTAATGAATGTTATTAAGATGATTAATCAAATGACATTTTTTATTAATTAAGAACTAAGGACTCTTGGGTATTTATTTTGATGGACGATTGAGATTAAGTGATTGTTGGAGATTTGAGTCTTATCCATGTCTATAAATAAAATGGTGAAGTCTATCATTCACAAATTTTCTAAAGAAAATACAATTCCATAAGAGAGGGAGAGAAATTCAAATTCTTAATGAGAGTTAATTTGAGAATAATGTTTTGACCATGGAGGAATATCTAACCGTTGTAATGCGCTGAAACTAAAACATGTTTTTGCCAAAGACAAGATGAAATCGTAGTCCAAAAATCAGTTTGATTAGACATCGTAAAGCTCAACTGCTTCGTTAATCTTTCCAGTTATGGATCAAGGTATGTGATTAGATTTTCATTTTATGTTCCGAATAATAATTATATGTGATTATCATAATGATTTAAGATTATATTATTTAAATAACTATAACATGTTAAATTAATTAATTGATTAATGTTTAAATTTATTAAATCATATTTTAAAATTTGCATTCTTTAATTTAAAGTATATCTAACATAAACCTATAGGTATGCAGTTCTAGCAGTTAGTACCAAGCAAGATTTTCAGGATCTTGAAAGTTGAAGTTTAAAATAGAGCTATTTTTCGTGACAAGATTTATCGTCATAAGATTTAGAGCTATTTTATATGTTTTGACGCTACCATAGTTTAGAAAAATTGAATAAATAGTGAGAACTTATAGTGTTCTTAGGAAATTCTAATATTACTAATTTATTTTAGGGCAATATACAATTAGATCAGTCGCAAATAATTTGTAAACACTAAAAGAATTTTGACAAATTTTAAACACATAGGTCCACTTATTCTCTTCTTGTACAAGTGGACGTAATAGTAAATTGTCTATGGACTTCTACAGGAAGAGAATTAGTGGAGCTAAGTGTTTAAAATTTGTCAAAATTCTTTTAGTATATTTAAAATTTGTTTGCGAGGGACCTAAGAGTACTTTCCTCTTAGTTTAAATGTTAAAAGAAATGTTATAATAGTTCCAATATAATTAATTTACTTACGGGTGAAAAGATTGCACAGATTTAAAATCCATAAAAATGGAAGTATTTTTGCATTCTTGTGAGATTCCTTAATAAAATCTTTTCATAGTGACAAGAATGGCCGTAACGTGAGATTTTAAATTACATAAAACTTACTAACGAAATGGGGTAAGAGGAGTATAAATCCCTCTAAAAAAGATCACGATGATCATATTTTTAGTAGTCGCTACCCAAAATTATAATCGTGAAATAGAAAGGTGTAAGGGTGTTAATAAGGTGTGCCTCAACTAAAGAAATTAATACATCCCATGTGTATTGTATCGTGATCCCCTAAATAAATGGTTAGGGCTATGTGAATTTTTTTTCTCTTATCTTGAATCTGTTGCTTAGTTAAGACTACCAAGAAGTGCACGAAGCTCATACATATCCAATGGTTATTGATAAGATGGAATTTCGTACTCTTTTATCTACCATTAATGGAAACACGACCCTCAATTCAGAATAGCTCAAGACATAGGGTGTATAATATGCTAGTGGTGAAATTCATACCCTAATTAGGAGAAGAAGATGCTTCCCCTCTATTTATTTCTTTTAACTACGATTAAGGAACTTGGAAAATAGGTTTTTATTTGTATTATATAGATATCTTTATAGGTCCTATCCTCAGTTGTCATACTTGGCTTGTTGGAAATTAATGTTAAGTGACGAAATTAATTATTTAATTTCAATTGTATTAAATTCCGAATTTCCCATTTATGTGGTTTTAATAAATGTCAGATAATTAATTAGGAATGTGATAAATAAAGATATTAAAAGATTGGGTAAACCTTATCCGTTAGTCACATGATGGTTAGTGGTATTAGTGGGAGACTTGAAAAAAGTCCCACCACCACTAGGATTCCGACTCTCTTCCCCTTATAAATAGAGACCTCTACACCATCTAGAGTCATCTCAATACACACTGTTTCTAAGGAGGGAGAGAAAATCCGAAATTCTTATTATTCGTATTTTCTCACAAATATTCCGGGCACATAAGAGAGTAATTGTGGGCTATTCAAGAAGGGATTCAAAGGACGCTTTGACAGAAGCATTCAAGTCACCTTATTCCAATCAATTGCAATGGACAAAGGTCGGTTTTGATCATAGTTACAAAGAACTTATGATTTTGTGATTACATGAAGATTAAACATCCTAGATTCATGACAAAACTGTTTTTAACGTGATGTAACATTATGGATTATATCCGATTTGTATGATTGTCAAAACAATATTGATTAATATGTGGTATCAGAGCTTTCGGTTTATAATGTCATGTTTTTCGTTAATGAAAACTCCTTTATAATAATTCTGATTTATGAATTTTTTGAAAATTTGGAAATCTGGAATTTCTGGTAAATCTAGAAATCTGGAATTTTTGGCAAATCTGGAAATCTGGAAATTTTGGTTTTTTGGAAATCTGGAATTTTAAGCAATCTGGTAATCATACATATGGTAATTCGAATTTGTGTTATGTATGATATTAAGAATGAAATTACTACATACGTATGGTAATATGAATTTGTGTTATGTATGATATTAAGAACGAATACAGTCCTTATATTATGATAACTGCCTCATTATTGTTCAACCCCTTATTGTTATTGAAACTCTAATATGACGTTGGCATTATTTTATTGTTTCAAGTTATGTATGCATTCTTGAAAACACGTTTATTAATCATGATAAGAAAATGAATCTGTTTTTAAGATTAATTAAGTGAAAACTGTGATTTGACACAAAACAGATTTCGGGAGATTTTTTTTGGCACAGTGAATAGTGTTTTTCGAAATTTTTGGTGTCTGATTGACTTGAAACTTGGCATGTTGACTGGAAACGGGCCAACGATCGAATTTCACCGCCTTTGGCCGTGATGTAATGTGTTTTCGGCAATTCGAGTCCGTTAAGGCCCTCAAAACCCCGTTTTTGCCATTTTAGGAAATAATCTCGGAGCTTATAAATTTGTACAGAAAACTGATATTAATGTTCCGCAAAAAGTTTTGATTTTCTGGCATGTTTTACTTCGATTATATGGTGTTAAATCATTTTTACCATTTTTGGCAAAATTCATGTATTTTGTGTTTTTACTATACCTGGGCAATTCTGTTTTTGAGGCATTTAAGTTGCTATTGGTATATTTGTAATTACTGATAGATTACGTATTATAGTTAATATTTAATACATGATTAACTATATTTAAATTGAGACATGTAAGAAATTATTCATTTCAGTTAAGTCAAAGGCCAAACACAGGCTGAGACTGCATGTACGAATAATACACTTACATGCATTAAAGGTTTATTCTAATGTTAGTTATAAAATTGGATTGAGGCGCAACACATGCTAATTTCTTAATTGAGCATCATTAGAAAAACTTTTGTGAAAAACAGAATAGTTGACATTAAGTCCATTAATCATGGTATTAAAGATTTAGGCAACGAACACAGATGCCAAATTTATGGGACCATGATAAATGAATTATAAGGTAATATATCTTTACAATCTGAGCATTATGTGATGATTAATATAGATTCCATGATATTCAGATTGTAAATGAAATATGCCAAAAATTTTAGTCAACAATTCAATACTCGACCCTTGCAATTTTTGTTGTGTGTGAAAATTTAATTTGTGAACATTGTTATTAATTGCAGTTCCCTTAACCTGTATTCACAAGCTCAGTCCTATTCCAAATTTGATGGAACTAATTTTTCTGAATGGAATGAGCAAATTGAGTTCAGCCTAGGGGTTCTCGACCTGGACATAGCAATTATGTGTGATGAACCCCCTGCTATTACTGATGTCAGTAGCGAGGATGAAATTGTTGTCCATGAAGCATGGTCTCAATCCAATAGGCTGGCCCTTATGTTTATGCGAATGTACGTTGCTTCTAACATTAAGACCTCCCTACCTGAAACTACGAAAGAGAAAGAGTATTTGAACAACATTAAGGAATGCTTTCGCACTGCTGATAAATCCCTTGCTGGGAAACTGATGGCTAACCTGACCACTATGAGGTTAGATGGTACTCCAACCATGAATGAGAACATTATAGAGATGAACAATCTGGCTGCTAGACTTAGAGTTTTGAGTATGACAGTAGATGAGTCTTTTCTCATCCAATTCGTCCTAAACTCCCTACCTCCTGAGTATGGGCCTTTCCAAATGAATTACAACACTATAAAAGATAAGTGGAATGTAAATGATTTGCAAAGCATGTTGGTACAGGAGGAAGGAAGGCTTAAGCAACAGAATGGCCGTGTGACTAAGGGACATGTGGCAAATCTGACAGTCAAAAGAGTTAGTTTTAAGAAGAAGTTCGGCAAGGGCATTAAGAAAGGTCCTGGGCCGTCTCATCAAGCTGAACCATCAACTGCTAATGTGAAGAAGGAAAAGAACGACAAGTGTCACTTCTGTAAAAAGAAAGGCCATTTCTAGAGGGATTGTCATAAACTAAAGGCCTGATTCGAGAAAAAGGGTAAGCCCTTTATTTATGTTTGTTTCGAATCAAACCTTATTAACGCTCCTTCCAACACTTGGTGGATTGATTCTGGTTCTATGTGCCATGTTTCTAATTCGATGCAGGACTTCACTTTGATCCGCAAAATAAATCCAAATGAGAATTTTCTCTACATGAGCAATAAAGTGAAGGCTAAAATTGAAGCTATTGGAGTCTTTCGCCTGATTTTAAGCACTGGATTTATTTTAGATTTGCAAGAAACTTTTTATGTTCCCACAGTTTCTAGGAACTTAATTTTTGTTTCTAAACTTTCATTAGACGGTTTTGCGATTGAATTTAAGTACAATGGTTTTGGTTTGATTAAAAATTCTAATAATGTTGGTTCTGGATTTTTATTAGATGGTTTATATCAATTGAATCTTGAAAAGAATTTTTCTGAAACCCTTGTGACCCTGTATCCTAATGTTGGTACGAAACGTACACTTAATGATGAGAAATTTGCTTATTTGTGGCATAAAAGATTAGGGCACATATCTAGGTCGAGAATTGAAAGGCTCATTAAAGATAGAATACTCCATAACCTGGATTGGGCCAATTATGATGTATGCGTGGACTGTATTAAAGGAAAACAAACCAAACATATAAAAGAAAGGAGCCACAAGAAGCACCCAGCTACTTGAAATAATACATACAGACTTATGTGGACCTTTTGATATTCCATCCATTGGTGGAGAAAAATACTCCATCACCTTTATAGATGATTTTTCACTTTACTGCATTTTGTACATGTTGCATGATAAATTTCAGTATGTGAACGTCGTTGAAATATATATTAATGAGGTTGAGAGGCAACTAGGCAAAAAGGTGAAAATTATTAGGTCTGATAGAGGTGGTGAATATTATGGTAGATATGACGAGTTAGGGCAACGCCCTGGCCCATTTGCTAAACTCCTTGAAAAATTAGGTATTTGCGCCCAATACACAATGCCAGGATCACCTTGGCAGAATGGTGTAGCTGAAAGGCATAATCGTACACTTATAGAAATGGTTAGAAGTATGATAAGTAGGACCCAATTGCCTACATTTTGTGGACACATGCATTAAAGACCGTTGTACACATCTTAAATAGGGTTCCTAGTAAGTCAGTTTCAAAAACCCCTTTTGAACTTTGGAATGGATGGAAACCCGATTTAAGGTATTTACGTGTGTGGGGCTGCCTAGCAAAAGCTAGAATCTTTAATCCTCATGAAAAGAAATTGTATCCTAGGACATCATCATGTCATTTCATTGGGTATCCAGAAAAGTCAAAGGGATATAGATTCTACTGTCCAAATCATACAACTGGAATCATAGAAACTGGAAATGCTAAATTCATTGAAGAAGGTGAAGTAAGTGGGAGTATAAAAGAAAGGGAGGTAATCATTCAAGAAGTCAGGGTACAAATTCCTATACCCAGAGTTCATAACATACCTGTTGTTCCTAATATAGTTGTTGAACTGATCATTGACCCAATCAATAACAATGAACAACAAATGAATATGATCAACCACCTGAACAACCACATAATGAGACTATAACCGATGAAACTTTTGAAGCACCACACGATGTGCCATTAAGAAGATCTCAAAGAGAAAGGAGATCGGCAATTCTGGATGATTATGTGGTATACCTTCAAGAGACCGAATTTAATATAGGGAATATTAATGATCCAGTTTCTTATGAAAAAGCTTAAATAGTGATGATTCCAATAAATGGATTGATGCCATTATTGAAAAAATAAAATCTATGAATGACAATAAAGTTTGGGAGTTGGTCGAATTGCCAGAAGGACAAAAACGAGTTGGGTGCAAGTGGATCTTTAAGACCAAACATAAATCAAAAGGCAATATCGAACGACATAAAGCTAGACTTGTTGCCAAAGGTTTTAATCAACGAGAAAGCATTGATTATAATGAGACATTATCTCCAGTTTCAAAGAAGGACTCATTGAGAACCATATTAGCGTTGGTGGCTCATTATGATTTGGAGTTGCACCAAATGGGCGTTAAAACAACTTTTCTAAATGGGAGTTTAGAAGAAGATGTCTACATGGCACAACCACAAGGATTTATAAAGGAAGGAAAGGAAGCAATGGTTTTTATGTTAAAGAAGTCAATATATGGTCTAAAACAAGCTTCTCGTCAATGGTACATTAATTTCCACGACACCATTACATCCTTTGGGTTTAAGGAAAACACTGTTGATCGGTGTATATACCTGAAGATCAGTGGGACTAAGTTTGTGTTTTTAGTACTATATGTTGATGACTTACTTATCGCCAACAGTGATCTTGGGTTATTAAGTGAAACCAAGAAGTACTTTTCTAAATACTTTGAAATGAAAGATTTAGGCGAGGCATCCTTCGTGATCGGGATAGAAATATCTCTGGATAGATCACGAGGAATGTTAAAATTGTCTCAGAAAGCTTACATTAACAAAGTTTTAGAAAGATTTAGCATGCAAAGTTGCAATCTCAATAATGTTCCACTTCAGAAAGGGGATAAGTTCAGCTTAAGTCAATGTCCCAAAAATAATTTAGAAAGGGAGAACATGAAAGGCATGCTTTGTGCTTCGCTCGTAAGGATCTTGTTGTATGCACAAGTCTGCACAAGACCGGATATCAGTTTTGCCATTGGGATGCTAGGCAGATATCAAAGCAATCCGGGGATTTACCATTGGAAAGCTGCAAAGAAAGTGCTGAGGTACCTGCAAGGGACCAGGGATTACATGCTCACATATCGGAAGACTGATCACCTTGAGGTAATTGGTTATTCAGACTTAGACTTTGGGGGATGCCTTTACAGTAAGAAGAGCACTTCGGGTTGTGTCTTCCTTATGGTTGGAGGAGCCATTTCATGAAAAAGTGCTAAGTAAAGCGTCATTGCATCATCTACTATGGAGGCTGAATACGTAGCTTGTTTCGAAGCTACAAATCATGGATTATGGGTGCGAAACTTTATTTCAGGACTTAGAATTATGGGGTCAATATCTAAGTCGCTGAAAATTTATTGTGATAATGTCGCAGCAGTCTTCTTCTCGAAGAACGATAGGTATACTAAGGCTACTAAGCATATTGAGATGAAATACCTATCAGTTAAAGAAGAAGTTCAGAAACAAAGAGTGTAAATTGATCACATTAGTACGCATGATAACATAGCAGATTCTCTTACGAAAGGACTATCTCCGAAGACCTTTATGGAACATGTCAAAGAGATGGGTCTCGATTAGTTAGATTATGATTGCTATTTTGGCTTAGTTGTTTGACACTATTACTTGAATTCAATAAAAGTGTTTCTGATTTGTATTATTTATGTCCTTTGTGAATGCATGCATATAATTATGAATTATTATTGACAGGGATAGTCCTTATTCAAAAGGATATTATGAGGCCATTATGATACCCAATATTAAAGGCTCAGTTGAATGAAACATAGGTATTGTGGTATATGGAAGGAACCATGATCTTGAATAGCATGGAACCGCCATGACTCGCATCCGTGAATCATTTGATTTAGCAAAATTTATCAATGATTATGCACCTTATGATACCTAATTTAATTATACGAATTATTAAGATCAAGTGGGAGACTGTTGAAAATTAATGTTAAGTGACGAAATTAATTATTTAATTTCAATTGTATGAAATTCCGAATTTCCCATTTATCTGGTTTTAATAAATGTCAGATAATTAATTAGGAATGTGATAAATAAAGATATTAAAAGATTGGGTAAACCTTATCCGTTAGTCACATGATGGTTAGTGGCATTAGTGGGAGACTTGAAAAGAGTCCCACCACCACTAGGATTCCGACCCTCTTCCATTTATAAATAGAGACCTCTACGCCATCTAGAGTCATCTCAATACACACTGTTTCTAAGGAGGGAGAGAAAATCCGAAATTCTTATTATTCGTATTTTCTCACAAATATTCCGGGCACATAAGAGAGTAATTATGGGCTATTCAAGAAGGGGTTCAAAGGACGCTTTGAAATAAGCATTCAAGTCACCTTATTCCAATCAATTGCAATGGACAAAGGTCAGTTTTGATCATAGTTATAAAGAACTTATGATTTTGTGATTACATGAAGATTAAACATCTTGGATTCATGACAAAACTGTTTTTAACGTGATGTAACATTATGGATTATATCCGGTTTGTATGATTGTCAAAACAGTATTGATTAACATGGCTTTGTATTTCCTCCATAGCTGATCAACTGTCTTTCCCAGTAGCTAAACAAAGTAGTTGGCATTGTAACCATTTCTCATCTTCTTGTTAAGTTCTGCCACAAACCCATTTCTTAGGCCATTGCAATAGTTTAAAAAACGGGCTGTGCTGGGACATCGTAGCCCTGGTCCCACCGATTGCCTTGTTCGGGTCTGACCCAGTGGGCCGCACCATACTCGGCTTTCAACCTCACAAAATCCACAATCCCTTCAATCAACCCTCCCGGGGCCTGCCCATTCCCGTTTCATTGCCACACGTGTGTCATCTCATGATATATCACGCTGGTTATATCTCTCTTCACGTCACCCGAGTAGGTCTCAACATAGTAGGAACCAATGTTTTAAATCGCGATCGCGCAGGGTGTCGCGTTTTGGTTCCGAAATCGCGTTGCGCAAATAGCGTGGCGTATCGCGAAAGCAATTCGTGCATTCCAGATTTTTAATTTGAAAAACATCTAACAATTATAAATAAATAAATAAATAAGCTCAAATAATCACTCCAAATCATTTCAAATATAGTCATAAAGTGATACAACATTCCAAATAAAACACAAAAATAGGACCATATTGTTCCAAAAATCTCAAAGGCATGAAGTTTCAAAAATAAATTAACATCAAACGAGGTTTTTAAAAAATTGTCAAACATAAAAAAAAAAAATGTGTAAATTCTTACCAAAGTTGGATCGGGGCTGTCAAACTATGGAAGGAATTGTCCGGAGCACTGTTAATGAGATTTTTTTATGGTTTTCAAGATCGGGGTTGTTAAAAGTGATTGAGGAAGGGTTTTGTTAAGTTGAGGCTATCAAAACTATAATAAGAAAGTTTTTTTTTTAAGATCGGGTCTTTCAAAAGTGAACAAGGAAGTGACTTTTTTTTTTAACCTTTGTACTTACCAAAACGACGTCGTTTTGATAAGCCAAAGGGTTTAAAAAAAGCATGCATTGCGCGGCTATAGCGTAGGTTTGCGCACTTTTGCGTTAAATCACGTCAAATTGCGCTCAATAGCGCACGCAACAATAGCAACCCAGTTGGCAGACCCATTTGCGTCGCTTTTTCCCGTCGTAAAAGGTAATAGCGTGCTATTGTGTTCGTGATAGCGAGCTATTTAAAACACTTATTCGAACGGAGGTGGATCTCGTTGTTGATGGCGTACGCTACCCCACGCATGGTCTCCACGATCAAGCTCACTCGTGGCACGTTCTTTCTGTCCGCCGCTGTGTTTTGTTGAAAGATTGCATGTATGAAATTCGTGGCAGATTGTAGTGTTTGTCTGCTGTATTCGATCCCAATTTTGTTGTTGAAGCGGGTCCCGCCCGCTGTCGATGTTGCCCTGTTAATAACCAAGTATTCGACTGCTTGCGTGCCATTAAGGGTTGCTAGTGTTACAAGAGAGAGCAACAACATGTTTAGGTGAGCCATGGTTGTTGAGCAATTGGTTTTGTTACTGTTGTTTATGTATATGCATTGTTTATATAGAGGGCTGGTCAACAAGCGTAGTGTATTATTACATTATGTTTGAGAGGATGCAAAAGTTGACCGAAGTAATGATGAGCTTTAATTTGTTTGGATTTTCTTGCCGAATTGTCTTTACTTAAAACCTAGCTTGTACCCACGGTCTATTACGAAAATTGTTGAACGTAATAAATTATTTAAATATATTTTTAAAGTTATATTTTTTTTTATATAACTCATATATGTATTGATAAATTATTAATATATCAAATAATACTTGTAAAAAAATTTATCCCCGTACATATATTTTATTAAGGAAAACCTAAAACATAATAAAGCTTCATTTATAAAATTAAAAATATCTTCACAATTTCAAGCATCATTGCAGTCACTCAATCCTTGATCTCTATTAATTTGTTCCTCCAAATTAACGACATTTTATTTTAAAATATAAATATGTTTTGGAATAATTTGTAGAAAATTAACAATAAAATTGAAAAATGAAATACATCGCAAACTTCTTAAACAAAATTCTTTAAGATGTACTCGCTTAAGATACACTTTACTGTTGATGATATCGTGAATCTATGGAATTTGAGATAATCAAAATCAATTTCTCATTCGTGTTCTAATCTGTTTGTCACTTTCAAGACTGTTTCAGGAAAAAACATAAAATATCTGTAAGTGTAAATTTAAACAAAACATACCAATCTGGTCATTTTCAATCCAGAGAAATGGTTGTTTACCAGTGTAAGGAAGTTCGATTTCTGCATGAAGTACCAACTACTTTACTATCAAATATTGATCCATTTTTTAAAAATATCAAAACAAATCATTTTAAGATATTTTTTAGGGGTACTCTGAAATGTTTACATTCCCCTCCCTCTCCCAAAAAAAAAATATACACACACACACACACACACACACAATACTACTCATATGCAGGTTCTCGATTTTGATGCAGTTATAAATTTGTGCGGTAAAAAGTATCATTAGAGCACGTTTCGTATTTCAGATCTTTTGACTATCGAAAGATTGTACTTCCTACCTTTTTCTTTATAACTCTGAACTTTGTGTAAATTAAGCACACCCATTAAATATACTCTCTCATTCCTTATTAGTCTTTAACTGATTATCGTGAGCGAATTATGATAGCAAAATTAAATTGTACAACCATTTAGTGGTAAAAACAAAAAAAAAAATCAAAATCACGATTGTTTAACTTCAAACACTATAACAACTATTATCTTGTAATATGACTATAATATTTAATGTATACTTGATAATTCGTAAAAACATGCAATTTCAAATAGCGCATTCGATTCTATATGTAGTCAAACACAATAATATATTATATATATAACTTTGGCATCAAAAACTTTTTTCGTTTTTGAAACATGCATCGCATTAAGATAAAAATGGTATTATTAATGCAAATAAAGGCAAACGATATTAATTATTGAAAACGTAGAATCCCCGGATTGTGAGATTTTCTTTATTAAAATCAAAGTTAATTTCCTTTTATGTAAATCGATGCGGAAGCGTTGTAAAACAGGTGATGGTTCAATGTTCAAATATAACAACAAGTTTTAATTTCTCAAAACAAATTAAAACCTAATTCAAGTCCTAGAATTTGCCTAAGTCATGATTATTCAATTATCCAAAGTTAGGCGAAACCAATTTTAGCAAGTGACTTGAATTACACAATTTTTACCCAATATTTAATTTAGTCCCAAATTAAATGAGTGTGATAATTAAACCAAATTTTATCTTGAAATTATCCTAAGCATGGATTCTAAATTATTGTGCAAGATAAAATAAACAATATCACACTACGCTGAGATGTACGAGGAAAAACCCAAGACGGAAAACAACCTCGGACGGCCCTAGCCACAAGTCCACTAGATACGGAATTACAATTACAAGACAGATAGACTTACAACGACTGACTCGATCCCTCTCAAGCCTCGATGCTCCTTCTCGTAGAAACCTCTTCCTAGCGGACAACCTCGGAACACTACCGCGGTCTCGGAATCCACCGATGGGACTTTATATGGTCACCGTCACCCAAGCATGGAGCCTTTCTCCGTGTGGGAAGAATCTCAACAAAAGTCTTCTTTGTGATGGGGTGTAGAAGCAAACCCGAAACGTCTCTTGAATTCAGTAGAGAAAACCGGTGCCAAAAACTCCAAGTAAAGATAAGTATATATAGAACTTGGAATAAACAACAATGGGTGTAAACTAAGTGTTTAAAGATTTTCTTTAAGTTGAAGAACACTCAAACATGAACATTTTCCTTTTTAATATGATCTCTCAAACATGAACATTTTCCTCTTTAATATGATCTCTCAAACTCTCTCTAGGAGATGTATTAGGATGGAAAAGTTATCTTGGAAAATGTGTTTCCCACACATAATAATGTATGAAAAAGTTGGTTGAAAACCAAGTGGAGAAGTGGGGAAAAAACTGCCAAAAACTGCTCAAAACTGTTCCCGCCCTGGCGTCTCGTTCGAACGAACTTGAATCTCGTTCGAACGAGACTTCTAACGAGCGACCAGCCTGGGCTCGTTAGAATCTCGTTAGATACCTCATTAGAACGAAAACTCGTTCGAACGACATATCGAACGACATATCGAACGACTGACCAGATTAGGGTCGTTGGCAAACTCGTTCGAACGAAACTGGTTCGAACGACAAAACTCGTTCGAACGAAATCTGGTTCGAACGAAAAAACTCGTTCGAACGACATTTCTAACGAACGACCAGAAAGTTTGTAAAATTCGATTTTGGCCCAGAAACTTTTATATACTTATATTAAAGTTCTAATTGATTCTTTCTGAAAATAAAATGCAGTTTTTATTACACCTAACACCCAATACATATTGTTCCAAGCTCCTATATAAATATAATTACATTCATACCTTGGGAGCATGGAACCTTAGTTGATGACGTAGAAACGAGGCACGCAAACCGGCATTTTGATGAAGCTTTAAATTCTTTGCCGCTACGTCTTCAATACATACTTCATAGGCTTGAGAATATTACAAATAAATACTATCCTATGAATAACTGTTTTTGTCCGGAATTGAGCCAAAACTCTATATGGACTCAATTGGAAATTTGTGTCCTTACAAATCTCCCCCTTTGGCTATTCCGGGACAAAAACCAAACAAAATCCTAAAGGGCCGTCAAGCTCTACTAGACTCAAAACATAACCCGCCCAATCTTGACTCAACCCAAGGATCAAACGCTTTGCCATAGAAAGATGCCGCTTTAGAATAATTCCTGCACACTTAAGCAAACTCATCAAATGCATAGGGAATATCAAAATATTAAATGCAATTAATTAATTACTCCCCCTAAAGTAATTCTCCCTTTAAACACATGACCTACTTAGAAAGACGTCTCCCCCTAAGATAAATCTCCCCCAAACGAAGATACGATAATAATAGGATTAGATACCATTTCTCCCCCTATCATCATTCTCCCCCTTTTTGTTCGGGAATAGGCAAAGGATAAAGAACTAATAAACAGCATGTGAAAGCTTAAGGTGATAAGACATGAAAGCATATGGGCAATTAAAGCAAGGCAAAGACAAACAGATATCATATATATATATACTTTAAATAAACCAATAAGTACATGCATATATAGATAGATATAAACACACACATGACACAAAATACAATAAGTTTGCACACTCGTATGGCAAAAATGTGTCATATGGAAACGGAAGTGTAGGGGTGTGAACTAGCAACAATTAAATTTAGACCCAAACACTTAAGAAACGTTCACGGAGTTCTCATTTGATTGCAAACTTCATCACAGTTAAATATAACCTCATGTGACAATATAAAGATTGAACTCAATGAACAAACATACACAATGCATACAAGCCTAGCATGATGATGATTCTACAAACCAAATAGAGTCATGACAATAAAGAGAACTAGGATAAACGGACATTGTGCAAACCGTTGATATACCATCCAATTCTCCCTCAATGAGCATATATATTCTTTTGTTTGTGAATGAATATATCAAACAAACATAGGCCTTGGCAATTGTTTTCTTTTTAATGCCAAATATTCTGTTTTTAGGCCTTTGGATCACGTATTTCTTTTAGATCCAATCAACGGTGGCTTACTATCGCAAAGGATTTAATTCATCCTTTCGGAGCCCTTCCCCGTGCATATATTAATTTATCAAGTTTTCATTTTTCGCACAAATCTCACATGCAACGGATTTTGACATGCACTAGTCCTCCTAGGTCATAGATATGTAGATGACTAGATTGATAGGAGAACACCTCAAAAAGCTCAAATATGACATGTGACATTAAGATTTCAAAAGAGCTCGTGCATGTGTGAAAAGAGGCATATAGAAATAGAATCCATTTAAACAATACAAAATCCAACTACTCCATATAAAATATGGTAAAGAACATAATAAGGATTGAAAATCTAAACCAAAAGTTCTAGCCACGTGGGAGCGTAAATGATGGGATTCAAACACAAGTATATGCCACATAAAGTGTGTCAAACAAAAATACACACCAAACAAAATCTTTTTGAGTTTTTTGACATTTTTAATCAAAAAGAAAGATATATACTCAAAAGACTAAACAAAAATCATTTGTATTTTTCATTAAGCATAAATGAAATAAATAAAACACAAATGATAAACAAAAATCTTTTTATATTTTGCAGTTAAATCAAACACAAAAATAATACAAAAAGATAAACAAGTCATAATTTCTAGCATGTGATATGAAATAAGGCAATGACTAGAAAATGACTAAACAAGCATACATTTAGCATATAAATATGGCATGAAGTACAAACGCTAAAGCATGCAAACACTAACACATTTATCCTTTAGATTTAGCAAGAGAGGAAGCATGTGAAAGTAAATGAGAATCAAAATCCCTATGTTGTAAGGCAACCAAGTCGGATTTCCTAACCCAAATTAATGAAGAATTACTATCTTGGGGTGTAGGAACGTTAGCTATCGTGGTTACTTTACTATGGGATTTTCTAGGAATTCGTTTAAGATTTAAACAAAATTTCCTAAGATGACCTTGTCGACCACAATGTGTACAAGTGAGAACATGTCGAAAATATTTACTTAAGGAGTGATCTTTAAAGGTATTCCTAGTTAATTCTCCTAAAACATTGGTTTGGGCATTATGAGTAAATTCATTACAAGGATTGAAGCCTAAACCACAAGTGTCATTTTTAATTTGGACCGTTCCTCACATTTTATCTAGTTTTTCCGAACGACACTCCAAATCAAATTTGACAATACTAGAATCTTTTAATTTATTTTCCAATTCTACAATGGTAGATTCTAGTAAAACATTTCGCTCTTCAAAAGTAAGAAGCTCCTTTTTCAAGGATTCCATTAAACCCCTAAGGCTATCTCTTTCACCTTCTACATATTCAAGCTTCTCTTGAAGAGTCCTCACATGTGTCCTAAGGTCTTCTATTAAGGCACTATCATCAATGACCTTGACACTCTTTCTTAAACAAGCTTCTAGCTTCAAATTAGTCCTTTTCAAATTAATAGATTCTTTATATAATTCATGAAAAGCATTTTGAAGTTCACTCACATCAACCTCTTCTTCATTTTCACTCTCTTCTCCACTCTCACTATCATTAAAAACAAGGGAATCATGAACAATGACCTTGGAAGTGGCATGTGCTATTATTTCATCAATCGATGAGTTCTCATTATCACTCACATGACTAGCCATAAAAGCCACAAAATTTTTCTTAGTGGGGGAATCGGGCTTTTCTTCCTTATCACTATCACTAAGGGTTGCATTATATGAAATAGGTCGCTTACCATCTTTCCTTAGTTTAGTGGGGCACTCATAAGCCCTATGGCCATAACCTTCACAACCAAAACACTTATTAGACTCGTCCCTATCTAAATGTTCATTACTAGGTTTAGGGATTTTCTCGGCTTTAGAAATCTTCTCGCTTTTATCATGTTTAGAAGTATCAAATTTCTTAAAATCATTTTTAACTTTATCTTTGTTAAATTTAAGAAATATTCTAAATTTACGAGCAAATAAAGCCATGTCTTCCGAGTCACTATCACTATCGCTCTCTACTACTTGTTTAACCTCTTTTCGGGCTTTTAAAGCAAATCCCTTTTCGATTTTCTTTTCAGTTTTAGAGGGAAACATATCTAGTTCATAGGTTTGTAAATCACCTACAAGCTCTTCTAATTTCGTAGAGGCTAAAGTGAGTAAAGAATTTAAAACGGTCACCTTTGGAATAAATCTATCGGGTAGGGACCTTAAAATTTTCTTTACTACACGGTCGTCAGGTATTTTCTCTCCCAAGTTCAAGGATGAATTAACAATATCAGAACGTCTAGCATAAAATTTATCAAAAGTTTCTTTTTCATCCATTTTGATAGTTTCAAATTGAGTGGTGAGGTTTTGGAGTTTAGAAGCTTTAACGACACTCGTTCCTTCATGAGTTAATTGTAAAATATCCCAAGCTTCTTTAGCGGTCTCACACGTCATAATGCGTCGGAATTCATCCGGTGTGACAGCGCTAAATAACGCATTTAAACCACGGGAATTAAAATTTGCAAGTTTAAACTCATTTTCAGTCCATCTATCGGCGGGTTTGATAACACGTTCATTTTCAACTAAATAAGTTGGTGGGGAGTACCCGGTAACAACAGACATCCAAACTCTCTCGTCGATAGATTTTAGTGCCGATCTCATTCGCGTTTTCCAATACGCGTAGTTTGAACCATCGAAAATAGGAAATTTTGAAAATGGGGAAAAATCCATTTTAGCCAAAAATTAAAGGATCTTAACGAAATAATTTATCGTTTTTGGCTCTGATACCAATTTGAAGAGGTGGAATCCCCGGTGATTTAAATAATTATGTCTCGATTAAAAATTATTTAATTTCCTTTTATGTAAATCGATGCGGAAGCGTTGTAAAACAAGTGATGGTTCAATGTTCAAATATAACAACAAGTTTTAATTTCTCAAAACAAATTAAAACCTAATTCAAGTCCTAGAATTTGCCTAAGTCATTATTATTCAATTATCCAAAGTTAGGTGAAACCAATTTTAGCAAGTGACTTGAATTACACAATTTTTACCCAATATTTAATTTAGTCCCAAATTAAATGAGTGTGATAATTAAACCAAATTTTATCTTGAAATTATCCTAAGCATGGATTCTAAATTATTGTGCAAGATAAAATAAACAATATCACACTACACCGAGATGTACGAGGAAAAACCCAAGACGGGAAACAACCTCGGACGGCCCTAGCCACAAGTCCACTAGATACGGAATTACAATTACAAGACAGATAGACTTACAACGACTGACTCGATCCCTCTCAAGCCTCGATGCTCCTTCTCGTAGAAACCTCTTCCTAGCGGACAACCTCGGAACACTACCGCGGTCTCGGAATCCACCGATGGGACTTTATATGGTCACCGTCACCCAAGCATGGAGCCTTTCTCCGTGTGGGAAGAATCTCAACAAAAGTCTTCTTTGTGATGGGGTGTAGAAGCAAACCCGAAACGTCTCTTGAATTCGGTAGAGAAAATCGGTGCCAAAAACTCCAAGTAAAGATAAGTATATATAGAACTTGGAATAAACAACAATGGGTGTAAACTAAGTGTTTAAAGATTTTCTTTAAGTTGAAGAACACTCAAACATGAACATTTTCCTTTTTAATATGATCTCTCAAACATGAACATTTTCCTTTTTAATATGATCTCTCAAACTCTCTCTAGGAGATGTATTAGGATGGAAAAGTTATCTTGGAAAATGTGTTTCCCGCACATAATAATGTATGAAAAAGTTGGTTGAAAACCAAGTGGAGAAGTGGGGAAAAAACTGCCAAAAACTGCTCAAAACTGTTCCCGCCCTGGCGTCTCGTTCGAACGAACTTGACTCTCGTTCGAACGAGACTTCTAACGAGCGACCAGCCTGGGCTCGTTAGAATCTCGTTAGATACCTCGTTAGAACGAAAACTCGTTCGAACGACATATCGAACGACTGACCAGATTAGGGTCGTTGGCAAACTCGTTCGAACGACAAAACTCGTTCGAACGAAATCTGGTTCGAACGAAAAAACTCGTTCGAACGACATTTCTAACGAACGACCAGAAAGTTTGTAAAATTCGATTTTGGCCCAGAAACTTTTATATACTTATATTAAAGTTCTAATTGATTCTTTCTGAAAATAAAATGCAGTTTTTATTACACCTAACACCCAATACATATTGTTCCAAGCTCCTATATAAATATAATTACATTCATACCTTGGGAGCATGGAACCTTAGTTGATGACGTAGAAACGAGGCACGCAAACCGGCATTTTGATGAAGCTTTAAATTCTTTGCCGCTACGTCTTCAATACATACTTCATAGGCTTGAGAATATTACAAATAAATACTATCCTATGAATAACTGTTTTTGTCCGGAATTGAGCCAAAACTCTATATGGACTCAATTGGAAATTTGTGTCCTTACAATTATGTTCAAAAAGATGAAAAGGTACATAGGGTGTCATCTAAAATCATAGTAAACTCTTAATTAAAATGAGACTCATAGACACTAACATTGGCACAAACTTAAAATGATCCTCATATTTTTCCTTCTAAAGCATTTGCCTTGTCATCATTCGAACACGACATTCAATTAATATTGCGATTTTTTTTTCCAATAACAAAGTAGATTTCCAATTTAAAACAAATTTCTAATAAAAAATAGAAAAAATATTCAATAATTACAGAAAATCTGGAAAATACAATAAAAACGGGAAACATAAATAAAAACATGAAAAATACATAGAAAATTAGAAAAAATATTCAATAAATCAAAAAAATATTTTAAAAAAATTTGCAAACTAAATAAAAATTCTTAAAAAAATTTAAAATACTGCAAAAAATGAATTTCCAATAACAAAATATATTTTCAATAAAAAAATCAAATTTATAATAAAATCAGGGAAAGTTCAATAATTACAGAAAATGTCGAATATAAAGGAAAAAATGGAAAAAAATATTTAAAAAATAATAAAGAAAGAAAAACAATATCCAAAAATAAAAATTCGAAACATGATTAAAAAATCATAAAAAATAATAGTGATAAAAGATTTCCAGGAAAAAAAATATTTTTCATCCAAAAAAAATATTTCCTAGCAAAATAAAAATGATTTTCCAGAAAAAATTGTGTTTCTATTGATAAAAAACTATCATCAAATCTCGGGGAAAAGATAAAAAAATTTCATCCAACAATCTAAAAAAACAAATCTGAAAATTTGGATTAAAAAAACATCAATCTCAAAAAAAGAAAACTCACAAAACCAATAAAAAATATTTTCTACTAAAATAAAAATGATTTTCGAAAAGAAAAAAAATGATGTTTAGCCTAAAAAACTATTTTCTAATAGATAAAAAACAACATAAACATCCACAAACATCTAAGACTAACCAAACATTTTTCTATGCCCCGAGCAGATATTCATATATCAATATCTCACCTGAGTGACGATTCTAACTCAAGAAGATTTCGCTCTAGTATGGGAGGGCGTACATGTAGAAAAAAAGAACTCCCAGAGGACTACAATCTGAAATCTACACAAATTTTTATTTCTCCGCATTCCATAGAGATCTGTAAAACAAATGCCAAATAGATCTTCAAAACCGAAAAACAGACACATAATCATATTTTTCTTCCAAAAAGATTTATTTTAAATATTAGGAATTTAAAAAAGGTAGAGAAAAATTAGAGATTTGGTTGGTTTTGACCTCAACAAATCAAAAATCAAAAATCAAAAGTCAAAACCGGCACCTCCGGTCGTTGTCCTTGGCAAAAAGTGAGAAAAAGTATATGAAAATACATAAAAAAGCAAGAGATTTATGAAATGAAATAAAAAATAACACATAAAATGCATAAAATCTTACATAAACCGTCTTGGTAACAATATACTCCTTTAAGTGTCCTCATTCATGGAAACTATAATAGTCTGTCCGGAAATGTTATCAACTCTGTATAGATCTGACCATATGAAACCTAATAAACAAAAAAAAACAAAAGCACTTAATCAAAACTCAATTTAATTCAATAATTAAAAAAAGATTAGATCAAACTTTTTGTTGTTCTTTTAGAATTTCGTGGATCCATTGTTAAATGTTCACTCTGTAAAATATCTCTTTTACAACAAATGTTGGCTTAGTGAATTTGGGTTCTGCCACCTGGGTATCCATCTTTCTCCTAGGTTCCATTTCAAAAGAAGAAAGGAGGAGAGAGGAAAAGGTCTTATAAGTAAGCGAAAAGGCATTGAGGAATGGGAAGGGATGAAACCCGTTTGGAATTTAGACGCAGTGGTAAAACAAATAAGTGGAGTGGATGCGTCTTATTGTTGAAGATGCCACGTCCAATGGAAATGGAGATCTCATCTATTTATTAGATGCCATCTACCTCTAATACTATTGTATTAGGCGTCGTTTGATACGCCGTATAAGGGGTCCGAATAGGATATGATAAGAGTCGGATTGAATAGGATAAGGATGCACCGTACAAGGCTTATTGCAATACTGCGTTTGGAACAGTTCCGAATAAGAAGACGGGATGGGATATAATAATACAATCATGTGTTTGAAATACTCCGGATAGGATTAATTTATCTCCAGTTTTTCAAAAATACCCTTCTTTTGTATTTAATAATAAAAAAATACAAAAATATATTGTTATCACATATTTTAACTCAATAACATAATAAATAATTCCACGTGGGATGTTAAAAAATAATATTATGAGATGAAAATTTGTATTTGTATTTGTATTTATAATTTGTACACACTCAATTACTAGTAATCACTTACGCGCATATAAAAATCATGTGTACACAAACTAGCCGCCAGAAATAATGAGATAGTAAAACTCTCTTTCGATTCAAAACAAATCAGTTGCAAAAAATTGCTTGAAGTCACAACTGAATAACACTGATTTGACCCAAAATAGTCGTTGGAAACATACATAAACAAATAAATTGAATTGAATTGTACACAACTTTCAACTTTTTTAGCATATAGGTTAGTAATACATTAAAAAAAATATGTGTAACAAAGTATTAGCGGTGAATTTCAACTTGTCTAGTAGGTGAGTTAACATAATATTTGCATCGATTCAAACCAAAATAGTAGTTCATGATAAAGCAACAAATAGAAAAAAAAAAGAAAAAAAATGAGGTTACCTACGTGATGAAAAATATGAATGGAGAGTTATGTGAATCAAAGGGATCGCCGATTGCTATCTAATACTTGAGATAGTACAAGTTGCGTGAGTTTTTTTTATAACTTAATAAGGGTAGAGTAGTAATTTTTAATCAAATTTTGACACCGTATAATTTTATACGACCGTGAAGGTGAGATTTTTTTATCCCACTCCTTGTGGGATAATGAGATCACTTTGGATAACTTATTCCATCTCATATCCCATCCTAAATTACACCAAACATCGGATAAAATAATTTTATCCAATACGAACCTCTTATACGGCGCATCAAACGAGCCTTAGAGTATAATATAAATGAACGAAAAATTGAAACAAATGAGGGCGTTAAATAAATTTAATGTTTGGTTTGAGAATATGGTTTGTCCATCCTAAAATGAGAGTTAAACTTTCTTCTTTAACGGGCCCAAAACTAAGAGTCCATTTGGTCATATTTTCAAAAAAATCCTTTTAAAAATTATTTTTAAATATAATTTTTAAATTCAGTTTTCTGTATTTAAAAATATTGGTGTATGTTTGCTAAATTTTATTATAAATTAAAGTTTTTCAAATTTAAAATTAACACGCACAAAATTGGTAAACATTAGTGTGTGTGTATATATATATATATATATCAGTGTTCTAAAAAATGCGCCTAGATGCGTGGCTTTTTAGATACGTCAAGTTTTGACCATAGACGTGGTCAACGATGGTCAATATTTTTTGGATCAAGGCGTGAAAAAAAGCGCGTTTTTTGGGGAGTAATGCCTGAAAAAATGCGAGTTTTTTTTATAAATAAGGCATGAAAGAATACGAGTTTTTTTTTTGGTATTTTAAAAAAATAGTATTTTAATTTACAAATATTCAGACATATTTTTTTAAGGTATGTACATTTTAGTATTTTTAATAGTCTTGTCATAGTTAAAAAATATTAAAATATATTAAAAAAGGCCTAAACTCATTTTCACGCCTTTTTACACTTAAGTCCCGCCTAGGTTTCTAAGGCTTAAGGCTTCGACGCCACCTCTCGGTCACCCCCCGCATTTTTTTAGAACATTGATATATATATATATATATATATATATATATATATATATATATATATATATATATATATAGACACACACACACACACACACACTACTTCCATACATACGTGATTCATAAATATACACACACGCTCTTGTGCATACTAAGTTCGTACATTATTTTAAAAAATAAAAAATAAAAATTTGAGCTGATTTTTTTTGTCTGATATTTAAACATTTCAAGGGACACATATAAAAAAAATCAACTTGAAAAAACTTTTTAACTATTTTTAAAAAATCGGTCAAATTTTCGGTGATTTTAAGCACTTTAAAAGCTGCAAAAGTTTGACCGATTTTTTAAAAATAGCAAAAAAAATTTTTTTAGCTGATTTATTTTATATGGATCTGTTGAAATATTTAAATATCACTGAAAAAATCAACTCAATTTTTTTTTTAATATTTTAAAACAATTGGTTTGCGTCAGCACGTGTGCAAAGGAGCCTGCCCCCATAGATATATACATATATACATATATCAATAGATGCATAAATATATCACGTATCCTGTATGTATATTTAATGAGGTATGTTAAAGAATTTGACTATATATATATATACACGCGTGGTACATACATATATAATGTATACATACATATATGTATATATATATATATTATAATATTGCATGTATAATTCACAATAAAATATATATATATATATATATATATATATGAATTGATAATATTATTTAATACATAAGTACAATATGTATATTTTATATTATTACATACATTTATAAAACTACATAAAAGTATCCTATATGTATGGATAATATTATTTAACGTATAGCTCTTAGTATACTATATAATTAAATAATACGTACATTTACATAATTTTGTGTACATGTGTATATATAATTTTTATTTATTATCATTTCATACATATTAATGTATTTTGTGTGTGTGTGTGTGTCTCTCTCTCTCTCTCTCTCTCTCTCTCTCTCTCTCTCTCTGTATATATATATATATATATATATATATATATATATATATATATAGAGAGAGAGAATGAATGATTCTAAGTGAAAAAAATAGAAAACAAAATTTAGAAAATAACCTTTTGCTGTTTTTTGAAAACAGGATTATAACACATAAATATTATAATTCATTATTTAAAAAAAAGTGTACCAAAAGCAAATTCTTGCTAGAATTATATTTAAACACAGAAAACAGTATTTTAATTCAAAACCAAATATTAAGTTTAGCCCTAGATCATTTTGTATATTACATTTTACCCCCCAAATTTTATATAAATTACATTATGCAGTCAACAATTTATTTCTACCAAATGAAAACATTTTTTGATTTTTTAAAATTCTCTACTAAAAATGAAAATAAAAAATAGAGATAAAAATAACAACAAAAAAATAAAAATAGTTTCACACAAATATACATAGCCTAACACTCTCCAACTTTTCTTTCCCTTCACTTTTATTCTTTAAGAAAAAGTCGTCCATGCATTTGTTGGGTACATACAACTAGGATGAATGAATATTTTTGATTAAGTTAGCCCCGTTTGATTATTCCAAAATTATAAATTGATTCATTAATAAATTTATTCATTAATAAATTTATTCATTTACAAATTGACCCATAAATTGTGTTTGATTTCATTAATGAAATGATTAATTAATTGCCTCATTTTAACTCATATGTAAAATTTGAAATTTGATTATTTCACAAAAGACATAAAATGCATCCATTTAAAATAGAAGTCACATAAAGTGCATGCTCATCTCCCTCTTTCTCTCTCTTCCCCCCTCTCTTAATTTGTTTTTATCCTTTTTTTTCTCTTATAGAAACTTGACATTAATTTCAATTTCAGATTATCAAACATTGCGTAAATTTGAATTTAAATTCATTTCAAATTCACTCATTTACAGTTCAATAATTCAAATTGAACCAATTTACATAATCAAATAATTTGCGCAATCAAACACGACCTAATAGTATATTAGATTAGGATGAGCTTGGCTTTGTTTTCAATTTCTGATGTCCTTTTTTACCTAATCAAATTAACACTTGTGCTAATGTCAAAGGAATATGTACGACAACACAAATGCAAAATACATTAACTTTTCATGCTAGGATATTGGCTAGTATGCAGAAGGTAGCCATGGCATCTTATATTAATTGCATTTCAGACTAACTTAGCTAGTGAGATTTAACTTAAACAAAATTACTAAGAGTGTAATAGGTAGTTAGAAAATAAATTCTGGATTTGTATTGGCGTGAGAACAACTACGTAACTAAGAATGACTAGAGTCCGTTGTATGTATCTAATGTATGGTCTTTAGTAAAGTGAATTGTGACCAAAAATCATTTATTCTCAATGTTGTATAATCACATAATAATTATTAATATATTGAAATAGAAAATAATCGGTTCATTTTATTTTATTTTTTCCTAACTTTCGTAAGGAATTGCTGAGTTTAATGGTGAAATGGTAAAACCTTCTGCATTGAACAATAACCATGCTTTCTTTAGAGCATTTTCAATTATACAGTGAGTATATATTTCTTGAGTGTTAGAGCTGCAAGTGTAAAACTTTGAAAACAAGTGGGAGGATAAAAGTTTTCTGTGCTTCCATGTCTCTCTGTTAATTTGTAAGAAAATTTGTTCCACACCCATTTCCAAGAGATCCCATATAGGAAGAAACTTTAAAAACTGGTGTGGTATATCAAAATGGAGTTTTTATATCAAACCCTTAATTTTATCTAACAATCCCAAATGAGATAAATCATCCTATACTAAAGGGACTTGAGAAGTCCAATTAAACCATCTCCAAGTAAAATATCTTAACCTTACGTAATCAACTAGATTCCTATGCACACAAAAATCATTCGCTTAGCATTCCTACTGTACATATGCAGAAGGTCAGCTTTCTCATAGATGTGTATAAAAATAATATTTTAAAAGCCTATAAAGCTTATGAGTAACAAAACGGGCAACCATTTGCAACTAGACTCAATCCAAAAACACTAGAATATGTTTCGCACACAAAATGTCATATTTGAAAGATTCCGTGGTGTGTTTCCAATTTTGCATTGAATATTTTTTCAGGTAGGATGTTAGGAGTATGTTAGCAAGTATATATATATATATATATATATATATATATATATATATATATATATATATATCCGTACATGAAGGCACAATAAAAATTTTCAAATTACGTAATTGCGAAACGGTAAAAATTTCGTTCCCCAACAAAAAAAAAAAATAAAGTCATGTATAATGTAAATAATAAATGTTTTATAAATTATAATCATAAATTTTCAAAGTATTGAATCGTGTAAATTTATGTATTAAATTTTATTTACAACACACCATGTGTAAACAATTTTAAAAATTTGTACAGAATTTACTTTATTTATAGAACTATCCACCATATTTGAAAGTAAAAAATACTCAAACAACAATAGTAATAATTCATCTTGGACCTTATATGTATAACATCATCAATTTCAACAACTTTTCGAAACACAACCAATACATCAACGTTACTCAATAATCCATTAACTCAATTTGTGAAAAAACATCAATACATGCAAGTTTTATTTAGTGTCAATATATACCAAAAATAATAAGTTAACTGAAGAATAGGCAAATATGTTTGAAAGACGTATATAAAATTTTGAAAAAAGTCTATTGATTTACATCAACAACCTTTACATGCATGGTTGATCACCATATACAATTCGTAACCCAAACAAAGTTACCAAACATTGTTTATATCCCAACGTAATGGTCTTGAATTGACATTGTAGTCGCTCTCTAAATCGTAGAAAGTATTCCCCAAACTTCATACATCGCAGTCAGCTCCTGAAAATCAATAACGCTAGTTAGTTTTCAAACGACTTGACATATTTAAAATTTAGCCTTGCTTAATGTCAACATATACTAAAAATAATAAGGCAGTTAAAGAATATTAACTATAAATAAACGCTCATACCAACAACCTCAAACCAAGATAGCAAACTTAAACTTTATTCTATATTCTTATCCAACAATACTATGAAAATAGAAGATTTTGTAATTACATATTGAATATATGTTACCATATTTCTTTTAGAAACATTTTCTGACCCCACTTCAAATTCAACCTTTCCATATATGTTGTAGAAACATTTTCCATACCCACCCCCTGACCTGATTAACTCTAACCTCTCTTCCATATCTTTAAAATTTCCATAGTCAAATTTATAGGCATAACACACAGGGGTTAACTCTTGTTCACAAACACGAAACTTGGTTAAGTGATTATGTCCAAAAAAGAAAAGTGACTTAATTAGAAAAGGGAACAAAGTATGAACCTACACAGAGATGGACAAAAAATAGAAAATGAAACCTACACTCACACTAAATGAAAATCAAACCTACACTCAAGTTAAATGAAAAACCTACACTGACAAAAAATAGAAAATGGATTCTACGCAGAGATGAATAAAAAACCACAGAGAAATCCTTCTAGCAGTAAACCGCAAAGCAATTTTCATTTTCACCCAAATCCATAGAGATGTGTAAGTCAAAACGCCAAATAGATCTTCAAAAATGAACTTAAACAAAACTCACACTATCTTATTAGTCTGCAAATAAGATTACATTTTCACATCAAGGAGATTTAATAATCGAAACAAATGAAGATTATGTTATGTTCTTACCTCAAAGAATCAGAGATCAAAGTCAGAGAAGGATGGAAAAAAATTTAAAGCAGGGAAAAGTTGCACAATAATAGTGAGTCTCTGGAAATAAAGTGAGAGAATCATCATTTTTTCTCCCCCCTGGACATGAAGTATGGACATGAATAAACACTGATCAGTCATAAAGCATAAAAACAAATGAAACGCACCTTTTTGAAATTGATTTTCCATTTTTTCATCGTCTGGAAATAAACACTGATCAATCATCATATTATTTGAGTTTTGAAATTGAGTTTCCATCTTGTTTTCTGAAGTATGGACATGGATTAAATATTTAAAATTTGAATGTACCAATTTCAATTATCATAAAGCATAAAAAAATGAAATGAGCATTAAAAGCGATCAACAAAATACTTATTAGTGTTGAAAAATGAAAATATTATGAGCTCTACACTACACCAAAATGACAAAATTGTCACCTTTCAGCCGGTCACCCTTGTCAAGGTCATTGACCGTGGAAAAAAATACACATTTTTTGTCACGATCATTGACCTTGACACGATCGTGACAAGTCCGTGACAAATGTAGTTGTTACGGTCGTGTCACGGTCAATGACCGTGACAATTCTTTAAATAATTGTCACCGTCAATGACCTTGACACGACCGTGGCAACTTCTGCAGTAAAAAAAGCCCTAGGCTTCTTTTTTCCCACCCTTTTTTGGTTTTCCCCCCCTCTCTCTCTCTAAACGATTTCTGCTCTCTCTCTCTAAGGTATATTTTTTTTCTCTATTTCTCTTTCATTTCTATATGGGTATATATATGTGTGTATATATATGTGTGTATGTGTATGTGTGTATATATATGTGTATATGCGTGTGTATATATGTGTGTGGTGGGGGAGGGGGGAAGGGGGTAGTGGGGGTGGGGTGTGGAGGGGGGAGGGGGTGGGGTATGTGTATATGTGTGTGTATATATGTGTGTGGTGGTGTGTGGTGGGGGAGGGGGGAAGGGGGTAGTGGGTGTGGGGGTGGGGTGTGTATATGTGTGTGCTTAGGTGTGTGCGTGTGTGTGTGGCGGGGGGAGGGGGCAAGGGGTGTGGTGGGGGTGGTTGGGGGGGGGGGTGTGGTGGGGAAATTTTAACAATTGTATAGCTTTAATTAAGAAATTGTATAGCTTTAATTGTAATTTTAATTGTATAGTTTTAGATGAAAGTAAATTAATAATTAGTGCCAATTTCATATGAAAGTAGGATTGCCCCTCATTGTAAATTAGTAAATTAATAATTGTATACTTTAATTGTTAGTTTAATTGATGAAATGAATTAATTGAGTAGATGAATTAGAAGGAGTACGGGTTACACATTTCTTGTTGAAATTGCTGTTGGATTATTTTGTTTAGTAAATGTTGGGTTGGTTAGTTTTAAAAGTGGCATGACCACTGGATTATTGTCCATATGGGGGTGAGATTTTTCAACTTTTTTTGAAAATTACTTTGTATATCGATAAATATATACAAAGTATGATAATTAAATGAAACATACTTGTGTGTGGTGGGGGTGGAGTGTGGTGGGGGGAGGGGGGAGGGGTGGGTTATGTGTATATGTGTGTGTATGTGTGTGTATATATGTGTGTGGTGGGGGAGGGGGGAAGGGGGTTGTGAGGGTGGGGGTGTGGTGTGGTGGGGGGTGGGGTGGTGGGGGTGGGGTGGGGGTGGGGTGGTGGGGGTGTGTGTGTGTGCGTAGGTGTGTACGTGTGTCTATGTGTACTAATAACATTTTTTTTATCTGTACTAATAACATTTTTTTACAGCAAATGTCTCCTTCAGATATTAAGGCGAAGATGATGATGCTGTTTATGATGATGTCGTCTGGGCTCGGTGGTAGCGGAGGCGACGAGGGCTCCTCCGCCCCTAGGCTCCCCAAATATGGAAAATTTGGGATTACTGTCGAGAACAAATCGGAGCTATTAGCGAGATCCCTCGAGCTGCTAAAGACGGTCATCGACCCGAGGTTTATGAGTTGGAAGGAGGTGCCATATGAGCTCAAGTTAGCTGTTTGGGCGGCACTACAGGTAATATATTTATATTTATATGAATATTTCAATTTCAATTTCAATTTCATTTTATATTTATTCGCAACTAACATTGAATTTGTTGGACAGGAACAATTCAACTTGGATCCAAAGCTACGCGATTCTGTCTTGGAGCAGTTGAGGGAGCAACACAAGACGTGGAAGAAAAATATGCGGACACAGTACTTTGGAAAAACACGAGAGTCCATTATACAATGACGTGGATCTGTCCTGCCCAAGGAGCCGATCTCATTGGCACAATGGAAAAAGTTCATTGACAATGAGATCGAGGATCGACAATTGGCATCTCGCCAATCGGGGAGGAAAAACCGGGGAAAAAAGACGGACGTGCACTACTCCGGCCGAACCTCTTACGCCGAGGTGGAGCATAGGATGAAGGTAAGATTTAATTTTTCTCTAACTACAGAAATATATTATTCTTCATTATTTTACTTTGCGGGGCCGATACTAATTTTACTTTATTTTATTTCAGGGGGTAGGGAGTGGCCCAGGGGGTAAGCCACACGACGTAAAGCTATCCCGTTTGGAGGCGACGGTCCAAGATATGTACGCATTCATGAAGCGTACATTGGGCGGAGATCGTAAGGGGAAGGGGAATGGGAAGGAGAAGGCGATGGAGGAGGTGCAGGAGAACGAGGCGCAGGAGGACGAGGATGTGGACCTCGCTGGTTCTTCACCGTCACGTGCGTATTTCGATGATCCACTTCCTTATTTGGCTCCCTTCCCCAGACCATTGTCAACACTTGCTTGGCCGAGCGTGTTCATATTGGATGTATTTGATGGACAACGGATATGGCGGGGGTTGAGGGACCCGAATATCGTCGAGGGTGGAATAGTTCATGGACGTGCGCTTCAAGGGATCGAGTCCAAAGTGCTCGTCATGCATATGATACCCAGGAAGGAGAACTAACTATTGTGGTTGAGCGAACAATGCGGCACGATGTATATTAGTGGGTGTGTCAATTCGTATATTGTGTGGCCAACTCACCTCCTCACATTTACCCAAGTCATGTAGTAACATTATTTTTAAGTTTGTCCATTTTAATTAAATTTGGATTATATCGTCATGTATATTATTTCTATTTTGAATATTTGGATTATATCATCATGAATATACATTTGCACTATCTTTAGTTTATTTGGATATATGATGTTTGAATAGGTACAACCAACGCTGTTATAACAGGTACAAATATACTGCTGGGCAGTGGCAGTGGTCATACTGCCCAGCAGAATTTTTTTAAATTCTGCCCAGAATTATCACGGTCATTTACCGTGACAAGTCCTTGACAAATCTTATCACGGACTTGTCACGGTCATTGACCGTGACAATTTTTTTAAATATTGTCACGGTTATTAACCGTGACTAAACTTGTCACGGTCCATGACCTTGACACGACCGTGACAATTCTAACGAACTTGTCAAGGTCAATGACCGTGACACGTCCGTGACAAAAAAATTTGTCTTGCCCCAAATTGTCACGGTCATTGACCTTGACATGTCCAACTTGTCAAGGTCAATGATCGTGATAATAGTGCAGATTTGGTGTAGTTCTAGATTAAATATGACGTCAATCTCTCATCTGTAAAAGGTTTGTCCAGTTACATCTAAGTGAAAGAGAAAAAAATGACACTGGTTACAATGAATTACCAGCTTATTGGTCTATTTACATGTGTTTTTACACTGGTTACAATCACATATATGTGGAGATTTACAAAGATAAAAAAATGACCTTAATTCTCAAGGATGATCAAGTGAAGAATGCAACTTTTCATTTGCATCCTCTTCATCTGGACCTATCAATCAACACATTTTGGGGAGGATCATGTCTTAGAACCTCATCATCGTAATAATTGTTCACATAGTAGCCCAATCAGATAAACTCTTGACCCAAATAAGAGCAAGTTAGCGTCACCACTGTCACACCAATTATGTCTTTTCCGATCATTTTTTATGGATCTAGAGGGTCTGCCTGAAGAATAAAACAGAAATACCAACTTTAACAGGACCAACAAAGAAATTTTCTAAAAGTATCTATTGGGGTTACGTCTACCACGCACACACAATAGATACATATATCACAATGAGTAGTTATTGGGGTTACGTCTACCACGCACCCATAACACACATAATTTGGATAGTATCATTACGTTATTGTGTTCAGTAAATGATGTGAAAAAGCACCTGTTTTGAAAAAGAACACATCAACACAGATACATGCAAAGGTAAATAAACAGTTTAAATGGAAAGATAACATGGAAGCTTTGAAGCCCTTATACTTTTGACTCATTTGAGTCTAGACTGTAGAAGAGCTCATCTAGTTTGGAAATTGTGACAAAATTGTGTCCATCCTAGAAACCAAAGAGCCTCAGAGATTGGTTTGCTTCTTCTCTTATTCATCTTGTAATGATCCTGAGACTATAGCCATCACTCACACACTTAGAACTTATTTTTGCATATCATATTGCACCTTTATGTGTATTAATGTGGTGAGTGTGTTTAAATCCCTTAATTTGATTTTTATTAATTTTTTGGGAATTTTAAACATCTTTTAATTAAGGTTTTATTAAAATAAAACTTGATTTAAAAAGTTTTGGGGTCAATATCTAAATATGTATTGTTGTGATTTTTGGCCTTAAGTTACTCTGGGTAGAAACCGAAAGCGCAAGAGACTCCAGGGTTGGCTTTGTAATTAGTTTGGGACGCGCGATTGCATTCGTCCTATGGCCAACACTTGCTGCTCTCTGATTGGCCAGAGTTGTTTTTCTTTACAGAGACAAAGCTTCGTATGTTTACAGCCCTTGGATCAACCCTTATCAATGGCCTGCATGTCGCCTGAGTGAATCCCCGTGTAAACCTTTAAGCCAATCACAGCCTGTTTAATCCACCGCCTGTTGTGAGCCCTTGGATTGAGGTCAAAGAAGCTTGACTCAATCTCAGACGTTGTTTTTGAACGATAGTCTGGAACCTTCCTCTCTTCCTATTTAAAGGACTCTCATCTCAGCCTTCGAAAGCTTTTGCCACTTTGAAATTTCTCAGAGAAAGAATAGAGAGAGAGAGAAGAGAGAGAGAGAGAAACCAGAGAGCTAAGTTAGAAACCCTAACTTCGTCAAATCTTCTCCAACCTAAACCACTTACCTCTCCAAAAAACACCATAACCAAATAAACACCATCCTTAGTGTTTCTTGAGTTTATGAGAGTTCGAGTTGAGTGATTTTTGGGTTGCTGTAACCTTGTGTTCATAAAATCTTATTTCCAACTTAGACACTTACTCAGATCTTGTTTCTGATTCAATAGAAATCATAGATCTGAAGTTTTTCATGTCACAACACACTTAGTTGCATTTTATTTCTCATCTTGAGAAGTTCGTTGTTGATTGTTTTCTGTTAAAACATTTTCTTACTTCAGAATCAACAATAGATGTTTTTCTGTTTCTGTTTTTACAAAACTTAACCTGACCTAGTTGGATTCGCACTTGGAGGGTTTTCAATCTCCTAAATATTTTCAAAATAGATTGAAAAAGGTCTTGACCGATTTCTTAAGCAAGATCTCCGTGGAATCTGGGTTATTTTGAAAGGTCAAAAGGTTTTTGGTTTTGTAAGAAAGAAAAGTAACAAACTCACTGCATATAGACTTTATATGTAATTTGTTAGGATTGTTTGTAACTAATAAGAGTGCGTGAGTTCATGCATGTGTTATAGAACACTTTTCACAAACATCTTCACACTACATACACTGAAAGTGTTGGCTATAAGATTTGGTGAACATAAGTCGACGTATACTGCTGAAACAAAGGAAGAGTTGACAAACTGAGAAGACTACATCAACAATCAAGATCTGCAGAAAAGTTTAAGGACGCCAGAGGGTATAATCCTGAACTTGTATAGACTTGTTATTGTGTGCATGTTAGTTAAATAGATTGTAACTCACATATTTGTTTTAGTGATATTTTCTTGTTTTACTCCGTAGAGGGAGTCGTGGATGTTTCCTCAAGGTTGAGGTTTTACCACGTTAAAAATCCTGAGTATTAATATTTCTACATCTTCTCATCCCATTCTGATGTGTGCTGAGTTTAAAATATTTTAAGCTGTTTACTAAAACTTGTTATCAAATCTTGTCCATATCTCGTACATAATTTTTGTTAACACATCTTGTGTTCAAAATCAGTTTGATTTAAGTAAAGAGTTTCTTCAACAAACTTTCGGAGTTGCTTAAATAGTTTATTTTCAATAAACGGCTTTGGCAACGCTATTTCAATTGGTATCAGAGCTTTTGGTGAACTTTTTCAAAAAGATCCTGAGTTTCTGAAACTGTTTTCTCAAAATCAATCATGGACGAGAAAAATGAAAGATATGGTAACTTGACCAGACCTCCAGTCTTTGATGGAACCAATTTTTCTTACTGGAAAGTAAGGATGATTGCTTTCATTCAAGGAACTTTGGGAGATGATGTCTGGGACATTATTGAAAATGGATACTTTTATCCTACTAAACCAGCCACTGAAGGAAGTAATGAGAGGGTTAAGAAAATATTAAGTGAGTTTACTCAAGAAGAGAAACAAGTTTCTCGCAATAATAATAAAGGAAAGAATGCTATATTTATGTCTATAAATGAACATGAGTTCAAGAGAATCTCATCTTGTACCACTTCTAAGGAAGCATGGGATACCTTGATTACTGCCCATGAAGGAGACTCTAGGGTTAAGGCTGCTAAAACTCAGATGTTAATTCAACAGTATAATTCCTTAATCATGTCTGAATCTGAGTCTTTTGATGATTTCTATATGAACCTGACTGATATTGTCACTAAACTGCATGCTAATGGTATAACTTATGATAGACAAGAAATTGTGTCTAAAATTCTGAGATCATTACCACAGAAATTTGACAATAAAAGATATGCTATTGAGGAAATGTGTGATATAAATCTCACTCCTGAATTACTCAGTAGTAAATTAAGAACCGTGGAAATGGAATTGGAGTTTAAGAAACAATTGACCCACACTCATAGGAAACATACCAATTCCAATCTTAGCTTTACTTCTAAGATGACTAAGCCTGAGTTAAACACTCCTAGTAATGATTCTGATGAGGACTGTGACTTAGAAAGTCTAGATAATCAGATTGCCCTAATGACAAAACAATTTAAGGAAATTGTTAAATTTAGAAACAGTATTGCAAATAGACAGGGCAAGTCTAATTATTCAACTCCTTCAAATCACAAGCCTCATGAGAAACCTCATGACAAACAGAACAAGGACAACACAAGACCTCACAGAGACCTCAAGAAGACTGAATGCTATAGATGTGGTAAACTAGGACACATTGCTCAAGACTGTAGAGTTAATTTAAATACCCAAAACAAACACTCTAGAGCCAACATCTGCAAAACATGGGATGACTCAAGTGACTCTGAAAATGAGGAACCTGAGACATCTGATGGTTTTGATCCTTGTTTACCTTCTTTGCCAAAATCATATATAATGATGATATGCCTGTGCTTGATAGTGAGGATGAGCCTAGTAATTCTAGTTCTGTTGCCTTGAATCATACTTTAACTGGTTTAGATGCTTTACTTACTGAGAACATTAATACTTCTTCCTCGGGGTGTGTGAGTCAAAGGGGAATCGATACTGCTGATGTCAATGGGTGCGTGAGTATAAGAAATGAAACCTTAGGGGTCACTTCACACACCTCACTTAGTGACTCAGATAATGAAGATCTCCCAGATATACACACTCTATATACTAAAACTCTAAATAAAAGCACTAGACTAGAAAAGATTGTGAAAGATCTTACCAAAAAGCTAGAGGATCTAAGCCTGATGGTAAAACTGAATGCTGAAGAGTATACTGCTCAATGCATGTCTCATGAAAGTGATATCAAAGTGTTTGATGAAAAACTGAAAACTTTGACTGAAGCTAATGAGATTCTGGAGAAAAAATACAAAGGGACATTATTAGAATTGGAACAAACCAAAGAAAAGACAGCAACTGTGTTAAAAAAATTTACAAAATTTAAAAATAACTCTAAATGTTTTGAGGAATTCGTTGCTGAATCTAAAACCAATTCTGATGATCGAACTGGTATAGGGTTTTGCCCCAATTTGAAGACACAAACAAAACATGTTGAACCTATCAAATTTATGTCAGGAGGCAAAAGACCTATTGAAACATGTCCAGACTTTCATTCACTAAAAAATGAGTTTGATCATCAAAACACTAACACTGGAGATGCAAGTTGCTCTAAGCATGAAAGTTTACCAAAAGAAAAATATGTCTGCCCCCCAATTAGGAAAAGTGAACCTGCTTTCAAACCTGTGCTACCTAGGAATAAAATTCAGCCTCAAAATCTCTCAAAACCTTTGTTTAGAGACTTTCCTAAGGTAAACCCCATTCTGAGCAATCTTTATTGCTCCTATTGTGATATATACGGACATTCTTTCGATGATTGCTATGCTAGGAGACTGATTAAGCCTATCTACAATACTTCCATGTATCAAAACTTTAACTATTCTAGGAGGAGTCGTAACAATTATGTCCTTCCCAGGCCACCTGACAAAAACTCCAACTATAGGAATAGAAAGACTAAACCTAAAAGGACATTTACTAGAAGGATTACCAGAAACTTTCCTAAATCAAATGCTCAGGTGTTTAAATTTACTCAAAATCATGCGCAAAATGTTTTTCAACAAAAATCTAATGCTCGCAAATTTTATCAAATGAGAGCAAACAAGCGCAAACAGAAAACCAGAGCAATTTGGATTAGAAAAGATGATCTAGTACCCCAGATGAAGTGTAATATTGTTATTTCTGCCTTAAAAGCTGAACTTTCATCTTCTGGTTGGTATTTGGATTCTGGATGTTCCAAGCATATGACAGGTGATGATACAAAACTTTTAGATAAAACCCACTTTGATGGTGGAAAAGTTGTTTTTGGTGATGGAGTATCATCCCAGATCATAGGTAAAGGAACTCTTAAAGAAAAAGGACTTCCTGTTCTTGAAAATGTTCTCTTAGTTAAAAGTCTTAAGGCTAATTTACTCAGCATTTCGCAATTTTGTGACTTAAACCATACTGTTACCTTTTCAAAGAACAATTGCAAGATTTTAAATGAAAAGGGAGAATGCGTAATTACAGGATTCAGGACTCCTGACAATTGTTATACTGTCATGACTAGTTCTGAAATCTGTAATGTTGCCAGAATGGATGACAATGAGATATGGCATAACAGAATGGGTCACATTAATTACGAAAATTTGAGTAAATTGTCCTCTCAACAAATAGTTAGAGGAATACCAAAAATTAAACCTATTCATAACTTTGTCTGTGGTCCCTGTCAAGAAGGAAAAATTGTTAAAGCACCTCATAAAAGGGTTAAAGATATCCTTACCTCTAATCCCTTAGAACTCATCCATATGGACCTAATGGGTCCTTCTCAAACTGGTAGTCTCTGTGGACACAGTTATATTCTAGTTATGGTTGATGACTTCACCAGATTCACTTGGGTAGCTTTCTTAAAACAGAAATCCGATACTTTTCAAACTTTTTTAAAGATTCTTTTACGAATTGAAAATGAGAAAGACACTCAAGTAAATAGAATCCGAAGTGATAGAGGTGGTGAATTCAAAGACACTGGTATTGTAGAATACTGTGACTATAATGGTTACAAACATGAGTTCAGTGCTCCTAAGACCCATCAACAAAATGGTATAGCTGAGAGAAAGAATCGAACCCTTCAAGAGATGGCACGTGTCATGCTCCATGCCAAGCACTTACCTAAGTATTTTTGGGTAGAATCTATTCGTACAGCTTGCCATCTCATTAATAGGGTCTATCTTAGAAAGAATTCCAAACAAACTCCTTATGAACTTTGGTACAATAAAAAGCCTAATCTTAAGTACCTTAGAACCTTTGGTAGTACCTGCTATGTGTGCAAAGATAGGGAACACTTGTCTAAATTTGAGAGTAGGGGAGATAAAGCCATATTCTTAGGATATTCACCTAACAGTAGAGCTTATCGGGTGTATAATCTTCGCACTAAAACCTTAATGGAATCCATAAATGTAATTGTTAGTGACACTACTGTAGAAAGCAAGACTAGTGAATTAACTATAGAAGAAGAATCGTCAAATATTTTAGAAAATGACTCTTCTGAAATAGATAATTCATTACCTATTGAGTCACCTGAAGTACCTAACTGGGTTTCTAAAGATCATCCCATAAACAACATAGTTGGTAAACCTAGTGAGCCAGTACGTACAAGATCCCAACTTCGTAATTATGCTCTTTATGCATGCTTTGTTTCTCTTGTGGAACCAAAGAATGTAAATGAGGCATTGAATGACTCTCACTGGATTTCTGCTATGCAGGATGAACTTTTACAATTTGTCATTCATGATGTATGGTATCTTGTTCCACGTCCTGATCACAAAAAGGTTATTGGTACTCGTTGGATTTTCAAAAATAAAACTGATGAAAATGGGATGATAATTAGAAATAAAGCTAGACTAGTTGCTCAAGGTTATTCCCAAATAGAAGGAATTGATTTTAACGAGACGTTTGCTCCTGTAACTCGTTTAGAATCAGTTCGTCTGCTTCTTGCTATAGCTTGTCACATGCATTTTACATTATACCAAATGGATGTTAAATCTGCGTTCCTTAATGGAATACTTGCCGAGGAAACCTATGTAGAACAACCTAAAGGGTTCATTGACCCTAATTATCCTAATCATGTTTTTCGGTTGAAAAAGGCTTTATATGGTCTTAAGCAAGCTCCTAGAGCTTGGTATGAGCGCCTGTCCAGTTTTCTGCTGGATAAAGGTTTCAAAAGAGGTGGAAATGACCAAACCTTATTTGTCAAACATTTTGACAAACACATTACTATCGCTCAAGTCTATGTAGACGATATCATATTTGGATCCACTTCTACCTCAGAAGTAAAATCTTTTACTGAAATTATGAGTAAGGAATTTCAGATGTCCCTTATGGGGGAGTTACAGTTCTTCCTAGGTCTCCAAGTCAAACAACAACCAGATGGATTGTTTCTTTCGCAGACTAAGTACGCATTAGAGATAGTTAAGAAATTTGGCCTCGAGAGTGCTAAAAGTGCTAAAACGCCTATGAGTACTACAGAAAAATTGTCTAAAGATGAAAATGGAAAATCTGTAGATCCTACTTTATATCGTAGTATGATTGGCACATTACTCTATCTGACTGCCTCGCGTCCTGATATCATGTATGCTGTGTGTGTTTGTGCGCGATATCAAAACAACCCCAAAGAGTGCCATTTAAATCCTGTTAAACGGATAATTAAATATGTTAAAGGCACTCTAAATTTAGGAATTTGGTACACAAATGACACACCGAGCACTATTATTGGGTACACTGATGCTGATTGGGCTGGTTGTACTGATGATAGTAAAAGCACTTCAGGCGCATGTTGTTATATTGGTAATAACTTGGTAGGATGGAGTAGTAAAAAATAGAACTGCACATCTCTCTCGACTGCTGAATCTGAATACATAGCCGCAGGTAGCTGTTGTGCCCAATTATTATGGCTTAAACAAATGCTAAGTGATTATGGTATTCTAGAACCCACACTTCATCTCTATTGTGATAATCAAAGCGCGATTAATATTTCTAAGAACCCAGTTCAACACTCGCGAACTAAGCACATTAAAATAAGACATCACTTTATTCGTGAATTAGTTGAATCCAAGGAATTAGAAATCAATTATCTTCCTACTGATCTACAACTTGCAGATTTATTTACCAAACCCCTTGATTATAATAGATTCATTTCTTTACGTAAATCTATTGGTATGGTTTGTGTCAAGTAAATACCAGTTATATTTTCCAAGTTCCTTCCCTTTGTCCATTTGAGACAAAATGGGGGAGAAATTTGAGTCTACTGCATATACTAAAAAGCTTGATCTTAGTAATTCTTTGCAGGTATTCTTCTTGTACAGTCATTCTCTATTGTAATAATAGGATGTTAAACTGTATATAGTTGAGTTATGTAATTTTTGCTTTCTAGGATTTGGGTAGATAGAACTTTTATAGGAATAGGTTTTTCTTTTTTGTTTGTCGCCCTACGAGTTCTAGATGACTCAAAGGAGATTTTGTCTCATATTTCCAAAGGGGGAGATTGAAGCCCTTATACTTTTGACTCATTTGAGTCTAGACTGTATAAGAGCTCATATAGTTTGGAAATTGTGACAAAATTGTGTCCATCCTAGAAACCAAAGAGCCTCAGAGATTGGTTTTCTTCTTCTCTTATTCATCTTGTAATGATCTTGAGACTATAGCCATCACTCACACACTTAGAACTTATTTTTGCATATCATATTGCACCTTTATGTGTATTAATGTGGTGAGTGTGTTTAAATCCCTTAATTTGATTTTTATTATTTTTTTGGGAATTTTAAACATCTTTTAATTAAGGTTTTATTAAAATAAAACTTGATTTAAAACGTTTTGGGGTCAATATCTAAATATGTATTGTTGTGATTTTTGGCCTTAAGTTACTCTAGGTAGAAACCGAAAGCGCAAGAGACTCCAGGGTTGGCTTTGTAATTAGTTTGGGACGCGCGATTGCATTCGTCCTATGGCCAACACTTGCTGCTCTCTGATTGGCCAGAGTTGTTTTTCTTTAGAGAGACAAAGCTTCGTATGTTTACAGCCCTTGGATCAACCCTTATCAATGGCCCATGTCGCCTGAGTGAATCCCCGTGTAAACCTTTAAGCCAATCACAGCCTGTTAATCCACCGCCTGTTGTGAGCCCTTGGATTGAGGTCAAAGAAGCTTGACTCAATCTCAGACGTTGTATTTGAACGATAGTCTGGAACCTTCCTCTCTTCCTATTTAAAGGACTCTCATCTCAGCCTTCGAAAGCTTTTGCCACTTTGAAATTTCTCAGAGAAAGAATAGAGAGAGAGAGAAGAGAGAGAGAGAAACCAGAGAGCCAAGTTAGAAACCCTAACTTCGTCAAATCTTCTCCAACCTAAACCACTTACCTCTCCAAAAAACACCATAACCAAATAAACACCATCCTTAGTGTTTCTTGAGTTTATGAGAGTTCGAGTTGAGTGATTTTTGGGTTGCTGTAACCTTGTGTTCATAAAATCTTATTTCCAACTTAGACACTTACTCAGATCTTGTTTCTGATTCAATAGAAATCATAGATCTGAAGTTTTTCATGTCACAACACACTTAGTTGCATTTTATTTCTCATCTTGAGAAGTTCGTTGTTGATTGTTTTCTGTTAAAACATTTTCTTACTTCAGAATCAACAATAGATGTTTTTGTGTTTCTGTTTTTACAAAACTTAACCTGACCTAGTTGGATTCACACTTGGAGGGTTTTCAATCTCCTAAATATTTTCAAAATAGATTGAAAAAGGTCTTGACCGATTTCTTAAGCAAGATCTCCGTGGAATCTGGGTTATTTTGAAAGGTCAAAAGGTTTTTGGTTTTGTAAGAAAGAAAAGTAACAAACTCACTGCATATAGACTTTATATGTAATTTGTTAGGATTGTTTGAAACTAATAAGAGTGCGTGAGTTCATGCATGTGTTATAGAACACTTTTCACAAACATCTTCACACTACATACACTGAAAGTGTTGGCTATAAGATTTGGTGAACATAAGTCGACGTATACTGCTGAAACAAAGGAAGAGTTGACAAACTGAGAAGACTACATCAACAATCAAGATCTGCAGAAAAGTTTAAGGACGCCAGAGGGTATAATCCTGAACTTGTATAGACTTGTTATTGTGTGCATGTTAGTTAAATAGATTGTAACTCACATATTTGTTTTAGTGATATTTTCTTGTTTTACTCCGTAGAGGGAGTCGTGGATGTTTCCTCAAGGTTGAGGTTTTACCACGTTAAAAATCCTGAGTATTAATATTTCTACATCTTCTCATCCCATTCTGATGTGTGCTGAGTTTAAAATATTTTAAACTGTTTACTAAAACTTGTTATCAAATCTTGTCCATATCTCGTACATAATTTTTGTTAACACATCTTATGTTCAAAATCAGTTTGATTTAAGTAAAGAGTTTCTTCAACAAACTTTCGGAGTTGCTTAACGCTATTTCAAGCTTACATTAATAATATAGAGACTAAAAAGAAAAAAGAAAAAAATAATCGTGCCTAAATAATTTTAAACAGAATAACTTACTAAAAATATAGGGGAAGAACGTTGCTGGAAACAGAGTGCTATGATAATGTTGGCATTCTGCTACAAAGAAGATGGGAGGAAGAGTGTTGGATATGAAGAGCTAAATAAGAGTAAGCTCAGAGATATAGCTGCAAAAAAAAAAATAATCCCACAATACCTGATAGGAATTATCACTTAATGACTTTCAAGTGAAAATATATGTATAAACATTCTTACGATCAATTCAACATAGTCTGAAGAAAGGCAGGATATGAGTTATTAGAGGATATGTTGGGACTTGCATCGGCCGTTCTCATTCTACCCAAAATATTTTACTAACCCAATAAATGACAATTCATGACACTGAACTATTTTGGGTACTGTAATACCCCGCATTTTTTATTGAATTAAAATTGAACTAATCGAAAAAAAAACTATGCCAGTATATATATTCGAAATGTTTGGAAATGAAAATTTAAAATGAATTAATTGAGATACGAATGTGTGACTTAAATATTAGAAGCGAATTAACGCGTAAAAGGATCGGGAGGGTTAAATTTGGCGCAATGACATTTTTGTAAATGAACTAACCCTAGGTATAAATAGAAAAGAAGAGAAGAAGTCTTCATTATTTCATTTCACATAAGGAGGCTAGAATTTGGTAGAGAGAGAGAGTAAGAAGAGAAGAAGCTAAGAGGATTTCAATTTCTCCATACAATCCAAGGCAAGTTAATAACCTACATGTGTCTAATATGTATCTATAATGAAATTTCACATGAACATGTATTTGGATCCCTAAATTAATAAGAAATTGATGTTAAAAATGATATGCAATGTATTAGGATCATCCTCCATGTAGATTTAAATGCAATAACATCATTATAGGTGTTGATACCAAATTTAGTCTGCTGACATGGATCAGTTAAGTGGAGACACGTGTCAATCTACATGGCACTTATAAACATTGTAAGAACCCCGGATGTTAAATTTTCGCAATTAAAACATTATTAAAAATTTCCTTGTATATAGAAACTCGAGATGATGCGGAAGCGTAAAGGTGATGGTTCAACTTTAAAAACAACAAATTTTAATTTCTTAAAAATTATTAAAATTACACCAAGTGAAGTAAAATTAAACAATTAATATATTCACTTAAACCAATTAATTAATTCAAGTCCTAGAGTTTGCCTAAGTCATATTTATCAATATTAGCAAATTAGGCGAAACAAAATTTTAGGAAATGACTTGAATTAAATAGACTTTACCCAATATTTAATTTAGCACCAAATTAAATGAGTGTGATAATTTAAACCAAATTTTATCTTGAATTATTCTAAACATGCGTTCTACGTTATTTTGCAAGATAAAATAAATCAATCACACTACGCCGCGATGTACGAGGAAAAACCCAAGATGGGAAACAACCTCGGACGGCCCTAGCCTCAAATCCACTAGATACGGAATTACAATTACAAGACAGATAGACTTACAACGCACGACTCGATCCCTTTCAAGCCTCGACGCTTCTTCTTGTAGGCACCTCTTCCTAGCGGATAACCTTGGAACACCACCGCGGTCTCGGAATCCACAGATAGGACTTTATATGGTCACCGTCACCCGAGCAAGGAGCCTATCTCCAAGTGGGTAGAATCGCAACAAATCGTCTTCTTCTTTGATGGATGTAGAAGCAAACCAAAACTTCTCTTTGAAACGGAAGAGATAAACCGGTGCCAAACTCCAAGCAATTGATATGTATATATGTGTACTTGGATAAACAATATGGGTGTAAAACTAGAGTGATAAAATATTTTCTCTTGAAAAATAGCACTCAAAACTTGAACATTTTCCTTAAAATAATTTGCTCTCAAACTCTCTCTAAGAGATGAAAATGGTATGGAAAAGTTAGGAAAAGTTAGATTGGAAAATGTTCTTCCCGCACATATTAAAGTCTGAAAAAGTTGGTTAAAAACCAAGTGGGGAAGTGGGTGCAAAACTGCCAAAAACTGTTCCCGCTTGGCATCTCGTTCGAACGACATTTCGTTCGAACGAAATCTCGTTCGAACGAGACTTCTAACGACGTTCCAGATTGAACTCGTTAGAATCTCGTTGGATATCTCGTTCGAACATAAGGTTCGTTCGAACGACATATCGAACGACATTCCAGTGGCCTAATATGGGAACTCGCTGGCAGGTTCGTTCGAACGACAATCTCGTTCGAACGACTCTATCGAACGAAAAACCAGAAAGTTTGAATATTCTTGTTTAAGCCCAGAAAACTTTATAAACATTTATTTAAAGTTTTAATTAATTCTTTCTTAAAACAAAATGCAATTTTTTATAAAACCTAACACCCAATAAACTTGTTCCAAGCTCCTATATATATAATATTGCATTCATACCTTGGGAGCATGGAACTATAGTTGATGACGTAGAAATGAGGCACGCAAACCGGCATATTTGATGAGGCTTTATACTCTTTACCGCTACGTCTTCAACAAACACTTCATAGGCTTGAGAGTATTACAATTACATACTATCCTATGAATAAATGTTTTTGTCCGGAATTGAGCCAAAACTATATATGGACTCAATTGAAAATTTGTGTCCTTACAAACATTTCTGAACAACACCTTGACTTCGAGGAACTCAACCTCTCCGGCCAACTCAGACACTCCGAGCAACAGGTGCTCTCCGAGGAACTTTACTATACCGAGCAACTCATGAATACCGAGCTACTTAGGCGGTCCGAGCAGCTTAGGCGGTTCGAGCTGCATCTCGTACAGAGCATTAATGTTCGGATAATCAACAAATCGACTGCGCATTAAATGCTCATTATTATCATACAGATGTATATGCCTATTGGACATCTATGTATTATCCTTTCACATTTACAGCCTGAGGGCTATAAATACATTGTATCATCCTCATTGTAAGAGGACTCATAATTTCTTGGTAAAATCTGTAATTGAGAATTCCCAAACAGTCAGCAATAACAAAACAGTGGACGTAGGCCATTCCTTTAAGGCTGAACCACTTTAAAAATCTTTTATCTTGTTTATTTTTATCTGTGATTGATTATTTAGAGATAATCTAATTTTTTACATCAACAGATTGGCGCCGTCTGTGGGAAGTGACTGTAATTATCGTTTTTCACCAAAATAATTCATCACCAATGGCTGATAATCCTGAATCAAGTAATCGAAACGATGGAAACCCCCCGAATCCATCCGCTCCTACAAATGTCCAAGATATGTCTGGAATTATGGCCAATTTGTCTCAAGGCCAGACGGTCATGCAAGAGACTATGCGATAACTCATGCAAACTATCCAGGGTGGAGCACCGACCCATTCAGGACAACGAAGTGTTCAAAGAAATACCCTTTTACTTTCTTCACGTATTAGGCAGAGCGATTCATATCGCACTGAGAGATCTGATGATTTTTCTTATCAACCGAGTCAAACTTCGTCAGTACGAGCCACAGATACTGAACAACACATCACTCTCTCTCCAGAAAGGACTAGTGCATTGGAAAGATTAAGTAAGGTCTCTCCTTTTGATTGATTGGGCCCTAGGAAGAATAAAAGTCCTCCTAAGGATGTGTCGAAAAACTTTCGACGACCATCTGATCTAAGAGAGGGTTCTGCTCAATCACAACCAGTTTCTCGACATGATAGATCCCAGGAAGCGACTTCAACACGATCAATTGCTCGAACCAATAGGCCCGAGGAGGGAAAGGATGCATGGAAAGGCTCTATTCAAAGGTTGGAGGATAGACTAGGGGAAATGGCTAAGGCCAAGAATCCTCTACAAAGAACTTTTGTCCAATGGAAGCCTTTTATACAGGCAATTGTGGGTTTTCCCACACCATCGAAGTTCAAAGCACCTGTTGTGACCCCTAAATATGATGGAAAAACTGACCCTGTCCTTCATATAGAACAATACCAAGCTGCTGCCGACATCTATGCCGTGCCAGACGAGATGAGATACAGGGCATTTTTGAGAACTCTTATCGGATCTGCACAAATATGGTACAATAATCTTCCTCGGGGGAAGATTTTAACTTTCTTTCAACTGGCCGAGCTCTTTATTGGAAATTTCTATTTTGGAGCAAAACCAGTTAAACGAGTGGCACATTTGTTAAGTGTTAGACAAAAAACAGGTGAGCGCACCAGGGATTACATAACTCGTTTCAATAACGAGAAGCTCGAAGTTATTGATTACGAGGAAAAGACAGAAATTACTGCTTTGATGAGTGGACTGTTGCCCAATAAATTGTACTATACTTTGGCCAAAGATCCACCCAGAACCATGTCAAAACTAATGGCAAAAGCGGCCAAGATCATGAATGCCGAGGAGGCTATGGCTGCGAAGAAGAACATGGACACCAAAGAGACCAAGGTGGAGGTTGATAAGGCTAAAAAGAAAGAACATAAGAACAATGGTGGGGACAAGCAGTCAAAAGCAAAGCCATTATGGGAAGTATTGAAGAAATCTGAAAATTATACTCCTTTGAAAGTAGACATAAACCACGTTCTAGAAGATATCAAGAACAACGAGGAGCTAAACTGGCCTGAGAAAATGAAGACAGATCCTGACAAAAGGAATAAGGTCAAATATTACGAGTTCCATAAAGACCATGGTCACGCGACCAAAAATTGCATAGCTCTCCAGAATGAAATCGAAGCACTCATCAGACGAGGAAAGTTGACCAAGTATGTTGATCGAAGAAATGAAAGAAAAAGCAACGACCGAGCAAGACAGAGGTCTAGATCTCCTCGTCGAGCAAAAGAAAACAAGAAAAGAGATCATGAAGATGATCCGAAAGACAACCCCGATCTCCCCAAGAGACCAAGACATCCAGAGCGTGAGGTATTTTCAATTCGTTTTGGATCATTTGATTGTAATGTTATTACAGGTGGAGATGCAGGAGGTGGGGACCTTACTGCGAAAAGGAAAGCTTACCTCAATGAGGCTCAAGCTTGTTCATACATTCAGTGAATAAATCTAGCTGAAGATGATCGCCCGAGGAAGGTGAACAAAGAAAAACTGGTCATCAGTTTCTCCAAGAACGACCTCGCAGGTGTACTATGTCCTCATGATGATCCACTGGTGATCAAAATGAGGATGAAGGAAGTAATAATCTCAAGAGTACTGGTGGATAATGGTAGCTTGGCGGATATCATGTTCTACTCATGCTTCAATAGTTTAAATCTAAAGTTGTCTCAGTTGGAACCTTATCACAGGCCCCTCCTCGGGTTTACTGGCAAGAAAGTCTTTCCACTTGGGATGATCAAGTTAGATATGTTCATCGGTACATGGCCTGCTTGTCGAACAGAAAGAGTACGTTTCTTTGTGATGGATAAGAATGTCCAGTCAGCTTACAATATCATCATGGGAAGGGTAGGATTGAAGAAGTTCGAAGCAGTAGCATCTACTGTACATCAATGCCTGAAATTTCCAACCAACTTTGGAGTGGGAGTTATGAAGGGTGACCAAAAAGTAGCTCGAGAATGTTACTACTCATCTGCCGAGCAAGAAGAACTTGAAGAATCTAGGAAAAAGACTACTACCTATCAAGTGGATGAAGGTGCAGAGATTGAAACATTGGATCCTAGAGACGAGTCGCAGCTCGTGAAAGGTCAGGTAGTGGAAGCTACTGAAAATATCATTTTGGACAACAAACACCCGGAACGAACAACTCAAATAGGTTCGTCGTTAGATGCATCACTAAAACAGGAACTGATAGTTTTCCTAAAAAGCAGAAAATAAACTTTTGATTGGAGTCATGAGGATATGCCAGGAATAGACCCAAATTTCTTATGTCACGAGCTCAATGTGAATAAGGAGATCAAGCTAGTGAAGCAGAGAAGAAGAGTGTTCATCCCCGAGAAGAACCAAGCCACACAAGAGGAGGTCGAGAAGCTCCAAAAATCTTGCTTTATTGACGATGTCAAATATCCAGACTGGTTGGCAAATGTAGTAATGGTAAAGAAGAAAAACAACAAGTGGAGGATGTGTGTAGACTTTACCGACCTTAACAAGGCATGCCCAAAGGATCATTTTCCTTTGCCCCGAATTGATCAATTAGTGGATGCTACCTCGGAACATGAGTTGTTGAGCTTCATGGATGCTTATTCTGGTTACAACCAGATTAAAATGAAACTTGAAGACAGGGAGAGTACCTCTTTCATTACCCCTAGGGGAACTTATTGTTATAATGTTATGCCTTTTGGTTTGAAAAATGCAGGTGCAACATATCAACGGCTGATGAACAAGGTATTTGCAGAACAAATCAGTTGCAATATGGAAGTTTATATTGATGATATGCTGACGAATAGCAAGAGAGCTGCTGACCATCTAATTGACTTAGGCCAGACCTTTGATCAACTAGATAAATATCAAATGAAGCTGAATCCCACCAAGTGCATATTCGAAGTACAAGAAGGCATGTTCCTCGAGTATATTGTCAACTAACGAGGAATCGAAGCAAACCCAGAGAAGATCAAGGCTCTATTGGGACTACGACCTCCAACGACGAAGAAGGAAGTACAAAGTCTCACTGGGCGAGTTGCAACACTTAATAGATTTGTATCACGAGCAACAAATAGATGCCTCCCATTCTTCAAAACACTCCGAAAAACATTTGAATGGAATGACGAATGCGAGAAGGCTTTTAAAGAATTGAAGAAATATTTGGGAGCACCTCCATTGTTATCAAGGCCAGTGATGGGGAAAGATTTTACTTGTATTTGGCAGTGTCGGAGAATGTAGTTAACTCGGCATTGATAAGAATGGAGGATGGAGTGCAAAAACCAATCTATTACACTAGCAAAGCCTTCCGAGGAGCAGAGATCAGATATACAAGACTGGAAAAGTTAGCACTAGCATTGATCGAGGCGAGTAGGAGAATGAGGCTGTACTTCCAAGCTCATACCATAGTTGTATATACTGATATGCCATTGAGGCAAGCTCTTCATAAACCAGAAAAATCAGGGAGATTGATGTACTGGGCAGTAGAACTTGGTGAATATGACATAGTTTATGAGCCTAGATCGTCGCTAAAAGGGCAAGCAGTAGCAGATTTTATAGCAGAGTTCACCTATCCTGATACCTCCGAGGAGCAAAATCTGTACACCGACCAACCTGTGGATGTTACATGATGATCAAATTTAACCCCCGATCAACTTAAGGCGGTCGACGAGCAAGAGAAGATGGTCGACGAGCAGCAAGAAGTGCTAGAGGAGGATAAAAGGAAGCAGTAAATCTTCCACCGAGGAACTCTGTCCGATCAAAAATTTGAAGACGAGGTACCTATATGGAATTTATATGTGGATGGCTCATCTTGTACTACAGGCTGTGGGGCAGGGATTGTTTTGAACATCCCGGATGAGGTCGATGTGGAGTATGCTCTGCGCTTCCAATTCAAGGCTTCTAATAATGAGGATGAATATAAAGCTATGATTGCAGGTCTTAATTTGGCAAAAACCATGGGGGCAGAGCAAGTTATTGTATTCAGTGACTCGCAATTAATCGTAAATCAAATACTGGGAGTATATACAGCCAAAGGAAAATTAATGATCAGGTATCATGCAAAAGCAATGGAAGTTTTATCAAGCCTGATTGCAGTATAGATAATTAGAATACCAAGATTGGAGAATGCAAGAGCAAATGCCTTAACTCGATTAACTTTAGCCACACACACCGAGCTACGAAGAATAATCCCAATAGAAGTCTTGGCTAGTCGGAGCATAGATGAAAATCTGATGATGAACTTTATTACCCTTGATTTAGAACCATCTTGGATGCATCCCATCAGGGAATATATTGAGGAAGGGAAATTACCAACTAATAAACTTGCAGCCAAGAAACTGAAGTTTAAAGTTGCTCGTTATGTACTGACTAATGGTATTCTATACAGACGAGGAATTATAGCAGGATTGCAAAGATGTGTGCATCCCTCCGAGGTGAAAGACTTGATCGAAGAAGTCCATGAAGGGTCTTGTGGAGCACATGTAGCAGGTCGGACGCTTTTGCAAATAATGATGAAGCAAGGATACTACTGGCCAACGATGAGGGCTGATTGCATAGCCTATGCCAAAAAATGTGACAAATGTCAACGCTTCTCCACTATCCGAAGAACTCCCCAAGCATTGTTAACACCCATTACTTCCCCTTGAACATTTGCTATGTGGGTAATTGACTTGGTCGGGCCACTTCCAACGACCAGAGGAAGGTTTAAATATCTCGTCGTCGCAGTGGATTACTTTACTAAGTGGGTGGAAGCCGAGCCCCTTATCGATATGACATATAACAAAGTGTATCAATTTATATGGAAGAACATCATTTGTAGACATGGTCTTCCTCATGCATATATCACAGACCATGGAATCCAATTCGACAACGAGGAGTTTGCTGCGTATTGTCATCAGTCGAACATATTGAAAACCCACTCTGCACCAGGCCACCCTCAAAGCAATGGACAAACTGAAGTGACAAACAGAACGCTGCTGAATGGCTTGAAGAATAGATTAAATGATGCAAATGCAAATTGGATCAACGAGCAGCATTCTGTACTATGGGCTTATCGTACTACTCCACGAGCAGCCACAGGAGAATCTCCATATATGCTGGCATTTGGAAGTGAAGCTGTTATACCTGCCGAGCTGGGTCTCCCCACACACAGAGTGCTGAATTTCAACTCTCCTATCAGTGACTTGATGAGAAGATTATATTTGGATATGCTCGAGGAAGTTAGAGAAGAAGCAGCAATCAGAAATGCTGCATACCAGCAACGGACAACTCTGTTCAACAACAAGAGAGTAAAGAAATGTGATTTGAAAGTAGGGGACTATGTGCTAAAGAAAGTAATTCAAAAGCACAACAAACTGGAAGCTAACTGGCATGGGCCCTACAGAGTAACAGAGGTTGTTCGACCAGGGACGTATAGGATTGAAACTTTAGAAGGGGAGGAGTTTAAGAATGCATGGAACGCAGAGCATCTTCGCAAATATTATCAGTAGTTCAATCCATATGTAATTCAGTTTTCTTCAAAATGAATAAAAGTTTTGGATGTTTTTCCCAATTCTCTCCTTTTGTTGAAATTGTTTTCTAAGTACTAGTGCTACACACTACGCATCAAGCCCAGAAACACCAACTACGGTTGGTTGGGAAGAAAATCCACCAACTATAGTTGGTCGGGAATGAAAAAATTTCCTAGAAACACCAACTAAGGTTGGTTGGGAAGAAAATCCACCAACTATAGTTGGTCGGGAATGAAAAAATTTCCCAGAAACACCAACTACGGTTGGTTGGGAAGAAAATCCACCAACTATAGTTGGTCGGGAATGAAAAATTTCCCAGAAACACCAACTACGGTTGGTTGGGAAGAAAATCCACCAACTATAGTTGGTCAGGAATGAAAAAATTTCCTAGAAACACCAACTAAGGTTGGTTGGGAAGAAAATCCACCAATTATAGTTGTTCGGGAATGAAAAAATTTCCCAGAAACACCAACTACGGTTGGTTGGGAAGAAAATCCACCAACTATAGTTGGTCGGGAATGAAAAATTTCCCATAAACACCAACTAAAGTTGGTTGGGAAGAAAATCCACCAACTATAGTTGGTCGGGAATGAAAAATTTCCCAGAAACACCAACTACGATTGGTTGGGAAGAAAATCCACCAGCTAAGGTTGGTCGGGAATAAAAATCTACCAACTAAGGTTGGTCGGGAACAAAAACCACCAACTCCGGTTGGTCGGAAATAGTTGGTTAAACAAATGAAAGTCATTTAAAGGCTTAAAATTAAAAAGTGATAAATTTCTTGATACCTATGACATTTTAAACTACCACCATAGTTGGTTAAAAATCTAAATATCACCAACTCTAGTTGATCGTCAGATGACTATCATCAATTCAGGATAATCAACAATAAGCTTTCACCAACTTTAGTTGATTGACAATTTAAAATAACACAATATTGTCATCTTTTTAATAGATATACATGCACATTCATTAATAAATAAAAGAAATGTTTTACAGAATATTTTCAAAACAATGACAATCAAGATTGCAAAGAATTTTTTTATCATTAAATCCAGAACAAAATAGATTGAGAATGAAATACATAAAAAATTGTTACATCAAGAATCCTATTCTATTAGTTTCTTCCCCTCTGCCTTTGAAACAGGTTCTTCACCAGCGGGAGGATCGTCTAAGGCATAGGGGGAATTGATGAAATTTAGATCTTTGAGCATCCTGACATTCATTACTGAGGGCCGATCAAGTAGGTGTTCAGGGCGAGATATCTCAAAATTGGAATGAAGACTGTAGTCACCGAGATACTTTGAAATCAGACATTGAGGAATGGCCCGAGCAGGAATCCAGCTCATATCAAGTTTGAAAGGTGGCACTGGTAACTCGAGCAACCCAGGGTCATAGTAATTCCACAAATAGTGACCCTATTCCAGCTGTAGCACACCCAAGGCATTCAGCTATCCTTGCTTGTACCCATCGTTGTTCGACTGCTGGATCCGGTCATCGAGGTGATAGAGGGCTTCATTATAACCAGCCATCCAGAACTCTCTGGGATGCTTGTGGAATTAATAGGTTAACCTCTCCAGTTGCTCGTGGAGGTTCTTCGTTAAAAGTTATTTACTCTCCAAGGCAGACTTTTGTGTAGAGAGCTGCTCGTCCAGATTCAGAATCTTCTTGGACATCTCAGCTAATGCTTGATTCTTCGCCATTAACTGGAAGGCCTGATTCTCTAAAGCTGATTGAGTTCTTTGTTCTTCAACAGTAACCCGATCAGCCCTTGCTCGTCCCCGAGAAGCTCTTGCTCGTCCGCGAGCAGAGGTAGAAGGACCAGTTCTCTTCACGGTTTCTAATTCGTCTCTTAGATTGGCATTTTTGACCTCCAAGAAAGAAAAACCTTCATCGTTGACAGGAACCAAGGCTCGCTAGGTAGAGGCTGCAGATTTCAGTTGAGATATCTCTCCTCATAAATTATTGTTTTCCTGCTCTAACAATTTGGCGATCTGCCTATGCTCTTCAACCTCGGTCTTCAAAGTCCTTTCCTTTATATCATAAGTAACAAACAACTTATCATATCCCTTATCAGCACTTAGTTGCTGATATTTCTTCTCATATCCCTGATGCAGAAGGATAGTAGACTCCTTGTACTGTTGTTGAAGTTCCTCGAGGGTACCCTGGAGATCTTCAATCATCTCATAGTATGCCACATTATTAGCAACTGCACGGTCGAGCAGGCATTTCAAATACTGGTAGGCTTCAACTGCTCGCTCTGAAGCATCTGGATGGAGGATATTGACGATTTGAGATTCATTCAAGTCAGCATGGCCAACCTTGAAGTAGTCGTTACATTTTTCATCAGTTCTGTATCATGGGCTGACAAGAGTTCCATTCTAGCCATAAACTAGTAAAGAAAAGAGATAGAAAGAATCAATAAAATGCAGACAGAGCAAGAAGAATAAAATCAGAGCAAGAAAAAGGGAGTTAAGTTGCACAACCAAAAACTTTAAATTTTATTACATCATAAAAGAAGTACATAGCCCAGAGTTACATTTAATAAAAAAGCAAAGAGAAAAAGTCCGAACAACTCTACACCTTCTCCTTGTCTCCTAAAACTTTATTGGGAGGCTGGGACGAAGAGGTAGGTTTCTTGGATGGCATAGAAGGTTGCTCGTAGGGTGTTAGAAATTGCTCGGTTGAAATGCTGGTTGGTTGAAGTTGCTCGCAGGAGGTCTGGACAACCGGGGGATGAGAAATCTGATCTCCGATCACCATAGAGGATTCCTCGAAAGCAGCTTCGTCTTCTTATTCTTCTTCACCGGGAGAAGTAAGGGGGCCAGGAATGTGTCGCTGAAATAGGTCTGAATTCTCATCGACATTCATCTCTCTTAGAGCAGCCACCCAACCATCCCTGAAATATTTAAGGCTGCCATACTCCGTTTGTGAGATTATGGTAGCCAAACCCTTATTCCAACCCTTGTCCCAGCCAGTACTGAAGGACTTCTTAACAGCAAGTTTCCTCTTCGCCTTCTCTGAGGATACCTTCCCAGTCATGAGTTCCTCGGCAGCTTTTAATTTCCTTTCTGCCTCTTCCCTCTGGCGATCCTCTTCACGGAGTTTGCCTAACTCATCTTCAGCAGCTTTGAATTTGGTCTCAAGCTCTCCAGCATTTTGGAGCTTCCCCTCGAGCTCTTTATTCTTACTTTCCAAGTCTTTTATCTTCTCTCCCAAACCCTTGGAGACTTCAACAGTTTTATCTCTCTCTTGCTCGGTGGCTTTTAGTTGCTTCCCCCAAGCATCTTTGTCTTCGTCATACTTCTAACGAGAATCCTTTAAGGACTGTGATAGACCTACAAGAGCCTCCTCCACACCTGACGAGGAGCTCGAAGCTTTAATAGCTTCATCTTTTTTCAGAATGGTGTTGAAACAAGTTACCAACTAGAAAAAGAAAATAATTGTAAGTCAGTGCAAGGACATAACATTAAAAAATGAAAGTTTAAAATAGTAATACTTACAGAGACAATATGTTGAGCTGCCAAGGTAGTAACCCTCTCCCGAGAAATATTTTCTTCAACACCTTGGATCTCGGGGATAATCCAAGACTTCATCGAGCTCATGGTAGAGCTCGGAGAAACAAAAGTGGGAACACCACTTCCAGTAGTTAGAGGCTGAGAGATGGATTCAACCAAATTATCCAAGGAGCTTTTCTTCAACTTCCTCGTGGGAGCAGGAACATTCTCGACCAAGGATGTCATCTTGGTCGGTGATATAACTATAACCTCGCTTGGAGGGAAAACAACTGCAATCTTGCTTGGAGCCACAGGGGGCTTCTTGGCAACCTTCTTATTAGCAGCTGGAGGAGGTGCATCAATTTGTCTTGTCCCTTCTTCTGGGATATCCTGATTACTTTTCTTTGCCTCTCCAGCAGTAGAGGCAGACTTATCGAAGAGGGAAGGAGCTCTTCTTCTCTTCATTCTGTCACTGAGAGGAATATGTGATTCAGGAGAAGAACCTTCAGAAACCGGTGCTGGTTCTATGTTACTTATCACTGGATGAGTAGTGAAAGATGAGCTGTAACTCTTGTACTACAACAAGTACGAGGCTGATCTGATATGTTCGTCAGCGACAGTTTGATGCAAACCCCAGATAAGTTTCAGATGCTTTAAATTAACTTATGTCTCCTTTGGAGACCTTCTTTTGCTGTCAACTGCAAATAAATAAAAATCAAAATATCAGTGACGCATTTTATCGAATATAAAGAAAACATGATTTCAAAAACTAAATAAAATAAAAACAACCTATCCCATTGCCATAGGGAGGGCATCTAGGACCCTGATATACGTCATTTTCAGTTAATGGAGCATGTTGCCAATTTTTCATAACCCCATGCTCGAAGTAATCCCTGTTGGCATATGGGAGATTGACAACTAAAGCCTTATTTAAAAACCTAGTTTTTCAAATAAAAAGTACTATCACTGACAACCCATCTATAGAAAAACATAATGTCTAGAATTAATAAACGGGTTCCATGAATCTGATTTAACCAATGGACTCCATTAACTATTCTCCATATATTGGGGGCTATTTTTGCAGGTACCACGTCAAAATATTGACAGAATTCCAAACACAAGGAATTTGGAGGAAAAGAAAAGCCACATTCGGCTACAAAGAAACTGGGGAACCAATGTCCCTCAGCCAAACGAAAATAATCAGAAGGACCAGAAAGTTCTTCCAAAATGACCCAGGAAGGAATAGAAAAATCAGAACGAAATTATTAAGCGACTCAATAAGGTAAACCATGATGAACAAAGAAAATAAAAGAGAAGGAAGAAGATCTTATAGAAGAGGGGTAGATCAGTTGATAATGAATGATGGAAGGAATGAACGCACAAGATGGAGAAGAAATGGAGAGATCAAAGATACAGATTTGAAAAATTAAGAGAAGATAGGATTTCTTGCAACGCTTAAATACCTTACCTTGGGAAGGGGTAAAAATAATGATTACAAAGAAAGGCGTTTGCGCTACCGGCGGCTAAAAGGACAAAAAAGGCACGGAGACCCAAGTAGTGGGAAAAATTTAAAAAGTATGATTCTATGAATTCGAAAGGAAAATTAAATACAAGGAAAACACTCCTAAAATTCAGGATGACTATTTAATCCCTCCATATTTCGAGAAGAATGTTCCACACTCCTCAACCTCGAACTGTGAAACATTGGGGGCTTCTGTTGATAGCAAATTTAGTCTGCTGACGTGGATCAGTTAAGTGGAGACACGTGTCAATCTACATGGCACTTACAAATATTTCTGAACAACACCTTGACTTCGAGGAACTCAACCTCCCCGGCCAACTCAGACACTCCGAGCAACAGGTGCTCTCCGAAGAACTTTACTGTACCGAGAAACTCATGAATACCGAGCTACTTAGGCGGTCCGAGTAGCATCTCGTACAGAGCATTAATGTCCGGATAATCAACAAATTGACAGCACATTAAATGCTCATTATTATCATACAAATGTATATGCCTATTGGACAGCTATGTATTACCCTTTCACATTTACAGCCTGAGGGATATAAATACATTGTATCATCCTCATTGTTAAGGGACTCAAAATTTCTTAGTAAAATCTGTAATTGAGAATTCCCAAACAGTCAGCAATAACAAAACAGTGGACGTAGGCCATTCCTTTAAGGCTGAACCACTTTAAAAATCTTATATCTTGTTTATTTTTATCTGTGATTGATTAATTAGAGATAATCTAATTTTTTACATCAACAATAGGGATTGAATTGTTGAACAAACTCTTGAATTTGATAAATCTATGAAATTGAGTAAATCGTCATGTTAAAAACTGTTTTGAGCTGTTTTAGTTCCGCAAATGTATGTTTCGTCCGCATTGCTAGGGGTGTGCACGAACCCGAATAGATCGAATGGACCGAAAACACTGAACCGAACCGAACATACTTTTGCGGTTTTTTTTAATTCAGTCTTAATTCGGTCTAAAAATATATAGGACCGCATAATTCGGGTCGGTCTCGGTCTTGGATTTTAAAAATCGGTTTTGGACTAGACCGGACCGCTTTCATTATATATATATAATTTTTTTTAATATCCTAACACACGCACGCACACTACTATCACACACACACGCACACTGCTTTTGAAACCCCAACACAACCCTAAGCCTTTTCTTATCTTCTTCTCTCTCTTTATAAGAATAGCCGGCGGCGCCCCTCACTCTCTCTAAGCCCTTACGAACCCTCCTCACTCTCCTCTTCCACTTCCCTCACTCTCCTCTCCTCCGTCTCACAGCCCTTACGAGCAGTAAATCGCTCTCATCCGGCCCCCCTTCCACTTCCCTCACTCTCCTCCGGCCCACAACCCTCACTCTCCTTCGACTCCGGCAGCAAATCTCTCTCACCAAGGTACATACGATCCTTGCCAAACAGCTCTCAGTTGATATCATCTGTTAGATTTATTTACAGTTCGGAGATTAATTTACAACCCTTACTGTTCTTATTAGTATACCAACTGAGATTTATTAACAGTTATGAGATTTGCTTACCAACTGAGATTTGTTTACATGGAATTCAAAATTTGGGATAAAAACTTGTCCCTAGGCATCTTGTCTTAAAAGATGAAAGTTTGGTACCTCCACCAAAATAGAATGTCATTAGATACAACTAGAAATAGAGATGTAAACACAATTAAATAAATAATCATTACTATAATTGAATATCATCAGTGCTTTGAATGAAAAATACTAAATTCAAATAAGTATATATATTTGATATAAAATGAACCGAAGGCGATAACTATTCTAGTGCAATGATCTTATTACACACACAATGTATTTTATCTTTGAAAGAAATTGGTGTGTGTTTGTCTTTTAAGTATTTCACAAGGAAAGTAGGCACTTGTTATATCAATATATCAAGAGTAATATTGAGTAAATATCTAATTTTTGTTTGGATTAATTAGATGTTAAAAAAAACATCTAATTTATTTACAACCCTTACTGTTTGTTTGTTTGTTTATGAAAAACAGTGCTCTTTCAAAACAATATTTTTTTATTATTAAAAACAACGTTGTTTTATAAAAGAAAGTGTTGTTTTTTTCAAAAAAAGGTTTTTAATTAAAAAAATGGTGTTTTTTAATAGTGTGCTGTTTTTTTTACAAGTGATGTTTTTTGAAAAATATGCTTTTTTAATTTAAAAAAATTATTGTTTTTAATTAAAAAAAAAGATGTGTTGTTTAATATGTATATGGACCAAGACCGAACACAGATCGCTTGAAAACCGAATAGAATCGAAACCGATTATTTCGATCCGGTCTCGGTCCATAATTTTTTAGGACCGATTAATGTGGTCCGGTCCTAAAAACATCCCAAAATCGGACCGGACCGCGAACACCCCTACGTGTTTCCCGGTAGAAAATCATAGTCTGGAAAACTTTGTAGTTTTAAATTTTTTCAAAAACGGATCGGAAAATCCTCGAATATGCGTTTTAAAATTCTGCGCAGAAAGTTATCGTGAACAGGTCCGAACTGTATATGTTAATTTCGGGTCTGTTTTAAGAAGGCGACGGTAGCGTGTTCGCATGTGTTTGTATAAAATAATGTTCTGAATAACTTTGTAGTTTTAAGTTTTCCCAAAAATGGATCGGAAAAGCCTCAAATCGGCGTTTTAAAATTCTGGGCGAAAAATTGTCGAAAATAGGGGCGAATATTATATGTTAGTTTAGGGTCTGTTTTAGGCCGGCTATGATAGCCTGCACGCGTGACCTTGTAGAAAATCATGTTCCGAACAACTTTGTAGTTTTAAGTTTTTCCAAAAACGGATCGTAAGAGCCTCAAATCTACATTTTAAATTCTGGACAGCATGTTGTTGAAATAAGAGTGATAATGTTTTTCATGTTGTTAGTAAGATAATTGTGGTGTTGTGCCTAATATCCTAACTTGATCACATAATTATGGTTATTAGGGATATATAACCTTGAAATGATTTGATGTTGAATTAGTAAATTAATGATGTAAATTATGTTATATTGTAAATAATGACTATTGTATAACTCGAGTAAGAGACTTGACACAATTGTATATATACATAAGCGTGAAATTGTTTCACATGTATATTGTCGAGTATACACTAAACTAGTCCTCCGGTCGACGTAGGCACATGTTGAATGCAATTTTTTGTGATTGATCCGGTTAGGTTCCGCTCGAGTGCCGTGTCGGAGATAAACCACCGAAAGCGGACACATGGTTGTAATGCGGGTCGGATAGAAAGGCCATGAAACGCCATGTGATTTAGGACTTAGTATGATTGCCCTTTCCACGTAATATTGGGGAATATTTGTGTGTAGGTCTAGTGTTACGACTTATTCCCCCGGGTAACGATAGTGACCCGATATGACTTATTGTGTGAGATATTATGCTTGTGTCTTAAAGTAATATCCCGAATCGAGGCAATTGATATTATACTTGAAGGAAATATTTTGATACGTTAAATGCTGAAATGAGATTAGTAATGATTAATCATGATACGATGTGAGGCTACACGTTACTCGAGTTTGGGTTTTGTAGTCACGACATAGGAGCATTGGTTGGGTAATTAAACAACTTAATTACTGGAGACGAGTAATGACTAGTGTGCTTTCATTATAAGTACATCTTATAATCTTATAGCTTGTTTTCTTGCTTTGACGTTCGTCTCTCTTTCTTCTTGCTCCTCTCCTATATATATAATATATGACAGGTCCTCGTCCCGCTGGATAATAGACTATGGAGCTTGATGAGATCATATAAATCTTAGGAACCCTGTAGCCGTGGAGTTATTCTATTTTAATTTATGTCGTTTGTTTCCCTTTTCTTAAGGGTGGTATCAGAGATTAATATCACTTTGTTTACACTTAGAATTGGAGAAAATTATTGTATTATGCTTTCCCGTTTTGTGTTGGGCCGTATGTATTGGCATTTTATATTTTCAGCTTGAGATTACTGATGGATTATTACAGTTAATAGTTATGAGTTGGTTTCACTTGTTATAGTTGTCATGATGTGATATGGTTACACATATGAAAGTGTACATGTTTACTTTACTGCGTTTATTTAAATTATGTTTCTAATGCCAACATATTGACGCTCCTCTTTAATTTAATTGGGCGTAGCTAACCAAATTAGATATAAAAAGCAGGGTTGTCACAATTGGTATTAGAGCACGGTTTAGATCCTTTAGGGATCTGAGGGCGTCCGTTACGTTTTCTGCGCATCGTTTCTTTGATACTTTGAGCCTTACAACTAGATTTTGTATTCTATGATTTCGGGAAAAAAAAATTCGAGCCACTGATCCGACACGAACGACTATGAGTGCCCGAGTGTATAGGAGGGGTTCCTTGTTTGAATTTCTCTTGCGAGACGCTCCACGCACGAAGGTTTACTTTTATCGGGAGTTAGGACTTTTTGCATGATATATCCATCACTTTAAACTGTTGCACCCAATTATATATGTGATATATGTTTTGAACTTTTCCTTCTAGTTCTCATACTCTGTGTTTACTCTCTTCAGATGAGGAGACGCAGTGGTAAACTGGCAGGAGCGACAGGATGGGCGGGGGCTTAGGAGCAGCCGCCCCACCCACACAGGGGACGGTAGGAGGTTTACCCAGGCCGATTTGATGGCTATAGCACAGGTTGTAGCTACAGCAGTAGCAACAGCACTTTCGGCGCATCCCACGCCTGCACCGGTACCACATGTTGTCATCGCACGACCTGCAGTGGCTGAGCCGGAGCCACAGGTGCCAGTAGTTTTGCAACCCACGTGGGCATCTATTGTGAGTGGGTTTGAGAAGAGACGTCCGCCTTCGTTCGTCGGTGACGTGGGTCCGTTGGAGGCGCTTCAGTGGAAGCGAGATATATGCAGACATTTGAGACTAGTTGACTCCACAGAGGTGCAGAAACAAATTTTAGCTACCTTTCATCTGACTGGGGAGGCGTTGTGCTGGTGGGAGTCCATTTCTTCTACAGCTCAGCGGGATGTTATGCCTATGGCTGATTTTTGGGCTCGTTTCGAGACGAAGTTTGTACCTCCCACACAACTTGTGGCTTTGAGGAGAAGGTTTGATACCTTGAAGCAGACTAGTTCAGTTTTTGAGTATGAGCGAGAGTTTACCTCATTGGTAGAGTTTGCTCCCAAGGTGCAGGTAGATGATGCTTTAAAGACTCATAGGTTTATTGAGGGGATATCATGGCCAATTCCGGGGTTCTTACTGGAGAATATGTCATTTGACTGTTATGAGGTAGCGGTGAATGCAGCATTGCATCATTGCAACGATCGTTCTGAGCATGTGGTGGGCAAACGAGAGGTGATAGGCCAGTAGGGTAGGCCGCATGAGGTTGTAGTTGTAGGCCAACAGGGCCCATAGGGGGGTCAACAGTCAGGAGGCCATCAGGTCAAGCCGTATAGAGGCCGTCACCATGGGCAGTAGGCCCAGGGTCAGTAGGGTCAAGCCATTCAGGCAATCTAGTTCAGACCATTCCAGGTCAGGGGCACCCGCAGCAGGGCTAATGCCATAGAGGGTAGGGCCAACTGGGCCAACGGGGTTAGGGTGCGAGAGATCAACACCGGGACAATAGGCCCAACATCGGAGCTTTGGTGCAGCAGGCACGAGAGGGGGGTCCTATTGTATCTTCCAGTGCGGAGAGACTGGACATATGAGGAGGGCCTGTCCCCGAGTACAGGCTCAGGGAGATAGAGCATAACAACAGGTACTCCCACCACCACCACCACCACCATTTTCGGCATTTCTAATGGCAGCAGCAGCACCAATTCAGTCACAATTGTACCATGGGCGTGTATATGATGTTCAACCTTTTCAGCCGCAGGTGTGACGACCGGAGATTCAGGGTACATTTTATGTTTATAGTTCTCATCCGAGAGTACTTTTTGACATTGGTGCATCACACTCATTCTCTAGTTATGAGTTTTCTAGGACATCGGGGATGATAGACGTTTCAGAGGCGATAGTTGCCCATGTGAGTACACCTTTGAGTGGTACGGACTTTCGCCATGTTTGTAGAGGGGTCGCGATTGAGATCGGGAGGCTTCACTTCTCTGTCGACCTTATTTTTATTGAGATGTGTACCTACGACGTGATTATAGGGTTTGATTGGTTGTATGCATATCATGCCCAGATTGACTGTCGTGGGAGTGATATCACATTTTCCATTCCTGGTTAGGAGATATACCTAATAACATTACCTGGTCTAGAGGGTGGAGCCAGCACACATCTGTTTTACATTGAGGAGGATTCTCCTCATGGGGTGTCCATTTCTTTGGATACGATCCCTATAGTGAGGGAGTTCACGGACATCTCCGCTGAGGTTCCTGGTTTACCTCCAGCTCGTGAGATAGAGTTTTGTATAGAGTTAGTGCCGGGCACGAGACCGATTGCCAGGGCCCTGTACCGTATGGCACCCTTAGAGATGAGGGAGCTTAGGGAGCATATTCAGCAGCTGTTGGGCCAAGGTTTTATCCGTAGGATTACCTCGCCTTGGGGAGCTCCAGTGCTCTTTGTGAAGAAAAGGGATGGCTCACTTCGATTGTGCGTCGATTATCGAGAGTTGAACAAGGTGACGATTCGGAACAAGTATCTGTTACTTCACATTGATGATATGTTCGATCAGTTGAGGGATGCTTCATTCTTTTCGAAGATTAGTTTGCGTTTCGGTTATCACCAGTTGAGGATTCGTGAGGAGGATGTGCCGAAGACAGCGTTCCTGACTCGATATGGTTCGTACGAGTTTCGGGTCTTGCCGTTCGGCTTAACCAATGCGCCTGCAGTATTCATGGATTTGATGAATCGTGTATTCAGGCCATACTTGGATCAGTTTATTATCGTGTTCATTAACGATATCCTGATCTATTCACGGTCCGAGGAGGACCATGCCGGACATTTACGATTGGCTCTTAAGACCTTGAGAGAGCATCAACTTTATGCTAAGCTCTCCAAGTGCGAGTTTTGGCTGCGAGAGGTGCAGTTTTTGGGCCACATTGTGACGGAGGCTGGGATTGCTGCCGATCCTAGCAAGGTTACTGCTGTTGTCGAGTGGGGGAAACCCACTACAACGATTGAGATTCAGAGTTTTTTAGGTCTAGAAGGTTACTATCAGAGGTTTATTAAGGGCTTCTCGAAGATTGCGAGTCCTCTTACCCATTTGACAAAGAAGGGTGTTACTTTCTTCTGGAGTTCAGAGTGTCAGGAGACTTTCAAAACTTTAAAGGAGAAGCTTATGTCAGCGCCAGTCCTTGCGTTGTCGAAAGCTGGGGTTGAGTATCGCGTGTACACTGATGCGTCATTACAGGGGTTAGGAGCTGTTCTGATGCAGGAGGAGAGACCGATTTCCTATATTTCGAGGAAATTGAGGCCTTATGAGGATCGTTACTCGACTCATGACTTAGAGTTGGCGGCGGTTGTTTTTGCGTTGTATTTATGGAGACACTACTTACTTGGGGATAAGTTTACGTTGTTCACCGACCATAAGAGTCTTCAGTACTTGTTATCTCAGAAGAACTTGAATATGCGACAGAGTAGATGGGTGGAATATGTGAAGGACTACCAATTTTCCATACAGTACCACCCGGGTAAGGCAAACGTGGTTGCTGATGCTTTGAGCCGAAGGCCCGCAACGTCGTTGTCCACCTTGGATGTGGAGGAGAGTGTTGAATTTTAGGTGTTTGGAAATCTCAGTGGAAGGAGCTGGGTAGCCTTGATGTTGGCAGAGCATTTATGGGGACTGTATCTATATCAGTTTATATGGTTGAACGGGTTGTGAAGGCCCAGTCTTCTAATGACTTTTGTCAGGAGAAGGTGAAGGCATTGATGTATGGGGGCATTCAGGGTTTCTCGATTGGTTCTGACGGGGGACTTCATTATCAGGGACGGATTGTTGTGCCGAATGATACCGAGTTACGGAAGGCCTTATTATCTGAGGCGCATGGATCTAGATTCACTGTTCAACCCGGAGGTGATAAGATGTATCAGGATATGCACCGTATGTATTGGTGGGTTGGGCTAAAGCGTGATGTAGTCGAGTTTGTCTCAAAGTGTGCCACTTGTCAGCTTGTAAAGGTGGAACATCAGAGACCTAGAGGGGAGTTGCAACCGTTGTCCATTCCCGAGTGGAATTGGGAAAGCATCTCCATGGATTTCATTGTTGGGTTGCCAAGATCGCAACGCGGTCATGATTCGATTTGGGTCATCGTCGACAGACTAACAAAGGTGGATCATTTCCTTCTAGTGAGGACGGATTATACGGCAGCACAATACGCCACGATGTTTATTAACGAGATTGTGAAGTTACATGGGGTACTGCGTGATATCGTGTCTGACCGTGGAAGTGTCTTCATCTCGCACTTTTGGGGCAGACTTCAGGAGGCGATGGGAGTTCAGTTGAGTTTGAGTACCACATTCCACCCTTAGTCTGATGGTCAGATGGAGCGGGTGAACCAGATTTTGGAGGACATGTTGTGAGTTTGTGTGTTGGACTTCAAAGGTGGTTGGGATATGCATTTGCCACTGGTGGAGTTCGCATACATCAATAGTTATCAACAGACTATTGGCATGGCACCATACGAGGCTTTATACAACAGGCCTTGTCGATCCCCTACATGTTGGTTGGAGTTTGGAGAGCACCGGATGCTGGGTCCGGATATTATTAGGGAGACCTCAGAGAAGGTTGACTTGATTCATGCACGGATGAAGACCGCGCAAGATCATCAGAAGACTTATGCTGACATAAGGCGGAGGAAGTTAGAGTTCGCCGTTGGGGACCAAGTGCTGTTAAGGGTCTCACCTATGAGAGGCGTTGTTCTCTTTGGTGCCAAATGGAAGCTTTCACCGCGATACATGGGTCCGTTAACTGTGTTGGACAAGGTGGGACCGGTTGCTTACCGTTTAGCCCTACCCGACCATCTCCAGCGGGTATATGATGTTTTTCATGTATCCATGTTGAGGAAGTTCTTACGTCCCGAGGACTCACATCTACACATAGATTTAGACGGGGTTGAGTTGCAGCCCAATGGGAGCTACGAGGAGAGGCCGATCAGGATCCTAGATCGTCGTGAGCAGTAGTTGAGGTCAAAAGTCATTCCTCTTGTTCGTGTTATGTGGAGTAATCATGATGAGTCTGAGGCCACTTGGGAGAGAGGATGACTTGCGAATTAGTCACCCATATCTCTTCATGGAAGGTACGTACAAAACTACCGTACTTGACTTGAATTGATTTGCTTTATTTCGAATTTCGAGGACGAAATCCCGTTCGTAGAGGGGGAGAATGTAATACCCCACTTTTTTTATTGAATTAAAATGGAACTAATCGGGAAAAAAAATATGCCAGTATATATATTCGAAATGTTTGGAAATGAAAATTTAAAATGAATTAATTGAGATACGAATGTGTGACTTAAATATTAGAAGCGAATTAACGCGTAAAAGGATCGAGAGGGTTAAATTTGGCGCAATGGCATTTTTGTAAATAAACTAACCCTAGGTATAAATAGAAAAGAAGAGAAGAAGTCTTCATTATTTCTTTTCACATAAGGGGGATAGGGTTTGGTAGAGAGAGTAAGAAGAGAACAAGCTAAGAGGATTTCAATTTCTCCATACAATCCAAGGCAAGTTAATAATCTATATGTGTATAATATGTATCTATAATGAAATTTCACATGAACATGTATTTGGATCCCTAAATTAATATGAAATTCATGTTAAAAATGATATGCAATGTATTAGGATCATCCATATGTAGTTCAAATGCAATAACATCATTATAGGGATTGAATTGTTGAACAAACTCTTGAATTTGAGAAATCTATGAAATTGAGTAAATCGTCATATTAAAATCTGTTTTGAGCTATTTTAGTTCCGCAAATGTATGTTCTGTCTGCGCTGCCCAGTAGAAAATCATATTCTGGACAACTTTGTAGTTTTAAGTTTTTTCAAAAACGGATCGAAAAATCCTCGAATATGCGTTTTAAAATTCTGCGCAGAAAGTTATCGTGAACAGGTCCGAAGTGTATATGTTAATTCCGGGTCTGTTTTAAGAAGGCTATGGTAGCGTGCTCACAAGTCCTTGTAGAAAATCACGTTCTGAACAACTTTATAGTTGTAAGTTTTCCCAGAAACGGATCGGAAAAGCCTCAAATCGGCGTTTTAAAATTATGGGCAGAAAGTTGTCGAAAAGAGGGGCGAATATTATATGTTAGTTTAGTGTCTGTTTTAGGCCGGCTATGATAGCATGCATGCGTGTCCTTGTAGAAAATCACGTTCCGAACAACTTTGCAGTTTTATGTTTTTCCAAAAACGGATAGGAAGAGCCTCGAATCTGCATTTTAAGTTCTGGGCAGCATGTTGTTGAAATAAGAGTGATAATGTTTTTCATGTTATTAGTAAGATAATTGTGGTGTTGTGCCTAATATCCTAACTTGATCACATACTTATGGTTATTAGGGATATATAACCTTGAAATGATTTGATGTTGAATTAGTAAATTAATGATGTAAATTATGTTATATTGTAAATAATGACTATTGTATAACTCGAGTAAGAGACTTGACACGATTGTATATATACATAAGCGTGAAATTGTTTTACATGTATATTGTCGAGTATACACTAGACTAGTCCTTCGGTCGACGTAGGCACATGTTGAATGCAATTTTTTGTGATTGATCCGGTTAGGTTCCGCTCGAGTGCCGTGTCGGAGATAAACCACCGAAACCGGACACATGGTTGTAATGCGGGTCGGATAGAAAGACCTTGAAACACCATGTGATTTAGGACTTAGTATGATTGCCCTTTCCACGTAATATTGGGGAATATTTGTGTGTAGGCCTAGTGTTACGACTTGTTCCCCCGGGTAACAATAGTGACCCGATATAACTTATTGTGTGAGATATTATGCTTGTATCTTAAAGTAATATCCCGAATCGAGGCATTTGATATTATACTTCAAGGAAATATTTTGATACGTTAAATACTGAAATGAGATTAATAATTATTAATCATGATACGATGTGAGGCTACACGTTACTCGAGTTTGGGTTGGGTAGTCACGACATAGGAGCATTGGTTGGGTAATTGAACAACTTAATTACTGGAGACGAGTAATGACTAGTGTGCTTTCATTATAAGTACATCTTATAATCTTATAGCTTGTTTTCTTGCTTAGACGTTCGTATCTCTTGCTTCTTGCTCCTCTCCTATATATATAATATATGACAGGTCCTCGTCCCGCTGGACAATAGACTATGGAGCTTGATGAGATCATATCAATCTTAGGATTCCTGTAGCCGTGGAGTTATTCTATTTTAATTTATGTCGTTTGTTTCCCTTTTCTTAAGGGTGGTATCAGAGATTAATATCACTTTGTTTACACTTGGAATTTGAGAAAATTATTGTATTACGCTTTCCCGTTTTGTGTTGGGCCGCATGTATTGGCATTTTATATTTTCAGTTTGAGATTACTGATGGATTATTACAGTTAATAGTTATGAGTTGGTTTCAGTTGTTATAGCTGTCATGATGTGATATGGTTACACGTAGGAAAATGTACATGTTTACTTTACTGTGTTTATTTAAATTATGTTTCTAATGCCAACATATTGACGCTCCGCTTTAATTTAATTGGGCGTAGCTAACCGAATTAGATATTAAAAGGAGGGTTGTCACAGGTACTGTTTTGGGTATGATGAAACATTGCGTGATCTATAATGGCTTACAATAATAACCTTCACATTTTCAATATAATTAGTTTCCATCAATGCCACCAAAATTAAGGGGACCCTAATAAAAAATAAAAAAATTACAAACCAATACCAAATTCGAATCCCAAATGATGAAATCTGCAAAACATGGGATTTCAAATGATGATATTTTAGGGTCATAAAGAAACTAATCAAATATAGTGAATAATAAAAATTAAACCCAAGTGAAGATCCCTTATAGTTCACGTAAATAATATGAGAAGGAAAAAAATAAAATAAGTCAGAATCAGATAATTGAATTTATATTTGTTAAATATGGAAGAAAATACTCCCAAATATGCCAAATATGAAAGAAAATACGCCCAATTTTATATTTGTTAAATATGAATGAAGAATAAAATGGGCCGGATGACCTAGGCTCCGCTATGACAGCAGGCATCGCTTGTGTATTAAACTCACAAATAACCAGTATAACGAATCAGTTTAAATGTGATGATATGGAAGAGCTTATATACCAAAAATTTAGATGCCACTTTTTATGATTCAGATTGCGATGTCCCGCATGCACATTCATGTATCAAATTCAATCAATCATATTCTAAGGTAGAACTTGAGACTGAAGAACCCACAAATCATGTTATGAATACAAAGGTGTGCATCAAAACAGAAAATGGATGGACGTAATATATACAGAAAATGGACAAAATGTAACACCCAAAAATTAAAGAAAATAGTAAAACATTAATTGAAAAAAAAAACTAAAGCTAAGATGTTGAATGCAAAACCTCTCATTTTAAAACTAAAGAAACTATAATTAGTTAAAATTTTGAGAGATCTAAATATTAGGGGTTTCAAAACCACCAATCATGTAGCATCCGTATGAGCACAACAATCTTGATCTTACGCTATCAATTTGGAACAATTTGATTGATGCATCCAAGTACAAAATAGTTGGAAGTAAATTAACTGTATTAAGAATGTTGAAAACACATGAAGTAGTAGTGTTTGGAAAATTTATTGTCGAAAACGCATACAACAACATATATGCATACCGTATGGTGCTGCATACATGCTGCACAAAAGTAGGTTAGAAATAAGCAAGATACTGTCCAAATTTGGTACATATATGTTGTTGTATGCATATATGCATATAGTTATTGCATACCGTAAAGGGCTAACCGTAAGTTCGCTGCAACATATATGTATGTATGTAAATGTAAATGGAGATGAGATGAAAACATGTTTGGGTTTACGAATTTCGAACATTGCTTAAGGTATAGGCTGATTTTGATCAATATCCGCGGTCATTTCATTATTAGATTTTGGCTTTGGCACGATTGAGCAACAATCACACCAACTGGTTCTCCCCACTGTGAGACTTGAGAGGTATTTTAAGAACATCATGCAAAAAGGGAGAAATAGAAACGTGAATTGAGGAAAAATAAATGAATAAAACTTCAAAACTAATAAAAGTATCCCCCACCATCTTCTTACCCCTCTTAAGTCGGTCGTCACCACTTAGAAATACATGCCTCATCATCGATTTCATTATGGATTCCACTCAACTCCATCAAATGCAGTAGTTCATGAAACAACATCAAGAAAATAAAACATTATATGGGTAGAGTACATACACATTAAGATGTAAAAAATCCAATATTCGTCGATCACATGGGAAGTATAGAAACTTTAAACTGAAAACCACCAAATAATGTAAATGAATTTCAATAATTCAAAGGCGCAAAATATAATTTAACCCATCAAATTCAAAACAAACACATGATATTCATAAAAATATAAAAACTGGAACTTATGTACATAAATCCCCCAATTTCCCATCAAATTCAAACAAAACCAATCCAAATCTAAATAGAGACAAACTGGAAATCCCCAACTCTAAGTATATAAAGCTAGGGAAAACCAAATTGACATCTCAAACCTAAAAAAATATTGCACACTTCTCAAGAATACACCTATGCAACCCCCATATCCATTAAACCTTCAAAATGCATTAAATTTATGACAAAAAAGAAGCTAGAAATTAGCTAATATAGAATAATGCTCTACTTTTTATATTATTTTACCATGTGTAAAATTTTGATTTTTAAGAGGAAAAGAAAAACTAATGGTACAGAGTAATAGTTCTCATAGACTAGCAATGTGTAGAAACTAACTTATTGCAACCATTTTGTTCTCAAAGTTAATTCAATATTACTCGAGTAAGAATGAAATAGGAAATATCTAAAACTACCTTGTTAGGGTCCAAAGGCATAATCACGATCGGTGGTTGAGTTCGCAGACTGTTTTGTTCCTTACTCCAAGTGAAGATCCCTTAAGTTCATCTACATAATATAAGAAGGAAAAATAAAAATAAAAAAGCCAGAACCAGATAATCGAATTTATATTTGTTAAATAGTAAACAAAATTATAACGGTGTCAGCATTCAATAATCAAGACCTTCACTCATTAAACATGAAGAACAAAGAGTATATCAAATTATAATAAACTCTATTCGGCAATGGAAGATTGCTTAAATGAATAATCCAAAAATACTTTTGAATTCTAACATACTTTCACAACTACAAAACAAAAAGAATTTGTTAGTTTGTGCAAAGGTTCAAAAAGCTTGACCTTTAGGATGAGCCACTCAATTAAATGGAAATACAATAAAAAAATCCCTTCTTTATTTCCCCCAACCATAAATACCATCTTTGTTTTTATACATGTTTTCAAACTGGTTCTATATTAAAACTGATATGAGTGGATTTATGGTGTTAATACAAGTGTCACTAAACCTAAACAATTAATATACCATCTTATACTATAGATTTATGGTGTTAATATAAGTGTCACTAAACCTAAACAATTAATGTACCACTAAGAATTCAACATTCAAGACAAAAGGAAAGTAAAAAGAAATGGTTTAAGAAAAATCAGAAGTTATGACACTAGAGATAATAAAAAAAGAGTACAAATAAGATGTTGAAAACAACTTAACAGAAATAACGAAATAAGTAATTCTACAACCCCTTATTTGGACCCTACAAAATTGGGGATTCGAAGCCTTAATTTAAACTTTTAAATGGAGGTTTACCTGATTAGGCTGTTGAGGGAGATACTAAGATCATCTGCAAAACAATAATATAAGAAACACATTAAAGTTCAAAAACATTGATCATAGAAACAAATTTAAGATAACATTTTGTGACACCCCGTCTAATTAAATACCGGGTGATTAGTCCTTTATTAAATTAAAATCAAGGTGAACTATTGGTTCATTCTTAGCATCACTGTCGCAAAATAAAATTTTCAATTTAAACACCCTAAATAATTAATCTAAGTGTCAAAATAATTTTAAACCTTATTTTTGTTTTATAAAAATTCAGATATGAAAACCTGTTTAATAATTAACAAATTTAGAAATCAAAAAAATTAATGAGGATGGCAATTAACACACAAAAGTTAACCATTCAAATAATCCAATACCAAGTTTAAAAACTATAAATGCAATCATCCTGACAAGAATTAAATCCCAAAGAGTATCGAATACTGGAAGTAAATGAACATAAATCTCTGAAAAAACCAACTGAATAGGAAAACGGGCGACACATGCCCTAACAAATCAGAACTAAAATAAGAGTAGGGTTAACAACGAGGTCGTCTAAGCAATGGCCTGCAACTCCCACATAAGCTGCAATGCGCCCTTTCCAAGGAATCTAAGCATGATGCCCCTGTGGCTTGTAGACTTTGGGGAGACATTTGCTCCTGTTGCGAGGCTTGAGTCCTTCCGTCTTCTGCTCGCCATCGCATGTCATCTGCGCTTCAAGGTGTATCAGATGAATGTCAAGAGTGCCTTTTTGAATGGCATTCTACAGGAGGAGGTTTATGTGGAACAACCAAAAGGGTTTGAAGACCCTCAGCACCCTGAGCACGTCTACTATCTGAGGAAAGCCTTGTATGGTTTGAAGTAAGCACCCCGTGCTTGGTACGAGAGGCTTACTTCCTATCTCTTAGCTCGTGGCTTCAAGAGAGGGGGAGTAGATATGACGTTGTTCGTCAGGAGAGATGACGGTGCTATTTTGGTTGCCCAGGTCTATGTGGACGACATAGTCTTTGGATCCACATGCTCCCAGCATGCTCATCACTTTGAAGAGGAGATGAAAAGTGAGTTTTAAATGAGCATGGTTGGTGAGCTTACATTCTTCCTTGGTCTCCAGGTTCGTCAGCTAGAGGATGGGATGTTCATCTCCCAATCCAAGTATGCTAGAGACCTAGTGAAGAAATTTGGTTTAGACTCCGCTAAGCATGCCCGTACACCTATGAGTACCACTACCAAGCTTAGTAAGGACACTTCAGGCAAGGACGTAGAGCAAACCTTATATCGGAGTATGATAGGTAGTCTTCTCTACTTGACTTCCAGTCGTCCTGACATCGCCTTTAGTGTTGGAATCTGTGCGCGATATCAGGCATCCCCAAAAGAGTCACATTTACTTGCTCTAAAACATATTATTAAATACGTAAGTGGGACTCTCTCATACGGGATTTGGTATTCCTTTGATACCGATGACCGTTTGTCCGCCTATTCAGATGCCGATTGGGCTGGGGATGTAGATGGATGTAGGAGCACTTCTGATGTGTGTTTCTATTTTGGTTCTGCTCTTGTCTCCTGGCTGAGCAAGAAGCAAAATTCCATCTCTTTGTCCACTGCGGAGGCTGAGTACATAGCCGCCGGGAGTTGTTGCACACAACTCTTGTGGATGAAGCAAATGCTGGAGGATTATGGGATATCACAGGACACCATGACCATTTCCTGTGATAACACGAGCGCGATACACATATCCCGTAATCCAGTTCAGCATTCGCGCACAAAACACATCAGGATACGTGAGCACTTTATACGTCAGTTAGTTGAAGAGAATGTCATATCCCTGAGTTTTGTTCCCACCGACCGTCAGTTAGCCGATATTTTCACGAAACCTTTAGATGCCCTTAGATTTGAGAGTCTTAGGAAATCTTTAGGGATTTGCACAGTTGACTGAGGGGTTGGTCTATGTCTAGAATAGGATGCTCCTTCATGTTCATATCATCTGCTTCCTATTGCTAGTCTGTTTTATATGTACCATTGCTTAGTTGTACAACTTTGTTTTATTCTTGTTGCTTTTTATATTTCTTTTGAAAAATACAAAAAGATTTTCCTTTAAGAAAATTTTTGAGAAAAAGCACAAAAAGATTTTATTTTGATAATATTTTTTGAAAAAGGCCAAAAAGATTTTTCTGTTTTTGCATCTTTTATGGATGAGAATTTAAGATAGCCAAGTCACAACTTCATTCCATATATCCATGTGACTGTTTGATAGAGATTTGAGAGGCTACATCATTTCATCCATGTGCTTTACATTGGTTGGAGTCTTTGAGATGTAATTAGTGATATCTTCCTACATGTTTGACTCCTATATCCTTTATTGCACACATGCACGGCTATATTTGATTATTTCACTTATCTATCTCATGTTAGCTTGCGTGTTTTCATCTCAATCCTGTCTATACAATGTACAATATGCGATAAAACTTGACAAGATTGGAATGCATGTAAAAACTGTTTTGGTGAGACTGTGTGTTTTTGTATAACGGGGAGGGGCTGCGAAAGGTAATCATCTATCCTTTGCGCAAAAGCCACCGTTAAAAAGGACCTAAAAAATGGAGGAATTTTAATATCCGAGGTCCTAAGAGGTTAAAAGAGCCCAAAAAAATTTTAAGGCAATAAAAAGCTATACATGCCAAATATGGGCCACTTAGGTTTCTCCATCAATTCTCCAAAGTTTGAGAATTTAGAATGCCTCTATTCAAAATAATATCTGAGGGAGTTTGGTTGGAGAATCTAAACGGGTTTGCACTTCCTTGAAAGTCCTGAAAAAGCATAAAATCATTTTGGACGTTATTGGTGTGAAAATCATTTTGAGCTTTGATTTGTTGATTTGATTGAGTCAATATCTTATATTGTCATTATTTTACACCAAAGGAAGCATTTGAGTTCATTCTCTAGGAATATCCAATATTCATCGTGCACATATGTCATGTTTGTATGCATTGATTTTCCTATCGAATTTGATCACACCACTTCATTTACGCTATCATCGACTTGGTTACTTTCTGTTTATTCATGGTGTGTTTTTATCCTAGTGACACCCCGCACTTGCTTATTTGATCTATTTATCTCATTTGTCTATTTGGGGACATCATAAAAAGGGGGAGAAAGAATTATCATATTATGGGGGAGTTTTTGAGATGTTGCTTATGTTTTTATCATATATTGATATCCATGTTATCTCATTTCAAACTCGATATGTCACGTGGTATTTGCTTTATCTCATGTGTGTAGGTACTACATTGATGATCTTTGAATTGCACACCCTGATGAGAAAAGATCTGAGATTCCTGAAGAATTGAAGAACAAACGATGAAGACTATTCATTTGTACCTTTTCCAGTTTTGGGTTCGTGGGAGGGTAGATTTGTATAGGCAATTTCATATTTGATAATTCGGATTTTTTATGTATGTACCGGCATAGACATAGGGGGAGATTTGTAAGGACATTTTTCTCATGTCTGAAATGTTTCATTTATTTATGTCGTATGCCGCTACATTTGGCACGTCATCTCACGATCTCACATGACGGCCTCTATTCGAATTCCGGGAATCAAGCATGCATTATCTCCACTAATATGTCCCTCATCTGCATCAACGACTTCACGTTCCTTGAATGTAGGCTCGTAATGCAAGTGGAACGCAAGAGAAGTCAAATCAGTGAAACAAGGCATGATAGGGATGTTCAAGGGCAAATTGGTAATTTTACAGCCACTGTCCGGAGGATCGGTCAACTGGAAAGTTGAAGATCTTGCCGCAACAAAGATACTGGAAGAAACGGCACCTCAATCCGAGCTACGGTGAACAAGTTATGGCCCGTTGAAAATGGAGATATGTTCATTGAAAATTCTGGGAATTTTTCTAAGTGTTTAAGCACCTGTTCCCAGCACACTTTCCCGAACCCAGCTTGGAACCGGTTCGGGGGGCGAACCGGTTCGCAGGGGTACCCAAATCGGTTCGGGGTACCTGTACCCTGGATAGAATTTCAGCAGTTTAAAATCGTGGGTCTCTTCATGTATTTCCCTATAAATACCAACTTCGGGAGAGTTGTTTTGCAAGACTTTAGGAGACGAATTTGAGAGTCCAAATACATCTAGTCTTCATATTTTTGAGTCCCAAGACTCATGTTTTGATTCACACATCCTTGCCAAATATTTGTGAATCCTTTTGCAACCCAAGAACACAACTTCGGTTTGTTCAAACCTTGTGGAGGAGACCGTTCTTCTTCTTCATTGCAGCCCTACTGGAAAGGGATAATTCCAGCCGCGACTACAGAATCCGATACCCGAGGGTAATTCTTAGTCAACTTGTATTTTCATTGTAATCCGATTGTAAGCCGTTTTCTTACAAATTATAGTGAAAATAAATGGTTTTGCCCCTGAGGGGAATTTTTTCTTAATTGCATGTGTTTGAATGTTCTTGCGTAGATTATCAATTTATTCAATCACATACTGCTGCATGTTTAGGGTTTGTTTGTGTTAAAAGGGTTTTATATATAACTTGATCATTTGAACGCGAGCACACACGTTTCTCAAATATATATATATATATATATATATATACAAGAGGAAAGAAATAACATGAAACGGGTCAGAGCCCGTGTGTAAAACAATTTAAAAATAGTTCAACAAGTATTTAAAATGCTTACTGGCCAATGAAACAACCATGTTAGTATGCGACATTCTCTTGAGAAATTTTCACCTCTCATCTAGTGTGCACGCCTACCGTACTATTAATCTCAAAAGTTTATTTTAACTTAATTTTTTCATAAGGTTTCATTCCAATAAATACTATGGCTAAGATAATTAATTTATGAAGATTAATCTCTCTCATATATCTTATGTTATTTAAAATAACCCAGTGATGTCACAAAATTCCCAAACACTTATATATATATATATATATACACATTAGTCACTCATATAATATATATATTATCGGCACCCCACATAAAATCTATGGTGCTGGCATCCTCTACTATCATGTTCCCGTATCACTCGAAATACTAGTTCGGAATCACTCTCGAACTGTATTAACGCAAAACACATACAATTGAAGGCAAAGTATAGTTCCAAGTCACTAAGAGGTCAACACATACCCTCACGTCTCTTAGGACCATCTGACTATCATTCAAATAGACTAAATCAAGGATACTATCTTCTAGGGTGCAAGTCATTATCCCCCATAAAGGCCCAATCGAGATAAGACTGTCCCGGCACGGAAACTCCCGTGATAGCAAGTAGCTCGGGTATGATTTTTACACAGATATATGATATATGCACAATCACACAATCATATATATATATATATATATATATATATATATATATATATATAAATATTCACATTTCTAAATTAGGTGCGCCAACGACCCATACTTATAATTATCCGTTCTTAGCACATTTTACTCGATTGTCTCGCATAACGGACTCGTCACTTTTATCCTCATACATAAGTTACTTCATACTTACTTCGCATATCTCGAAGTATTCTATCTCCCTAAGTATAATTTCAGTAGGCACTCTCACTTATCTTCTAGTCTAACTTACTCATGAGTTTCGATCTTTTATTAGACGTACGCATGATTTCATACTAATATGTGTGAATAACTCCTCGTTAACCCATAATTTCATACTACATTAGATTTTCACTCAACGGAGTCCACCTAGACCCTACTGGTCTTCTCTATATCCCATTATAATCTAAAATTAATAATCAAGGGTTCCTACGCATTTTGACCGGATTAAATAAAAAGAAGAAAAATACGCAGTTTTCCAGGAGGGATCGATCGATCGAGGAATGGGGTCGACCGATCGATGTTCTTGATCGATCGATCGATCAAGCAATTATGACGAAACCTGCCATTGTCCAGTTACGGGTTTACCTCTCCAACCTTAACCAAATCTCCATTAACGATCCCCAAACTCCCAAACAACATTACTACAAGTACTATATACCTAACTACATAATTTTCTACGTAAAATATGTCCAATTTCATCAAGTATAACGATTTAATGGAGTGAAATTGAAATAAACTTCAAGAACCCTAATTTTTCCTTTAATTTCCATTCTTCCAATTCTTTTCCAGATTACTTGCTTCTAAATCCATACAAATCTGTGGCTTATCCTCTACATGTAATTTAGATGTCCAGAATATGTCTACTTCCTCTACAACATTTGATTTTAAGTCTCAAAAATATTAATTTCTTCCATGAAACATGTTCTAAATAACCCTAGACTAACATGATTGAATCCTTCACTAAAATAAATCAAGATAGACAATTGCCCGGAATTTTAGTTTCTGATTTGTGGATGAAAGATGTATGGTTACGTTCCTTATCACACGATCTACGTTTTGGTGGTGGTGGCGGTGCGAACGGGTGAGTCTTTGGCCTTGAGTTGCTTGGGAAGCTCTCCAACTTCTTCTCTAATGGACGTTCTTTGATTTTGTGTTTGTTAACCCTAGAAGACAACTCCTAAAGGCTGATATATCCTTAGAAAATTCGTGGGTTTAATTGCCCCAAAATACAAAATGTCTATAATGTCCTCCCGGGATGCCAATTAGGCTTAAAAACGTCCCGAGATCCAAACTAAACCCCCGGGTACATTATTTTGACTATCCTGACCGTTTCGAACACATTGGCACACTCGAAATGACCATACAAACGACTTACAATTTATTAACTTTTAATACTAATAATTTAATCTCGACACGACACTGGCGCGTCCCGATTTAATTTCCACAAATATCAAATTATACATCCATGATAATTTTAATAAATTCGATTATACATATTACTTTACCCATTAAGTAATATTCAACAAATTCCCAATAATTACTAACTCTCATCAAGCTAGTAAATATTTAAAATAATTTCTGAATTAATATTAAATTAATATCTCAATTTAAATTTAATAAATTCCCAAATTTAAAAGTCATAAAAATACGGGGTATTACACATTCTTACAAAACATAAATCTTCAGTACCCTTTCTTTGTTGTAACTCCTTCATGTCAACAACTCCATATCTCTCACTCTTCCTGTACGTAATCTTCAATTTCAGTTGGTGTAAGAACTTACCTAAATTTCTTATCTTCAAATCTGAAAGATGCATATATAAGCAAAGCAGATCTAAAAGAATGGATGCAGTAACATCTAAAAGAATAATATAATTAAAACCTTAAAATCATTTGAAACCATTTGAAACTAAAACGATTTGAAACCAAAAAGCAGATCCCTAAAATCGTAAACTTAAAATCGTAAACCTAAAATCGATTAAACCTAAAATAGAAATCATGAAAACCTAAAATTGAAAACATTCAAAATATACCTAAGAGAAGCAACGATGTGTAAAGAGTAGTGGTGGAGAGGAGAGAGGTGTAACGACGAGGGGGAAGATGCGGCGGTTGGGACTGAGGCAGGGGACTGAAGCGGGAGTTTTTTTTTGTTTTGGGTGCTGATGAGGTTTGAGTGGCACGAAAAAATGAGAGGTAGGGTTTGTGGATTAGTGTGAGAGAGAGGGCACGTGTTGAGGTGGTTGTCGTGTGAGAAGGAGATATTTTAATCTCAACCATTGGATTGTACACGTGGAAAAATGTAGACCCTCTGATTACTTTGATAAGATAAGATAAGATGTGAAGAGTAAAACACCATTATCCCATATTATATATATACAGACATACTCATGTGCATACTAAGTTTGCACATTATTTTTTTAAAATAGTAAAAAAAATATTTTTGAGATGATTTTTTTGTGTGATATTTAAACATTTTAAGAGACCCATTAAAAAAAATCAGGTCAATTTTTTTTTTTGCAATTTTTAAAAAATCGATCAAACTTTCGCTGCTTTAAAATAGCTAAAAAAATAAAAAAAATTGAAATGATTTTTTATATGGGTCAGTTGAAATGTTTAAATATCACATAAAAAAATCAACTCAAACATATTTTTTTAATATTTAAAAAAAATTGGTATGCGCCAGCACGTGTGCAAACTTAGTGTGCACAAGAGCCTGCCTCTCTCTCTCTCTCTCTCTCTCTCTCTCTATATATATATATATATATATATATATATATATATATATATATATATATATATATATATATATATACACACATGATATGATGTATATATACTTGATATAAATTTGTACTACTTGATTTGTTACCATTTTAAATGAAATTGTAGGAATTAATGTCACAAAATATTAGTCCTCCTCCTACGGATTCTTTGTCACTATTAAAATCATATAAATGCAACAACTCTAGTGGTGATGCTAATAATGACTTTGATGACAATCAGAATGGTGTTGGTGATATAAATAACGTCATTCAATAGGATAGAGAAGAATGTGATATATTCGAATGAGAGTGTAAATCTTTCTTTCTCACTAATAAGGCAATAGTATTTTTTATGAATCATGTTAACACTTGGTAATATGTATATGCTCATATTTATAGGTTTTTTATTCTCAAGATGAATTAACATCATGGTGTAAATATGTTGGTAAAACACGTGTTGTTGTTTTGTGCATTAAAAGATTAGATAATTCAAAGTACGATCGACATGAATGAGTAATGTATTTTTGTGAGAGGGGCAGTGAGTATAAAAAAAGAGTCAAGAATTCAAATTCTGAGAAGATACAAAAAAATAGTGAGAAGAAGACAAGGAGGTCGGGAAAAAAAATGTGGGTGTCCATTTTTATTAACGGATTTATAAAACAAGATGATGACAGGTGGAAGGTGCAGTTATATGAGGTACGTACAATCATCCACTTGATAAAGATAGCACATTTGAAGGTCATTCTTATGTGAAGATATTTCCCATTAGTGAGGAAAAATAAGTCTGATATGTGTGTTTGTGGGATTAAACCGAGAGAGATTCTTCGTGTCCTAAAAAATGATATTCATGTAATGCTTGAGCTATTTAAAATAATATATAATTTTAAACTGAAGAATAGAATTCTTGAGAAGCAATAGAGAACTGAAATGAAGAAAATGGTCCATATACTTGATACAAAAAAATACGTGAAATTTCACAGAAGAAATTCAAAAACAAATGAGGTGTTAGATATTTTTTGCAGATCCATATTCCACAACCCTTGCTAAATGCTTCCTGGAAGTGTTACTAATGCATTGTACATACAAGATCAATAAACACAAAACGCCCTTACTAGAGATAGTCGGGGTTACATCACTTTTATTGTGGTGATTGCATACCTTAAATCGAAGAAGGAAAATAACTTGTATTGTGCTGCATGCATGCACCACTACCGAGCTTACGTAGTGCTACTTTCTGATCAAACTGATTAACAGCTTCCCAGCACCAGGTTCAAAGGAGATACCAAAAATGCAACAAATTAGGAGACTGCCACGCTAAAAGGGAACAATAGGATTTTGACAATGAATCGGCCCGCGCGAAGTGCGAACCGACAATGTGTACTTGAATTCTATAACTTTTTACCGATACCTGTTAAGCACCGTAGCCTTACCGCGTACCCTGGTTCGGCCTCTTAACCTTGGCGAGCTTTACTCAAGAAGCATTCGTTCATATCGGACGGAGGGAACAAAAAACAAATCCCCTTCGGGAAGATGAGATGCTAGACTTCCCTCCTTAGGACTAATACTACCTATTCATCACTGGTAATCACAACTATCCTAAATCAAGGCGAAGTTACTTATCTTGACATTTATCATTAGTTACCGACCTATCATAGCTAGACCTCCAAAATTCCAATATGCGGTAACTAACCTTAGTTTTTGAGATCACTCATCATCAAGTGAACATAGCACTCACATAGCCTCAAATGTGAACTATTGTTATCCCTTTAGTACTGCCTACATGACCCCGAATCATAATTAATCTAATGGCATCTTTAAACATCACTCATGCCTAATGATTTCACTCAACAGAGTCACTACTAACCATACATGTAGCACATATAGGTGCGATAATCAAGACTAACACTTAATCCCGAGTGCTATTTCTAAAAGACATAATAAACGTCATCGTGTTCTAAGTCTCCCAGGTGCACCACCAATAATTGGTCAACCTTCTTTCAAAATTATCCTCGAAGCCATATCATGACACATGCCTAAAATTAAAGGTCATAACACTAACTCCAAGGCACTGCAATAAATCGTCACAATCTAATCGTACTATAATCACCAATGGTCTACCATCATTTATGTAAACTTTAATACAACAATGATTCCCAATGGCTCATGGGCGACGACATCTACTTAATTATTTCTCCAAATAACTTACATAACTATTGCAATGAACCATAAGTCATACCATGGCCTATGATACACGCCTTGAGTTTCACTACTATTAGGGAATGACTACGACTCACATCAATATTTCATTAGACAAACCTTAGTATATACTAAGGGAAGATATCTCAAACTTACAACCCTTTAATCTCTAATGAGTGTGTAAGCACTATGACTGATTTGACTTACTATGTAAACCTCATACTATGTATTAATTTTCCCATTAATCAAAACTATATATATACTTTGGTAGGATATGGGACGTCGAGCAATGCCTACAAACACTAAGGCCCATGCTTGCGAACTCCATAAGGGATCCTATTTCTCGATGCCAAACTACAATCACCAAACTCTAACTCAATGCCACCTAGCTTTTGGTAGGACACAGGACGTAGGGTATCGCCCACGAGGAGGCCCACCCTAACAATGCCACCAAGAGGTCCTATTCTAATACATTATAACTCATTTACTTAATACCAAGTCACCACGATTTTCTAGGTTCACTCCTAGGTTACCCCAAGCCATCATGAATATATAAATTCACATTATAGTTAAAGAACATAAATTGACATATACCAAATCCAAGCCCATGACAAAGGGACCTAGTACGTCCTCACCACGGGACTAACACTTATAAACACATTACCCAGTCACTTAATTTCAATCGGGGAATTCATAATCTTTTCATCTAAGTCACAATGAACACTACACGACGTTACTACTACTGCTAAGGCTTCTGGGTAGGATACAAAACACGACGTATAACCCGCACACCTCAGGTATACACTACCGATTTCACTAAAGATCCTATTATTCAAATGTTGAATTACCCTTCAATTACTACTCCGAAGGGTTACCTAAGGTTCACTTCATTGCCACTACAACTCCTTATTGTCACTTACGTGACACCTTTCCATAGATGGCCCATACCTATAATCACGACTCATAAGTTACAAAAATCTACAAACAACCAGTAAGGTGCCCACCCACAAGGATAGCATCATATCTAACCAAGACTGACTGAACCTACCCCTAAGTGTTTCCCAACACAAATTTACATAGTTATCGAGTTTACCATCAATCACGGTATTTCCCAGGGATCAAATTTTCTTAATTATAACATTGATATTGACCCTTCATTTGTGTCACACCCAAGACCACATATAATGTATATCACGATCTCCCTTTACATAGTTACGACACTATAACAATCAATTCCCAAAGATTCTTCGTCAAAAAAGGCTGTAACACAAACACCTCACACTAAAAACCACGGGTTGCCGATTTTCATGGACACCCGCAAATTGTTAACACACTTAATCTGAAATGCGGAAGCGATTTATACCACTAATCTTGAACGTATGCCACTTGGCACTAACCTACTTTTTGTGCTAACCTCTTTGACCTTACCACGACACGAACTAAACCGTCACCAAACTAGCATGACTGGCCCAAACCAACATCGACGTCGAAATATCCAATAGCGACCTCACCACCTCATAACTGAAAGCAACCTTGAACCTGGAGCACTGATACCATTTGTAATGACCCGACCTGGATTTATGGATTACCAGTGAGTCAACCTGATCCGAATTGGACGTTAGGGGTGAAGTGAAGTGAAACAACCTAAATATTTTTTCTAGTCCAGTTTTATTTTAAATTAACGTTTCACTTGTTCAGCATGCGAGTCAAGTTTCAAGACAAACTACGTGTGGGACCCCTAGGAAGCACCCCGAGTCCAAGTAAACAAAGCTACTAACGTAAAGTAAATAAAGTACACTTACCTATAAAACTCCCTCAAAATACGAACCAACACCCAACCTACCGTAACAAAGCGAGGGTGTGAGCCTATGACCAGTGGGAATATATATACAAGCAGTATAGAAACGAACAATAAAAAGGAATACTCAATCTCTACAATCACATGCATGAGAAAATATATATATGTATCTATATACATATAGATGTACCTTTGTAAAATACATATTCAATGCATTAATCGTTTTACTTTCGAAAATCTTACGCATCCAGATTAATTTACCTTATACAGTACAAGAAAAATGGGTATTAGAAACGGTAAAAATCCATCCCTAAAAGTGCAAAAAATGTCCCTAAAGAGTATTTGGGATGGATTTTGCAACGGCAAAAATCCGTCCCTTACACTAGGTGTCGTAAATATTTTAGGGACAGATTTTGTCATCCTAAATGTTAATTCATGGATGCTCTACATTTGGCATTAGGGACGGATTTTTCCATACCAAAAGGTATTCCCGCAAAAAAATTCCCGCTCCCGCGAGTAGTATTAGGGACGGATAAACCGTTCCAAAAGGTATTCTCAATTAATGCAGAATGGGTATTAGAGACGGATTATAACCGCCCCTAAAGGTATTTTCAATTAATTATAAAAATTTCATAAACAATTATATTATTATTTTCTTTATGCTGCAATAATAAATGACGTCTAATTTGCATTATAAGTCAAATCATCCAATCATAAACACAATATATCATCTGCATTCATTGAAAAATGTATCCAATAATAATTTCTTCCATTAAACTATATTCAAGTCGAAATATTTAAATGAATACAGAATCATAATAATTAATAAGAAATACAATTGTCAAAAGAAAAATTGTTCCTAAATTAAGATGATAAATATAGTTGTCATGCTACAGAAACTTTTTTCAGTGTCACATATAGTAGACAAGCTCAAAATCACGTCTCTTCAACTTCTTGTGCACAACCTGCAATCAATAAATAATCATTTTATCAGTATAATATGATAGTAAAATAAAATATCCAAATATATTAGTTAAGAATAAAGCTAGGTGTACCCACTTTGGTACCCATTTTCCATACCCAATGCATTAAAATGTTGTACCTTATTGTTGTGGGTCCCGCCCAGAGCATAAAGTATAAATTTTTCTTGCCTTGTCTTATTAGGCGGGTATGAAAGTGGGTAAGTGTAGTGATACTCATTAGTTAATCGTATCAACAACTTTTTACAATTTTTAAAAAAATTCGGCAAAAATCTCCTTTGTTTATACATGAAAACCAACCTGTTTAATCAACACAAATTCCCGCACGGACATAAAAAATTGAAAATAAAAATTTCGCATATCTCCCTCTCTTTAAAATATTTAAAAAATTTCGACAGAGTCTCCTTTATTTATACATGAAAACAAACCTGTTTAATCAACGTAAAATCCATCACGACCATAAAAAATTGAAAACAACAATCTCCCATATAAGCACTTCTTTACAATTTTTAAAAACATTCGGCAGAGTCTCCTTTGTTTATACATAAAAAACAATCCGTTTAACTAACACAAAAGCCCGCACGGTCGAAAAAAAATTGAAAATAATCTCGCATATAAACAACAACAATAAATAAACAGTTTACCTGACTCAATCTATTGATTTGTTCATGTGTTCCTCGTGAATAAAATATAACACTGAAATGTTAACCTGTAAAAAAATAAACGACAAAAATAAAAAAGATATCAGTAATCAAATAGTCTTTAAACCTAAGTCTAAATTTTTACAAATTCTCATCGTATACTCAAACTAGGAGTCCAGAGACTACGCGGTCGGTTCGTACGAGTTACATTGATCCCGTGCGAGGTGTTCGTGCCTCTTACGGGGACATTTTGTGTCTGTTTTACATTTTCACCTTCTGATGTCATGTTTTTAAGCCTAAGACTAACCGTTTGAAAATTCTCATCATATACTCAAACAAAGAGTCTGGTGACTATGCGGTCGGTTTGTACAAGTTACATTGGTCCCGTGTGAGGTGATCGTGCCTCTTACGGGACCATTTTAAGTCTGTTTTACATTTTCACCCTTTGACGACATATTTTTAAAACTAAGTCTAACCGTTCGCAAATTCTCATCGTATAATTAAACGGGGAGTTCAGTGACTATGCAGTCGATTCGTACGAGTTACATTGGTCCCGTGAGAGGTGCTCGTGACTCTTACAAGTCCGTATTGTGGTTATTTTATGTTTTCACCCTTTGACGTCATATTTTTAAGCCTAAGTCTAAATTTTTACAAATTCTCGTTGTATACTCAAACCGGGAGTTCGGTGACTACAGGATCAGTTCGTATAAGTTACATAGGTCCCGTGTGAGGTGCTCGTGGCTCTTACGGGACCATTTTTAGTATGTTTTTACGTTTTCATCCTTTCACGGCACGTTTTTAAGACTAAGTCTAATAGTTTGCAAATTCTCGTCATATTCTCAAATGGGGAGGCCAGTGACTACGCGATCAGCTCCCATGAGTTACATTGGTCCCATGCGAGATGCAAGGTGCCAGGTTCTCGTGAGTCTTACGGGACCGTTTTGTGGTTGTTTTACATTTTCACCCTTTCACGCCATGTTTTTAAGCCCGAGTCTAAATTTTTATAAATTCTCGTCGTATACTCAAATTGGGAGTCCAGTGACTACATGGTCGGTTAGTACGAGTTACATTATCCCGGGCGAGGTCCTTGTGCCTCTTACGGGGATGTTTTGTGTCTGTTTTACATTTTCACCCTTTGATGGCATATTTTTAAGTCTAAGTCTAACCGTTTGTAAATTCTCATCGATACTCAAACGGGGAGTCCGATGACTATGCGGTCAGTTCATACGGGTTGCATTGGTCCCGTGCGAGGTATTCGTGCCTCTCACTGGACCGTTTTGTGGCTATTTTACATTTTCATCCGTTGACATCGTGTTTTTAAGCCTACGTCTAAATTTTTACAAATTCTCGTTGTATACTCAAACCGGGAGTTTGGTGACTACGCGGTCAGTTCGTACGAGTTACATTGGTCCCGTGCGAGGTGCTCATGCCTCTTACGGGACCATTTTGTGTCTATTTTACATTTTTACCCTTTGACGCCGTGTTTTTAAGCCCACGTCTAAATTTTTGCAAATTCTCATCGTATACTCAAACGGGGAGGCCGATGACTATGCGGTTGGTTCGTACGAGCTACATTGGTCCCTGTGAGGTTCTCGTACCTTTTACGGGACCGTTTTGTGGCTGTTTTACTTGTTTTCCCTTTGACACTGTGTTTTTAAGCCTAAATCCAAATTTTTACAAATTCTCGTCGTATACTTAAACGGGGAGGCTAGTGACTATGCGATTGGCTCCCATGAGTTACATTGGTCCTGTGCGAGGTGCTCGTGTGTCTTACGAGACCGTTTTGTGGCTGTTTTATATTTTCACCATTAGACGACTTAGTTTTATGCCCAACTCTAACTGTTTGTAAATTGTTATCGTATACTTAAACAGGGAGTTCGATGACTACACGATTGGTTCGTACGAGTTACATTGGTCCCGTGCAAGGTGCTCGTGCCTTTTATGGGGCCGTTTTGTGTTTGTTTTACATTTTCACCCTTTGACGGCACGTTTTTAAGTTTAAGTCTAACCGTTTGGAAATTCTCGTCGTATACTCAAACGTAGAGTCCAGTGACTATGCAGTCGGTTCGTACGAGTTACGTTGGTCCTATGTGAGGTCCTTGTGCCTATTACGGGATTGTTTTGCTTCTGTATTATGTTTTCACCCTTTGACGCCATGTTCTTAAGCCTAAGTCTAATTTTTTGCAAATTCTCATCGTATACTCAAACGGGGAGTCTGGTGACTATGCAGTCGGTTCGTAGAAGTTACATTAGTCCCGTGCGAGGTTCTCGTTCTTCTTATGGAACCATTTTCTAGATGTTTTACGTTTTCACCCTTTCACAAATTGTTTTTAAAACTAAGTCTAACCATTTGTAAATTCTCGTCGTATACTCAATCGGGGAGTCTGGTGACTATGCGGTCAGTTTGTATGAATTACATTGCTCCTTTGTAGGGTGCTCGTGCCTCTTATGGGACCGTTTTGTGGCTGTTTTACATTTTCACCCTTTAACGCCATCATTTTAAGCCTAAGTCTAAATTTTTGCAAATTCTCGTCGTATACTCAAATCGGGAGTCTGGTGACTATGTGTTCGGTTTGTACGAGTTACATTGGTCTCGTGCGAGGTGCTCATGCCTCTTACAAGACCGTTTTGTTGCTATTTTACATTTTCACCCTTTAATGCCATGTTTTTAATCCTAAGTCTAAATTTTTGCAAATTCTTATCGTATACTCAAACCGGGAGTCCGGTGACTACACGATCGATTCGTACGAGTTACATTAGTTCCGTGCGAGGTGTTCGTGACTCTTACAAGACCATTTTATGTTTGCTTTATGTTTTCACCTTTCACGGCATGTTTTTAAGACTAAGTCTAACCGTTTGCAAATTCTCATCGTATACTTAATCGGGGAGTCCGGTGACTATGCGATCGGTTCGTACGAGTTACATTGGTCCTATGCGAGGTGCTCGCACCTCTTACGGGACCATTTTGTGGCTGTATTACTTTTTCACCCTTTAACGCCGTGATTTTAAGCCCAAGTCTATTTTTTTGTAAATTCTCATCGTGTACTCAAACCGGGAGTCCGGTGACTACGCAATCTATTTGTACCAGTTAAATTCGTCCCGTGCGAGCTGCTCGTGCCTCTTATGGGACCTTTTTGTGACTGTTTGACTTTTTCACTCTTTGACGCAATATTTTTATTCCTAAGTTTAAATTTTTGCAAATTCTCGTCGTATACTCAAATCGGGAATTCGGTGACTATGCGATCGGTTTGTATGAGTTACATTGGTCCCGTACGACGTGCTCGTGCCTCTTACAGGACCATTTTAAGTTCATTTTTTGTTTTCAACCTTTCACGAAATGTTTTTAAGACTAATTCTAATCATTTACAAATTCTCGTTGTATACTCAAATGGGGAGTCCGATGACTATGCGGTCGGTTTGTACAAATTACATTGGTCTCGTTTGAGGTGCTCGTGCCTCTTACAGGACCGTTTGTGGTTGTTTTACATTTTGATGCTTTGACGCCATGATTTTAAGCCTAAGTTTAATTATTTTCAAATTCTTTTCGTATACTCAAACTAGGAGTCCTGTGACTACGCGGTCGGTTCGTACGAGTTACATTGGTCCCGTACGAGGTTCTCGTGACCTTATGGGGACGTTTTGTTTTTGTTTTACGTTTTCACCCTTTGATGCCATGTTTTTAATCCTAACTCTAAATTTTTTCAAATTCTCATCGTATACTCAAATCGGGAGTTCGATGACTACGCGAACGGTTCGTCCTAGTTACATTGTCCCGTACGAGGTGCTCGTGCCTCTTACGGGGCCATTTTGTGGCCCTTTAACATTTTCACCCTTTGTCGCCATGTTTTTAAACCTGTCTAAATTTTTTCAAATTCTCATTGTATATACACAAATCGAGAGTCTAGTGACTATGCAGTTGGTTCGTATGAGTTACATTGGTCCCGTACGTGTTGTTCATGCCTCTTACGGGACTGTTTTGTTGCTATTTTACGTTTTCACCCTTTGACGCCATGTTTTTAATCCTAAGTCTAAATTTTTGCGAATTCTCATCCTATACTCAAATGGGGAGTCCGGTGACTACGCAGTCGGTTCGTACGAGTTACATTGGTTCTGTGCGAGGTGCTCGTGCCTCTTACGAGACCATTTTAAGTATGTTTTATGTTTTCACCTTTTCAAGGAATGTTTTTAAGACAGTCTAACCGTTTACAAATTCTGATCGTATACTCAATCGGGGAGTCCGGTGACTATGTGGCCAGTTCGTACGAGTTACATTGGTCCCGTGCGAGGTGCTCATGCCACTTACAGGACCAGTTTGTGGATGTATTACTTTTTCACCCTTTGACCCCATGATTTTAAGTCTAAGTCTAATTTTTTGCAAATTATCGTCGTATACTCAAACCGAGAGTGCGGTGGCTACGCAGTCGATTCGTACAAGTTACATTGGTCCCGTGCGAGTTGCTCGTACCTCTTATGGGACCTTTTTGTGGCTGTTTTATGTTTTCACCCTTTGACACCATGTTTTTAATCCTAAGTCTAAACTTTTGCAAATTCTCATCGTATATTCAAATCGGGAGTCCGGTGAGTACGCGGTCGGCTCATACGAGTTATATTGGTCTCGTGCGAGATTCTCGTGCCTCTTATGGGACCATTTTAAGTTCATTTTACATTTTCATCCTTTCACGGTATGTTTTTAAGACTAAGTCTAATCGTTTGTAAATTCTCATCGTATACTCAAACGGAGAGTCCGGTGACTATGCGGTCGGTTCGTACGAATTATATTGGTCCCGTGCGAGGTTGTCATGCCTCTTACGGGACCATTTTGTGGCCATTTTACGTTTTGACCCTTTGACACCGTGATTTTTAACCTTAGTCTAATTATTTTCAAATTCTCACCGTATACTCAAGACGGGAGTTCGGTGACTACGCGGTCGGTTCGTACGAGTTACATTAGTCCCGTGCGAGGTGCTCGTGTCTCTTACGGGGCTGTTTTGTTTTTGTTTTACGTTTTCACCCTTTGATTCCATGTTTTTAAGCCTAAGTCTAAATTTTTGTAAATTCCCGTCGTATACTCAAATCGGTAGTCCGGTGACTACGTGGTCGGTTCGTTCGAGTTACATTGGTCTCGTGCGAGGTACTCATGCCTCTTGCGGGGCCGTTTTGTGGCTGTTTAATGTTTTCACCCTTTGACGCCATGTTTTTAAACCTAAGTCTAAATTTTTGCAAATTCTCGTCGTATATACACAAACCGAGAGTCCAGTAACTGCGCGGTCAGTTTGTATAAGTTACATTGGTCACGTGCGAGGTGCTCGTACCTCTTACGGGACCGTTTTAAGTCGATTTTACATTTTCACCCTTTGACAACATGTTTTTAAGCCTAAGTCTAACCATTTGCAAATTCTCATCGTATACTCAAATGAGGGGGCTGGTGACTACGTGATCGGTTCTCATGAGTTACATTGGTCCCGTGCGAGGTGCTCATGCATCTTATGGGACCGTTTTGTGGCTATTTTACATTTTCGCCCTTTGACGTAATGTTTTAAAGCCTATGTCTAAATTTTTACAAATTCTCGTCGTATATACCCAAACACTATACCAAAAACAATAATTTGGCACACCCTGATATTAAAAATCTGGTACAGTTTAAAATTGTGTCAAATTTTAGCACGGTTTAATGACAATCTAGCACACTTTAAAATAATGCCAAAATTTGGCACTATTTTAAAGTGTGCCAAAATTGAGTACACTTGGTAAAATATAAAATACCCTAAGAAAAAACATTACAAAAATTTCTTTAATTCCCGCTCAAGGCTCTCTCTCTCTCATCTCATTCCTGCTCTCTCTCTCGGCCAGATCTCTCTCTTTCTTTGGTGCGTGCTCTCTCCTTCGGATAGCTCTCTATCTCTCTCCATTGAGATCGATCTCTCCATCACCGATTTAATGTGTCTATTTTTCCTCCCATCATCTAAATGAGAAGCGCACCAACGAACAACACAACACATTTTTCCCAGTGCACCTGTCACTCAAACACCGTAAATAAAATCGAGCGGAGTTGTTGATGATTAAAGTCTTCAACAGATAATAAAAAATATAAAAGGATGGAGCTGTTGAATCAGAACAAACTCGAATAATTGTAGAAGTAGACGAATCGACGATCAATGGCTATCCCCACGCTTCTATCAGCAACAAAGGGGCTTTCGAGTGGATTCTCAAAAAGCTCATTTGAACCAACACTCCTGCTTTTAAGCTCCTCTTCCTTCACACCCAAGTTCCTGATGAAGATGGTTATTTCTCTCTTTTGTGCACATAACTAATAACATTTAACTTCATAAATCTATCTTCAACTTCATACTTTATTATTTAGGGCTTCGTACTTTATTATTTAGGGCTTTTTAACTCTTTTTTGACCTAATTCTTCCTTTTTTGTCATCGCTTGAATCAATCACGTTGACCTAATTCCTGCGGTGGTCATTGTAGGCTTCTGCCCAATCAATTGAATCCGTGTAGATCATTATAGGGTCATTTGGCTTTTTATACCCCAAAATTTTGGTCATTTTGGAATTGACCGCCCAAAACTAATTGGGATTTGACTTTTTATTCGTGACTTTTGACAGGGATGCTAGGGATAGGCGCCACTACTCTCCACTGTCGCCTTCAGGTAGTGTCCTATTAGAATGGTTTGATGATCGGATGTTTATGGCTTCGAGATGTTTATATTGCTTTGTGTTTGTGAAAATGTTTAAGTGGTTGAAATTGGCCATATCTACAACAAATAGTGTCTATTGTGGGTGTATGCATTATTTTGATAGATCTCTAATGTCAAAATTCTTATTGAAGCTGTTAATTTACTCTTTTGCTTTAGTTGAAAGGTGTACTCTATTTTAGCTACAATTTGTATTTTTACATGTTTGTTGATTTACATTTAGTAAATCTTAATATATAGCTTGATACTAATTACATTAGTTGTGTGTATATTTAAATGGAATGCTTACTATTGTTAGGAGGGGGATTTTTTGGAGTTAAAATTTGGTGTTTGTGATACTCTGTATTTTTTATGTTCATAACTATGTTAGTTGTCCCTATATTTCATTTGGTAATTCAAGTGGCATTAGGTTTGATGGAGGCTACTTCCATATTGTTTACAACGGGAGCAGTTTCTATGATGGAAGTTTAGGATTCTTCTTCAAAAGTTAGAATTATGATGGTGACATTTAATTTATCTATATTTTTATTAGTATTTCTATTTTGTTGGCTTTTGGTTCCTTTTTTAAAATTTTCTTAAATTGAGGTCTTCATAACACGTAAGTATATATTAGTTTTTGGTTCCTTTTTCATTCTTAAAGTGTGAGATCAAAGCATACCATGATATTTTGTGGACAAGTGTCGAGGATGAATTATAGTACTTGGTAAAAATTATCCTGATATTTTGCAATTAGCGTTTTCGTAATTACAGCAGAGCCATGGATTCTTGCTAAATCAACTGCTGATGCCATCAATACAACTGCTACTGTCAATATACTGATCTGTTAAATCAATGCAAATTTTAATCCTCTACATAGTCATAGATCCTATAGAAGAAGAAAGACTAAGATATTTATTTCTCATTAAATTTTCCTAAAGTCTATTATATACTTTGAATTTCGAAGTTAATTTCAAAGTAGATGCTTTAGTAATATCCACAAACTTTTTAGACCTAAACCACATTCATTTGAGATGTAACAAAGATCCTTCCATTTTGTATATTGATATGTTATTTTCCATTTTGTGTGTCGTTGGTTGTTTGGAATTCATCTATGCATTAAAGTACCCAATATGGTAAATGGATGTCTAATGTATAATGGAACATTTTTAAATTTGATTTATGTTATGTATATACTACTATATAAATATTGAGCTTTTTTATTTTATAGGTTCAATACGTTAGTTGGATTTGTTGAGGATCCAGGATTATAAAGAAGAAGCGTGTGTTTAGAGAGCCTATGTATGACCTTAAACTCTCTAAACCCCTATTTTATTGGTTCAATAGGTTCAATTATATTTTATAGGTATGACCTTAAATTCTATAAACCCCTATTTTACAACCCCTATATGATACTCTCAAAAAGGGTATAGCAGATTTTAATTAATAGGAATGTACGTGATTTAATTTTGAGACTTTTCATTCAAAACAAAATTTCCACTTAAACTCTTGCCGCCATTTAACAATTTTGGCCTCAATTCATTGGGATTCAAAACACTACACATTTCTTCAGGGAAGCCTTCATGGGTTGAGTTATTTTTCTGTATAAAAATAAAATATGAGGCCATTACAATTATGAGGCCATTACACTAAAAACTAAGCTTAAACTGTCTCAAACAATCATAATAATCAAATATGAGGCCATTACATCTATATGTATAATGCTGAGTTATTTTTCTAGACAAAAAAATAAAACAACTGAAGAGGATACCTAATCTCAAAAGGAAATAATAGCTATAAACAAAGGAAACTATATATATGTACGAATACTATATATGCTGCTATTAGTTTTCACTCATAGGACCATGCCCCAAATGATATAATATCTTTTTAATTTCATTATGAAGGAGTTTTTACGTAGAGATAATTTCATTATTAGTGTCGAATCTAATATTTGTTCTAATACTACATTAGTTTTTTGCTATGATCTCTCTTGTGCTAATATGGTTATTCTGATCATGTTTTGCAGACTGTATTGTTTCCTAATCACTATTTTTGGTAGGTTATTATTGTCTATTTGCTTGCAGGTTCGCTTATTGGATCTAATGGTTTGAAATTCATCACTGAAATGGTAGTGATCGAAGATAAGCAAGACGATGGAATCTGTAGGCTTTGTTGAAATCGACACACTCGTTCTACAGGTTTGTAAATTTCTTTATGTTCATGTTCGATTGATTCATCTTGTGGTTATTGTTGTCTGATTAAAGGAGCTAGAAAGATTTGAAAACATATATGTTTAATAATAAAAATCATTTCCATTTAGACAAATGAAAATACTAATAATTGTTATGTAAATTTGGACAGACCTTTACTACTGAAATCGTTAAATGTCTGTCTTTTGAGATAATTTGAAAATATTTTCACTTAGACTTAAAGACAAAACTAGCCCCCAAACGGTCCTGTAAGAGGCATAAACACCTCACACATGACCAATGTAACGTGTAGGAACTGACCGCGAAGTCTCGGGTCTCCCGATTTGAGAATATGACAATAATTTGGAAATATCTAGATTATGCTAAAAAAATAAGCAGTTAAAGGGTGAAAACCCAAACTAGCCCCCAAACGGCCCCGTAAGAGGCACGAGAAAGCCCAAACCGGTCGCCAAACGGCCCCGTAAGAGGTACGGACACCTCGTACGGGACCAATGTAACTTGTAGGAACTGATCGTGTAGTTGTGGGTCTTCCGGTTTGAGAATATGACGATAATTTAAAAATATCTAGATTAGGCTTAAAAATAAGCCGTTTGAGGGTGAAAACCCAAATTATCCCCCAAACGACCCCGTAAGAGGCATGAACACCTCGTACATAACGTGACTTGTAGGAACTGACCGCGTAGTCACGGGTCTCTCGGTTTGAGAATATGATGATAATTTGAAAATATCTAGATTCGACTTAAAAAGAAATCATTTGAGGGTGAAAATCCAAACCAGCCTCCAAATGGCCCCGTAAGAGACACGAACACCTCGCACGAGACTAATGAAACCTGTAGGAACTAATCGCGTAGTCACATGCCTCTCGATTTGAGAATATGATGATACTTTGAAAATATATAGATTAGGCTATGAAATAAGCCGTTGAAGGGTGGAAACCCATATCAGTCCCCAAATGACCCCATGAGAGGCATGAACACCTCGTACGGGACACATTTAACTTATAGGAACTGATCACATAGTCACGGGTCTTCTGATGTGAGAATATGATGATAATTTAAAAATATCTAAATTAGTTGTAGAAACAAGTCGTTAAAGGGTGAAAACCCAAACCACCCCCAAATGGCCTCATAAGAGGCACGAACACCTCACATGGGACCAATGTAACTTGTAAGTACTGACCGCGTAGTCTCGGGTCACCCGATTTGAGAATATGGCGTTAATTTGAAAATATATGGACTTGGCTTAAAAACAAGCCGTTTGAGGGTCATAACCCAAACCAGTCGCCAAACGGCCCCGTAAGAGGCACGGACACCTCCTACGGGACCAATGTAACTTATAGAAACTGACCGTGTAGTCACGGGTCTCCCGATTTGAGAATATGATGATAATTTGGAAATATCTATATTATGCTTAAAAATAAGCAGTTAAAGGGTGAAAACCCAAACTAGCCCCCAAATGGGCCCATAAGAGGCACGAACACCTCGCACGGGACCAATATGACTTGTAGAAACTGACCGCATAGTCGCGGGCCTCCCAATTTGAGAATATGATGATAATTGAGAAATATCTAGATTAGGCTTAAAAACAAGCCGTTTGAAGGTTAAAATCCAAACCAGCCGCCAAACGGCCCCGTAAGAGGCACGAACACCTCGCATGAGACCAATGTAACTTGTAGGAACTGACCACATAGACGAGGGTCTCCTGGTTTGAGAATACGATGATAATTTGAAAATATCTAGATTAGGCTTAAAAATAAATCATTTGAGGGTGAAAACTCAAACCAGTCGCCAAACGGCCCCGTAAGAGGCTCGAACACCTCGCACGGGACCAATGTAACTTTTACGAACTGATCGCATAGTCGCGGGTCTCCCGATTTGAGAATATGACGATGATTTGGAAATATCTAGATTATACTTAAAAGCAAGCCGTTTGAGGATGAAAACCCAAACCTACCGCCAAACGGCTCCGTAAGAGGCACAAACGCCTCTACGGGACCAATGTCACTTCTAGGAACTGGTCGCTTAGTCGCGGGTTTCCCGGTTTGAGAATATAATGATAATCTGGAAATATCTAGATTAGGCTTAAGAATAATCCGTTTGAAGGTGAAAGCCCTAACCAGCTGCCAAATGGCCCCGTAAGAGGCACGAAAGCCTTGTACGGGACCAATGTAACTTGTAGGAACTGAACGCATAGTCGCAGGGTCTCCCGGTTTGCGAATATGATGATAATTTGGAAATATCTAGATTAGGCTTAAAAACAAGCCGTTTGAGGGTGAAAATCCAAACTAGCCGCCGAACGGTCCCATAAGAGGCACGAACGCCTCTCACAGGATCAATGTAACTTGTAAGAATTGACCGCGTTATCGCGGGTCTCCTAGTTTGAGAATAGGATGATAATTTGAAAATATCTAGATTAGGCTTAAAAATAAGCCGTTTGAGGGTGAAAACGCAAACCAGCCGCGAAACGGACCCGTAAGAAGCACGAACACCTAGCACGGGACCAATATAACTTGTAGAAACTGACCGCATAGTCATGAGTCTCCCAATTTATGAATATGATGATAATTTGGAAATATCTAAATTAGGCTTAAAAATAAGCAGTTAAAGGGTGAAAACCCAAACCAGCCCCCAAACGGCCCCGTAAGAGGCACGAACACCTTGCACGAGACCAATGTGACTTATAGAAACTGACCGCGTAGTCGTGGGTCCCCCTATTTGAGAATATGATGATAATTTGGAAATATCTAGATTAGGCTTAAAAACAAGCTGTTTGAAGGTGAAAACCCAAACCAGTCGCCAAACGGCCTCATAAGAGGCACGAACACCTCGTACGAGACCAATGTAACTTGTTGGAACTGATCGCATTATCGTGGGTCTCCTAGTTTGAGAACATGATGATAATTTTGAAATATATAGATTTGTCTTAAAAACATACCGTTTGAAGGTGAAAACAAAACAAGCCGCCAAACGGCCCCGTAAGAGGCACGAACACCTCGCACGGGACTAATGTAACCTATAGGAACTGACCACGTAGTCGCGGGTCTCCCGATTTGAGAATTTGATGATAAATTTAAAATATCTAGATTAGGCTTAAAACAAGCCGTTTAAGGGTGAAAACCAAAACTAGCCACCAAACGGCCCCGTAAGAGGCATGAATGCCTCGCACGGGACCAATGTGACTTGTAGGAACTGACCGCGTAATCACGGGTCTCTCGATTTGAGAATATGATGATAATTTGAAAATATCTAGATTAGGCTTAAAAATAAGTCATTTGACGGTGAAAACCCAAACTGGCCCCCAAACGGCCCCGTAAGAGGCACGAACACCTCGGACCGGACTAATGTAACTTGTAGGAACTAACCGAGTAGTCAAGTGCTTCTCGGTTTGAGAATATGATGATACTTTGAAAATATATAGATTAGACTTAGAAACAAGCCGTTGAAGTGTGGAAACCCAAATCAGCCCCCAAACGACCCCGTAAGAGGCAATAACACCTCGCACAGGACCAATGTAACTCATAGAAACTGACCGCGTAGTCACGGGCCTCTCGGTTTGAGAATATGATGATAATTTGATAATATATGGAGTAGTCTTAGAAATAAGTCGTTGAAGGGTAAGAACCCAAACCAACCCCCAAACGATCACTTAAGAAGCACTAACACCTCACACGAGACCAATGTAACTCGTAGGAACTGATCAAGTACTCATAACTTGCGTAAGATTTTCAATTTTAGAATATAATAATAATTGCAACTCCTATATGTAATTTTTTATCTCGAGTAAGCTTTTTTTAATAAATTACTTGGTTACTAATATCTTCTCTTTTTTGTATCCTAGTTTTTTTGCAGGATAACATTTTATCGTTAGAATTTATTCACATGGAATACACAGAGAAGCTAATTGTTTACAATAAGGGGTTTATTTATTTAATGTCGTTAATATTCATGATTCTATTTTTTGTGTTATGTCCGTGCGGGATTTTTTAGTTTTATTGTTAACTTTTATGGCCGTGCGGGCTTTTGTAAGTTTATTGTTATATTTTGTGGCCGTGCGGGCTTTATATTACGCATGTTTTATATTAGCAGGTTTTTAAATGTCTAAAAAATAGAGAAAACTCTGCCCAATTTTTTTTGTGAACTACTAAAGACTTGTAATATTTTGAAGTTTGTATATACATTAGTTTATCAACAACGTGCAAGATTTGCAATTTGTGAATTTTTTTGTTTTCAAATATTTTTTTTTCTTTTATCCAAAAATTTGGCACAGTTCAAAACCGTGCCAAAAGTGTAACAAATTTTGGCATGGTTTTGAAGTGTGCCAAAAATATCAAATTCTAACAAAGTTTTAAAGTGTGCTAAAAGTGTTCCTGTTTTGTCAAATCTGGCACACTTTTTTACCATGCCAGAAAAAAATGGCCATTTTGGAACACCCGGTTCTGGCACAGTTCAAAATCGTGCCAGATTCCTGTTTTTGGTGTAGTAAAATCGGGAGCCCGGTGAATACGTGGTCAGTTCGTACGAGTTACATTGGTCCTGCGTGAGGTGCTCGTGCCTCTTACGGGACCCTTTTTTGGTTGTTTTAAATTTTCACCCTTTGATAGCATGTTTTTTAGTCTAAGTTTAAATGTTTTCAAATTCTCTTCGTATACTCAAACCGAGAGTCGGGTGACTATGCGATCGGTTCTTACGATTTAAATTGGTCCCGTGCGAGGTGCTCGTGCCTCTTACAGGACCATTTTGGGGTTATTTTACATATTCACTATTAGACTGCTTGTTTTTATGCCTAAGTCTAACTATTTGCAAATTCTCATCGTATTCTCGTTGTTAACATCATTAAAGACCGTTTTGGGGTTGTTCTAGGAAATCTCCTATTATAAGCATGAACACCTAGAAAATTATCACCGTATCATCGGCACAGGCTTACCTTAGTTGATTAGAGATATAAAAAAATTCTACACATGCTATACATAGTACCATTGAGTGTTGTGTCCATAAACCTATTGATCATTTCCATGATGGAGCATTTCAGAAGCTCAAGATAACAAATCTGGTGTAGTAAATAGCTGCAAAGAAAATAATAGAAGAAATAATTGTTATTCAAAGGAAAAGTTGGTTTTAAATCTCCAAGCATAACTTACTTAGCTAAGAACACTAAAAATTAGAATAAATGGATCGAGACATTAGAGTAGAAACTAAGAAATTTCATTATGATATCTAAAAGCAGAGGGTTGCAAAGTATTTAATTTATTAGTTGATGTCTATTACCTATTATTTTGTACCTTTACTCCAAAACAACAGATACTTAAGCATCTAAACCAATCCTCTCCATGGTATTCAACACCAAAGGCAAAATAAAATAGGTGTGAGAACACGAGCTAGTATGAAAAGTAACAATAATGCATAAAAAGGGAATAATCCCAATGCAGATGGTAACTAGGACTCCACTGGCATGGTAATGCCCAACTTAGAAGCCTCAACATTAGTTTTAGGTTGAAATCATGGAAATAGGTTAAACAATGTGGGCAGGTTCAAAAGAAAATTAAAGGCACAAAAGTGTAAGTTCTATAGTCAGTATACCTGGTGCTTAGCAACATTTTGAGCAATCACCTTAATTGATTGGTTTTACTACTTACTTGAGAATATGGAAACAAGTTTAGAAAAGAAACGAGTAGTTATAAGAGAAATAATAAGTAAAATGCAACGAGAAACTAATTATTAAACACGTACTTTGAGTTCCATAGGTTGGGGAACATATAATAAACTAACAGGTCAAGTAGTGCATCACAATGAGTTCAGTTCAATTTAGAGGAGAACTAATACTTGATACCTCCTCTATGGTAGTAGCTATATCCATCCTGATACTTTTCCTCAATGACAAAAACTTCTTACGAACTTGGGGGATATAAATAGAGATCAATACTAAATGAACCCAAGTAAAACATCAAAACCACCACTTAGTTATATATATGCAACTCATCCATCCAGTATATATAGAGAAGTATCTATATTACTCAAAATAATTTCCAGCCTACAGTAAATTCACGCAGATGCGATTTCATATTCTACAAACTTCTTAGGACCTTGTATTCATATACCATCAATGAATTGTCAATGCAGAAGCAAGTAGGCAATCAAGACAACGAAATATATATTAATATTGAATCAGTTAATCTAGAATCACTTGTTGAGATTTGATGGAGGTGGGTAGAGGAGGAAGTTCAAGAAGATTTGAAGTTGATAACACATTAGACAGTTCGTCTGATGTAGTATTAACTACCTATATATTGCAGAATGATATCTCAGATAGATACATGACAAAAATGTATATAAATTGAAAAATTAAAGTAAGAATTGTGACATTTTTGCGATGTAATTATGAATGAAAAAAATCGGCCCTGTTAGTTAGAGGCAAACAAGACTGTTTTCCATAGAAAGCATAAAGTTCTCAGCACAAAACAAAAATGGAGTTTGTATTCAAACACAATATTTTTCGATCCCAAATTTTCATTTTTCCAAATCTACATTAGATGCAGAAAACCTTATTAGAATGTTTTTCAGTTTTTAATATTAAAATTGAGACTATTTAATAATGTGGAGAACCGCACAAACAACACACAAATATATAAACTTGCACGCACAGATGCAGATTTGCACACACATCTCAAGATTTACAATGCTAAATTACTTGCACGCAAGCGCTATGAAAATTTATACACACATAAACACACACACACACACACACACACACACACACACACACATATATATATATATATATATATACACACACACACACACACACATATAAGAATGCGTGCATGTGTCTTTATTTTCCCCAAATCATCCCAAATGAAAAAGGAAAATGCAAGTTTTCGATTTTAACAAATTAACGTGTTCCCTAATTTTCCCTAAAAAATGATAACTGGAAATAGACGTGAAAATTGGATAAGAAAAACTGTGAAAAGGTTACCCCGAACCTAAATGTGCCCTAGGTCTTTCTAAGGAACTCACTTTGTCTCAAGACTAGATTAACACATGGTATATTAAACTAATTTTGGATTATTATTCTCTTCTACAAAGAAAATACACAAACTTTGAGGTTAAACTAATTTTGGTATCATGATACTTCATTTTAACCTGAAAACCCCTTATATAGCACCATGCGTTCAAAAAAATAGGGAGAACGACATATGAGTATACCTAATTTGCAAAACCAAATAAATACAAATATAATCACCAAATCAATACCTGCAAAACCAACACACAAAATATGAAAAATGAATAACTCTAAATGAAAATGAACAACTCTAAATGAAAAACCATAGCCCTAAACATTTTTAACACAAAATAATTACATTGAGAAACCAATGATTAAAAGATGAAAATCATACCTGATTGAGATGAAAATCAAGAAACCAACAATCAAGAAACTAACTACTGAATACGAGAGAGACGTAGGTTGCTGTGGGTGCAGGGGGTGGGGCTGGGGCTGGGGCTGGGGCTGGGGAGAGGAGGTGGCACAGGGAGAGGGGGTGGGGCTGTGCAGGGGAGAGGAGGATGGGGCGGCACAGGGGAGAGGGGGGTGGGACAGTGCAACGAGTGAGAGGGAAGAGAGCAGCGAGAGAGAGGGGTCTGAGAGCAGTGAAGTAGAGCGAGAGTGGTCATGTGATTGCAAGTTGGAAAAATGAAAAAATGTGAGGCAAAAATAAGGAAAACTATTTAAATGGTCGGAAATATCCATCCTTTTTGCTATACCAAAAGGGACGGATTTTAAAACCGTCCCTTTTGCTATAGCAAAAATGACGGATTTTTAAAACCGTCCCTTTTGGTATAACAAAAGGGACGGTTTAAAAATCCATTCCTTATATTTGTTTAGGATAAAACTAAAAATTAAAGGTATACCAAAAGGGACGGATTTAAAAACTGTTCCATTTGCTGTACCAAATGGAACGGTTTAAAAATCTATCCCTTAAATTAGCGCTAAAAATTCTCATATACTTTAAGGGACGGTTTTTAATTACCGTCCCATTTGATACACCAAAAGGGACAGTTTTTAAAAATCGTCCCTTTTGTTATTCATCAAAAGGGATGGTAAATTAAAACCGTCCCTTTTGGTATATCAAAAGGGACAAAATGACATGGCCGTCCCAAATACTCCCATCCCTAATACTCATTTTTTTGTATTAATCTTGTAAAGATTCCCTTTTAGCATTTCTCACTTTGTTTAATATACCCGATTCCACAGTTAAAACTACTACGCTTGATTTATTCCAAACCATTCCTTTACCAAAATCTCCCCTTTTATGTTCATTTAAGTATACTTTAATATTTCATTGAAAAATACCATTTCAACACACGTATACACCGTGTTAGAAAATACTTATTTTTTATTTGAAAACCTTTCAATACATACTTATGAAAATTATGGGCTTTAGCCTTTTTAGTTTCACTTATGGACATCAAGAAATTTACGAAGTTACTTGTCCATTTCACCTTTACCGGAATATTTAATCTATACGCACTAAATGTTCTGGACACTGATTTAGGGCTTTTCACCCAAGGGCTCCGGGCCCTTCTTGCTTATTTCCGATTGAATCTGAGTCCTTATTAATGTGTTTAATATTTTACTCATGTCCACATTATTCCATTTCCTTACCTTTACCCGGACAAAGACAAAAATCCGGACTTAACCATCCATTTTTCCATAAACACTTGGAAAATTATTTCCTTTCTTCTTTAAGTCCCTTATCCACACACACGTGATTTATACTAAAATCATTCACGCCTTAGGACTTAATTCATCTTCTTACACATTAGTGTAAAGACATTCTTTAACATTTTTATTCCATAAAAATATTTCACTTTAAGTAAATTATCAATTTACCCTTTATTTACTAAACTTGCAATTTAGTTCCTTAACATGTGTTATTTCTCAAAATGGTTCTTAAGTTTTCAACTTAACATTTAAAACACTTTAGCCATTTTAACCCTTGTTTAATACCACACTTGTGCCAACTTTCACACTTGTTACTTAAACACCCTTAACACATAAATTAACACCCTTTTCACAAGACCACCTTTTTATTTCTTAGAAATTTTCATTTCTTCCACTTAGCACTGGAATTCTCATACTCTACATTATTCAATATTTTGTTCCACAAAATATCAATCATTCTATTCCGAAATGTTCATTATTAGTTTTACTAGAAAAACACACTAAGACAATATTATCAAACATTTTTGTTCCAAAGAAAAAGTTTATTATTTCTCTTTTTACTTGAAATATACCAAAATAATATTATTTCACATTTTTATTCCATAAAAATGTATATTCTTTCTTTTTACTTGAAATACACCAAAATAACATTATTTCACATTTTTATTCCATAAAATGTATATTTTCAGATTTACTAACAATCACACAAATAATATATCTTACATTTTTATTTTCTATAAAAAAGTCTATTTTCAGTTTATTAAAACAATATCCTACAACAACATTTTCATAATACTATTACTCCTAACATTCAGCCATTGCAAGACTACAAATATATACCAGTGAAGTCTTAAATATAAGGAGTAGGTTATCCCACCTAAATGGTCTTCAAAGATAGTGGTGGTGATGGTGAAGATGTGTGACTCCCCCACTTTCAAAGGTGGCCCTAAAGGGAGTCACAAGATTTCCACCATGCAAGCTCTAAAAAGTCCTCAACAAAGTCCTCTTCAAAACCTCGAAGAATACACCATTATAATCCTCTAAAAAACTTTCAACAATATATATATATATATATATATCTTCTTCCAAAAATATACCCCCTTTAAATACATCTCAGAACAGCAGCAACCAGCTTCTATATTTATTTTTGTGGCTTATTTTTTAACAGAGGGGAAGGATATATACTTTTTGGTGTGGGTGAGTATGGGCTACACTGGGAGAGAAGTGGGAAGCAACAGATCAATGGAGACAGATAGAGAGTCAGTCGAGGCTTTAGGTAGTGGGGTTTCCAACGCCACACCCTTATTTCTCTCTTATAATCCAATGATTGATATGTTTGCTAAATAAGGAAACCCTATCTCCAATTTTTTTCCCATATCTGGTATTGAAGCCTTCTCCAATTGACAAAACACTAAATCCACGGTTGGTGATAATAGTTCATGCCTTTCCCTTCTCCTAACTTACCAACCCACAAGCTTTATATCTATACATTTAAATTATGGTTTACATCCCCATTAGCCCCATGAGGTGACAATAACATTAAACTCACGAATGAGATCTTTACAGTAAACTGGGCATCTGACATAATCAACGTCGTTCGAATGACCTGCTTCATCGTTCGAACGACCAATACCCATGTTTGATGGTTTTGCCCTTACGAGCTTCCGGGTTCTTAAAGGAGCCTATATAGTTTTATAAATTAGTAACCCAGAATTCTATAACCCTGATATAAACGATCTCTAATCCAACAACTTTCTTTTATTTAACACATTTGCCCCAATAGTTTCCAATTTTAAGAAGGGTATACATGATTTATTTGATCAATAACCAATAACTTTATAGTCCATAAAAAATATAAAATCCACTAATTCTTTTTACTCAATCCAACATGTTACTCACAAATTCCCACAATTATAATTGATTATCCTCATCTATAATCCATATATATTTAATTAATTCATTGGGGCGGGATATTACACCTTTTAGTTGAACAACTTCAACTTGCCTCAGCCCATCTTTATTAACACGTCTAAACAAAAGCTAAAGCGTGGGAACCTACATGGATACTTCAACACTATATATTTATGATATACTGTAATAAGTTACCTATAGAAAAGTAATCTGCTGTAATATATTATCCTAAAACAAGTTATCTATATATATTACCTTTTATTGCCAATTGTAACTAAGCACATAACCATTATTTGATCACAGAATTAATGACAAGTGTACACGAGGTGCTTGCCTTACTTAGCAATTAGTTCTTGGCTTATCAATATATCAATAACTATTATTTAACTCGTGTGATGCATGGTTAGTTTAATAAAATTTGATGTATACACATACTATAATACTCAGGTTTCTAATTGTTGATGCAAAAAACTAGACTAAGCTTAATTAATTGATCACGTATAAATTAAGTAAAATAACATGACACCGAAATTTTTTAAAGTGGTTTAGCTCAGTGGAATAGCCTACGTTCACTATTATGTATTGAATGCCTTGAGTTGGTTTTTCATCCCCCACAATGAGGGTGATACAATGTATTTATAGCCCAAGAAGGGTCTTTATAGTTGTCATTCAAAAGGATGGAATGCCTTAATTTATTAGGCATTCACATCAATACATAATGGGAACTAATTATATGAACGTTGTCGCTTCACAGGCAATACAGGCTGTAAGACTACTGGCGCTTGGTTGGCTATACATAATGGCTTTTCGGCTGTAGGTCGGGATTCCTTGTTGGTCGAATAACCATGTCGGGCTTTTCTATCATGCTGACTTGAACTTGTGCCACATAGGATAACATGTGATGGCTTGTAATTGATCCATGTAGGATGGTAAATTTTGGTATCAACAGAAGCCCCCAATGTTTCATACTTGGAGTTGATGCGAAAGTATGGAATATTATGATTTGGCAGTAGCTCAGGCTGTTTGGTTAGCTTCAGAGCTCCCAGACTTGTGAAATATGCTCACTTAATTGACGGTTTTTGAGCGCGAATGGAAATTTTATAAATATTTTAAATTTTAGCGAATACTTTTAGGTTATCTTTGTCTTTTCATCTATTAGCCGCCGTAAACCTAACCATAGTTATCTTTAATCATTACTTTGCCCAGTTTTCGATGCGTCTTATAAAAAGGGCGGTAAAAACTTCGATCATTTTTTAACTCTTACTTCTGATTCTGCTGCTGTGTTCTTTACTTTCGTGCGATCGTTTTCTTTTCTGTCTATAGTTCTTGCTGAATCCTTAAATCTTTGTAAGAATATTTCTTCTCTCCTTCTTTGTGTTCTTTATCATGGTTTACTCAATCGAGTCACTTGATAAGTTCAGAACCGATTTTAATATTCCACCTTGGGTTGTATTAGAATATCCCACTTTTCCTTCTGATTTTTTCTCTTTTGCTGAGGGTCATTGGTTCCCCTCCATCTTTATTGCTGAATGTGCCTTCACATTTCCTCCTAATCCCTTGTGTTTGGAGTTTTGTTAATATTTTTATATTGCACCTGCAAGAGTGGCTCCTAACACATGAAGAGTTATTAATGGAGTTTATAGATTAAATCAAATTCATGGAACCCATCTAGGGATTTCAGAAGTCATGTTTTGTTATAAGTGGGTAACTAGTGATACCACATTTTATTTGAAAACTAGGGCTGTTAGTAAAGCTTTGGTAGTTTATCTCCTTGATTCTAATAGGGATTATTTTGATCATGGGTTAGTTGTAAAAAATTAGCAACATGCCCCTTTAGCTGGAGGTGCTAAATACCAAGGACCTAGATGTCCTCTCTTTGGCAATGGAATAGGTTGTTTTATGTTTTAGTAAATTTGCCATGTTTATGTGTGATAAAATGTCATATTGACTATTATTTTATAAATTTATTTACCGTTGTGCAAAAAAGGAAGTGCCCCAAAGAGAGCGAAGTAAATTTGAAAGAGCTGAAGCTCGCCTGGGGACTTCACAAAGTAGTTGTTGAGGAGCACGTGAGATTTGCTTCTTATCTGCTCCAGTACAAGAACACTATTTCCTCTTTTATTGCCAGACTAGCTGCTTCTCATGCTCTGGTAATTCATTTTGAGGCAGAGATTGCTATTGATTCTGATACTCCTCTGTCTTAAGTTATTAAAAATAGGAAGTTTCCTGACCTCTACAGTGTGCTACTTCTGGATCCCAATCTTTTGTTGAATGAGCCAAGAAGAAAACTAAGGATGTTATGAATCCCCCAGCCCCCAGGGATGCTATAAAGCCCCCAGCTCCCAAGGAACCAACCCCCATAAATCCATGTCCCAAGGATCCAACTCCTAAAGACATGGCTCCCAAGGATGGAGCTTCTACATAGGTTGATGTTCCTCTAAGGAGTCTTAGGAGAGGGGTTACAAAGAAGCACATTGACCAGATGGCCGATCAACTATCATTGGCTGATTTTCCTCCTTCTGATGATGCTCCTGCATCAGCCCTTACTCCTGGTTTAGCTAGGAAGTTGATAAAATATAGTAATCTTACAAACCAAGGGGTTGTGGATACCAAGCTCCCCGGAACAATGGCTTCTGAATTGGCTACTTTGAACCTTGCATCAGTAAGCATTCTTCTTTTTCTTGGTTTGGTTGTCTTTTATATTCCTCATATGCTCACTTTGGTCTTTATTTTTGTAATTCTTAGTCCACTTCAATAATATGATAAAGAAGGATGATCAATTAAATATTCTTCTTCTTCAAATGAGGTGGAGGAATCTTTGTATGGTTTAAAGAAGTCTCTGCTTGAATCTCCACAGGCCTTGAAGTCTGAGAGGGGGACTTGGGCTAAGAAACTGAAGACAACTAAAACTGCTCATCTAACTTCTGATACAAATGCCCTTGAAGCTGAGCACATGGCTAAGGATGTTGTGACCCATAAAGAGGAAGATGTGCGCTAGAAAGAGGAAGCTGAGCGCAAGAAAGAGGAGGCAAAGCGTATGGGAGAGGAAGATGAGCACATGGCAAAGACTGTTGAAGACTTACATCCTCTTCTAGGGCTAAGAGAAAGTCTGTTATGAAGGCTTCCTTCAGTGTTGGTTGGGACAAATGCTGGAACAAAGCCATTTTTGCTGTTTCTGTTCAGATTGAGTATGTGAAGCAAAAAAATGCTTCAGAGATGGTTGGGTTACTGCCCTTCAAGAGTTGAACACTAGTGGAGACTCTGAACCTTTTTAAAGATATATTTATGGTCCTCCTATAGCTATAAAGGATGAGGTTAAAGATGAATCTTCTTCTGAAGAGTTTTCAGTTGTGGTCGAGTCTGCGGCCAAATAAACTGAAGTCCATGAGCCTTTTATCCCTCCAATTGAACAAACCGAACAACTTCATCCTGCAGCCCTTCTTCTGAGTAAAGAAAGAAGGTTGAAAGTGATAGGGAGAAGGTGTAATGCTGTTAGACATTTTCTCTTTTACTTTTGTTTTTTCTTTTTCCTTTGTTTTGATTGTACTTGAACTTTTCATTATTAATAAAATAACCTCTTGTTCCTTTTACTTATCTTCTATTGATTGCATCGGTTGTTCATACTTGTTGTTGATTGGTGGTTTTTTCTTTTTGCTAGTTTATTGTAAAGATGGAATAATTGTCTTCTCATGATATCGAGCTATTAAGGAAGTGCAATGACTTTTTTAAAGAAGGTCATATGGACTTGTCCAAAGAATAAATTACTCAATTTCTCAATGATGATGCCTCAGAGCAGGTTAAGGAGCTTACCAATACTTGAAGTACTTACTTGATCGGGTTATGGAAAATAATGTTGCCTATTTTGAGATGATAGAGGAACTTCAAGAATAATATAAAGAATCTTCAGCATTGTTACATCAAAGTTACGAGCAGAAGTATCAAAGCTTAAGTGCAGGTCGGGGATTTGATAAGTTTGTCTCCGTTTATAATAAAAAAAGCTTTACTTAAGCTTGAAATTGAAGAAACTAAGACCATTGCCCAACTCCTGGTATAGGAAAATAGTAATTTGAGGAATGAATTGAATCTTCTTAGGTCTTCCTCTAGAGTTGTTGTTACCACTACCGATGGAGGTTATTCCTTTTTATAAGCTGAGAATGCCACATTGAGAGATGAATTGGAGGCCTTGAAAAATATTAAGTCCACTTTTTCTTCCCGAGATAGAAATAGGGTTGGCTGAGGAACTACAAAGGAACTTAGGACCCAATAGGCCCTTGTCAACCAAGCTGAACAGTTAAAAGAAAATGATCGAGCTATCAGTGAGATGTCTCAAAAGCTGCAGACTTTATCTCAGTAATTATCTACTCAATATTCCCAATTGGAGGCTAAGGATGTGGTACTGAAGAAGTTGCAATCACAAGTTGATAGATTAACTTTTCAATTCCATAAGTAACCCAAAGAATTTTGGATGGGTGAGTATAATGAAGCTTTGGGACATTATGATGATAGACTTCAACAGGCCCAGAATAAGTCCTACAAATAGGGTTGGATGAATGCTTTATTTGTGCTTAAGGTGGATAGGAATAATTCTCTGTGGGATTGGTATGATTCGAGATTGTTGCAACTTGATAATCCTCCATTTAAGTTGGATGTTAATTGGGTACCTGTTAACTGTGTTCCCCAATGTTTGATTTTCAAGTACTTGGGGGACGACGAACTACATGACGAGCTTGAGATCATTCGTCCTCCTCATTTGCTTGACCGTCCTAGTAGCATGAATACCAAGATGCTTCAAAATATTAACTTCATCAACTCTCCTTTTACTTTGGATGATCCTCTAGCTGGCATGGATCCTGTCTCTAAAGATGAAGGAAAGCGTCCTATAGAATAAACTTTTATATTTTATTTCTCCATATTTGAGTAACAATATGTAATCATTTGATTTTAATGAAAAGCTTATTTTATGAATGGATTACTTGTTTGAGTTAATCCCTAGTTTTTTATCAGTTCTATTGATATTCTTAGGATTATCCTAAGTTTTATACCAATTACCAATGCTTCACCATGGTTCTACTAATGTAGTTGAATTTTATGGTAGTTGCACTAGTTACCTTAGTTCCGAGTCATGAGTGGAATATTTTTCCATCTTTTAGCCCAGTTTAGATGAACATTTGTCATTCGGGTCTTCATTAACCAAGCATTTTGGACTTACGATTTTTCCTTGCATGGTTTTATATGTTTGATACTGACCAACTTTATTGGTGTCTTTATTGATGTCGACCAACTTTGTTAGTGGTTTTTTGTTGATGTCGACCAACTTTGTTGGTGGCCTTATAATGTTACCGACCAACTTTGTTGGTGGCCTTTATGGATACCAACCAACTTTGTTGGTGGTATTTGTTGATGCAAACCAACTTTGTTGGTGTCTTCATAATGTTATTGACCAACTTTGTTGGTGGCCTTCACTCTGTTTGTAAGCTTCGTGTTTGTAAGTGCATAACACTATCACTCTGAAAAAAGAAAAATAAATAACAAATAACAATTTTAGGAAAGTCATGTTCTCATTAGAGTTTTAAGTGAGCTGAGTACAACATAACTATATTTAATAATAATACTTCTTTAGGTGCTCTGCATTCCATGGGTTCTTGAATTCTTCCCCTTCCAAAGTCTCAATCCGATATGTGCCTGGTTGGATAACTGCAGTAATACGATAAGGCCCATGCCAATTGGCCTCTAGATTATGATTCTTTTGAATCACCTTCTTCAAAACATAATCTCCTTATTTTAAGTTGCTCGACATGATCCTCTTGTTGTAGAAATGTGCAGTCCTTTGTTGATAGGCTGCATTCCTTAAGGCTGCATCTTCACGGACTTCTTCTAGCATGTCTAAGTCCAACCTTCTCATCAAATCGCTGACTGGGGTATTGAAGTTAAGAAATCTATGCATAGGTAAGCCTATCTCCACAGGGATTACGACCTCAGTACCAAACGCCAATAGATAGGGAGTTTCTCCAGTGGCTATTCTGAAAGTTGTTCGCTAAGCCTATAGGACCGAATGTAGCTCATTGATCTAATTTCCTTTTGCATTTTCCAACATTTTCTTCAACCCGTTCAACAAAGTTCTATTATTCATCTCTATTTGACTATTGCTTTGAGGATGTCCAGGAGCATAATAGATTTTTTGGACATTAGATTGGGCGCAATAAGCAACGAATTCATCATTGTCAAACTGTGTGCCATGATCAGTTATGAAGGCATAGAGTAAACCATACTTGCATATAATAATTTTCCAGATAAACTGATAAACCTTCTCATAAGACATATCAATCAATGGTTCAACTTTCACCCACTTTGTAAAATAATCAACAGCTACAACCAAGTACTTGAACCTTCCTCGGGCGGTTAGTAGGGGCCCGACCAAGTAAATTCCCCACATATCAAAAGGCTAGGGTGAAGTGATTGGTGTTAAGAGAGCTTATGGAGCTTTGCGTATACTGGAAAACTTTTGGCACTTATCACATTTCTTGGAAAACTCTGCACAATCTGCTCGCCTGGTTGGCCAATAGTACCCTTGCGTATGTATTCATCATAACAACGTTCTCCCTGCTACATGGGCTCCACATGACCTTTCATGGACTTCTTCAATCAAATCCTTTACCTAAACTATATGTACACATCATTGTAGACCAGCAGTTACTCATGTTCTGTATAACACACCATCATCTAGAACATATCTTGCAGCTTTGTATTTTAGCCTCTTAGCTTCAAGTAAATCACCGGGAATAATCCCATCTTTAATAGGCGCTCTTATGGGGTCCATCCAAGACGGTCCCTTATCAACTACAATAAAGGTAATCATCAGATCTTCATTAATGATCCTATTAGAAAGTAGCTTAATAGAAATAGTTCTTCGTATCTCTGTTCTGTTTGCTAAAGCTAATCGAGCAAGTGCATCTGCTCTGTCATTTTCCAATTCTGGAATCCTGACCATCTAGACAACTAACAAACTAGCAATTATTTCCAAATTTTTATCCAAATATCTGGTCATTAACTCTCTTTTTCTCCATATAAACTCAACACCTAATTTACCACTAACTGTGAGTCACTATACACCATAACTTTCTTAACGTTGAGTGACTTCACTAGATTTAAACCAACAATCATAGGTTCATACTCTGCCTCATTATTGGAGGCTTGAAATTGAAAATGTAGAGCGTACTCTATGTATAGCTCTCCTGGAGTATTGATAATGATTCCATCTCCACATCCGGTTGTACAAGATAACCCGTCAACATATAGACTCCATATGAGGATATTACTGTCAAATGCTTGGTTTGTTAGAATCCTTTAGTGGAAGATTTTATCCTTCACCTCCTCATATTTCTTCTTTATCTCCTATACTCCATTGGATAATTCTGGTTGGTCTTTTTCTATACTTTTCCTTATTTGGAGTTGGTCGAGCGTATCTCCAGTTGGTCTGCTTATTCCTGCATGTTGCTCGGATAGAGTCCCTTGTTGCTCGGGGATCTCTGGGTAAGTGAATTCTGTAATAAAATCAGCCACAGATTAACCTTTTAAAGCAGTCTTTGGTTCATATACAAGATCATATTCCCCCAACTCTATAACCCAATACATCAATCTTCCAAATTTCTTCGGCTTATGCAAAGCCAGTCTTGGTGGCATGTCAGTGTATACCACTATGGCATGGGCTTGAAAATATGGCTTCATGCATCTGCTAGCCTCAATTAAAGCCAACGATAATTTCTCTAGTCTGGGATATCTTACTTCTGCTCCTCAAAAAGCTTTGCTGGTGTAATAAACTGGCTTTTAAACTCCATTTTCCTCCCTGATCAAGGCAGAGCTAACTGTTGACTCAGATACCGCTAGATATAAATAAAACTTTTCTCCCAACATTGGTTGAGAAAGTAATGGTGGTGCTCCTAGGTAGTTCTTCACATTCATAGTTCCATTCAAAGGTTTTTCTGAGTACCATGAAGAATGGCAAAGATTTATCCGTTGCTTTGGATACAAAACTATTGAGTGTTGCTACGTGCCCAGTTATCCTTTGGACATCCTTTTTATAGGTCATAGATTTCATTTCATTTCGATTAGATCTTTAATCTTATTTGGATAAGCCTCAATACCTCTTTGATTCACTATATAACCAAGGAACATTCCTTCATATACTCCGAAGACGCAATTTCTGGGGTTTAACTTCATTTAGTGCTTTTCCAACTGATCAATCGTCTGGCTGAGGTTGATGATATGATCAACAACTTTTTTACTTTTAGTGAGCATATCAGCAACATGCTCCTCAATATTCTTGCGTATCTACTCTTCAAATACTTTGTTCACTAGTCTTTGATAGGTAGAACCTGTATTTTTCAAACCAAAAGGCATAACATTATAGCAATAGGTTCCTCGGGGAGTGATAAAGGAAGTGCTTTCTCTGTCTTCTGGCTTCATTTTAATATGGTTATAACCAAAATATGCATCCATGAAACTCAATAGCTTGTGTCCTGAAGTAGCATATACTAACTGATTAATTTGTGGAAAAGAAAAAATGATCCTTCAGGCACACTTTGTTCAAGTCAGTAAAGTTTACACACATCTTTGTTATTCTTCTTCTTGACCATAACCACATTGTCCAACCAATCCGGGTACTTCATATCCTCAATAAAGGAAGCTTTTTGAAGCTTCTCCACTTCTTCTTGTATAGCCTGGTTCTTCTTTGGGCTCAAAACTCTTCTTTGCTGCTTCACAAGTTTGACTTCCCTATTAACATTGAGTTCATGACACATAAAGTTTGGATTTATGCCTGACATATCTTCTTGACTCCAATAAAACACCTATTTTCTTTATCTCAGGAAAGTTGTCAACTGCTGCTTAAGAACTAGTTCCAATTATGCTCCTATTTCAGTTGTTTGTTCTAGTTTATCATCATCCATAACAATGCTTTCTGTTACCTCCACTACTTGGTCTTTTAATAGCTCAGATACATCTCGTGGGTCTAAGATTTCAACCTTAGACTCGTTGTGCGGCTCAGATGTATCTACCTGATAAATGGTTGTTTTTCTCTTTGCCTCCAACATATCTTCTTCCTCAGTAGAGGAATAGTATCATTCCCTATCTACTTTCTATTCTCCTTTCACTACTCCAACTCCAAAGTTGGTCGGGAACTTTAGTCATTGATGAACAGTTGAAGGTAGAGCTTCAAATTTTTTCATACCAACTCTTTTTATAATCATATTATAAGCAGAATGAATATTTTTTTCCATTACAAAGAATCTCACCTTCTCTGTTCTGCTTGCTAGTGAGGTCTCGATCAACACATCTAGCTTGATAGTGTGACACCCCGACTAATTAAATACCGGGTAGCTACTCCTTTATTAAATTAAATCAAAATGCCAAGTTGGCTCAGTTAATAGCATCACTGTCGAAAACATTTTTATTATTACTAACCACCTAGTATTTAAAAAGTAAGTTGCCAAATTTTAATTAAAGCCTGATTAACATGCAGTAACATATTTAAAGCGAGAATAATATCACCATTCACCATAACGAAATAATAGAATAACCAACACATGATATGAATAAATATGGAGGAAAAACTCCTCACAACAAAATCTCGCAACTGAAGTAAGTAACAAAATACTGAATACTGAATCAATACATGCCAAAGTCTGAAAAACTGAAATGGAAATGTCTCTAATAGAAATTGAGCAACATGCCCTACAACTGAGGAATACTGAGTATGGAATCCAAATGATATAAGCGTCTAAAAGCAAATCCCTGTAGCTTCCACAAGCAGCTACAGCTCGTCACCTGAGTGAAAATCCTATGCATGGTGTCCTTGTGGCTGGGCACCTAAAAATGGTTTTACAAAAGTAGATTTGAAAGCAAACGGGTCAGAGCCCGAATGTGGAGATATTTTAAAAACCTACAAGTGCTTTAAAAACATTTAAAACAGTATATGCAAAATACATGTTAGGACGTGCTCTCACATGAGATACTCACCTCTCGTCTAACTGTGCACTCCTAACGTTCCTGTACCCATTCATGTGTTATCTCATAACTATCTAATTCTGAAGAGTTTTTTAACACTACTACTTGGTTCACGTATAATTTCCAACCTTAACAATTAAATAGCGAGTTCTACTTTAATTCTCGGATTCCCAATTATTAACAAAACCATTTATAGATATAAGTTCCCTTTTTATCTACATAACATTACCATAACTATACTCACAATTTAACATAGTAAATTCCTTCTCGTTTAACCGTATATTTTCACATCATAAATATACAATACAAGCACCCAAAGGCTAAGCTGCGGTGCACACATACTCTGCTATCCATCCCGGTACATCACGTACATAAGGATCACGCATTCCGAATCTCTCAGGAATCGTTCAGATAACAACATCACAAATTGTGGAGGCGAACATAGTCACATCACATGGGTCATGCACATACCTACGCTCCCACGATCAGCAAACTTATTAATATCCCAATAAGTCCTTCTATGACCTATGTTCATCGAGGTAACCAATCTAAATCCGAGCAACACAAGGATAAGAAGGCCCTAAGCGAACGTAAACCTCCCGTGATAGCAAGTATGGTAGGTATGTCATACACATACAATTATATACTAAGCATTCACACATCTTAGATATCTCGATATTAATAAAGGTATACTCTACATCTTTATACCATTATTCCAAATTCATATATTTCAAGTGTCCCGATAATATAGAAATTAAATTGTCGACACATCTCACGTCGTAGTTTCTTAAACTTAAAACCTATCTCGAATAGACTATTAAGTTCCTCTTATTCCCCCATATAACATCTTTACACCTAAGGTCTTTACTTCTGCCCCAAACCTTATTTCATCAAATTATTCAAATTTACCCTATTAACCCAAATATTATCTCAATTATCAAATTTCATTAATTTAGAATAATTCCTCAAATTGAATTCCAATTAAGGTCCAATCTCATAATCATGCCTACTGGTCTTTCTTAAGGTTAAGGGTATTCATAAGGTCTCCAATAATATCATTCAAGGATTAACACCATTAAAATTTAATTAGGGAAAAACTTTACTCATTCTGGGAAGGTCGATCGATCGACCTTTACCTTCGATCGATCGATGGTGGTCGATCGATCGACTGAAGAACATCGATCGATCGAACGCACTAGGTATGGTTACGGACTGCTTCGTTTTGCAGTTACCAATTCGTCCCAAAACACCATTTTCAAGCATGAAACTCTAAGACAAGGTTACAATATCATCATACTATCATTCTACAACAGTATTAACATTCTAAAACCCATAATTCATCATTCAAAGGCTTTGTTTAGATCAAGACTACCTCAAAAATTTCCAGATTTCTTCCCCATTCAAGAACATCAATAAACTACTTCTAAACTCCATTTTTAGATCATCAATGGTTCTGTTTAGAACATATAATTCGTCCAGAATATTACTACATGCAATCCCTAACATAATTCATAACTTTTAACTTCCAATATATGGATCTAAATCATCTTCCAAGATCAATTTCGAAAATTCCTAAACATGGAAAAGCATAGCTTGAATCAAATGAATTTAAACCACTTGCCTTAATCTTTCTCAGAATTTGATGTTGAATTTGAAGGTTGAATCTGTCCTCTATCTCTCTCTCTACAAGTTCTTCCCAAGGATGATGACAATGGAGGTGTGTTTGGTTTTTGGTAAGTTGAGACTATATTTCAACTTCTCCCGTAGCCCATTAAGTCTCTTAGTGTAGTTAGTGGGTTTAGTGGGTTAAAGAAGAAGTCATATTTCTATTCTAATTTTCGTCACTTTTAATTCCCAAAAATACAAAATTACCAAAATACCCTTTATGATGCCGGTATGGCCTAAAAATACCCCGGGACCCAAACTAAACTCCCGGCTAGTGTTTTCTGACTATCTCGATCCTTCCGGACGCGTTGGTGCACTCAAAATGAACATACGGGTGATAAAAATAAAATTTACTTTTTAATTCAAATAATTATATTCCTGACGCGACTGTCACGCGCGTCCCAACAAAGTTTCCCAAATTGCCGTATTTCAATCTCGTGACAATTTCAATATTTTCCAATATTCATATAATGCCAAGTATACACATTATAATAAAATACTAACTCACATCTCGTTAATATTATTATCCGGATTAATTTCCAATTAATAAACATTTAATTCAATTAATCCCCAAAAATAAATATCATAGAAAATACGGGGTATTACATACTTCCCCCCTAATAACTGAATTTCGTCCCGAAATTCGGAACTAGAAAGTACCTGGTAAGAATAACTCTGGATAACTTTCGCGCATCTCATCTTCGCGCTCCCATGTGGACTCCTCGACATTATGATGTCGCCACCGAACACGCACTAACGGAACTATCTTTGACCGCAGCTTCCGCTCACTTCGGTCCAGAATAGCAATCGGTCCCTCCTCGTAGGAGCTATCTGGATGGAGATCAATGTCCTCCATAGCAATGAGAGAATGAGCCAAATTATCTCTAAGGTATTTCTTAAGCGAGGAAATATGAAATACATCGTGAATCCGATGTAAATGCTCCGGTAATCCAAGCCTATATGCAACCGGTCCAATCCGCTCAATAATAGGAAATGGTCCCACATATCTCGATGCCAACTTCCCTTTCTTCCCGAAACGCATAATCCCCTTCATAGGAGATACTCTGAGCAAAACCTAGTCCCCCACTTGGAACTCTCTGAAGAATCTCTCCGCATCAGCATAGCTCTTCTGCCTATCCTGAGCTACCCGAATGCGACTCCGAATCAATTCTATCCTGGCCGAAGTATCCTGAATCACTTCCGGCCCAAGTAGTTTGTTGTCCCCCACCTCCAACCAACATGCTGGGGAACGACAAGGTCTACCGTACAACGCCTCAAATGGAGCCATGCCAATGGTGAACTGGTAGGAGTTGTTGTAAGCAAACTCCACCAGTGGAAGGTACTGCTCCCATCCACCCTCAAAATCAATGGTGCACATACGTAGCATGTCCTCCAACATCTGATTTGTGCGCTCGGTCTGCCCATCGGTCTGCGGGTGGTACGCCGTACTCAACCGCAACTCAGTGCCCATGGCCTGTTGAAAACTCTCCCAAAACCGTGAAACAAATATCTTGTCTCGGTCAGACATGATATTTAGGGGCACACCGTGAAGTCTTACTATCTCAGAAATAAAGAGCTGGGCATACTGTCCTACAGTGTAGTCTGTCCTCACGGGTAGAAAATGAGCGACTTTGGTCAACCTATCTACTATTACCCAAATAGAGTCGTGACCTCTCTGTGACGTAGGCAACCCCGTGATAAAGTCCATGGATATGCTCTCCCACATCCACACCGGGACCTCCAATGGCTGTAGTAGTCCTGCCGGTCTCTGATGATCCACTTTTACTAGCTGACAAGTGGCGCATTTAGAAACAAACTCGGCAATATCCCTCTTCATACCGCTCCACCAATACTGACGTCTCATGTCTTGGTACATTTTATCCCCTCCGGGATGTACCGCGAACCGTGAGCCGTGCGACTCTGCCATCACCTCATGTCGTAATTCCTCCCCTTCCGGAACCACCAATCTCCCATTGAAGCGTAATCCCCCGTCTTAGCTAACGGTATAGGATTCGGCTCCCTCTACCAATAATCGAACTATCTGCTCCTGACAGAACGAGTTGTTTGCCCGTGTCCTCACTACCTTCGTGACAATCTGCGGTGTAACAGTCATCATAGACATGAATGATCGAGCCACTGCATCCTGGTGTCCCAATTCCTTCCACTTTGCCTTCCACACTTCCGCCACCTCATCTACAGGTCTACGGCTCAACGCGTCTGCTACTACTTTAGCCTTCCCCGGGTGATACTGGATATCGAACTGATAATCTTTCACGAATTCAAGCCACCTCCGTTGCCGCATATTCAACTCCTTCTGCGTGAATAGGTACTGTAGGGACTTGTGATCCGTGAACAATCGAAACTTCTCCCCCAAAAGGTAATGTCTCCAAATACGAAGGGCAAATACCACTGCCGCTAACTCCAAGTCATGGGTAGGGTAATTCTTCTCGTGAGGCTTAAGCTTACGGTAAGCATAAGCTATGGCCTGACTCTCCTGCTGCAGTACACCTCCAAGTCCTTGTAAGGACGTATCGGTGTAAACAAGATACTGAACTCCCGGTCTCGGCAATGCTAACACAGGTGCTGAGGTTAACTTGTCCTTCAACTCATCAAATGCCAACTGACAGGCATCACTCCAAATGAACGGCACACCTTTACGAGTTAGATGTGTCATGGGACCCGCTATCGTGGAGAAACCCTGAATAAACCTCCTATAGTATCCTGCTAGGCCCAAGAAACTACGGATCTCCGTCGGTGTCGTGGGCTGTCCCCACTCCCTCACCGCAGATACCTTCCCCGGATCAACCGATATTCCCCGGTCGGAAATAATATGCCCCAAAAACTGAACCTCCTTCAGCCAAAACTCGCACTTCTCATATTTTGCATACAACTCATTTTGGCACAGTGTCTGCAAAACTTGCCTCAAGTGCTCGGCGTGCTCCTCCTCTGTCTGGGAGTAAACCAAAATATCATCGATGAATACAATGACAAACTGATCTAGGAAATCCCTGAACACCCTATTCATCAAGTCAATAAATGCTGCTGGAGCGTTGGTCAAACCAAATGGCATAACCCGAAACTCGTAAGAACCATATCTCGATAAGAATGCAGTCTTCGAGACGTCTTCCTCCCTGATACGCAACTGATGGTAACCAGATCGCAAATCAATCTTTGAGAATCAAGAAGCTCCTCTCAACTGGTCGAATAGGTCATCGATTCGAGGCAACGGATACTTATTCCGTATCGTGATCTTGTTTAACTCCCAGTAGTCCACACACAATCTCAGTGAACCATCTATCTTCTTCACGAACAACACAGGGGCACCCCATGGTGAAGTACTTCTCCGAACAAACCCCTGACCCAACAACCGCTCAATCTGATCCCATAACTCCCTCATCTCAGCTGGATCCATACGGTACGGTGCGCGTGCTATAGGTCTCGTATCTGGTAATAAGTCTATAACAAAGTCTATCTCTCGACTGGGGGGTAGGCCTGGTATCTCCTGAAACACATCAGAATACTCCCTGACAACTGGGATCGAATCTAAAGGAATCACAACCTCCTTAGAGGTATCCTCCTCTAGGTAATACAAATGAGCGGTCGAGCCTCCCTCTGGACGAGGCATCGCCACTACAAACATCTCTTGCCCTGGAATGGCAAAAACAATGCTCCCACCGAAGCAATCAATCATGGCTCTATAATCAACGAGCCAATCCATACCGATAATCACATCGTGAACATGCATATCTAATACCAACATATCTGCAGGTAATACCAGACTACCAATCTCTACCCCTACTCCCCGGCATATAAAGAAAATAAGTGACCCACTCCCCAATGGTGAGTCGACACACGTCACTGTGCTCTCCGCTGTGGCTAACAACCCTAAAGCCTTCGCGAAATGTGTAGCTATAAAACAATGTGTAGCCCCCGTATCAAACAGTACCCGACCCATAGTGCCATGGATAGAAAACGTACCCTCAATCACGGGCGGTGCCTGTGGGACTGCTGCCTGGTGGACGTTATAGACACGTCCATACTGTAGCTTCCCCTGCTGAGCCGGGACTGCTGGAATGGGTGGCAATGCTGCCATCTGTGGCGGTGCGGGGAGAGCGGCGGGAAATATAGGCCTCTGCGGCTCCTGGCGAGCTCCCTGCTGCTGCTGCTGTGGGGCCCTGCCCCTATCAGGACAGTCCTGGCGTTTATGGCCAGTCTTGCCACAAACGAAACACTTCCCTGGGAAGTTTCCTCCTCTCTGCCCTTGCTATCCCCGGCCCTGGTGGCCGTTACCATTCCTCCCTTGGCCCTGCTGGCCCTGCTGAAACTGCTGATGTTGACCATTTTGACCCTACTGGCCCTGATGGCCGTTATGACCCTGCTGACCATTTTGGAATCCTCCCTGACCGTTCCTGAAACCCCCTGATCGAAACCTCTTATGATCCCCCTGCTGGGAACCCTGATCACTCAGCCTCTGCCCCTGAACAGATTGTGCCCCACCGGCACCATGTCCTCCAGTCCTGCCCTGATGGTTAAACTCTCCCGATCTCTTACCCTCAACCATGTGAAAGCGGTGATCCTAGCAGTGTAACAAACCAGCATTAACCACATCAGAATAAGTGGCCAACAAAAGGTTCCCTAACAGATGCTGACGGATCCTCCAAGTCAACCCGTCGGTGAATTTCTCAATCTTCTTCTTTTCTGTCGGTATCTCATCCGTAACGATATTCAACAGATTTGTGAACTCGGCCTCATACTCGGCCACGGTCTTACCCTCCTGCTTCAGACTCATCAATCTCCTCCTCATTTCCGTATGAACAGCTGACGGAAAGTACTTGCGGTCGAACCGCACCCAGAACTCCTGAATAGTGAGAGTATCCCTCTACTCTACAGTGGTAATAGACTCCCACCACTGCAATGCAGACCCAACTAGCTTGAAAGTAGCTAGCACCTGCTTCTGAACATCCGTGCACTCATACATCCTCAAGTGCCGCTGTATATCCTTCCTCCACTGGCTCGAGACTACCACATCTGAGCTACCTGCAAACTCTGGCGGATGCGCTTTCTGAAAAGCGTCACGTACACGTTCCCAAGCAGACGGGAATGCATTTTCCTGTACTGGCGCGGCAACCGGCGCCTGAGGTGGTGCCTGCTGAACTACGGCAAGTGCGGCATTTACCGCTTGGGCTACTATGGCTGCAACCTCAGCGGCGTTCAACGTGCCCTGAACCGGTGCGGGCTGTGGTTCTGGCGTTGCATTCCTGGGAACTCGTCGTGCACGTCGTGGAGGCATCTGAAATAAGAATGAAGTTTATAAGTTCGCAGTTATAAACTTAAAGTAGCTGAAGAACGTAGCATATATAAAAGAATACAACAGTCCTAAAATATAGGGCTCTACATCAAAGAAAGCTCAGCGGAAACATAATAAGCCGTTCAGATCCTAAAGGACACTAGAACCTGATGCTCTGATACCACCTGTGACACCCCGACTAATTAAATACCGGGTAGCTACTCCTTTATTAAATTAAATCAAAATGCCAAGTTGGCTCAGTTAATAGCATCACTGTCGAAAACATTTTTATTATTACTAACCACCTAGTATTTAAAAAGTAAGTTGCCAAATTTTAATTAAAGCCTGATTAACATGCAGTAACAGATTTAAAGCGAGAATAATATCACCATTCACCATAACGAAATAATAGAATAACCAACACATGATATGAATAAATCTGGAGGAAAAACTCCTCACAACAAAATCCCGCAACTGAAGTAAGTAATGAAATACTGAATACTGAATCAATACATGCCAAAGTCTGAAAAACTGAAATGGAAATGTCTCTAATAGAAATTGAGCAACATGACCTACAACTGAGGAATACTGAGTATGGAATCCAAATGATATAAGCGTCTAAAAGCAAATCCCTGTAGCTTCCACAAGCAGCTACAGCTCGTCACCTGAGTGAAAATCCTATGCATGGTGTCCTTGTGGCTGGGCACCTAAAAATGGTTTTACAAAAGTAGATTTGAAAGCAAACGGGCCAGAGCCCGAATGTGGAGATATTTTAAAAACCTGCAAGTGCTTTAAAAACATTTAAAACAGTATATGCAAAATACATGTTAGGACGTGCTCTCACATGAGATACTCACCTCTCGTCTAACTGTGCACTCCTAACGTTCCTGTACCCATTCATGTGTTATCTCATAACTATCTAATTCTGAAGAGTTTTTTAACACTACTACTTGGTTCACGTATAATTTCCAACCTTAACAATTAAATAGCGAGTTCTACTTTAATTCTCGGATTCCCAATTATTAACAAAACCATTTATAGATATAAGTTCCCTTTTTATCTACATAACATTACCATAACTATACTCACAATTTAACATAGTAAATTTCTTCTCGTTTAACCGTATATTTTCACATCATAAATATACAATACAAGCACCCAAAGGCTAAGCTGCGGTGCACACATACTCTGCTATCCATCCCGGTACATCACGTACATAAGGATCACGCATTCCGAATCTCTCAAGAATCGTTCAGATAACAACATCACAAATTGTGGAGGCGAACACAGTCACATCACATGGGTCATGCACATACCTACGCTCCCACGATCATCAAACTTATTAATATCCCAATAAGTCCTTCTATGACCTATGTTCATCGAGGTAACCAATCTAAATCCGGGTAACACAAGGATAAGAAGGCCCTAAGCGAACGTAAACCTCCCGTCATAGCAAGTATGGTAGGTATGTCATACACATACAATTATATACTAAGCATTCACACATCTTAGATATCTCGATATTAATAAAGGTATACTCTACATCTTTATACCATTATTCCAAATTCATATATTTCAAGTGTCCCGATAATATAGAAATTAAATTGTCGACACATCTCACGTCGTAGTTTCTTAAACTTAAAACCTATCTCGAATAGACTATTAAGTTCCTCTTATTCCCCCATATAACATCTTTACACCTAAGGTCTTTACTTCTGCCCCAAACCTTATTTCATCAAATTATTCAAATTTACCTTATTAACCCAAATATTATCTCAACTATCAAATTTCATTAATTTAGAATAATTCCTCAAATTGAATTCCAATTAAGGTCCAATCTCATAATCATGCCTACTGGTCTTTCTTAAGGTTAAGGGTATTCATAAGGTCTCCAATAATATCATTCAAGGATTAACACCATTAAAATTTAATTAGGGAAAAACTTTACTCATTCTGGGAAGGTCGATCGATCGACCTTTACCTTCGATCGATCGATGGTGGTCGATCGATCGACTGAAGAACATCGATCGATCGAACGCACTAGGTATGGTTACGGACTGCTTCGTTTTGCAGTTACCAATTCGTCCCAAAACACCATTTTCAAGCATGAAACTCTAAGACAAGGTTACAATATCATCATACTATCATTCTACAACAGTATTAACATTCTAAAACCCATAATTCATCATTCAAAGGCTTTGTTTAGATCAAGACTACCTCAAAAATTTCCAGATTTCTTCCCCATTCAAGAACATCAATAAACTACTTCTAAACTCCATTTTTAGATCATCAATGGTTCTGTTTAGAACATATAATCCGTCCAGAATATTACTACATGCAATCCCTAACATAATTCATAACTTTTAACTTCCAATATATGGGTATAAATCATCTTCCAAGATCAATTTCGAAAATTCCTAAACATGGAAAAGCATAGCTTGAATCAAATGAATTTAAACCACTTGCCTTAATCTTTCTCAGAATTTGATGTTGAATTTGAAGGTTGAATCTGTCCTCTATCTCTCTTTCTGCAGAATTCTTTCGTTTCTCTCTCTCTCTACAAGTTCTTCCCAAGGATGATGACAATGGAGGTGTGTTTGGTTTTTGGTAAGTTGGGACTATATTTCAACTTCTCCCGTAGCCCATTAAGTCTTTTAGTGTAGTTAGTGGGTTAAAGAAGAAGTCAGATTTCTATTCTAATTTTCGTCACTTTTAATTCCCAAAAATACAAAATTACCAAAATACCCTTTATGATGCCGGTATGGCCTAAAAATACCCCGGGACCCAAACTAAACTCCCGGGTAGTGTTTTCTGACTATCTCGACCCTTCCGGACGTGTTGGCACACTCAAAATGAACATACGGGTGATAAAAATAAAATTCACTTTTTAATTCAAATAATTATATTCCTAACGCGACTGTCACGCGCGTCCCAACAAAGTTTCCCAAATTGCCGTATTTCAATCTCATGACAATTTCAATATTTTCCAATATTCATATAATGCCAAGTATACACATTATAATAAAATACTAACTCACATCTCGTTAATATTATTATCCGGATTAATTTCCAATTAATAAACATTTAATTCAATTAATCCCCAAAAATAAATATCATAGAAAATACAGGGTATTACAGATAGTTCCCAAAGGAAACAGTTTTTCGCTTGAGAATTCAATGAGTGACCTGTGATAAGGCTCCAGTTGATTGAGTTTTAAACCCAAACTATCAAAACAAGGATTGAGCATAATGTCTACCGAACTGTCGTTATCCACTAATGTTCTTGCTACCAATACTTCTTTCATCCCGACTCTGATAACTAAAGGATCATGATGAGGATATAAAACTCCTGATAAATCATTTTTGGAAAACCAATTACGAGCTTATCCTTGTTAACTTTTCTTGATCGATCTTCCTCGAAGAGGTTGATCCGCTAGATATAGGAACAAGCTTGAGCCTTATTGAGGTGAGTTTTACTTTCAGTTGCATGATCTCCTCCTCTAGCATCTCCACCTATAATCATAAGACAATCAAAAGATCCAAAATTGAGTGTGAATACCTCACGTTCCGGTTGTGTAGGCTTCGTGGGAAGATCCGGACCATCGTCGCGGTTCCTTTTCTTCTCGTCTCTAGGTTTAACTGGTGATTTAGATATTTGTCGACATGTTCCTCCATTTCTTCTGCCGTTCTGTCGTTTAACAAATCTTTCAAAATTTTCTCTTTGGATGAGTGCTTCTATCTCATGCTGTAGGGCAATACAACGGTTGGAAGTATGACCATGATCTTTGTGAAACTAAAAGTACTTTTCCCTTTTATCAGTAGGTGACCTTAACTTTTCAGTCCAACTCAAATCATTATTGTGCTTGATTTCCTCCAACACATGATGTATATCCACTGTTAAAGGAGTGTAATTAGTGAATTTCCTGAGTCAATCTAGGCCTTCCTTTCCCTTCAAACTCTTTCGCTCATTATGATTCTTGTGCTCCTTCTAATTCGACTTCCCTTCTGTTCTTGCTTCCACCTTTGCATCTGAATTCTTTTTAGCAGCCATAGCTTTCTCGGGCCTCATAATCTTCACTGCTTTGGCCATCAATTTTGTCATCGTCTTTGGTGGATCTTTTGCCTGAGTATAATATAAGTTATCAGGGATCAAACCACTCATGAGGGCGATGATTGTGGTCTTTCTTCATAATCAATAACTTCCATTTTCTCATTGTTAAATCGAGTGATGTAAGCCCTAGTACTTTCTCCCTCCTTCTGTCTCACACTGAGCAAAATAGTTACTCGTTTCACTAGTTTTGCTCCAAAGTAGAAATTACCAATGAATAGCTCAGTGAGTTATTGAAAATAAGAAATTTGCCCCCGAGGAAGGCTGTTGTACCAGATTTGAGCAGATCCAGTGATTATTATCAAGAACGCCCTACATCTCATCTCATCAGGAACATCATGAATATCGGCAGATGCTTGGTATTGATTTATGTAAAGAACTGGATCGGTCTTCCCATCATATTTGGGAGTGATTACTGGAGCTTTAAACTTGGTCGACATAGGGAAATCTATGATGGTTTGCACAAAGGGGTACCCTTTAATAAAACTTCTTTAGAGGGGATTCTTGGCTTTGATCATTTCACCCAATCTGTCTTCCAAACGTTGAATGGAACCTTTCCAAGCATCACTTCTAGCGCCATGGGTTCCAGCTCTGTTATATCGACCAACAGATCGCGCTAAACTTTCTTCATGCGAACCTTCTCTCCGACTGGACCTATCCGTTCATCGGGTATTTAATCTGGATTAGGATGAACCTTCCCCTAGATCGCTTGGTCGTGAGTATTTCTTTATGCAACCCGTTGGGAATTTCCTTATGGTCCCTAACGGTCGAAAGGAGAGGCCCTACTTAGCCTTTCTAAGGAACATAATCTTTCTGGGATGAGGCATTGCCCATCATAGGAATCAGTGAACCTATAGAAGAAGTTGCTCTAGGTAGGTATGAAGGATCCCTAGTAGCTCTGGGACGGCTATGTCCAATACTCCTCGTTGGCGGTGGTGGCATACTCCTTAGATTAACTTGTGTTGGCATTCCAACTTTCAGGGTTTGGGCCAACTGTCATATAGCATCTTGCATAGCTTCTTGACCCTTGGCCAAGCTAGCCAAAATTACTGTTAAATTATTGTTATTTGGAGGAACAAAGCGAATAAGCAGAATTATGTCATTTTTTATACTTGATTCTGGAATTTCAGCCATGTGTTGATGAATGACGAATGTGTGAAAAAGGTTTATCAATACGTTTCCCATAGATGACACCAATCTGTTGATGCAAAAAACTAGACTAAGGCTAATTAATTGATCACATATAAATTAAGTAAAACAAAAAATACACCCGAAAATTTTAAAGTGGTTCGGCTCAATGGAATAGCCTACGTCCACTGTTATGTATTAACTGCCTTGAGTTGTTTTTCCACCTCCCACAATGAGGGTGATACAATGTATTTATAGCTGATAAACGCACGTGAAATGTGTGCTCGTGTAAGGGCACAGTCGTTGTTTTCGTTTCACTGCGATAATACAAAAACCTAAATTACAACTACACTTGCGATACAAGTATAGCGGTAAGTCTAGTATCAAAAATCCACAGAGATGAGGTTCTAGAATTTAGTTGATTTAATACTTCAGAATAAAAGTGTAAAAGGGTGAATTACAAACTAAAAAGTAAAAGATGCATAAAAGGAAATGATTAATCTAGGCGAGTGTATTGAAACTAGATTAACAAAGCGAGTAAAACTATAGGTTACGTCGAATATCCATCACCCGAGTTAATTAGTATAAAATGGTCACATGGGTCGACGAGTTATTGTGAATGCATCTCCTTTCGACAGTTAATTGAATCAAGGGTTGTCACACCCCTAAATTCGCATAAAAGTTTAATACGATTTTGGCGTCAACAAATACCCCGAAAATTACGTACGAAAGGTCGTAAGCACAGGACATATGTGATATGCCCCGTCAAATATCCTAGGCGTAATAACTAGGACAACGCACCCGAAATAGACCCGTAAACACCATCATCAAATCCAAGCAACACGTAAACCCGAGTGAGTTCCATTCAAACACAACCTAGACTAAATTAGCTAGAAAGCATGTTAAAAATGCGGTAAATAAATGCGATAAATATATACTAGAAAGCAACTAAATCAAAGCATGTAAAGAAAGTATGTACAACTAAATTAGAAAGAATGTAAATTACAATACAAAGAAGGAATTAATAAAATACACACTATATTAATGGATAGGGTAATGAATAGTGCAACTTACAACCCAATTGGGTGTCAATCCAAAGAGAAATGAAGAAGAACTCTCCAAAAACCCTCAAACCCTAAGCTAAACTAACTTAAAATCTATTCTATATCTTGATATCTGATATTTACACAAAATTTGGTTTATATAGTAAGTGTAATTAAATTAGAAAAGAAAAGAGAAAAGAAAAGCCAAAATATTAGTTATAAACAGGGGAACGATCGATCGATCCCCTGTGATCGATCGATTGATGGAAAAAATATCAGCCCACTGTCTCAGCTCGATGGAAAAATATGAAGGATCGATTGGTCGATCCTTTTTATCGATCGATCGATCAAGCAGGTCTGCATAATATTTCCTCCTGTTTTGGCATGTTTGGTTTTCTCCTCCGCTAAAATCACCGTAACTTCTTCCTTCTGAATCAGAATCGCGCACCGTTTATGGCGACGCGAAGCTTGCGAGGAGGGATACAAATTCCGTGAAGATGTTGGGCCAGGCGCCTAAGCTGTGAAAAGACAAAAATGCCCTTGAACGTGCGATCGTGTAATAAAATCGAGCGGAATGCGTCCGAACTTCGCACTTAGCATCCAAATACTTATAAAAGCTCAATTAACCCCTGCAAAACATGTTATCATAGAAATTTGAGGTTATCTGATTAACGAGCATAAATATAGGGAATAAGATACCCTAGGGGGCTAAAATGCGTTGATTCGGAGGATGAAATACACAATATTTGCATGTTATCACACTCCCTAACTTACACATTGCTAGTCCCTAGCAATGAAATAGGATGCAACAAGAGCTACAAGTAAACCAAAAGCAGGATAAGTACAAACGTATGGTATAAAAGCATAAGGCCACTTTCACGGGCGATTCGATTGCATTTAGCGTATGCAATAAGCCGTTAAACCCCCAGGTTACCCTAGTGGACGAGTGTCATCTCGTGAGGGTTTTCAGGGATGATACCCACAAACATCACATGGTTTCCTCAAAATATGCCAATCCAACATGTGACAAGCCCAACAATAGCGAACAAGATTTCATACACATTATTAGCACATTGAACGGATTCAAACAAAAGTCCAAATTCATTAACATTATAGAATGAAACTCATATAATTGAAACCTTAAAATGTGGGAGGGGGAGCGAGCACATGCAAAGTGTGATTTGGCAAAAACTTATATAAACCGGGTAAAAATTAAAGCAAGCATATATCCAATCCTCACGGGCATTACACTCATCAAGTGAATTCACTCGAAATAGGGAGTTAACACACGGAACATGTGGGCATAAAGAGTAAATATAAGTGGAAACTAGGTCACACACATGTCACAAATGAAGAACGCTATATATAAAATGAAAAACTATAATCTCAATGAAAGGATATCGCTCATAAAAAGAGGCGAAATTAATTTTCACAGATTATCAAAACTATTTCAACTTTTGAATTACATCTTCTTAAGATCACATAGGATTTTAATAGGGTTGTAATGTAGGGTACGAAACGAAGGATATATATGTACGGATTCAAAGTGTTCGGAAATGAAAACTTGGAATAATGGGCAAATGCGGGCAATAATCAAAAATTGGAAAACGATTTCCAAATAAGGCATTGAATATAACAATGTGGAGAGTAAACAAAGCTTATTGAACACTATACAACATATACAAATTTCTCTTTCTCTTTTTTTCTTCTTTTTCTCATTTTTCTCTTTTATTTTCTTTTGCTTTTTGCTTTCTCTTTTTCTTCACTTTTTCACTTTTTCTTTTCTTTAGTTTTGTCACTCTCATATGCCTAAATTGCAACCGACATCACAACAAAAACATTCAATCCCAACCAACATTCCAAACAAAGGTATGGAAAGTGTATGTATGGGCTAAATCTCCAATTTGGAGTTGGTATGGGAATTGGCTTATGAAACGAAAGGCTAGTATTTAGGCTCAAAGGGGGTTAACGAGGGGAAACTTTAAAAGGTGAGGCCAAGGCTAATATGGTGATATAACAAAGAATGCCTATGATCATTTCCAAAAGTTTACGCACTTCTCGAGTCAAAACAATATATGAAAATCATGATCAAGTAACAGATTTCAAGTATAAACTCAATTAATGAACGGTCAAATGAAAGAATAGTGAGATTACCAACGAATTAAAAAATTTCAATGAGAAAAGAATAGTGTATACACTCACAAATGACGAAAGGTACAAAGCTTACTCGGTGTAAGTATATACAATGCAACAAAAGATTACCGAATTATAAAAATCTTAAACCAAATCAATAGAACAATAAAAGTGCATGTGCTCATGGGATTAAAGTTTAATTCATGAAGTTATTCATAACATCAATAAGTGAGATTAAAGTCTAATAACTTGTAAAATTGAGAACATGCATCATTGGGTTGTCTATTGGATCGGGCAATTATTGAAATTTATCATTGAAAACAAAGGCAAAAATGCCCAAAAAATGAGAAAAAAGAAAGAAAATCTTTTTGAAATTTTTGAATTTTTCTAAGAAAAGCATACTAAGTAACTAACATGTGAGAAAAAACATAGACTAAACAAAGAAATGGATAGAATATCCCACACCCCCTAACTTAAAACTTCACATTGTCCTCAATGTGAATTAAGAACCAAGTTAAAGAGAGGAAAAGAGCGATATTAGCCAAAAGTGGAGCGATCCCAATAAGAACAAGTTCAAAGAATTTACAAAACAAGTTAGTACCGAGCATAGAAAAAAAAAATAACAAAAAGTTAACTAATTACACTAGACTAAATTAAAAAGGAAAGAAAAAAATAAAAAGAAAGAATGAAAAGCTAACTATGTACAACCTACTATTTAGGCCTCACACTAACTATACACTAGAAGTCTAAATAGTTGAGGGTCCACCATAAGAACAATTTGACTTTAGAGGATAATCGATGTAACATCACATACAAGCATGCCTTTCAAAAAATATGAATTCCGTTTGAACAACGGAAGGCATGTGTAAGGCGAAAGAAAGGAACCATCGCCAATTAAAAGTTTTGGAGGGATGATGGGGGGGGGGGGAGTTGGATTGAACGGGTGACAAAAACATGTGGGGACTGAGAAAAGATGAATATCTTCCCAAGGATTTTGAAATTGGAATGGGAGGCGGCGCACATGAAGGCACGAATGCGATCATGGAAGGCGACTCGAGCAAGTACTCCTCATCGGAGAAAAGGTTTAAAACATTAAAGTTTGAAACCGAATCATCGGGTACTTGTGATGGTGTGATAATAGAGAATGAAAATGGGGATGAAAGAAATTCAAACTCATGAGATGAATGATCATCGCATGAAGATTGAATTTCGAATGAAATAATATCATTTTCAATGAAATGTTCTTCTTTGAGGGCCAAAGAAGAAATCATTTCATTGCAAATAGATATTACGTCATTTTCATCCTCACTTTCAATATCTATTATGAAATGGGAAAAGTCAAGACTGGTTTGTTCCAAAGTAGGCACAAGTACCTCATTTGGTTCAAAACATTCTTCGACCTCAAAAGTCTTGGAAGCAAAATCGTCGTCGGACTCAAAAAGTAAATCCAAGTCATGTTCCCACGAACGATTTTCTTCCCGATAACGATTTTCAATTTTCTCATTTTCATACATACGCAAGACCTCACCGAATGCCATAGGTCGAGGTGCGGATGCATGAAAATGGGAACTTTGAAAATTACCATTGGACTTAAACGAAACCTCATTATTATAGGAATTTTGAAAACTATTTCTACTCATTTAAAAACTTCTATTATAAGGAGGTAAAGGTCCAAAATCATTGTCATCATCATCAAAATTCCAATAACCTAAGTTTTGACTTTCGTTATACTCGCCCAAAGTCATATTTGAATTTGTTATACTTTGGGACTCTAAGTAGTCACCTAAAGTCATATGCTTTCAAGAATTTTGAGAATTATAACAATGATTACCGAAAGAATTGAAAAAAGACATGCTTACCTCAAAAAATGGCTCGAAGTGGCGGATTCCACAAAGTAGGTGCGCGCGGGGAAAATTCAAGCGTTTCTAAGTGCTCAAATGTGGAAGTCCTACAAAAAGATTAGCAAATAATACAAATAGAAAGAAAATACTATGAAATACTAAATCAAATAAAGTCTAAAACAAGCTAGTCTCCGGCAACGGCGCCATTTTGATCGAGTGCGAAAAGTGCACGCCTGTCGTTATTTTTGTTTCACCTACTCAATACAAACAAACCTAAATTACGACTGCACTTGCGGGGTAAGCACTGTGGTAAGTCGGGTATCAAAAATCCACAGGGACGAGATGCTAGAATTTAGAAGATTTAATATTCCGAAATAAAAGTGTAAAAGATGATTACAAACTAAAAGAAAAGGTGCATGAAAGGGAAATGTTAATCTAGGCAAGTGTATTGAAACTAGACTAACAAAGCGAGTAAAACTATAGGTTGCGTCGAATATCCCTCACCCGGGTTAATTTGTATAAAATGGATACATGGGCCGATGAGTTATTACAAATGCGCCATGTTTCGACATTTAATTAAATCAAGGGTTGTCACGCCCCTAAATCCTCATAAAATCTTAATAAGATTTTGGTGTTAACAAATACCCCGAAAATTGTGCACGAAAGGTCATAAGCACGGGGCATACATGATATGACCCGTCAAATCTTCTAGGCACAATAACTAGGACAACGCATCCGAAATAGACCCGTAAATGCCATCACCAAAGCGAAGAAACGTGTTAACCTGAGTGAGTTCCATTCAAACACAACCTAATTTAAATTAGCTAGAAAACATGTTAAAAACACGATAAATAAAGTGAGTAAATAAACGCAGTAAATCTATACTAGAAAGGAATAAATGAAAGCATGTAAACCTAATTTAGAAAGCATGTAAACCTAATTATCAAAGCAAGAAGGAATGAAATACAAACTAAATTAATGGAGAGGGTAATGAATAGTCAACTTACATACCAAAAAGGGTGTCAATCCAAGAAGAAATAAAGAAGAACTAACCAAAAACCCAAACCCTAAGCTAAACTATCTAAAATCGTCTATATCTGTTATTACAACAAAATTTGGTATTTATACTAAGTTGGAATAAGTAAAGAAAAAAAAGAGAAAAGAAAATAAAAGGTAAAATATCTCCTGGAAACAGGGGATCGATCGATCGACCCCTTTGGTCGATCGATCGATGGTGAAAAAATATCCCACTGTCGATGAGGATCGATTGATCGATCCTTTTGATTGATCGATCGATCAAGAAGGGCAGAATCAAGGAAACCTACTGCATTCCCTTTTTATCCTCTTCTCCTCCTCTTTTGGTTTTATTATTTTTGCCTCCGCTGAAATCGCCGTAACTTCTTCATACAGACTCAGAATCGCACACCGTTCATGGCTAGGTGAAGCTAGTGAGGAGGGTTACAATTTTCATGTAGATGTTGGGCCAGGTGCCCAATCTGTGAAATGACTAGAATTCCCTTGAACGTGCGATTGCGTACGAAAATCGAGCGGAACGCGTTCAAACTTCACACTTAGCATCCAATTACCTATAAAAGCTCAATTAACCCCTGCAAAACTTGTTAACGTAGAAATACGAGGTTGTTCATTTAACGAGAATAAATATAAGGAATAAGATACCCGAGGGGGGCTAAAATGCGTAGGTTCGGAGGATGAAATACGCAATATTTGTGTATTATCAACCACCTACTTAGCTTTCTAGTAAGAAGATTGAGGAAAAGGTGACGGCTGTGACTGCAGGGAATAGGTACATAGGTAAACACCTTTAGTTTGTAAACTTGAAGTTTAAAACTAGGGAGGATCTGAATGACCCTAGTAAGGCGAAGCCATAATTTAGACAATCAATATATTTTGGCATGTCGTATTGGAAAGATCATCATATATGGCATGTAATTGATGTGATGCACACAGAGAATAATGTTGTAGAACATATGATAGGAACATGTCTGGGTAGATATGATTCAAAAGATGGATAACAGTCCCGCTGCGATCTTCAGGATATGAAAATAAAGAAGAAACTGTGGTTAAAAAATGATCCTATAACATGAAGTATTTCTATTCCCCTGGCTGTTTTCACTTTGACTACCAGTGAGAAGAAGATCCTCTTAGACACGTTGTTCAACTTGAAGACTCCAACTGGTTATTTTGATAATTTATCTAGGATAGTTAGCTACTAAATAAATGACTTGAAACACTATAACTAGCACGTAATCATCCAATTAATCCCTATGCTATTTAAGCATTACTTCACTGAACACAAAGATCTCCGTCGGGAAATCATGCAAATTAGTTTATGTTTTTCCCTACTTTGTGCAAAAGTGGTAAATATAAGCTACATTACAAAATTAACTTTAGCCAAGGCAATTTGTGTATTATAGAAATACTTTCCTCCATCATTCTTCGATATCAGTATCCACCTACTTATGCATTTATGCGATGAAGCTTTATTATGTGATCATGTTAGGTATCGCTAGATGTATCCTTTTGAGCGCTTGATGAAAAGCTTCAAAGATTACATAAAAAATGCACAGTATATTGAAGGGTCAATTGCTGAAGAATATAAAAATATGGAATCATTGCTTTATGCTAGGAAATATATGCTAGAATAAAAGGTGAGTAGGATCAATCCTCGTTGTTAATGAGGAATCGAGGAACCTGACAAGTTTGAGTATGAATTGCATGTTGGGAAGCCTAAAGAGATAAAACTCACGAATCTACAATACGAGCAAGCAACTCGTTATGTCTTCGAGTCACAAGATGAAGTTAGACACTGAAGAGAGTGAGTATCTACTAAATTCTTCTTCTTTAATTATATGTATTTTATATTTTACAATCTAAAATCTACAGTTTACCCGTAGGAAGTATGAGAACAATACTGCCCCAAATCAAAAGAGAAATTGCACGATAATTAATTTTAGGACATAGGTTGTAAAAGAGTTAACTTTCACCTCTTATGTGTACGGTCATTTATTCATGTGTGGTAAAAACATGCCCTAATACAAACTCATTAATAAGTGCAACTTATAAAAAGAGGTGATGTGTCTTCAAGGCTTGCACGCCTAGCAAAGGGTCCTGGTTTTCGTACGAAAGAATTTAAGAAATTTCGCACCAACGGTTTTATTTTCATTTCGTATCCATATGAAAAAAAAGCTTTTGTGCCTTAACTACCTGTATCGCTAGTAAAAGTGATAAAAATCCAAAAGATAAGGTGCTACCCTATTTTGGGATAATCAAATAAATCCTAGAACTCGATTACTTAGATTTCATAGGTACCATATTCTATTATGTTTGGGTGAAGGTGGAGGATACTATGAATGCTTTCAAAGTTTACCATGACTCCAAACTTATTATGGTAGATTTATCAAAGCTGAAGAGTAAAGATTGCATAGTCGACAAGTCTTATATTTGTGCCTTTCAGAACGTAAAGAAGGTATTCTATAAAGAGTGCAACGATGGCAATTAGTTTATTATTGTGCATACACCAAAGGGTATGACTACTCAAGTAGATGCATTAAAGGCTCCAAAAGAGTTCTAGTCGAGTCTTGATGACAACCTCTATTTGAACGATCTTTTAGTTGATTTAGAGGAAGATTGAGTATCAAAACATTATTTTATCCTTGTTAATCTTATCTGTATCCTATTATGATATTAACACCATATTACCTCTTTACTTTGATGTATGAATGTTTAGTTTGATGTATGGATGTTTAGTTTACTTTATGAATGTTTAATATGATGTATGTATGATTAGTTGCATATTAATTTAAACAAATTAATATGCAAACAATGTTAGTATTTTGATAGTACATGCATAGTACATAAAGTACACGCACAATGAAATAAAAAAAAATCATTTTCAATGTGCGTGTACTTTATATATTATGCGTTTACTTTCATAAAGTGCACACATATTTTATAAAGTACACGCACACTAAAAATTATTTTTGTATACGTAAAGTACTCGCATATTAAAATGATCAAAATCATTTTCAATGTGTGTGTACGTTATGTATTATGTGTGTACTTTCATAAAGTCCACATGTAAGTACACGCACACTAAAAACGATTATGTTCATTTCAATGTGCATGTACTTTATGTATTATGAATGTACTTTATGAAAGTAAACACGTGTTTTAAAAAGTACATGCACATTGGAATGTGTAGATGTGTGTTTCCTCACTAATAATGATATGACACATCTGCTAGTTGTGCTGGGCTTAGATTCTGCTGTTTTATCAAAAGAGTTGATGAGAAATCTATGTACAACATAAGCCCAATCGTATTTAATCATATCATATATGTCGTTGATATATGGAGTAAAAAGTTATCCTATTGTGAAGTTAAAGTTGGAGAACATGAGCATGGTCATGAAGTGAAGAGAAACAAGCTTAATGAAGTTAATCCTACCCTCATCCATATAGAGCTCAATCGACTTCTTCAATCCATTTATTATTTATGAGTTTCTATTTTTTTATCTGGCTTGAAGTAGCGGCTAAGAAATTTATGTTTCGGGGAAGATTGATCCAATCTCTTCTTGAGATTTATTGAGTTTTGGACCTACATCATTGGGATCCCAAATATTTCACTTATATTGTTAGGGATTATTTGAGAATATCTCATCATATTAAAACAATAAAGTGCACACACATTGCAATACAATACAAGTTTTAGAACATAACGTACAAGCAGATTGTAATAAAATAAATTCATAAAAACATAAAGTACTTGGATTTTGTATTGAAGAACAAGTATATTTCCATAGAGTACAAGATGTTTAACAAAAGTTGATGCACTTTGCATTGACAACATACAATATTCTTTTACAAGTATCCTCAAAATACAAGAAATAGTCAGTAAAAAAATGTACTATATTCATTTGCAAAAGTAGATTCTGGACACTTTATGCTTGAAAACATGACGTGAGTGGGCATAAACAACCAATAAACCCCAAATAGCACCGCGAGTGCACAAACACCTCGTCTTGTCCAACGTAACACGTAGAAATCAACTGCGTAGTCACGGGACACCCGATTTGAGAATAGGACCTGAATTTAAATATAGTCACACTTACGCTTGAAAATGTGTCGCGATTGGGCGAAAACCACCAACAACCCCCCAAACGGAAGTATAAGTGGCACGACCACCTCATCCATGCCCAACGTAACACATTACAATCGGCCACATAGTCGTAAGACTCATTGTTTCATAATAGGACCCGAATTTCAAAAAAGGCACACTTAGGCTTGAAAATCTATCATGAGTGGGTGAAAACCACCAACAGCCCCCAAACGGCGTCGCAAGTGGCACGGACACCTGTTGCGTGTCCAACGTAATATGTATAAACCACCCGCATTATAATGACCCCACATTTATATGCTCATATATATATATATATATATATATATATATATATATATATATATATATATATATATATATATATATATATATATATATATATATACATATATATATATATTTGTGTGTTCTTATAAATCTTATATTATTACATATGTGGTATTTTGGGTTCTTAATATGACAAAACCAACTTTTAAATATGAAGAATCAACTGTAAATTGGATCAAATTGAAGTTTTATGACACATACTAAGGTAAATGATAAGTTTTGGGGTAGAAAATATGATTTTTTTAAACTTTAGGGACTTTCTTTTAATAAAGAAAGTTTTAAGTACCAAAATGAAAAATAGAAAAGGACCTTTTTGGAAATGAAATATTTTCAAGGACCTTTAAGAATTATTTATAATATATAGTGTGAAATTATCAAAGTACCCTTCATATGTAAAATGACTCTTATACCCTTATGACCTTTCCACCTCATGCTTGACACCTCCCCCTTACACTTGTTGTCGTTAGAGAGAGAGCTAAAAAACTTGTCACTATTTGGTGATATTAAGACTACAAGACTGCCCTGGCACGTGACACCTCAACTTTGACTTGCCACCGTAAAAGCTTGATCACCATAGACACATGTCAACACCGTGATACTTTTGGAAACCTATAAATAAGGCCTTAGGGATCATTTGAAACTCACACCAATTCCTTGAGAATTATAGTAAGAAAGAGTGATAGAAATCTTGGAAAATATCTTAGGAAGGAGTTCTATAAGTTTGAAGAAATATTCGTTTCGTATGTATCATTTTATTTAAATATCATAATACATTTTTATAGTTTTAATTCCATGTTTTATAGCTTTATTAGTAGTTATGTTGGTAAAATATACTAAAGGCTCAATCAATGAAAATTTAAATTTGGGAATAATATATATGGATTTTATTTTCAACATATGCAAACTTGTTCAAAACATTATATACATTTTTAAAATGATTTTCTTAAGTAATTACTCGTTATTTTTGGAATCCAATTAAGTGAATCTAAAGTTAGTCCCGGTGAAATTTTGTGTAGTTAAGATGGTATTTAAGTGGTTCCCCTGCGACCCTCCATCTCTACTGGGAATGAATCCGAAAATGTTCGGCCTAGATGAGTTGGTATTTAAGTGGTGCCCCTGTGACCCTCCATGTCTACTAGGAACCGATTGATTAGGAAGAACTATGAATTGAAGTCTTCCATTATGATTAATGGATATTAAAAATTGAGAAAATGGGTTTTAGTAACCTTTTACAACAATTTATATTAGGATTACAACACAATATTTAGAATTGGATTCTGTTTAAAACATATACTTAAACCTTTATTGTAATTATTAGATTAACTTGTGATCCAAGACAATAATTTTGTATTTTCAAACCTCTATTTTAGGTGAGTACTCTAAGAAATTTCTTGCACATTTTGATTATATTATATTATGCAAACTATGTATATTTTGTGAAATGCTTTTCTTCTCAAAATGCATTTGATACCAATTATTCCGTCATTTGTTATATGTTTATATCTCTCCATATAAGCATCTGATTGGAATTCTGAAATGATTGATTCTGCCTATGGAAGCTCTCTTACTATGTTGGCCTTGACTACCGGGTGGAAATATTTGGGTGGTACCATCCCCGCTGGTTCATTGCTGGTGTGCCCTATACAAGGCGTTGTTCCAGAAATCAAGATTCTCTGTCTGTGATGTTATCGGGTGGAAATATTTGGTAACACTATCTGTCTAGGGATTAGAGCTTACATGGCTGCTAAAATTAAAGAATTGACATATTTCTCAATTCCTTTTTATGTTCTATTCTGAACTGTTTATTCTGAAAATGTATACTTTCAGTTTCTTTATATATATTAATGCAATTTCCTATCCATATATGTATATGTCCTCTGTTTTGATTTGAATAGGTATCAATTTTTTGAAAAACCCTGGAATGTCTGGTGATTGGATTTCATTCGGCTTTTATTCGACATTGTATAAATAACCATTTTTTTGGAAATAATTAGCTCGTGGATGGAACGTAAAAGGACTGTGTGGAAGATTTAGCTTTTATAGCTCTTTTGGTTACATTAAGTAGGTTTAGCTTTAATAATAGGTTTTAAATTTTGTCTTAAATTGTAACTCGTTGATATTTTAATATGAATGATGTTTCCTTTAGGAAACTCTGATGATGTAATTCCTTCACTTTCAGCATTTTACGATTCATAACCATGTGATTGAATTTTTGCTAAATATATTTTAAGAGAAATTTTTTAAGCCAGGATATTTGTTGCCTTGGTGTCATGTCAAGACACTCGTTCCCTACTAAAAAAAGGGTTGGGGTCATGACATAGGTTGTATCAAAGCATAGGTTATGAACCCGTAGACTACTGAACATAAGTTTCGAACGTTATAGATTTTAAGTTTCCATACATAAGATATAGGATTAAATATCCGACTTATGTGATAACCCTGCATATGTCTTACATTATGTATAATTGATTATATATAATTGTTTTTCTAAATTTCAAACTTGGGATAGTATAATACATTTTACGTTTGACCATGACTGTAGAAAATAACTAAGACAAGATCGACTATGGGAACTAGTGGTTCAAGTATGGAAGGACTAGAAGGTGCATACAAGGCGATTAAAAGTCTAGCAAAGACTGTGCAGCATCAGGTGAATAATAGAGCACAAAGGAATCCTGAACTAAGTAGATGTACTATTGAATGGTTCAAGAAGTTGAATCCACCATCTTTTAAAGGTACTCATAACCCCACTGATGTAGAAAGTTGGGTGATGCAAATGGAAAAGATACTCGATGTTCTTAAGTTTACCGATGAACAAAGGGTTTCATTTGCAAAGTTTATTTTAGAAGGTGAAGCCGAACATTGGTGAAGAATGACTAAGAGAATACACGAGGAAAGAAATACTTACATAGGTTTGCATGACTTCTTAGTGATATTTTATGAGAGATATTTTCCTCAAACGGTGAAAGATGAAATGGTAGCTAACTTCATGACTCCAGTGCAAGGGAAAATGATTGTTGTCAAAATGAGGAAAAGTTTATTTTGTTGTCCCGTTTTTCACATCATGGGGTGGCAACGGATATTTTAAAAGCCAAGAAGTTTGAGAGTGGGTTAAGGTTGAATATTCGTAGTTGAATTTCTATCCTGAAATTAACATCATATATTGATGTAGTGACAAGGGCTACAATAGCTGAGAGGGATGGTGAGGAGTACAATCGAATTAGATATGGTAAAAGGAAGTTTAGGGAACAAAAAGGAAAGAACCCAAATAATAGAAATTGTTGTAGGAACACATCCAATGTTGGGGGATTTAATGAAAACAAACAATAAAATAACCAAATATGTTAGCAATATGGAAAAATGCATGGAGGATGACCTTGTTATAAGGATTCAGGAGCTTGTTTTATATGTGGACAAAAGGACAGCAGATAAAAGACTGCCCAAACCCAATAAGGGTTCTGATAAAGACTTCAAGTGCAAAGAAAGATCAGGTAACACCCCGTAATTTAGAGGATTTAATATTTTATTATTTTGGGAGATATAAAAATATTCAAATTGGAAGAACTTAAATTTATGATTTGGAGAATATATTTGAGTGGGAAGAATTATTTATATTTGACGTCCTTAAGTTTAATTGTTCAATATTTCGTGTGTCGCATTTTGAGGTCAAAATTGGATAATTTTATAAAGTATTTCGGATGACAATTCTGGGTGCGTGGTTGAGTTCGGATGGGTCGAGATAGTCAGAAAAGAGTTCCCAGGGGTAGTAATTGGGTCTCGGTGCATTTTTGGGCATAACCGGGCCCACACGGGGGGATTCGGGCTATTATAATTAGGCCCATGTGGACAAATTAAGGGACAAATTGGGAACCTTTTTGGAGACAAATTAAGGGACAAATTGGGTGTTCGTCATCAAACCATTTTCTACACCAACGGATCAGACTCTACGAACAATTTCAGGCAAGTGGTTACCTCGTTGTGATTTTAAGTTGTGATTTCCAATTCATATTATAGCACGTGTATCAACCTATGTTTTGGGGATAAATTTCGGATGAAATGGGTTTTGGGGAAATCAGTTTGAGAATCAATTTTAGGCCAGATTTGATGTTAGTATATGAATTGATAGTGATAAATTTGAATGCTATTACAGCCCCATTAACTGTGGCTGAGCAAAATGAGTTTGAGATTGTAATCGTAAGAAATGAATATATGAAACCGCAAAATCCCAAGTTAGAAATTGTTGACTGCTGATGAATTTGGTGGATGAATCTAAATTAGTAAGGGAATTTAAAAATAATCTTAAGAAAGATTACATGAGAAAGGTAATTGACTAAGGTTTGAATTTTGGGATAAAAACCTTGAAAGGTTAATAGTGGAGAAACAAGGCAGCGACGAGGAAGAGAACTGATCGATCAATCGACGATCCAAAATCGCTGGCAGTTTGGGTTGTTTAGGTAATAAGGGGTGGGTTTTGTTTGATTTGTAATTAAGTTGAATTATTTAGTGAATAATAATTATGAGGTACTTTCTATAAATTATAGGCGAATATAATTGGGGTTTGAAAAGAAAATATTTGTGGCACCTTATAGATGAATTTTGGGGATTGTATTCCATGAGATGAAAATAATGGACTGGGTGGTTTCGTTCGGGTGTGGTAGTTCCGTGCCACTACCGAAATCAATTAAATGAGGTGAAATTAATTAAATAAATTAGGACGCTGAATATAGACTCGAAAAATATTAAGATATGGGCTAAGTGAGCGAGTTCGGGTACGTTGGTTGAGTGACACAAGGTAATAAATAAATTAATGTGCAGAGTATTTATATTAGAGTCGGACCATAGACTCGGGGGAAATATTATATTAATTGATGTGTGAATTAAATAAATTAGAGTCGGACCATAGACTCGCGAAGATGATAAATTAATAAGTGAGAAAATTAATAAAGTTGAGTCGGGCCAGAGACTCGGGAAATTACAGGCTAGTGTTACGGGTTTGTGAGTACATGGTAAAACCGGGGTTTATATTATATATATACGGTGTAGTGATAGTATATATATATATGTGTGTGTGTGTGTGTGTGTGTGTATTGTGTGTGCTATTAAATATCAGTGACTAGATATTTATTTAATTTATATACTCTAGTGCTTTCAAGGGAGGTTGCACGATGTGGGTGAATCCCCTAGCTTGAGGAGTAGGGTGAGTATATCCCCAGGTCATAGCATATGGTATATGGGTGAGGGGCTTATCTCACTTTCAGGGAAGGAATATGACCGCCTCCACTACGTTTATATTTTGGGCCGGGTTGGTGAGAGATTCCAACTTGGGTAACTAGGTTATGTGAGCACACCTAGTGAGATAGCACTTTAGAGGGAATCATCCGGCGAGGGTATACTCGGAGGGATAGATGTTCATATATATATATATATACTAGGGTGTACCCGTGCCGATGGCACGACGATAAATTTATTCCTGTGATATTTTGTACTCGTGCCGATAATACGATGATAAATTTATTCCCGTGATAAATTTGTGTCTGTGCCGATGGCAGGCACATAATTTTATCCCGATACATTTCTATTAGCGACCTATCATTAAGATTTAATAGTTCATATTCTTAATTATTTTTATCATGACTATTTTTGTATATTTTATATTTGTGGTTATATTAATTACATACCACTTTTTAATTTAAGGTCATTTAAACTTAACCTCATTTTTGTCACTCAATTATTCGATGGCCAAAATGTAAAGTGTCTTTATAACTTTATATACATTGGAGTTGAGTCTAAATTCGATTTTTTTATAATACAATTTGTTTGATAATTAAAAAAAAAAATAATGGTTGCCGATTGTATTACAAATAAAAAGTGTTATAAAAAAGTTTAAATAGAACTTTTTTATAAATATGAACTTTTTTCATGAAAATAAAAATTATATATAAAACATTTAGAGGGACTTTTTTATAATGACATTTTTTTTATTATAGAATAGCTTATGTTAAAAAAAAAATTACGAATTAAAATCTGAGCTTTTTTAAACATTTTTTGTACAATAATTTTTTTAAATTTAGTTTAATAAACAAATAGTTTTTTAAATAATTTTTTTTTTACAAAGCATACTTTTATCACTTTTTTATAAAACAATTTTAAATTTCTTATTATTTTTATCATAACTGTTTTTATATTGGGTGGACTTTAAAATCAAAATTTTAAAAAATTATTATGATTTTTATGAAACAGTTGTGTTATAGAAAAATTAAGTAGAGAATGTATGAGTTGTTATTTGATTGATAACTTTGAGCAAATCTTGCCCATACATGAAACAAATTGTTGTGAAGTTCGATATTTCAAATTTTAACATTGATCTTTGTGAAAGTGATTTTAACATTGATTTTTATGAAAGTGATTCAACTGCACAAAGTCACCTGGAGCCACGTGCTATTATATTGTATTGAATTGAGAGAGAAGACATGATGTGTCCAGTCTTTCAAAATCTTTTTTACTTCTATATCATAAGAAAAAGATTGAGAAAATAAAGCCAAAATATAAATGTACACCTTTTCAATCTATAATTCATTAATTCTGGAAGCAAAATATATTAATTTAGATATCTGAGCCTAAACCCACCTGAATAAAAAAATACACTATAGCTAAGAATCAACCCGCTAAAAAAAACACTACACCTTTTCAATCTGCAATCTCACCCATGAATCAACCCGCTAGGAACCTAAACCTACGTGGACAAAAATAACACGCTGAACATCAGCTTGTGAAAAAAAAGATATCTGAGCAGATATCTGAACATGCTGAACACCCATGAACATACACTACAGCCCTTTCGGTATCTAAGCATACACTACAGCTTGTGAAATATTATGATTAACAATATTATTCGCGCAAAAATAGAAAAGGTTAGACTATAATGGGCCTGAGGGAATTCTTTGTGCATAAATGGGGCATGAATAACTACCTTCCTTGCCGACTTCGATAACAGAGCATTTAATGATAATCTTGCTATTTGGACTCAAAAGTTATAAGCTTTGATAATAAGAAAAGATGTATAATGAAATTATATTTGTGGGGGTTTAAGTAATTAGATAAAACGATTGTAATGCATAATTTTATCAAATAGACAGTTACAATATATATGGTCATCCACCTCCCTAATGGCTATGAGATTTCCTTGATACAGTGATACAAAATGGATTTAATGTAATCAAGACCTCTTAAAAATTAATGCAAAATGTATATACTTAGTTGTGCCTTACAAAAATGAACATAAACACAGCATGGGTGGGACAACAAGCATCAAAGCTTTTGAAACACAACCATGCACAAAGCTAAAATCCAAACACAATCAAACCCAATATCTAAACACAATCAAACCCACCATGGATGGGATCAAAATAGAGGCAGCAAAATCAAACCCAAGTATTTGGTCCTCTCTTTCAAGACAGTGGTTGAGATGTATTTGAGGACCAAAAAAACCAACGTGGTAATAACCCCTCTTTTCTCCAAAACACCGTTCAAAGTAAATAGAGAAAAAGATTTATAAAATTGGGAGTACCCATTACAACGCAATGTCTTCTACACGTGGTAGCCATCAAGACACCACTACCAGTATAACTAAAACTAAAATTGTTATCCAAGAAATTTAATATCCCCTCACCACTCACTCTGCTTTCTAGCTGTCACTGAACCACTATTTGCATCACCTTCTCCATCACCGACTTCATTACTTCCAGAGTCTCTTCCAATCTCCAGTTGGGCACTCATACAAAAACAACAACAAAAAGTATATAAAGTAAAAATAAAAAACAACAAATCTCAGATAAGAACATGATATTTCAGGTCTCTATTACCAACGTACCCATCAAAGCAAAGAAAAAATAACAAAAAGTAAATAAAGCCAAAAAGGTACCTCAAGTAGTTTAGGTTATGAATGTTAGAGAGAGAGGGAAGCCAAATCTGAGATAAGAACGTGAAATTAGCCCGCCATCCCAACAGCTAAATGAAGATCCGCACTCAAGTAGATTCCTCATCCGCACTCATGTAATTTCCTACAAATGAAGATCCGCACACATCTGCTTTTCTTAAACACGATAATGTATAAAATAGAAACACGATAATGTATAAAATAGAAACACGATAATGAAGATCCTCTAAATCTGTGTTTTTCATGACGAATGCAGAAAATAAAGACACAACTACAACACAAATCGCAAATCTTAGAATACAACCCAACACTGTAACCCCAGTTAACCCCTAAAACACACACACAAATGCCAAACAAAGACAAACATATGCGTAAGACAATGTCAATGGGATAATATGTCCTTACATAGTATCTACAATGCCATTGACACAGCTGGTCTGAACCGATCCGTGGGAGAGCAACTAAATTTTAGTTCATAATTCGATTGAAATTTAAAAAAAACTGCACCCAACGGATCCGTGGTCTGAACCGATCCCTGGTGAGGGAAGCTCTGCACGAAAAAAAAAGAAGAAAAAAAAGTTAAAAAAAACAACTCCACAACCCTCACTTAAACATGAAAATACATTTACCTTCACCGACTTCATTTACCTCCATCAATCACCACAGTTGAGTTATATAGAGCTCTAAATGATTGACAGATAAAATGGAGTTAAAACACCCCAAAACACTCAGCTCAGTGGGTGAGGGATGGAGAGAGAGACGTGTAAATGATTTTACTTCTAGTTTCAATGCCCCCCCAAACCAATGAAAATACAAAATGAGTGATGGGGAGAGACCCTCGAGCCTTGTGCTCTGTTAGTGGGTGAGGGATTTGATAGTGGTGAGAGACTCGAGGTGGGTACAGTTTGGCAGAATTGCTGTGGAGACTATCGCCATGTTTGCCATGTCATATAAGTTTATATAACATATAGATACAAAATCAGTTTATATAGATTTCGTATATAAACTTGTGACATGGCAAGTGCCTGAAGGCACGCTGATAAATTTAAAAAGTACGTGATTGCAATAAGGTAAAAATTTTGTTTACCAATAAAACAAAATATAATTTTAAATAAATTGGCCATATCTTTTATTTATATGACTAACAACCCTGATTAACAAATAAAAAATAGTCCAATAACGTTCAAATAGTCTAAATTCATCAATCAAATTCACATTGTCCCTCAAATTAACAAAGTGTCAAATTAAAAAAAAAATGGACATAATCTCCTTTATATATTGGAATATCCACCCCGCTTACGGGGTAATAATCAATTGCACAATATTAAGAAGTCCAAATTTATCAAGCAAATACTTGAAAATCAACTTTAAAAAATCATGATGATATTTGGGAAAGATAACATGATAACAACAAAATAACGATCAACCCGGTCTATTTCAATACAAATAAGTTACTTGCCAACTTAGCCTTAATTGGTTGCGCATTTGTCTTATTTCTCTGTAATGGCATCATGTGAAAGCATTATCGAAGTTGGAGAACATGGTTATGTCTCATTCTTTATTAGAGCCCTCCTCGGGCCTTTCTTCTATACCTGTGATCTGCTGAAATCTTGAACTGTCATGTCGTTCAATATAGCATCCCACGCATCTTTAATTCTTCATTGAAATATGCTTGAATCATAGAGGTACAACATTTGGTGAAGCCAGTTGGTCTCTGATTTGGACGCAGAAAGTCCAAGCATGAATTTTTGAAGATCTGCAAAATCAATCAAAAGCAATAAATGATAAGAAAACAGTAGTTTAGTCAACAATTAATGTACACACTATAACAAATCAAGAACAAACATATACAAATAAAAAAATGTTAGAAATCTATAAATCAGACCACAAAAATAGACAATAGAAACAACACCAAAACAATAAAGATAGTTATTATTTGAAAGCATTTCTAAAAGTGTAAACCATTTTGGGTTTGAAACCTTAAATGCTAAACCAAATGCACCCAAAAAATGAATGATAAAAAAAGTGTATGGACAGAGAACAAACTATCATTGATTTTTATCATGGTGTTGTAAGGTCCTAAAGTGACAATTTGGATTACTAAATTTTTGTCGGCCAAAATTTGGCGTGTTGAGTGAACGTACATAAGGTGTATCGACTGAATGTACAGAAGGTGAACACATAGAAGGTGATATTGCATATGGAGATCCACTTCATATCCCATGTTAGGTGTTATTCACAATGACGTATAACTTCTTCCATTATTTACAGCGACCTATCAAAAAATCATATAAGAGGATTATATCGATCATTATGTAGATATGAAGACATATTACAACAAATAACTAAGAAATCATAGTAAAATCAAGTAGATCAGTCTCATGTCAAGTAAGACGTCAATATTACGTAGTCCATCTTTATTTTCTACAATTTGCCTTTTCTGCCATTTCAAACACTTCCTAATGTCCAAATATTGTTGACAAACACTGACCAGATTTTGTGTCTGATTGCAGGTAGTACAGGAAGCACTTGACAAAGCTAAATTAATCGAGATGGATCTCTCTGTAGTTGCTGCCACTATTGGTCATGGTTTAAGCCTTTGTAAGACCATATTGTACTTTAATTATATCAACACAACTGTTGGTTAGCGTTGCTGTAGCCATTTCACCTCTCGGTTTCTACGTTCTAGCTCTTCCTCTCATTAAAAATGGACATTGACATAACTGCACATCTTGGAAGGTTGTAATTTATACTAAGTAGATCAATATAACTATATGTTTCAACATAGTGAATGTAGAAATAAAAGCAAAGGAAATATGCTTTGGTTGAAATGATCCATACCACCAGTAAGGTAAGTCTAGTCCATGTCATTCCTTTACTTTCTAGCGAACAAAAGCAAATCAAAGAGATATATATTATGGACAGTAATAGATAGGGGGATCATCACGCGTACTTTCATGGTAAATCGGGACAGTATTAGCATTGCAGTTTCAATCCCTTTAATATCGATCTTAATCTTTGATGCAAAGTATGGAAGATCAGTCTGATTTTACTGAACATAATCCCTCTCGTTGATATCACTGCATATCGCACGATAATTAATTTTTTTTTTAAAAGAAAAATTATCAAACACCCAAAAAAAAGCAAACAGAGTGTATAGATTCATTTTAAACAAACTTGGATGTTAAACAGATAAACAAATAAAGAGATACATGGTAACTTTTTTGGAAGTGTAGGTGTGATCTACGCACAAATTAAATGCAAATACGTTCAAGGCAAAATTTTACACAAAATGTGAAGACTTAATTCAAAAAACAAACTTATGTAAGTCATTTGAGTGACTTTCCCCCAAAAAATTAATTTAGAACAGTAAAGCACACTTGAACAGTTCAATCTTCATTGTACTCGTTCAATATTGGTCATAGGGGGCTTTCATTTACCATTTTCTTAGGATAATACATAGTTATGCATAATGAATAATGACAATTAAAAAGAATTTTACTTAAAATCAATATATAAAAGTCAATAAAGGGCCACACTTGGCGGAATTTATGTAGTATTGAATGAACTCAACAAAGATCCGTATCTAGTACAAATATAAGGAAATAATAAAGTGCAACTGCTACTACGATATACTTATCTCGTGAAGGTCTTAGTTTGTTGGCGGGTTCCAAGCATGATAACTGTCATATACACATACTGCAGTCCCATGTCGGAGAACCAATGGAATAGTAACAAACCACCGGAATATAAGAGACTGCTACTTTAGCATGAGTCTCTTACTGAAGCAGGAGGACCTCTCTTACTGTTAGAATATAAGACATTACCTCAGGGAATAAGCCCATATGGCATTGGCTTATTGTCAAATGGTACTGAGCTTTCAGAACATTTCGGAACCTTAGGGCATAAGCCCATATAGGACAATCATTACTTGTGCATCTTCTTCATGTCCGAAGATAAGACATGGATATCTGATTCTCTCCTTTTTGTCTCCGAAAGTAAGATCTTCCTGAGAGATGAGGAATTAACTTTGAAGTGATATCCTCCTTGAAGTCATTGGTTGATCGAAGCATTTGTACAATGTTGTAGACATTACCTACCAAGTAGTGAGTACACTGTAATATCAAGACAAACAAACTTAAAATTAACATAGATAATACAAAGACTCCTCACTCAATCATAAACATAATATACAATGTTGTTGCCTATGCCGATGCCACGTTGTGGAAAATTTACTTTTTATAGAAGTTATATTTCCAAAAGAATAATTTCCTGTTATATAGGTTACTGAGAGTAGCAGTAAAAAAAGAGTGCATGTTCAATATTTCGAAAAAAAGATCAGTGAGTACGACATGCACTCAACTATAGTAAAATTGACAAATGGTATACATCATATTAAAAATAAAATTACAAATAATATGTGAATTAGCTAACTCAATGGTTAGTTCATCAAGTAGAGAAACCACCTAAAGTTGACAAATAAGAAGTGTACATTGTTTTAGTAGAAGCGGGGGAAATTGCTGTTGGTCTTGGGCCGCATTTTACTGGAAACAGCTACAATGGAACTTTTTGCAACTCTAATATTATGGTATGATTCTCGACATCCATTTAATCCATAGCTTTTCTGGCAGGAAGCAAGATACAGAAACATGGAGATGGAGAGAACTCAAAAAAATCCAATTTTAGTTAAGATAGAAAAATAATACATCCGATTGAAAAACAATAGTGATATTCCAAACCAATTAACAACTGAAAACTGTTATACATAACTAAAACCATATTATAAAGACATGCTCCCTGCAAACATGTAAGCTACGAAGCTTATAAACTTGTATAAGGAAAAAGGAATAAAACTTGCACACTATGAATTTGAAACATTTAGAACATCACATTAGAAAATTAAATCAGAATTGAACAATTTTTGAAAACCAAGATCAAAATTAAAAAATTTGAAATTCAGAAACTGTATTTAGTATAACTATCTGTAGTGACCCCCATAACTTATGTATGAAATTCGGTAGTGCCAAAATGGCTTTGAAGAACAGACAGCAATTGAAAGAACCCAGCAGTCATCACCATGATTCCCAAAGTAAAAAAATGAAAATACAGTTGAAAAATACAGTTTGACCATATTTTTTTTCAAGTTCTATAAATAGTAAATAACAATAGATTCTTGCAAAGTGCTTATACACCAAATTGAAATTGAATCTTAAAATATAAAACAGATTCTTGCAAAGTGGAAACTACAGATATGTATAATACAATAGATCTGTACAGCAATGTGTTGCACATATCCTTAACTTCGAATAAAAAATTTGTTAGCAGGGACAACCCTAAACAATAATTAATTGCAACACACAAAGGCGTAACTAACTTTGAGAGAAAAATTGGGTTCGAACCCGTTGCGATTGCGATTGCGATGCTGCAGTAGCGCAACCTCTGCCTCTGCAATATTGTTGATCCTATTTTTACCTTATCTCTGCAGAGGGTATTTGATCAACAGTGGCTCTCGCTAACTTTCTACAATGCAATATTCCTTAGTAATGTTCTCGTTGCTATTATCTCTGGGTTGTTTGGAAACCTGTTGGTTGATACCATTGGTCTTGGACCCGCATCACCCTTTGATGTTGCCTTGTGCTTTCTCGTAATTGGGATGGCCATTATATTATCATCATGGTCCGAGAACTATGGAGACCCTGCAGAGAGCAAGGACTTGCTTACCCAGTTCGAGGGTGCAGCTTTGGCCATCGCTTCAGGTAGATTTTAAAATTGTCAAATTCTCTATCGTATCGCATATTAAAAACCTATGTATTACCTATCATGTATCTTACCATACCGGATTTGATATTATTCATTGAGGCTTGAAAATCCCACGTTGAATTGGTATGCGGTTCTCATCTGGATAAATCAAAGATATTACGAAAGAGAATTTACGTTTTATGTTTTATGAAGGATAGTTTTAGATTGCTCATAGAAGAAAATCAGAATCTAAATTATATTTTGTTGAAGTTAAAAATGAATAGTTGTGGAAAAACAAAAAAAAATACGAAAATTAAATCGTTGAAACCTCCCAATAAAAATTCTCTGCAAACACCCTCACTAACTCTTTGATCACCCTTTTCCACTATATTTTTGTCCAAACATCAAAAATAAGAAAAATGTCAGGTAACTTTTATTTTCACAATAGCATATAGAAGATATGGTTATTGTACCTCCGAAATATGATTATTGTACCTGATATTAAGAAGTTGTGAAAGGCGAAACATGAGTCTTCACATGGTTGTTTCTTCAAACACCTGCTGTGCAGTTATGAAAATTTATAATGAAAATTTTTCCATCTCCAAGCTGCAGCAGCAACTCTGTTTGATCTCTTTCGCCTCCTCCTCTATACTTTTGTAATCTTTACCATTGCTCTGTTTTCTCTCTTTCGCTTCACATCACCATCAAAATCAGAAAACTATAAATCAACTCACTACCAATGAGAGTGAGCATGGTTACACAACTTACCAACTCCATGAATGAACATGTATATACTTCCCTATTCAATCTCCCCACTACATTATGCTGTCAAATAAGAACCAAATCCAAATATCATTACTGTGCAGATAAGCGTAAAAATGAAAAATACTTATAAATTTTGAAATTATACTTGTGATATCAACGTTTACATGAAGAGAGGCAAGGCTATACAACCAATATCATATCAGTGGCACCCATTATTTTAGATTGCTACAGATTGAATTATTGGATTACCGGATTGTAACGGTAATTAAAAACTTTGAAAATTTTAAAGACATTGGATAAACATTAAATGAACGCCAACAGTCAACTAACATACACCCTTTTATTCCACTAATGACAGTTATATGGTTCATGGTTGTGTGAGAGATAAATAATTGGAATTATTTGATATACTGTATGGGAATATTTCATAATCAGTATATATGATCGGCTACAGCAGTTGGTCAATGTATACCAATAGGAAAAATCTCTCTTTTATCTTTATTTTGGATACAGATCGAGAATGAATTTTTTTTAGAAAAATCAATTCAAATTTAGAGAAACTACCCCAAACATAGTACTAAGAAAATGCTCCTTAGCCAAATGTTGCCTTAGCTACACATCCTTTCAAATATCAATGATAAAAAAAAATCAAGCAAATATGTAGAGTTAGTACTTATATCCTAAGCTACTACTTTCAAAAAAGACAAACATACAAAAAAAAGGAATTCACAATTTATATTAGGTCGAGATACAGAAAATTCATTACTTTTTGTTGAACTTTCACTGAAGCTATGGAAATGAAGAGACCCAAAAAATTACAAAGCATAAACCAATACAATCAATTCAATGGCAGAGCTTGGGCTTGGTCATCAAGAATATACCTAATTCCATACCTAATGCCCCCCCCCCCCCCCCCCCGGACATCCAATCACTGTAAAAAATAGATTTTCAAACTAATACCACTTGACAACATATCTAAATAAACACATATACCAACATACAACTATCAGTAGTCCAATATCAAACATACTAATAATCAATTTATAAATAAATGAAACAATATAAATAAGGTTTGGTTATATGGTGTACATTAGCACCAATTCGCACTTCACCCAAATTGTCATAGAATTGTTTTGAACCAAATACTTTCCTTTATAATCACACACATAGATCGTAATGTTTCAAAATAAAAACTCAAAATATAAATTTAGAAGAGAGAGAACGTGTATACATGATATAAATATAAAAATCCACACAAACAGGTCTTGATCTGAAAAAGAAAAAATAACCAAAGCCCTAAATTGAAAAGCCCTATATTGCAAAGCCCTAAATTTATGAACAGGTAATAGTCAAAATCAAAATCGAATGTGTATGTGTGCACGTGTGTGTAAGAGAGAGATTCATGAAAGACCTGAATATTTTCAAATCTAAGGGTGTGTGTGCATGTGTGTGGGTGCATGTGTGTGTGAGAGAGAGATATCACCTGTAGCATGTAGAAGATATATCTAACCTTTGGGAGTTTATAAAAAATTGCAAATCTGAAACTCCAAATTGTAATCCTAAATCTGAAATCATGGGAAACCAAATCTCACATCATTAGTGTATACGTTCGATTCACATCTACAAAAGTAAGAAACAAAAAAAATTCTAATTGAAAGAGAATAAATAAATCAAAACCACCCAAAATGGTGGAAGCCCTAATTTATACCTATTGATAGCGGGGAGAAATGGCTGGAGGAGGGTTGATTGGTTGCAGTTGACAGGTAAACCGGATGAGGAGCGGTGGTGGGGAGAGGGGGAGGTAGCGGGGCAGAGGGTTTGCAGAGCACATGGCTCGAGGTTAGTGTGGGGGGAGAGGATGAGTGAGAGAGGGAGGCAGATGAGGTAGGTTTTTTTTGGCTTGCTGATGAGAGGACGGGAGAGTGAGAGCTTTGTGTGAGAAATGAAAGTGTGTCAAAAAACTTCTGAACGGATTATGACCATAGTGCCCCAAATTTTGAATTGAAATGTAAATTTAATAAGTGAAAAAGAGGGGGAAATTAAAGATTTGAGGGGTAAAATAGGAAGTGTAAATAAAATTCATCTTGATGACATCATTATTGAAACTTGTGACATACACAAGTTTCATACTTTATTATATATATATATATATATATATATATATATATATATATATATATATATATATATATATATATATATATATGTGTGTGTGTGTGTGTGTGTGTGTGTGTGGTTGTTCTTAGTAAATGTACGTATATAATGGTAGTAAATATTATATGCGGGAAATAAAACAGTGTGTGATGTATATACTTTAAAAAACTTGTGTCACGGTTATATGTTATGATTTAAAAGAAATTAATTAAGTTAATTGGTGAGATAAATTATAATCCAAGAATTACTATACTCGGGTTAGAGTAGTATGGTAATGGGAGATTATACCAGGACTAGTTGCACGGAGTAGTATAACTAGGTGGAGTTAAGGTTACCGTTAGGTGTGAACATTAGTGGATGGGTGAGTATGTCCTCAAGGGAGTGCGACACTAACTTAAATATGAAGCGCATTCATATATTTGTAATTACTGCGCTTAATTCACTTGCTAAATATTTTCAAAATGTTTTGGGTTCTAACCCTTGCTATAAAATTATTTTCAAAACCTTTTAGGTGTCCAACCAAAGGGATGCCAGGATTGATATTCCATTCTAGGGACACGGTGCTGCGACACATGTGGATGCTAGCAGGAGTTTGGATTATACGCATCGTTCATTCCTTACTAGAGTAGGAATCATCTATAAATTTAAGTTTTATTTAGGGCATGTCGCCTAGACTTTTCAGTTGCACTTGCAGATTTATTTATTCAGGTGTTGGATGTTTGTATTGGACTTTTTACTTTGGTGACCGATGGTTTATTCGGCATGTAGTTTTTATTTATTCAGTTGATTTAATTCAGTCGTACTCATATTATCTTTTCGCATGTTACTGGTTGTTTAATTAAAAAGATAAAATTTAGCACCAGATTTTTGGAATACTAGGTGGTTAGTAAGTTTTAAAAAGGTTTTTGACAGTGATGCTAAGGATGAACCAACAGGGGTTCCTCTTTTAATTTGGTATAGGACTGATCACTAGGTATTTTATTAGGCGGGGTGTCACAGATGGTATCAGAGCATCATGTTCGAGTGTCCTTACGATTTGTGCGGCTTTTCACGTTTCGGCTTAGCGTCCTTTGATGTAGCGCCTTATCATAGGATTGTTGTATTCTTATACGTATGCGCATTTACGTTCTTCTGCCAGTTACTTTATATTTCAGGGTGAACTCATACATTTCGATTCTCATTTCAGATGCCGCTTAGGAGAGAGAGAGAGAGTAGCTAGGGGAGCAGGCGAGATGAGACAAGGGAGGCTCATCAGGAGCCAGAGTTACCGCAATAACTGTCAGAGTTGATTTCAGCTGCACATGTAAAGGAATTAGTAGCACAGGCAGTTTAAGCGACGATGATCGCAATGGAAAGGTACTTTCTACGAGATCATCAACATACGTTAGTGGTATCGAATGTTCAGGTCCACCAGTGGTAGTCGAAGTGGCAGTAAGTACGAGTGGTCTTTCAAAAGGGACACCCACTAGAGTTTTGAGGGGGGTTCAAATGTGGTGCTAGCGTGTCAGTGGAAGAGGGATATCCAGTGTCACCTACGCATGGTAAATTGCAACGAGGTGTAGAAGAAAATGCTAGCCACTTTTAGGTTAGTGGGAGTAGCGCTTCAGTGGTGGGAGTCGATCACCACTGTTGAGGAAAATGATACATTAACTATTGCAGAGTTTTGGGTTCAGTTCGATCGCCAGCATTTTTTGCCAGCAGTCGAGGCTGAATTGAGGAGAAAATTTAGTGAGGTGACTCAGGGGGACCGTTCAGTGCCCGATTATGAGGAATAATTCACTCGTTTGGAAAATTTTGTACCAGATGAGGTATGCGATGAAGAAAGGACGAAGTAAAAGTTCATGTATGGGTTAGTCTGGAGGATCATACAACATTTGATTGGTAATCCCTCTTTAGTAGCTTATACGAACGTCATTAATGCACCACTCCTGCACTGCCAAGAATATTTCTTCCACTTGAAAGGAAGCAAGAGGGGAGTGGAACCCAGTCAGTCGGATAAAGCAGGAGGGAACAATACCAGTGGGGTATCCCAGCAGTAGACATGGGGACATTAGGGGTAGGATTTCCGGCAGGGGAATCATGCCAAGCAATTTAGATCTGGGGGCTACCGACAGGATGGCCAGGACTTCCGACGGGGACAGCAAGGAAGGGATCAATGGCAGGGTGAATTTATTAGGAGGTGTTTAGTTTGTGGGGAAGCAGGACATATGAAGAGATGTTGTCTTAAGAGAGGCAGCCGTCATCTACAGGATGAGTTCCTAGATGTACAACCACTACAACAAGTCATGGGTGCATGGGTGCATTCGGGTAGGGGGAAGCTGCTCAAGAACCCGAGGATTAGCCATTACAGCTAGAGTATGGAGGTAATTATCTTTTATCCTATAGGCATGGGGTATGTTTTGAGTGACAATGAGGGTGTCACAATATAAGAATTATTTTCACTAGAGTTCACAGGTAACTCGAATTTAGTGGGTGCACTGGCTATAGCAGCCATATTACATATATATTCTGTGGGATAGTGGATTTCTTTAGTGTTAACCACGAGAGAGTGGGGGTATGCATAAAGATGGGATTGGTATTATGCGAGGGGTTACTACTTTCGAGAATTATGGAAGTAGGATAGATAATTTTTATATCGGCTGGATAGCGATGGATTTGGACTATTGTAAATAGTGGGGGTAAGTTTTGGTATTCGCGACACAAGGGTATGAATGATTTTTACTAGGTACCACCTGAGAGGGTATCTAGCCTATATATATGTGTATATATGTTGTATTGTGTAGTGCGATAGACACATACTGAGGTCTTGTGTTCTCATATTTTAACTTTGTAAGTAAGGGAGTCTACTGAAGTGAATCAGGATGGTTAAATTTATTTTCAAGCAGGGAGAGACAGCTCAGGGTTTATTTTGCGCAAGAGCTAGTGATAGTAAGGGCGCGGTATTTTATGTTGTCATTTGTATCATAAGAGTAGGCATGTATGCTTTTGTGTTAATAGACAAGTATTTGGGGGTACGTACTATGGACCGAGGGTCTAACAGATCCCAACGACCGATAATGTTACGTAGTAGTGTATCGGGGGGGTTCATTGTTTAGATTTTTATTGCGAGACGTCCCACGTATGACACTTAGCTCAACGTTGGAAGTGGGGAGATGTTTGGTCGTGAGTACATGGGGTGGGTACCCCGGTTATTATTTATATATGTGATATAACTACAGGTTGGAAGTTATATTATGTGTCACGTCTAGCATAGTCGGGTAACTTTCGTGCGGTAAAGCACGGGGATAGGGTGTATGGGCACCCGCGCTGATTAAGGTAACTTTTGTGCGGTTAAGCACGGGTACAGGGTGAATGGGCGCCCTGTTTAGTTAAAATGCATATTTGTGTAATTTATAGTTATAAGCGGGAGAGATAGATGTAGCGAGCTTAGAGGTATAGGAATAGGGAGTGATATTCGAGACATGGAATGCTAAGCTCATCCAAATTTTGAGGACAAAATTCCTTTGTAAGGGGGGAAGTATGTAACACCCCGTAATTTCGAGGATTTAATATTTAATTATTTTGGGAGATATAAAAATATTTAAATTGGACGAATTTAAATTTATGATTTGGAGAATTTATTTGAGTGAGAAGAATTATTTATATTTGGCGACTTTAAGTTTAATTGTTCGATATTTCGTGTGTCACATTTTGAGGTCAAAATTGGAGAATGTTATAAACTATTTCGAATGACAATTCTGAGTGCGTGGTGGAGTTCGGATGGGTCGAGATAGTCAAAAAAGAGTGCTCGGGGGTAGTACTTGGGTCTCGGGGCATTTTTGGGCATAAAAGGTCCCACACGGGGTGATTCGGGCCATTTTAATTAGGCCCATGTGGCCAAAAACGTGATTAAGGATTTTTAACCTAATTGGGGGACTTATTGAACGGCAGTTAACAATTCTAAACCTAGGGTTTGAGAGATACACAGGGGAAAGAAATGTAGAAACAAATTATGAACCTTTTTGGAGACAAATTAAGGGACAAATTGGGTGTTCGTCATTAAACCATTTTCTACACCAACGGATCAGACTCTATGAACAATATTAGGCAAGTGGTTAACTCGCTGTGATTTTAAGTTGTGATATCCAATTCATATTATAGCACGTGTATCAACCTATGTTTTGGGGATAAATTTCGGATGAAATGGGTTTTGGGGAAATCAGTTTGAGAATCAATTTTAGGCCAGATTCGATGTTAGTATATGATTTGATAGTGATAAATTTGAATGCTATTACAGTCCCATTAACTGTGGCTGAGCAAAATGAGTTTGATATGGTAATCGTAAGAAACGAATATATGAAACCGTAAAATCCGAAGTTAGAAATTGTTGACTGCTGATGAATTTGGTGGATGAATCCAAATTAGTAAGGGAATTTAAAAATAATCTTAAGAAAGATTATATGAGAAAGGTAATTGACTAAGGTTTGAATTTTGGGATAAAAACCTTGAAAGGTTAATAGTGGACAAACAAGGCAGCGGCAAGGAAGAGAACTGATCGATCAATCGACGATCCAAAATCGCTGGCAGTTTGGCTTGTTTAGGTAAATAAGGTGTGGGTTTTGTTTGATTTGTAATTAAGTTGAATTATTTAGTGAATAATAATTATGAGGTACTTTCTATAAATTATAGGCGAATATAATTGGGTTTTGAAAAGAAAATATTTGTGGCACCTTATAGATAAATTTTGGGGATTGTATTCCATGAGACGAAAATAATGGACTGGGTGGTTTCGTTCGGGTGTGGTAGTTGCGTGCCACTACCGAAATCAATTAATTGAGGTGAAATTAATTAAATAAATTAGGACGCTGAATATAGAATCGGAAAATATTAAGATATGGGCTAAGTGAGCGAGTCCGGGTACGTTGGTTGAGTGACACAAGGTAATAAATAAATTAATGTGCAGAGTATTTATATTAGAGTCAGACCATAGACTCGGGGGAATATTATATTAATTGATGTGTGAATTAAATAAATTAGAGTCGGACCATAGACTCGAGAAGATGATAAACTAATAAGTGAGAAAATTAATAAGGTTGAGTCGGGACTGAGACTCGGGAAATTACAGGATAGTGTTATGGGTTTGTGAGTACATGGTAAAGCCGGAATTTATATTATATATATATGGTGTAGTGATAGTGTATATATATATGTATATATATATATATATATATATATATATATATATATATATGTGTGTGTGTGTGTGTGTGTGTGTGTGTGTGTGTGTGTGTGCTATTAGATATCAGTTACTAGATATTTATTTAATTTATATACTCTAGTGCTATCAAGGGAGGTTGTGCGATGTGGGTAAATCCCCTAGCTTGAGGAGTAGGGTGAGTATATCCCCAGGTCATAGCGTCCGGTATATGGGTGAGGGTCTTATCTCACTTTCAGGGAAGGAATATGATTACCTCCACTACGTTTATATTTTGGGCCAGGTTGGTGAGCGATTCCAACTCAGGTAACTAGGTTATGTGAGCACACCTAGTGAGATAGAACTTTAGAGGGAATCATCCGGTGAGGGTATACTCGGAGGGATAGATGTTCATATATATGTGTGGTTGTTCTTAGTAAAGGTACGTATATAATGGTAGTAAATATTATATGGGGCAAATAATACAGTGTGTGATGTATATACTTTGTATAACTTCTGTCATGGTTATATGTTATGATTTAAAAGAAATTAATTAAGTTAATTGGTGAGATAAATTATAATCCAGGAGTTATTATACTCGGGTTAGAGTAGTATGGCAATGGGAGATTATACCAGGACTAGTTGGACGGGGTAGTACAACTAGGTGGGGTTAAGGTAACCGTTAGGTGTGCACATTAGTGGAGGGGTGAATATGTCCTCAAGGGAGTGCGACACTAACTTAAATATGAAGCGCATTCATATATTCGTAATTACTGCAGTTAATTCATTTGCTAAATATTTTCAAAATGTTTTGCGTTCTAATCCTTGCTATAAAATTATTTTCAAAACCTTTTAGGTGTCCAGCCACAGGGACGCCATGATTGATATTCCATTCCAGGGACACGGAGCTGCGGCACATGTGGATGCTAACAGGAGTTTGGATTAGACGCATCGTTCCTTCCTTCCTAGAGTAGGAATCATTTATCAGTTTCAGTTTTATTTAGGGCATGTCGCCCAGACTTTTCAGTTGCACTTGCAGATTTATTTATTCAGGTGTTGGATATTTGTATTGGACTTTTTACTTTGGTGACCGGTGGTTTATTCGGCATGTAGTTTTTATTTTTCAGTTCATTTAATTCAGTCGTGGTGTATGAATCATATTATCTTTTCGCATGTTACTGGTTGTTTAATTAAAAAGATAAAACTTGGCACCAACTTTTTGGAATACTAGGTGGTTAGTAAGTTTTAAAAAGGTTTTCGATAGTGATGCTAAGGATGAAGCAACTGGGATTCCTGTTTTAATTTGGTATAGGACTGATTACCCCGTATTTTATTAGGTGGGGTGTTATAGATGGTATCCGAGCATCATGTTCTAGTGTCCTTAGGATTTGTGCGGCTTTTCACATTTTAGCTTAGCGTCCTTTGATGTTGCGCCTTATCATAGGATTGTTGTATTCTTAGACATAGCATTTATGTTCTTTTGCCAATTACTTTATATTTGAGGGTGAACTCATACGTTTCGATTCTCATTTTAGATGCCGCCTAGGAGAGAGAGCAGCTTGGGCAGCAGGAGGAGATGAGACTAGGGAGGCTCATCAGGAGCCAGAGTTACCGCAGCAACTGCGAGAGATGATTTTAGTTGCACATGTAACTGAATTAGTAGCACAGGAAGTTCAAGCGATGATGATCGTAATGGCAAGGTACTTTTCACGAGAACAGCCAAAGGCATTAGTGGTACCGGATGTTCAGGTCCACCAGGGTAATTCGAAATGGCAGTAAGTACGAGAGGTCTTTCAAAAGGGCCACCCACCAGAGTTTTGACGGGGGTTCAGATGTGGTGCTAGCGTGTCAGTGGAAGAGGGATATCCAGTGTCACCTACGCATGGTAATTGCAATGAGGTGCAGAAGAAAATGGTAGCCACTTTTAGGTTAGTGGGAGTAGCGCTTCAGTGGTGGGAGTCGATCACCACAATTGAGGAAAGGGATACATTAACTATTGCAGAGTTTTGAGTTCGATTCAACCACCATTATTTTCCGCCAGCAGTCGAGGCTGAATTGAGGAGAAAATTTAGTGAGGTGACTCAGGGGGACCGTTCAGTGCCCGATTATGAGAAAGAATTCACTCGTTTGGCAAATTTTGTACCGGATGAGGTATGCGATGAAGAAAGGACGAAGTAAAAGTTCATGTATGGGTTGGTCTGGAGGATCATACAACATTTGATTGGTAATCCCTCTTTAGTAGCTTATACGAACGTCATTAATGCACCACTCCTGCACTGCCAGGAATATTTCTTCCACCTGAAAGGAAGCAAGAGGGGAGTGGAACACAGTCAGTCTGATAAAGCAGGAGCGAACAATACCAGTGGGGTATCCCAGCAGCAGACAGGGGGACATTAGGGGTAGGATTTCCAACAGGGGAATCAGGCCAAGCGATTTAGATCTAGGGGCTATCGACAAGATGGCCAGGACTTTTGACAGGGCCAACAAGGAAGGGATCAGTGGCAGGGCAAATTTATTAGGAGGTGTTTCTTTTGTAGGGAAGCGGGACACGTGAATAGAGATTATCTTAAGTGAGGCAGGGGTCAACTACAGGATGAGGTCCTGGATGTACAACCACTACAACAAGTTATGGGTGCATTCGGGCAAGGGGAAGCTACCTATGAACCTGATGATCAACCATTGCAGATAAAGTAAGGAGGTAATTATCATTTATCCTATGGGCATGGGGTATGTTTTGAATAATAGTGAGGGTGTCACAATATAAGAATTATTTTCACTAGAGTTCGTGGGGAAGTCGAATTTAGTGGGTGCGCTGGCTATAGCAACCATATTACATATATATTTCAATGGGATAGTGGATTTCTTTAGTGTTAACCATGAGAGAGTGGGGGTATGCATAGAGATGGGATTGGTATTATGTGAGGGGTTACTACTTTCGATAATTATGGAAATAGGATATATAATTTTTATATCGGCTAGATAGCGATGGAATTGAACTATTGTAAATAGTGGGGGTAAGTTTTGGTGTTAGAGACATAAGGGTATGAATGATTTTTACTAGGTACCACCTGAGAGGGCATCTAGCCTATACATATGTGTGTATATGTTGTATTGTGTGGTGCTATAGACACATACTGAGGTCTTGTGTTCTCATATTTTAACCCGGTAAGTAAGGGAGTCTACTGAAGTGAATCAGGATGGTTAAATTTATTTTCAAGCAGGGAGAGACAACTCAGGGTTTATTTTGTGCAAGAGCTAGTGATAGTAAGGGAGAGGTATTTTATGTTGTCATTTGTATCATAAGAGTAGGCGTGTATGCTTTTGTGTTAATAGACAAGTATCTGGGGGTACGTACTATGGAACGAGGGTCTAACAGATCCCAACGACCGATAATGTTACGCAGTAGTGTATCGGGGGGGTTCATTGTTTAGATTTTTCTTATGAGACGTCCCACGCATGAAACTTAGCTCAACGTTGGAAGTGGGGAGATGTTTGGTCGTTAGTACATGGGGTGGGTACCCCGGTTATTATTTATATATGTGATATGACTACAGGTTTGAAGTTATATTATGTGTCACGTCTAGCATAGTCGGGTAACTTTCGTGCGGTAAAGCACGGGGATGGGGTGCATGGGCACCCGCGCTAATTAAGTAACCTTTTGTGCGGTTAAGCACGGGTACATGGTGTATGGGCGCCCTGGTTAATTAAAATGCATATTTGTGTAATTTATAGTTAGAAGAGGGAGAGATAGATGTAGCGAGCTTAGAGGCACGGGAATAGGAGTGATATTCGAGACTTGGAGTGCTAAGCTCATCTAAATTTCGAGGACGAAGTTCCTTTGTTAGGGGGGAAGTATGTAACACCCCGTAATTTTGAGGATTTAAAATTTAATTATTTTGGGAGATATAAAAATATTCAAATTGGACGAACTTAAATTTATGATTTGGAGAATTTATTTGAGTTGAAAGAATTATTTATATTTGACGACTTTAAGTTTAATTGTTCAATATTTCGTGTGTCGCATTTTGAGGTCAAAATTGGAGAACGTTATAAAGTATTTCGGATGACAATTACGAGTGCGTGGTTGAGTCCGAATGGGTCGAGATAGTCAGAAAAGAGTCCCCAAGGATAGTAATTGGGTCTCGGGGCATTTTCGAGCATAATGGGGCCCACACGGGGTGATTCAGGCCATTTTAATTAGGCCCATGTGGACAAAAACGGGATTAAGGATTTTTAACCTAATTGAGGGACTTATTGAACGAAAGTTAAAAATTCTAAACAGAGGGTTTGAGAGAGACACAGAGGAAACAAATCTAGAAACAAATTGGGAACCTTTTTGGAGACAAATTAAGGGACAAATTGGGTGTTCATCATCAAACCATTTTCTACACCAACGGATCAGACTCTACGAACAATTTCAGGCAAGTGGTTACCTCGCTGTGATTTTAAGTTGTGATTTCCAATTCATATTATAGCACGTGTATCAACCTATGTTTTGGGGATAAATTTAGGATGAAATGGTTTTTGGGGAAATCAGTTTGAGAATGAATTTTAGGGAAGATTTGATGTTAGTATATGATTTGATAGTGATAAATTTGAATGATATTATAGTCCCATTAACTGTTGTTGAGTAAAATGAGTTTGAGGTGGTAATCGTAAGAAACGAATATACGAAATCCTAAAATTTTGAGTTAGAAATTGTTAACTGTTGATGAATTTCGTGGATGAATCTAAATTAGTAAGGGAATTTAAAAATCATCTTAGGAAAGATTATATGAGAAAGGTAATTGATTGAGGTTTGAATTTTGGGATAAAAACCTTGAAAGGTTAACAATGGAGAAACAAGGTAGCGACGAGGAAGAGAACTGATCGATCGATCGATCGATCAATTTGGTCGATCGATCGACGATCCAAAATCGCTGGCAGTTCGGCTTATTTAGGTAAATAAGGGGTGGGTTTTGTTGAATTTGTAATGAAGTTGAATTATTTAGTTAATAATAATTATGAGTTACTTTCTATCACTTATAGGCAAATGTAATTGGGTTTTGAAAAGAAAAGATTTGTGACACCTTATAGATAAATTTGGGGGATTGTATTCCATGAGATGAAAATAATGGACTGGGTGGTTTCATTCGGGTGTGGTAGTTGCGTGCCAATATCAAAATCAATTAATTGAGGTGAAATTAATTAAGTAAATTAGGACGCTGAATATAGACTCGAAAAATATTAAGTTATGGGCCAAGTGAGCGAGTCCGGGTATGTTGGTTGAGTGATACAAGGTAATAAATTAATTAATGTGCAGAGTATTTATATTAGAGTCGGACCATAGACTCGGGGGAAATATTATATTAATTGACGTGTGAATTAAATAAATTAGAGTCGGACCATAGACTCGGGAAGATGATGGACTAATAAGTGAGAAAATTAATAAAGTTGAGTCGGGCCACAGACTCGAGAAATTACAGGCTAGTGTTACGAGTTTGTGATTACATGGTAAAGTTGGGGTTTATATTATATATATACAGTATTGTGATAGTATATATATACATGTGTATATATTGTGTGTGCTATTAAATATCAGTGACTAGATATTTAATTAATTTATATACTCTAGTGCTATCAAGGGAGGTTACGCGATGTGGGTGAATCCCCTAGCATGAGGAGTAGGGTGACTATATACCCAGGTCATAACATACGGTATATGGGTGAGGGGATTTTCTCACTTTTACGGAACTAATATGACCGCCTCCACTACGTTTATATTTTTGGCCAGGTTGGTGAGCGATTCCAACTCGGGTAACTAGGTTATGTGAGCACACCTAGTGAGATAGCACTTTAGAGGGAATCATCCGATGAGGGTATACTCGGAGGGATAGATGTTCATAAATATATGTGTGGTTGTTCTTAGTAAAGGTACGTATACAATGATAGTAAATATTATATATGGGAAATAATAGAGTGTGTGATGTATATACTTAACTTGTGTCACGGTTATATGTTTTGATTTAAAAGAAATTAATTAAGTTAATTGGTGAGATAAATTATAATCCAGGAATTATTATACTCGGGTTAGAGTAGTATGGCAAGGGGAGATTATACCAGGACTAGTTGGACGGGGTAGTACAACTAGGAGGGGTAAAGGTAACCATTAGGCGTGCACATTAGTGGAGGGGTGAGTATGTCCTCAAGGGAGTGCGACACTAACTTAAATATGAAGCGCATTCATATATTTGTAATTACTACAGTTAATTCACTTGCTAAATATTTTCAAAATGTTTTGGGTTCTAACCTTTTCTATAAAATTATTTTCAAAACATTTTAGGTGTCCATCCACAGGGACGCCAGGATTGATATTCCATTCCAAGGACACGGAGCTGCGGCACATGTAGATTCTAGCAGGAGATTGGATTAGACGCATCGTTCATTCCTTCCTAGAGGAGGAATCATCTATCAGTTTATGTTTTATTAAGGGCATGTCGCCCAGACTTTTCAGTTGCAGTTGCAAATTTATTTATTTAAGTGATGAATGTTTGTATTGGAGTTTTTACTTTGGTGACCGATGGTTTATTGGGCATGTAGTTTTTATTTATTCAGTTGATTTAATTCTGTCGTGGTGTATGACTCATATTATCTTTCCGCTTGTTACTGGTTGTTTAATTAAAAAGATAAAATTTGGCACCATCTTTTTGGAATACTAGGTGGTTAGTAAGTTTTAAAAAGGTTTTCGACAGTGTTGCTAAGGATGAACCAACTGGGATTCCTGTTTTAATTTGGTATAGGACTAATCACCCGGTATTTTATTAGGCGAGGTGTCACAGATCAAGGCAGATAGGTTGGAGTTTTTGCACTTTTTGATACCCAAGGTTCTAATGCGGTAGTGTTATATGTGCACAACCTTTTAAATCTTTGATAGATCCTGGTTCTACTCATTCATTCGTATTTATGCACGTATTAAATTGTTTTCATAAATTGCCTGAACCCTTGAATCATAGCATACACGTTTCTACTCCTTCGGGTGAGTTATTGATGGGTAAATTAGTACACAAGTCTTGCCCCATACACATTGATAGTCATAAAATATTTATTGATTTGATTGTTTTAGATATTAGAGATTTTGAAGTCATTTTGAGGATTTACTAGTTAGCATCATATCATGCTAAGGTGGTTTTGTTTTTGCGAAGATTGTTACTTTCCAAATTCCTCAACAACCAAAATTTAGTTTTGAAGGAATTGGCATCGTATCTCTAATGTGTATTATTTATGCAATGCAACCTTGTAGTTTTCTTAAGAAGGGATGTCAAGGATTTCTTAAACCTGTTACCAGTTTGCAGACGATAGATCCTGATTAGGCATAAATTCTTCCAAATTTATCCCTTTAATTTAGTTACTTTTAGCACCTCGAATAACGTAATCGATTTGATTTTATCTATTAATCTTTCTACTAACTTATTCTAATAAGTACATCGAGTTTATGGTATTTGTACTGATTTTATAGGTATTTGATGTCAATAAAAGAAAGAAAGAAACCGGAAGAATCGAGAAAGAAAAGAAGGAAAGTCAAAAGGGCAAAGTTATAATTTTTAACCAGAATTCGAATGAGGCATCTAAAGAAAAGTTGAAGATATCAAGTTCACGAGTACATAGGAAGAAACGGCACCTCAATCGGAGTCCCGGTGTGAAAGTTATGAGCAGTCAAAGCTTGAAGAAAAAGTCAAAGGAAATTCGGACCGATTCAGATCGGGCCGATTCGAAATGCCAATTTCCAGAGAACCACGGACCGAAGATGGATCGAAGCTAAAGGGAAATAAACAAACCGATCCACACCGGATCGTTCTAGCCAAGAAATAAATGAATCGATCCGGATTTCATCCAGACCGAACTGAAAGATGACCGGACCGGTCCGACTGTCGAATTTTGAATTTTTTACTCTTCTTCTAATGGAGAGTCCTAGTTCAGCTAAAACTCTTGGAGTCTTTTAGGGTATTTAAACCCGATTTATTATCATTCTAAACAACGTAGAATTTATCTAATTTTCCATTCTTCTCAGAAAAACCCTAGTTTGAAGATAGATTACAATTTTTGTTCCAAGATTGAAGATTGTTCAAATTTCTATGATTACAAGTAATTTTAGTTAATGCCTTGAGTTCTTTGGTAAGATTAGTGATTAGTTTCTTCTGTCTAATCTTCTTTCTACATCATTCTACGATTCTCCTTTGGCTTAATCATGATTTCCTACAATTCAACAACTGTTTTCATTAATTTCATCATGCTAGGCTAAGTTTTTAAAGGTCGGGACACATGAACTCAACCTAATGTGGTAGTTGCATGTGTATAAAATTAGTCCTCTAAATTTAATGATTTGATTACGACCGTATTGCATAGTAACACAACCACTGTAGATCTTTGGATCTCGTTTGCTTCCGGGTAACCGGGATGATTTAGAATGCAATACGAGTGTTGTTATCGTGAATACCGATTTACTCATCATCTGATTAAGTATGGTGAGGGCTTGAACCTCATATACGTAATGCTTGGGAGTAATAGATTCTGGGTCTAATTAATCCCTTAAATTTACGATTAGTTTTATACCAGCAATACACTAGGGTTGAGGGATTGTATTCCCGTCCTGTTTCTTTCATCATATAGTTCGAATCTCAGTTCAATCACTAATTCATAATTTAGTTCATTAGTCAATTATTTTCAAAATTGCATTTAGTTGTATTTAATTCTCAAACCAATTATCTTTTCCTTTTTATTTAGAGTCAGAGTTAGGATTCATTCATCTGTCCAACGTTGTTACAATTCAATTGTCCTATTTCCATGTGGATATGATCCCGACTTACCGGGTTTATTACTAACACGACAGTCTTACACTTGAGCCTAGAGAGTACTCATTTATGAGACACATTCTTAGTCGCGTCAAGTTTTTGGCGCCGTTACCGGGGACTTAGGTAGACTTAGGATTAGATCGAGCCAACCTAAAACTTTGACTAAAAATCTCCAAAAATCTAAAAAAATTAAAAAAAATTAAAAAAAGCACAAAAATATTCATCATCTCTCATAAGCCCGTTAATGCAAAATTCTGAACTCACTCCAACTCCCCATAATACTCCAACCCACATTCACGAAAATTCAATAGTTGAGTACGACCTTGATAGCGCTCACACTCCTAACACTCCAAAATTCTGGGTTCCACCTCCCACACCGTCACACTCAATCTCAAATAACACGTCATTTTCCCTCATAGGACAAACTTCAGAGCACGCTCCGAGTATACCAAGTGAGGATACCGAATCTTTGAGAGAGAGAGACATGTCACAACACGGTAGTGCAGCCATCGGCGAGGGAGAGGCCCCGTATCGCCCTTTAAGAGACGTCTTATATCCCGAGCGCTATGTCACTCTGGGATGCATTTTACTCCCGTACAATGCTGGGCAATTTCGCTTTAGGAATGGGATGATCCAGATACTTCCCACTTACCATGGATTGGATTCAGAAAAGCCATATGCCCACATCATGGAATTTGAGGAGGCGTGCGAGACTCTCAGTGATCAAACTTTCACAGAAGATGTGCTCCGCCTTAAACTCTTCCCATTCTCGCTAAAGGATAAGTCTAAGACATGTCTATGGCCTTTACCTCCAAATTTGATTTCATCATGGAACGAGATACAATCCAAATTTCTCAAGAAGTTCTTACCTCCACATCGAACGAATTCCATCAAGGCTCAAATTCAAACTTTCCGACAATTAGAAAATGAGTCATTCGATTGATGCTACGAGTGTTTCAACGAGTTAATTGCTTCGTGTCCCCATCATTGTTTTGATAAAATGCAAATCATTTCCTTTATCCATAATGGGCTGAACATTAATTCCAAGCAACTCATTGAAACCATGTGTAGTGGTCCGTTTGTTGACTTTGACGCCCACGATGCTGATCTTCACTTGAGGTATGTCGCAAAGACTACCCAATCCTGGGATACATCTGAACCTAGTGCTCAAAATTGAAATCGTCATGTGACCACCACTCCATCGGCGTCAGGCCTATTTCATGTAGAAAATAATTCTATGACGGATAGCCGAATCGATATGCTTGATAAAGGACTGCAAGACCTACGTGAGGTATATGGAAGAGGACCAACTGGATCCATCCCAAACCCCGTCGAGAAGGTGTGTGCGATTTGTGAGGTGGGTCATTCAACTGAGGAATGCCCGACTGTACCCGCTTACAAAGTAATGATTCAAGAGAAAGTCAGTGGTATAGGAGGATTCAAGGGTAATTTCGGTGCATCGCACGGGAATTCTAACAATCCTTCATGGAAAAACCACCCTAGTTTTAGCTATGGGCAACAACATGCTGCGATGAATCCTAATTCACATGTTTCCCCTCCTCCACCACTGCACTTTCAACAAGCTCCACACATGCGAGGACATGTGCAGGCACCACCACCTCAAGTAGCATATATCACTCCACCGCGGAGAAATATTGAGGATACGATCAAACACTTTATCAATACCCAGACTACAACTAATGCTAGGCATGAGCTCATGATCAACGACATGAATGCGAACATTTCACAGTTGCAATCACCGTTGAGTATCCAAGAGAAAGGCAAGTTACCTTCCCAGGGCCAAAGACCTCTTCAAGGTCAAACTAGTGTTAGATCCACCTCTACCGAACATCAGGAGCAATGTCAGGCTGTGACCACTCTTTATAGAGGGAGAGTCGTTGATTTATCACCTCCCCCACACGACGCAACCAAAGACCAGGAGATTTCGTGTGACACGAAAGAGGACGAAGATGCCCCTTGAAGGAGAGTGATAAAGATGACACTAGTGAGCCCGAGGTAGTAGTGAAACCACCCATCGTGGCACCGTTTCCTAAAAGGTTGATTCCTTCCCATAAAGGAAACCCCTGTGATGAAGTGCTAGACGTACTAAAGCAAGTGAAGCTAAATTTACCTTTCCTCGATGCTATTAAGCAAATTCCAACTTATGCAAAAGTCATCAAAGACTTGTTGACGGTAAAAAAGAGGATGAAGGTAAGGAAAAATGTCTTTCTAGCACAGAACATGAGCTCCATCCTACTCACTGATCTCCCGCCCAAGTTCAAAGATCTTGATGCACCCACCATTTCTTGTATCATTGGAGAAAATAAAATTGAGAAAGCCTTACTTGATTTGGGAGCAAGTGTCAATATCCTCCCTTACGCCGTCTATAATCAACTTGATTTGGGCGAGCTCAAGCCCACAAAGGTCACTCTCCAGTTAGCGGATCGAACCGTGAAGATCCTAAGAGGCATAGTTGAGGACGTGATCGTCCAAGTTGACACATTCTACTTCCCGGTAGACTTTGTCATTTGGGACATGGAGCCTTCCTTCGCCTCGAGCAATCATGTTCCCATCATTCTTGGGTGCCCATTCTTAGCTACGGCTAACACTATTATCAACACTCGGAATGGGCAGATGCAACTCACTTTTGGGAACATCACTTTAGAGACTAACATCTTCCATATAGCCCAATATATGGGGGAGGAAGATAATCTTCACACGGTGAGCTTCATAAACGAGATCGTAGAGGAGTATTTTGAGGAAAATTATTATGGAGATGCCTTAGGGTCTTGTTTAGTGCCGAGCCACAAGAGTGGGGGGAGGTACACCTAATTCGAGAGGGAGGTTGAGGAGTTGAGAGAGTTACTCGATGAGAGAGCGTCGAACGAGGACGCGAGAGATGTGAATTGGGTTTCTCGATTCAAGGAGTTACCGCCGAGGGAAACACGCATGGTTCCCTCCAGCGACAAATTTCCGACCCTTGAATTGAAGAAACTCCCCACCTATATTAAATACGCATACCTAGGAGAGGATGAGACATTTCCTGTTGTTGTCTCCTCTAGCCTAGACGAAGAGCAGGAGGGTAAATTGCTAAAGATTTCGAGGAAGCACTAAAGTGCTTTTGGTTGGTGCATTGCTGATTTGAAAGGGATAAGTCCTTTGATTTTCACCCTCAAGATCCATCTTGAAGAGGATGTCAAGACCTTGAAAGAAATGAAAAGAAGGCTAAGCCCTAATATGAAAGAAGTGGTGAGAACCAAAATTATCAAATTATTGGATGCCGGAATTATCTATCTAATCTCGAATAGAAAATGGGTGAGCCCTATTCAAGTTGTCCCGAAAAATTCGGGCATGACAGTGATTGAGAATGCTAAGGGAGAGCTAGTCCCCCAATGTACCGCCACCGGGTGGCGTGTTTGCATTGATTATTGGAAACCCAATGCGGGAATTAGGAAAGATCATTTTCCCTTGCCATTTATTGATCAGCTTCTTGAGAGAGTAGCGGGTCACCCCTACTATTGCTTCCTTGATGGTTATTTCGGATATAACCAAATTGAGGTAGATGTACTTGACCAGGAAAAAACGACCTTCACTTGGCCTTTTGGTACGTTTGCCTACAAACGTATGCCATTCGACTTGTGTAATGCACCCGTGACCTTTCAAAGGTGCATGTTGAGCCTATTTAGCGACATGGTCGAGAGAGGACTTGAAGTGTTCATGGACGATTTTAGCATTTTTGGCACCTCTTTCGATCTTTGTCTTGAAAAATTGGAAAAGGTACTTACCCGGTGTGTAGAAAAAACTTAGTGCTGAATTGGGAGAAATTCCACTTCATGGTCACTGAGGGAATAGTTCTTGGCCACATAGTTTCATCCAAGGGGATAGAAGTTGATAGAGCAAAGATAAATGTCATAGCCGATCTACCCCCACCAAAATCGCTCAAAGACGTGCGCTCCTTTTTGGGCCACACGGGGTTTTATCGAAGGTTCATTAAGGACTTTAGCACCATCTCTACGCCCTTAGGCATCCTACTCATGAAGGACACCCTATTTTAGTGGACGAAAGCATGCCATAGCTCTTTTGAAAAATTAAAAACCATGCTTGTGTACGCTCCCATCATGCAAGTTTTGGATTGGTCCTTACCATACGAACTTATGTGTGATGCTAGCGATTATGCGATAGGGGTTGTTTTGGGCCAAATAAAAACAATAGGGCTCATGTCATCTACTACACTAGCTGGACTCTTACCGGACCATAACTCAATTACTCCACTACAAAGAAGGAGTTTCTAGCGGTAGTCTTCGCTCTTGACAAATTTTGGTCCTACCTTGTTGGTTCTCCCATCACTTTCTTCACCGACCACGCGGCGTTAAAATACCTACTTGCGAAGAAAGATGCAAAACCGCACCTCATAAGGTGGGACCTACTCCTACAAGAGTTTAATCTCTCCATTAAAGATAAGAAAGGATTAGAAAATGTCGTTGTCGACCACTTATCATGACTTTCATCCAACTTACCTAGTGATCCAATACCCATAGATGAATACTTTCCAGATGAGAAACTCTTTGCTACCTCTTCTTTGCCCTGGTTTGCGAATATCGTGAACTATCTTATCACGGGAGCCGTCCCTCCCGATTGGACACCGCAAGATAAGAAAAGGTTTATTACTTGGTCGCGCATGGTTTTCTATGATAATCCTTTTTTGTTTAAATATTGCGCCGATCAAATCATCCAACATTGTGTACTGGATGACGAGATCCCGAAAGTCATCCAATTTTGTCATTCGAAAGCTTGTGGAGGCCACTTTTTGACGAAAAAGACTGTCGTTAAAATTCTGCAATGTGGCCTGTACTGGCCCACAATATTCTGGGATGTGAACAATGCTTGTAAATCTTGCAATAGGTGCCAAAGGATGGGAACTATTACCCGACAAAACATGATGCCATTAACCTCGATACTCATTATTGAGATCTTCGACTGATGGGGTATTGACTTCGTGGGCCCTTCCCCCCGTCCTTTCGATTCCTATACATCCTTATTGCGGTCGAATACGTTTCCAAATGGGTGAAAGCCATAGCGACCAAGACAAATGACAACAAAGTGGTGATTAAGTTCTTGCAGGAACACATACTTTCCCACTTCGGTGCTCCGAAAGCGATAATTAGTGATAACGACACACAGTTTTGCAATAGGACATTCGCGAAGCTCATGAGAAAGTGTGGTGTCGTTCACAAGGTTGGAACGACTTATCACCCACAAACAAATGGGTAGGTCGAACTAGTAAATTGGGAAATCAAGAACATTATTGAAAAGACCATCAATCTTACCCGGAAAGATTGGTCACTTAGATTGAACGATTCGCTATGGGCCTATCGTACCGCATATAAAAATTTGCTCGGCATGTCCCCTTTCCGCTTTATGTATGGAAAACCTTGCCATATTCCCGTGGAATTAGAGCACAAGGCGTATTGGGCGGTTAAGGAATTGAACTTTGCCATGGATAAGGCCGATGAAGCTCGCAAGCTTCAATTGAATGATTTGGAAGAGATACTCAATGATGCGTACGAGAACGCAAAAAATTTCAAAGAAAGGATGAAACTCGCTCACGATAACATCATTCACCGCAAAGAGTTTCTTCCCGGACAAAAAGTTCTTCTCTATAACTCTCGTCTTCATCTCTTCCCGAGCAAGTTGTGGGCACGATGGTCTGTCCCGTTCGTTGTGAAGAATATTTTCCCTTACGGAGATGTTGAGTTAGACGATTTTGAAAGGGGGAAATACACTCAAAGTAAATGTACAATGCCTAAAGCCACATCTTGAGGCGTGTGTGGAACAAGTCGACACCGTTTGGTTGTCAGATCCTATTTACGGGGTAGAGTGAGCTGCTACAGTGAGGTCGTCGGACCCCCGACGCGTATGGGGTGAATTCTTGTGTATAGTAGACGAGAGTCGTGTGAGTAGTGAGAGTCCCTAGGATTAGGGTACAATAAGGTGAGAGCATTCACATATTTCGAGAAATTGAGTCAAGTTGTGTTGACCATAGATACGGAGAGGGTTTTGAGTCCAAAATTGATAAGGAGCATGCTGAGAGTCGAAAATTTTTGGAGAAGAGCGATTGAAATTAAGTTAGGGGGAGAATTACAGCTTGATGCAAGAACCGGATTGATTCTTTTATTTTTGAGACAGATCGGTCTGGACCGGATCGGTTCATTTCTTTTAGAGCTGGATCGATCCGGTGATTAAAGAAATAAAAAATTAAAAGGACCGGATCGGTCCGGTCCTGGAACAGTCAGATCAATTCGATTTTTGCAGTCTTTTCCCTTTCCCTAGGTGCACCCCCCTTCTCCCCAATCCCTTTCCTTCCCTCCCAATTCGCCCAACCATATCCAACCCTTCAATTTCCTTCCTAAATACATCTCCTATTTCCCTCCAAACCTTTTCCCTCCATTTCCAAAAGCCTACCCACACTTACCACCTATAAATACCCACACATAGCCTCCACTCTTCTCCACACCTCAACCAAATCCCTTCTCTCTTCTCTTCCCTAATTTTTTTTCATGCACCCTCCACTTGTCCCAATGGCCCAAAGAGCTCCCCCTGTCAAATACGACTCAACTAAAATGCTACCCTCTGGCCATGGTGAATTCCATTCCCGCCAAGAGGAGCGTTGGTGCACTCATTTCCTTAGTCCGGATCACAAACTCCACATGGAGCGCGCAGTCCAATGGATAGGGCTGCCCAAGTCCGTCACCGCCCTCTTCATGCCTAGGGGTAGGTTCCATTTTCTTAATGAACCGTACGAAGAAATTTGGGCCACTGAAGTTCGATCTTTCTATGGATCCCTTGTTCGCACGAGCCAATTTGAGTCCCAAGCCTATGTCGATGGTACCATCATCCCTTTTTCTTTGGCCCTTTTCACGACCAAGTTAGGCGAATATGATGTTCCCGATGTTCAATACTACACATACCCAAGGAATGTCACCCCTGTAGCCAAGGAATTGATTATGGATTGAATTGCCCCCGGCATTGCATGGAGGGGGGAGACTGTCCCTGTGGGTCGACTCAATGAGAAAGCTCGCCTAACATTCCAAATTGTGTGTGATAACATTCTGCAAAACTCCAACGATTCCTCCATGCGTCCTCGTCAAGACATATTGACATACCACCTCTTCGATCCCGACACTCCAATTAACCTGGCTCGCACCCTATACGCTGACATTCTCATTGCAGCCGTGGATGAGAAAGGTGCAGCCCCACTTCCATATGTATGCCTGATTACCTCCATTCTCAAAGATGCTGGCATTGAGGCTCCGCTGGACCGTACTCGCCTTCCCGGTCCCTTTGGACAGGGAACCCACACTTGGAGCGCCAGACAACTGGCCATCCTTTGGGCAAGGCGTGGAAGTGATGACGAGGCCGAGGATGTCTCGAGTGAGGAAGAGGAAGAAGAAGAAAAAGGTGCTGATGTGGAGATGGAAGACGTGGGTGTGGATGAAGAGTCGAACGAAGAAGAAGACGACTCTAATTTAGAATGGGCGGGTAGCGACCTCAATAATCGTATGTCGGACCTCGAGACGAGATTTAGTAACTTTATGACCGACTATCACCGCAATACAAAGCATGATGTTTTGTTTCCAAGCGGACTTGTACCGACGCCAAGGGGATCCCAACGAGCCACTGCCATCCTACTTTTATGACCCTTATGGCCCTAATGCGCCCATCTCTTCCCACTCATCGCCCAGTGAAGCTTTGTTGGTTTGTGGAAGTTCTTAGTTGTTTCCCTTGTTCACATGCTTGTATGCTCTTTACTGTTTTTGTACCACAGTCCCGTTTTATAAAAATCTTCATTTTCTCCATTTGTTTGTTTTATTTATTGCACTTCTTATTTTGCCTTGTTTAGATTTTAGTCCTTTTTGCTTGAGGACAATGCAAAAGTCTAAGTTAGGGGGAGTCACAAGTGCGTATTTCTAAAACTTCACAAATTTTCAAAAATGCCCAAAAATTTCAAAAAAAAATCATAAAATTTTGAAAAGTCCAAAAATATTTTGTTCAAAATAAATAAAAATTGGAATTCAAACTTTTAAAAAATATCATTAAAAGTCGGTTTAAAGTCTCAAGTTGTAAAAACCCAATACACAAAGCCGAAATTGACCAAAGATGGAAATTATGCGAAAATTGACGACTTAACGAATAAATGTGGAGATTAACAAACCCGGTGAGATTCGAGCCTTTCATCTTTGTGACATTTATAAATCAATCCCAGTTAATTGTTAACTGAAAGTTCTTTTCATTTTGATCGGTTATGAAAAATGTGTGTGATATTGCTTTGAAAAATATGCCAAAATTGATCTCTAAACTTAATTCATCTCGAAACGCATATGGTAACGCAGTTAGTATGTTGGAAAATGAATTAGGCCCTCGTTTGTCACCCAAAAATATTAGCCATAAAAAGATGTGAAAAATTATCCCTTTGATAACCCAATTGAACCGAATATATTTTTTCCTTTCGTTTGGTAACCCGAAAAACCCAAGTATCCCGAAATTGTGAAAAATGGAAAAATTCATAATTTAAGTCCGAAAAGTGCAACAAAAAGGGGCAAGAAAAAAAATAGATATACTCAACAAAAATAGCAAGAAAAGAAAAGAAGTGAAAAAAAAGAAAAAATATAGAAAAAGAAGAGAAAATGAGCAATAGCTTGGAAAAAGCACAAATGGACATCATAAATGACTTTTCCAATTCCAACCTTCCCGACCATTTTCATTTTACCCAATATACCTTAAAACCCGAAAAAGTCCTAACCGATTCCAAATTGCGAAATTGGTTACCGCGTGGAGAGCTAAGACACCAAAAGATAATAAAAGAGATTGAATGCATGAATAAGAGGCAATGTTCTCGTTTATTAAAACCGTATTCCGTTGATTCGATCCTATTGTAATAACCCGTAATTTTGAGGGCTTTGTTTATGAATATGGTATATAATTTTAATAATATTATTATTTTATTAATCGCGATATTGATATTATATTTATTTTTATTTAAAATGAATCGAATATTTAAATTCAAATTTAATTGGTTTTTGGACATTTTGTAATGGTTTAAATATGTAAAGTTGATAATTTTGAATAAAAGGTTAATATAGTAATATGCGTTAGCTTAGTCTCCAAGCTAGGGTTTGAGAGAGGGGTTATATAAGGAATATTATGGTTGATTATAAGGAAAGGGAGATGAAACAGAGAGGCCGAAAAACGAAATCCAAAGAGGCAAAAACGAGTGGAATGAGAAGAGCCAATTTGGAATGTTTAGATCTTATTTTTGAGTGCATTCGAATGAGATTTGAGAAAAACTCAAAACATATACCTTACTCAATTTTTCGTGTAGAATCCAAATCTGAAGTCGGATTGGAGATTCAAATAAATTTTGGATCTGATTTTTCTGGATTTTTAAAATAGGACTATTTGGGGTTATCTCGTGTTAGGGCTAGAACATGATTTGATTATTTTCGCGAGAGGAACGTGATGCTGTGATAAGATTTTGAGGATGATTTTTATGTGGCGATGCATCCAATAATTTTAAGGTATGGGGTTTTACACAATATTATCCTTTAAATCTCTCGAGAGTTTATTCCGTTGATTCCATGTTTAATTGAACTCATATTTGAATTGTTAAATTCATTTGGAATCTGAAGAAATAATTGTTGATTTATTTTGATTCATGTGGTATCATCATATTATTGTTAAGCACGTTGTCATGAGATTTTAATATGGCACGGATGTTGAGTACCCTCCAAAATTCCTGCTTCCCAAGGCTATGGCTTGATAAAGCATATGCGGATGGGGTGAGACCTGGTGACCCATTAATGTGTTGTTGATAAATTTATTGATAAATGCTTATGAGGTTAATTTGAATATTCGTACTCGTGTTGTTACATTTTATTCACCGCTAATATATTTGTTGAGCATCTTTCTTGTCGTATTGTGTACTTCCCCATATTTTCTTTTAGTTGGCAGGTTAGCGTGGATTTGAGTGCTATGGACCAATTGGGATGATTTTAGCGTGGATTGTTTTGGGAAGAATATTCGAGAATACAAGAAGGGAAAACTTGTATTTATTTTGATGTATAGAGCATTGGATATTTACTTTTCTTTTCGAGTTAGTTGTTTTTATTTCGAGAAACTTTTGGTTGTATTGAATTTGAAGAATTGAGATTAGTGGTTTCGTTTATATTGTGGAATTTTTTTAGATGCTCTATACCTTGTAATTTGCGGATTTGGTTAGTTTTATCGATAGTGGCGCTCCGCTCTCCCTGGGTGGGCGGAGTGTTACATATGGTATAAGAGCTTAGGTATACGATAACCCTCGGATCTTGGGTATTGGGTCTAGCATGCGGATTAGATATATTTTTTGGAGATAGAAATTTTTTGAGGATGTGTTAAGCGACGTGGTAAGGATGTTTAGAATTAATTTGAGGACTTTAGTGTGTGATTTTGGGAAATAGAACGAGTAACATTTTATTTCGAGCATTATGTTTTGTCGAATTTCGAGGACGAAATTCCTTTTCAAGGGGGAAAGTATGTAATAACCCGTAATTTTGAGGGCTTTATTTATGAATATGGTATATGATTTTAATAATATTATTATTTTATTAATCGCGATATTGATATTATATTTATTTTTATTTGAAATGAATCAAATATTTAAATTCAAATTTAATTGGTTTTTGGACATTTTGTAATGGTTTAAATATATAAAGTTGATAATTTTGAATAAAAGGGTAATATAGTAATATGCGTTAGCTTAGTTTCCAAGCTAGGGTTTGAGAGAGGGGTTATATAAGGAATATTATGGTTGATTATAAGGAAAGGGAGATGAAAAAGAGAGGCCGAAAAACGAAATCCAAAGAGGCAAAAACGAGTGGGATGAGAAGAGCCAATTTGGAATGTTTAGGTCTTCTTTTTTACTGCATTCGAATGAGATTTGAGAAAAACTCAAGACACATACCTGACTCAATTTTTCGTGTAGAATCCAAATCTGAAGTTGGATTGGAGATTCGAATAATTTTTGGATCTAATTTTTCTGGATTTTTAAAATAAGACTATTTGGGGTTATCTCATGTTAGGGCTAGAACATGATTTGATTATTTTCGCGAGAGGAACGTGATGGTGTGATCAGATTTTGAGGATGATTTTTATGTGGAGATGTATGCAATAATTTTAAGGTATGGGGTTTTACACAATATGCTCCTTTAAATCTCTCGAGAGTTTATTCCGTTGATTTCATGTTTAATTGAACTCATATTTGAATTGTTAAATTCATTTGGAATCTGAAGAAATAATTGTTGAATTATTTTGATTCATGTGGTATCATCATATTATTGTTGAGCACGTTGTCATGAGATTTTAATAAGGAACGGATGTTGGGTACCCGTCAAAATTCCTGCTTCTTAGGGCTATGGCTTGATAAAGCATATGCGGATGGGGTGAGTCCTAATGACCCATTGATGTGTTGTTGAGAAATTTATTGATAAAAGCTTATGAGATTAATTTGAATATTCGTACTCGTGTTGTTACGTTTTATTCACCGCTAATATATTTGTTGAGCATCTTTCCTGTCGTATTGTGTACTTCCCCATATTTTCTTTTAGTTGGCAGGTTAGCGTGGATTTGAGTGCTATGGAACAATTGGGATGAATTTACCGTGGATTATTTTTGGAAGAATATTCGAGAATACGAGAAGAGAAAACTTGTATTTATTTTGATGTATAGAGCATTAGATATTTACTTTTCTTTTCGAGTTAGTTGTTTTTATTTCGAGAGACTTTTGGTTGTATTGAATTTGAAGAATTGAGATTAGTGGTTTCGTTTATATTGTGGAATTTTTTTAGATGCTCTATACCTTGTTATTTCCGGATTTGGTTAGTTTTATCAATAGTGGCGCTCCGCTCCGCTCTCCCCGGGCGGGCGGACTGTTACACCTATCACTATAAAATTTCTGTCTTTCTACTTGTCTGCGTGACTTTGCGTCCATTATATTTACTCTTTTTTATCACACACACCGAGAGAATAACCACATTCCAAGAGATTCGTTTGTGAGAGCATTCCGTGAGATTTTGAAATCAAAACGAATTTTCGGATAAGTAAAGTAATGGTCAATCGGTAGAACTCCGCGGTTAAATTTCTGGCTTTGCACACACGCACTATGATTTGAGATTCTTGAACATGACTTGATGATGATTATTTTCTGGGAAAGTTTGAATTATACAATTTTTGCGTATTTTGAAATTTCTTTGAGTCAAATTTTGTGGGTATATTCACTGCAAACCCTCACGAGACACAACTCGTCCTACTAGGGTAACCTAGGGGTTTAAAGGCTTATTGCATACGCTAAATGCAATCTCTTGCCCGCGAAAAAGGTATTCTATCCCAATAAAATGATTTTCAAGAGTTGAGCCTTGCTAGGATTCTTTTACTTTGCTCGGGACGCGCAATGTTCTAAGTTAGGGGGATTTGATTAGGCATAATTTCTTCCAAATTTATCCCTTTAATTTAGTTACTTTTAGCACCTCGAACAAGGTAATCGATTTGATTTTATCTCTTAATCTTGCTACTAACTTATTCTAACGAGTACATCGAGTTTCTAGTATTTCGTACTAATTTTACAGGTATTTGATGTCAATAAAAGAAAGAAAGAAATTGGAAGAATCGAGAAAGAAAAGAAGGAAAGTCGAAAGGGCAAAGTTATAATATTTACCTAGAATTTGGATGAGGCATCTATAGAAAAGTTGAAGATATCAAGTTCACCAGCACGTAGGAAGAAACGACACCTCAATCAGAGTCCCGGTGTGAACGTTATGAGCAGTCAAAGCTTGAAGAAAAAGTCAAAGGAAATTCGGACCGATTCGGATCAGACCGATCCGAAATGCCAATTTCCAGAGAACCCTGAACCAAAGACGGATCGAAGCTGAAGGGAAATAAACAAATCGATCCGCACCGGATCGATCTGGCCAAGATATAAATGAACCGATCCGAATTCCAGGCAAACCAAACCGAAGGAGGACCAGACCGATCTGATTGTCTAATTTTGATTTTTTTACTCTTCTTCTAACGGAGAGTCCTGGTTTAGCTAAAACTCTTGGAGTATTTTAGGGTATTTAAACTCGATTTATTATCATTCTAAACAACGAAGAATTTATCTAATTTTTTATTCTTCTCAGAAAAACCCTAGTTTGAAGATAGATTACAATTTTAGTTCCAAGATTGAAGATTGTTCAGATTTCTGTGATTACAAGTAATTTTAGTTAATGCCTTGAGTGATTTGGTAAGATTAGTGATTAGTTTCTTCTGTCTAATCTTCTTTCTACATCATTCTACAATTCTCCTTTGGCTTAATCATGATTTCTTGCAATTCAACAATTGTTTTCATTAATTTCATCATGCTAGGCTAAGTCTTTAAAGGTCGGGACACATGAACTCAACCTGATGTGGTAGTTGAATGTGTATAAAATTAAACCTCTAAATTTAATGATTTGATTACGACCGTATTGCGTAGTAACACAACCATTGTAGATCTTTGGATCTCGTTTGTTTCCGGGATGCTTTAGAATGCAATGCGAGTGTTGCTATCGTGAATACCGATTTACTCGGCCTCTGATTAAGTATGGTGCGGGCTTGAACCTCATATACGTAATGCTTGGGAGTACTAAATTACGGGTCTAATTAATCACTTAAATTTATGATTAGCTTTATGCCAGCAATACACTAGGGTTGAGGGATTGTATTCCCGTCCTGTTTCTTTCATCATATAGTTTGAATCTCAGTTCAATCACTATCAGTAATTTAGATAATTTAGAATAGTTGCATTTCGTTCATACTTTAGTTCATTAGTCAATTATTTTCAAAATTGCATTTAGTTGTAGTTAATTCTCAAACCAATCATCTTTTCCTTTTTCTTTAGAGTCAGAGTTAGGATTCATTCATCTGTCCAACGTCATTACAATTCCATTGTCCTATTTCCCTGTGGATACGATCCCGACTTACTGGGTGTATTACTAACACGACAGGCTTGCACTTGAGCCTAGAGAGTACACACTTCTGAGACACATTCTTAGTCACGTCAGATCCTATCTTAGAAGACATTCATATTGCTAAGAAATTTACAGATGTTTTTCGAAATGATTTACCAGGCCTACCTCCTAATAGAGAAATAAAATTCATAATTGACCTTATTCCTATACCTATACCAATCTCAAAACCACCATATCATATGGCACCATTGGAATTAAGAGAGTTAAAAGTTCTATTAGAATACCTTTCAAACAAAGGTTTTATTAGACCAAGTATATAGACTTGGGGTTCTCCAATGTTATTTGTTAAAAAGAAGGATGGGATGGTTGGACTATATATAGATTATCGCGAACTGAATAAGGTAACCATTATAAATAAATACCCCTTACCTCGTATAGATGACTTATTTGATCAATTAGAACAAGTATTCTCTAAGATAGTCTATCATTAATTAAACAATAAGGAAGATGATATTTTAAAATAAGCTTTTCGTACTAGATATGGTCACTCTAAATTTCTTGTAATGACATTTGGACTAACTAATGCACCAGCCGCTTCTATGGATATGATAACTAGAGTCTTTAGGAAATACTTGGATCAGTGTGTTGTTGCTTTCATTGATGACATTATTATCTTTTATTCCAAGAGTATTAAAGAACACGAGAAGCATTTAGAGACAATATTACAAATCCTTATGAAAGAGAAATTATATGAAAAATTAAAGAGGTGTGAGTTTTGGTTGCCTAGTCTTTCTTTTCTAGGACATGTCATATCCAAGGAGGGAGTGTCAGTTTACCATCAAAATATTGAGGCTATACTAGATTAGCCAAGACCAACTAATGTGAGTGAGATTCGTAGTTTCCTTGGATTAGCAGGTTATTACCGAAGATTTGTTGAAGGAATTTCTAGTATTGTCAAACTTGTATCTAAGTTAATACAAAAGAATATGAAATATGAATGGTCTAAGAAAGCTGAGAAAAGTTTTCAAGAACTTAAGAATCGATTAGTGACTGCCCCAATTTTGATTATTCCTACAGGTACGAAATGATTGGTGATTTATAGTATTCCTTGGATTAGCACCTTCTAATAATGGTTTAGGATGTGTGTTAATGAAAAATGGAAAAGTAGTTACTTCTGCCTCAAGACAGTTAAAACTATATGAGCAGAATTATCCAACCCATGACCTAGAATTAGCAGCTGTAATTTTTGCTCTTAATATTTAGAGACACTATTTATATGGTGAAACTTATGAGATTTATACCAATCATAAGAGTTTGAAATATATATTGACTAAAAAAGAATTGAAAATTTTAGTTAATGTAGTAGCTGACACTTTAAGTAGGAAGTCTACAACAAATTTAGCATGTCTCATTACAAACAGGAACCTTTATTAAGAGATTTGACAAGTATGGAAATAAATGTACGTATTTATAAAAAAGGAGGAATAATCGTAAACTTACAAGTACAAACCATGTTGATGGAAAGGATCAAAATTTCAGAAGTAAATTACCCACAACTGAAGAAAATTGGAGAAGAAGTTATCGAAGGGAAGAGAATTGAATTTGCGATATGAGACGATATATTGAGGTCTGGAAATAGAGTGTGCGTGCCATGTGATGCCCAACTAGAAAGGCAAATTTTGGAGGAAAGTCATTACTCGAGATTGACGTTTCATCTCGAAAATACCAAGATGTATATAAATCATCAACAAGTGTTTTTATGGAATAACATGAAAAGGGAGATAGCAAAAGTTGTATCTCAGTGTTTCGTTTATCAACAAGTGCTGAACATCAGGGACCATTATGATTACTACAACCCGTACCTATACCTGAGTGGAAATGGGAACATATTACTATGGATTTTGTGACAGGTTTACCAAGGAGTTCAAATGGTAATGATTCTATTTGGGTAATTATTGATAGGTTAACTAAATCTGCTCATTTTCGTTCCATTAAGATTACCCATTCTTTAGAAAATTTAGCTTAGTTGTATGTACGGGAAATTATTAGGCTTCATGGAACCCCAATTTTAATTATTTCTGACCATGACCCTAGATTTGTGTCTCGCTTCTAGAAAAGTCTATAAGAAACCATGGGAATAAAATTGAATTTCGGCACAGCTTTTCATCCTCAAACAAATGGACAATCAGAGAGAACCATTCAAACCTTAGAGGATATGCTTAGGGCATGTGCACTTGATTTGAACGAGAATTGGAATGATCATTTTCCATTAGTGGAATTTTCATATAATAATAGTTATCAAGCATGTATTCAAATGGCTCCGTACAAGGTACTCTATGATAGAAGGTGTGGTTCCCTTACATGTTGGGGAAAGAAAATTATTGGGACCAGAATTGATTCAGATCACAATAGAGAAAGTGAAATTAATACAAAACTGACTTTTAATCGCTCAAAGTCGTCAAAAGAGCTACGTTGACAATTGACATCAACTGTTAGAATTCCAAAAAGGAGATTATGTGTTCTTACGAGTATCGACAGCAAAGCGAGTAATCCGATTTGGGAAGAAGTGGAAGTTAAGCCCAAGATACATAGGACCTTTTCAAATCCTTGACAAGATAAGAGTTTTTGCGTATATAATAGATTTACCCCCTGAACTCTCTAGTATACATAATGTGTTTCACATATCAATGATAAATAAATATGTCCCATATCCAACACATATCTTAAGCCATGGACCTCTTCAAGTTAGAGAAGATTTAACCTACATTGAGCATCCAGTAGAAATTTTGGACCATAAAGATAAAATATTATGAACCAAGGTAATCCCACTAGTCAAAGTACTATGGCGTAATCACTCAGTTGAAGAGTCAACGTGGGAACGAAAAGATGAAATAAAGGAGAGATATCCGTACTTGTTTGCAAATTAATATAAGTCAAGTTTGGGGACCAAACTTTTTATAAGGAGGGTAGGATGTAATGACCCCACTTTTATATGCTCATACATATATTTTTTTATATAATCTTTTGTTCATATAAATGTTATATTATTACATATGTGGTATTCAGGATTCTTAATATAACAAAACCCGCTTTTAAATACGAAAAATCAACTGTATAAAGTTTTATGACACATCCTAAGGTAAATGATAAGTTTCGGGGTAGAAAATCTAATTTTATGAAACTTTAGGGACTTTGTTTTAATAAAGAAAGTTTCAAGGACCAAAATGAAAAATAAAAAATGACCTTTTGTAAATAAAATATTTCCAAGGACCTTTAAGAAATATTAAAAATATATACTGTGAAATTACCAAAGTACCCTTCATGTGTAAAAAGACTCTTATACCCTTATGACCTTTCCACCTCATGCTTGACACCTCCCTCTTACACGTGTCGTCGTTAGAGAGAAAGCTAAAACACTTGTCACCATTTGGTGATATTGAGACTACAAGTTCTCCCTAGCACGTGCCACCTCAACGCTGACTTGCCACCGTAAAATCTAAATCACCGTAGAAACGTGTCAACACCGTAATACTTTTGGAAACCTATAAATAGGCTTTAGGGATCATTTGAAACTCACACAAATTCCTTGAGAATTATAGTAAGAAAGAGTTATAGAAATATTGGTAAATATCTTAAGAAGGAGTTCTATAAGTTTGAAGACATATTCGTTTCGTAGGTGTGATTTTATTTAAATATCGTAATGCATTTTTATAACTTTAATTTAATGTTTTATAGATTTACTTAGTAGTTATGCTCGTAAAATATACTAAAGGCTCAATCAATGAAAATTTAAATTAGGGAATAATCTATATGGATTTTATTTTCAACATATGTAAACTTGTTCAAAATATTATATACACTTTTAAAATGATTTTCTTAAGTAATTACTCATTATTTTGGAATCCAATTAAGTAATTCCAAAGTCAATCCCAGTGAAATTCTGTCTAGTTGAGATGGTATTTAAGTGGTGCCCTTGTGACCCTCCATCTTTATTGGGAATGAATCCGAAAATATTTTGTCTAGATGAGATGGTATTCAAGATTTAATAAAGAGCGTTGATATCAAAGTTATTCATTGTTTCAGAGAGTCCAACTCCACAGCTGATCTCCTATCCAAATATGGCCTGCAATCTCAAGTTAAATCAAATTTCTCTACCGTTCTAGACCTTCCTAGAAATATTAAAGGTGCAATTAGACTTGATAGGATTTGTTATCCTTATCTGAGGAAAATATCTAAAGATATATAGGAATTTGGTTCTCTTCTGCTTTGTAAAGGCCATGGGAGAGGCTATTTCTCTCTTTATTAATAAAGTTCTAGTTTCTTTAAAAAAAAAAAAAAAAAAAAAAAAAAAAAAAAGTGGTGCCCTTGTGATTCTCAATCTCAACTGGGAACCGATTGATTAGGAACAACTATGAATTGAATTCTTCAATTACGATTAACGAATATTAAAAATTGAGAACATGGGTTTTAGTAACCTTTTACAACAATTTATTTTGCGATTACAACACAATATTTAGAATTGGACTCTGTTTAGAACATATACTTAAACCATTATTGTATTTGTTAGATTAACGTATCATCCAAGACCTCAATTTTGTATTTTCAAACCTCTGTTTTAGGTAAGTACTTTATGCAATTTCTTGCACATTTTGATTATATTATATTATGCAAACTACGTATATTTTGTGAAATGCTTTTATTTTCAAAATGCATCGGATACTGATGATTCCGTCATTTGTTATATGTTTATATATCTCCATATAAACATATGATTTGAATTATGAAATTATTGATTCGTCATATGGAAACTTTCTTACTATGTTGGCAATGACTATCGGGTGGAAATATTTGGGTGGTACCTTCCTAGATGGTTTATCGCTGGTGTGCCCTAAATAAGGCGTTGTTCCAGAAATCCTGATTCTCTGTCTGTGATGTTATTGGGTGAAAACATTTGGTAACACTATCTGTCTGGGTATTAGAGTGTACATGGTTGCTAAAACTGAAGAATTGACATATTGCGCAATTGCTTTATTTGTTCTATTATGAAAATATATACTATTCGTTACTTTATATATATTAATGCAAGTTCTTATCCATATATGTATATGCCTTCTCTTTTGATTTGAATACGTATCAATTTTTTGAAAAACCTTGGAATGTCTGGAGATTGAATCTCATTCGTCTTTTAGCTGATGTTGTATAAATAACCATTTTTTAGGAAATAATTAGCTCGTTGATGGAATGCAAAAGGACTATGTGGAAGATTTAGCTTTTAAAGCTCTTTTTATTACACTAAGTAGAAGTTTGTTTTAGATTGTAACTTGTTATGTTTGGCTCTTTAATAATAGGTTTAAATTTTGTCTTAAATTGTAACTTGTTGTTATTTTAATATAAATGAAGTTTCCTTTAGAAACCTCTAATGATGTAATTCCTTCACTTTTTGTATTTTACGATTCATAACCATGTGATTGAATTTCCACTACATATATTTTAACATAAACTTTTTAATCTAGTATATTTGTTACCTTGGTGTCATATCAAGACACTCGTTCCCTAGTAATACTGGGTCGGGGTGGTGTCACTCATAGTCGTGGGACTCCCTATTTGAGGATAGGATCCGAATATCAAAGTAGGCACATTTAGGCCAAAAAATATGCTGCGAGTGGGCAAAAATAATCAATAGCCCCCAAACGGCACCGTGAATGACACAAACACCTCATGCGTGTCAAACGTAACACGTAGCAACCAGCCTTGTAGTCCCGAGACACCATATTTGAGAATAGGACCCAAATTTCAAAATAGACACACTTAGGCTTAAAAAAGTGTCGCGAGTGGCCAAAACCACCAATGACCACCAAATGGAACCGCGAGTGGCACAAATAACTCTTGCGTGTCCGAGATAACACATAGCAATCGACCGTGAAGTCATGAGACTACCGGTTTGAGAATAGGATTTGAATTTCAAATTAGGTACACTTGGGCATATAAACTTGTCGCAAGTGGACGAAAACCACCAAAAGCTGCCAAATGGCGCTGCAAATGGCTCGAGGTGTGCGTGCCCAACGTAACATGTAGCAATTGCCCCAATAGGCACGAGACCCCAGTTTGAGAATAGGACCCGAATTTCAAAATAGCCACACTTAGACTTGAAAAAGTCTCGCAAGTGGGAGAAAACCTCCAACAACCCCATATGTCACTATGAGTGACCTGAACACCTCTTGCGTGTCTAATGTAACACGTAGTAACTGGTCGCATAGTCGCGGGACTTTCAGTTTGAGAATAGGACTTGAATTTCAAAATAGACACACTTAAACATGAAAAACGGGCCGCGAGTGGATAAAAACCACCAGCAGCCCCCAAATGACATTGCGAGTGGCACGGACACCTCATGTGTGTCCAACGTAACACGTAGCAACCGACCGTATAGTCATGGGATATTTAGTTTGAGAATAGGACCCGAATTTCAAAACAAGCATATTTAGGCTTGAAAATGTATCGCGAGTGGGTGGAAAGCACCGACAACCAGTAGACAACACCGCGGGTGGCACGAACACCTCCAGTATGTCCAACATAACACGTAGCAATCGATTGCGTAGTCCCGGGTCTCCCAATTTGAGAATAGGACCCAAATTTTAAAATCGGCACACTTAGACTTGAAAAAGTGTCGCAATTGGGCGAAAACCACCACCAACCCCCAAATGGCACTGTGAGGGAAATAAACACCTCGTGTGTATCCAACGTAACATGTAGCAACTGGATGTATAGTCATGGGACTTTCGGTTTGAGACTAGGACCCAAATTTCAAAATAGGAACATTTAGCCTTGAAAACATATCACGAGTGGGAAAAAACACTAACAACCCCAAAATGGTACCGCGAATGTGACGGACACCTTGTGCGTGTCCAACGTAACACCTAATAATCGATCGCATAGTAGCGGGACTCCCGGTTTGAGAATTAGACCCGAATTTCAGAAAAGGCACACTTAGGCTTGAAAACGTGCCACGAGTGGGAGAAAACCACCAACAATACGAACATTTTGTGCGTGCCCAACATAACACATAATAACCGACCGCGTAGTCCCGGGACTCTCAATTTGAGAATTGGACTTGGATTACAATATAGGTACACTCACGATTGAAAGCGTGCTACGAGTGGTAGAAAATCACCAATAGTCCCGAAATGGCACCGCGAGTGGAACAAACACCTCGTGCGTAGTCGCGGGACTCATTGTTTGCAAATAGAACCATAATTTCAAAATAGGCGCACTTATGCTTGAAAACGTACTGCGAGTAGATGAAAACCACCAACATCCCCCAAACGGCACCACGAGTGGGACGAATAACTCATCTGTGTCCAACATAATAGGTAGCAACTGACCGCGTAGTTGAGGGACTCTCGGCTTGAGAATATGACCCGAATTTCAAAATAGTCACACTTTGGCTTGAAAACATGTCACGAATGGTCGAATACCACCAACAGTCCCCAAACGACACTGCGAGTGGTATGGACACCTCATGCGTGTCAAACGTAACACGTAGTAATCCACCGCATAGTCGTGGGACTCCCAGTTTGAGAATAGGACTAGAATTTCCAAATAGGCACACTTAGGCTTGAAAACGTGTCGCACGTGGGTGGACACCACCAACAACCCCCAAACTGCATCGCGAGTGGCATGAACACTATAACACCCCATATTTTTAACAACTTTTAAAATGGGATTAATTAGAATTAATTGTGGGATAAGTACAAATTAATCCGGATTTAAATATTACTCGGGAATAAAGTAATATATGAATTTTGTTGAATATTACTTGTGATTAAAAGTAATATATATATGATTACGACTTTTCAACTGATAGTGATTTTTATAAAACTGTTACGAGTGATGAATACGAGAATTTTTGTAATTAAGTTGGGACGCGCATGTGAGTCGTGTCGGGAATATAATGAAAAGAAAATTATTTTTATGTCATCCGAATGGCCATTTTGACTACGCCAAAGTGTTCGGAAGGGTTTCTATAGTCAAAATTGAGTACCCGTGGGTTATATTCAGTTCTTAGGAGTTTTTGAGATTAATCGACACTTATTTAGGTGACTTTTGACCTTCTTAATGGTAGGTGAAAATCCAAAAAGGGGATTTCACCTTTAAAATCAAAGGTTAGGCTTAAGGAATAGTCACTTTCACAAACCCAAAGGTTAATAAAATTATACATAGAGTTAGAGAGAAAATGGGGAGAATGGAGAAAGAATTTCAAGAGCCTAAGGGGATGATTTGAAGAATTTGTGCAATAACAAACCTAGAACGAAGATTTAGGAGGTTAATTCATGGAGGCTATAATTATCCTTCAATGGTTCAGACCTATAATCGATAGGCAAGTCATTAATTATTACAAATTCTAGCATGTATATTGTCCATGTTAGGTTGTTTAGAAAATTCTAAAAAGTGATATGAATTAAGATAATTTTTTACGAATCTTTGAAATGACAATTGTGTGGGATTGATTTCTTTTTGAGTTTATAATTAACACCATGAATATATGAATTGCTTTGTGAAGAAATCTGGGATTTACATGTTTAATTGATGATAACGTAAAAATTAGAATTCTTGAGATGGAATATGAAATCTGGGTAGATTTATACATGTTGATGATGTTTAGTTAATTTGGAGATGTTAAAACTTGCCGATATATGTTAGTATAAGATCTGGGTTAAATGCATTTAAATTTGGAGATGTTTAAATATGAAATTGAGGATCAAAAATGTTAAAACCCATAGGTAAGCATATGCAGAATCTGGGTAATTATCTGGTTGATCGATCGATCGACTCAAGAATGTCGATCGATCGATCAACCAAGAAGAGTCGATCGATCGACTCCCCTGGAAATGTGACTTAGTTCCTATTTAAATATTTGTTTAAATCCCAACTTTGAGAAATATTTGGTGATGATTAATTGAAAAAATTGGGACTTAGAGAAGGGCAGTAGGGTATAATTTATACCCGAAAAATATTATTTTGTATGGTATGGAATGGGGGAAATTAAGGAGTGTGAATTGAATTCGTTACAATGAAGAATTATATAAATTGGGGGTATAAATTGGGTGATTGGAGATTTAAGATTAATGCTAGTAGTAAAAGGGTCATATATGGGATTAGCCCTGGGAGAAAAAAGAAAGGGTTAATATTAAATTAGGGACTATCGAGAAATAAATCTAATTGATGATAATTTTGATTGGTAGATATTCGGGGGTAGTGATGACATGGACTAGTAGGATGTGAGTGGCTACCTACTGAATTCACATAAGGAATAAATGATTACCCTTCGAGTGATGAGAGAAGCCTGAGAATATAATTTGAGAAGTAAAGTCATAATCAGTAAATACGTACGACATGTGAGATAAATATACTACGTATGGAAATATTTATATGGATTGTGCGTGTGCCCTAGTGTTATTATATATATAGGTGGGGTAAATACCTATATTATTATTTATTGTGTGTATGACATACCTACGCTGCTTGCTATCAGGGTGGAGGTTTCGCGTTATGGTCGATCTTACCCTGATGAGCCCATTTAGGGAGATTTTAGATTCGTACCTTGTGCATAGGACCTTGGACACGTTCTATCGGTGTGAATGATAGTTTCGACGGTTGAATGAGAGCGTAGGTATGTGTGTGACCCATTCGGATGCGGAGTATACTCGCCTCCTATATGCGTGTTATGTTATTTATGGTTCGTGAGAGATGCCGAACAAATAGTCCTTTGTACAACGAGAGATGTATCTGGACATGATAACAGAGTATGCATGCACTGCAGCTGTGTCTGGGAGGTGTCGTATTAGTATATATATTGTGAGGAATATATATATATATATATATATATATATATATATACTATGATGTAATCTACTCTGTCAGTATTGTAGATTAAAATTTATACTGTGATGTAATCTACTTTGTAAAATTATAGATAAAAATGAATAATGAGATCTGATTGAATTAAGTAAGTGAATACGTAATATTAAAGCTGCGAAAGCCCAGTTCATATTAAAGATAAATGAACATGTTTAATTCTCATACCTATTCTGTGGGAATTACGGGGAAATGACATGGGATAGAATCATAATTGAAAACCTTAGTTTGGTAGATGATAAGGTATGTTAGGCGTGTACACTAGATGAGAGGTGAGAATTCTCAAGTGAGAGCCCGAGAAGCTAACATGTACATAATAATTGCTTAATTACACTTGTTAAGCACTTTCTATTTTAAAAATCTATTACAATCGGGCTCTGACCTATTTCTTTGCATATTCTCTTCTCTATTGTATCTTATTCATCAAGTATCCAGTATCAGGGATACTGGCCTAGAATACGGATGTCTCGATAGGTTATAGCTGTAGGAGGTAGATTTTGTTTAGACGGTTCCATTCTATTGATTCACACATGTCTAGTGTCTACTTTAATTTAGGGCATGTCTCCCAGGATTCTAGTTATTTCATTTCTAATCCATAGATTGTAATGTCAGTACTGTTAATACCAGTTTTATTTGATGGTAATGAAATATTTTAACTGAAGAGTAATTTCGGTGACATTTAGACTTTTTTAGTTATGATGTGATATTGTCTATTATTACTACACTTTGTGGAATGGTTTTAATGAAATTAAAAATGGAAAAGTTTTGATACAAGCTTAATTATTTATTAGGTGAATTTATGAAGAAATTATTTTTCGACAGTGATGCTAAGCATAAACCAATTGGATATTCTGATTTAATTTAATAAAGGACTGATCACCTGGTATTTAATTAGGTGGGGTGTCACAGATGGTATCAGAGCATCAGGTTCTAGCGTCCTTAGGATCTTTTCATCTTATTTATGTTTTAGCGTAGCGTTCTTTGATATGGAGCCCTATTATTAGGATGTTGTATTCCTCTGCGTATTATGACATACGTTCTCCTGCCATGAAATATAAGTGATGTAATTCTTATACGAGCTCAGTCAGGCATCGATAACTAGCGAGGGTCGTTAGAAGGATAGCAGGAGGAGAACTTAGTCGAAGATATAGAGTGTTTAAGAAAATGGTGTTTGAGATAGAACCCACCAAAATTGTTGTTCATGTTGAGGACAATAAAGGAGTTGCTCGGGAGCAGTAGTTTCCCAAGCACCATCACGGATGACGTTTGTGCCATTCCAAACTACCCATCACTATTAGTGAAGGGTGATGGAGTCAGAAGAACTTTTATGAAGGAAGAAATCTATAGGCAATTATCTAAGGTGAAGTGTAGTAACACTTAGGATTTTAAAATTTCGAATGAAATTTTTCCTCATATGAACAATCTAAAGTGTTGAGAGTTAGACATATCATATAAAGAAGTATGTGTGAAGATAAATAAGAAATTTGTACATGGTTCGATCATGAAATTGTCCATCTGTAATTTTTATTGGGATGTGAAAGAATTTCGAAACTTATTTTTTATGGGCAAAAAGAAAGCCCAACGCGAGAGAGTAGTCAACTTGCTTAACGAACTCCATACCCACCGACTAAGGGGTATATAGAAGATAATAAGATTTCCTTGTTATGAAAGGACTCATGAGATAAATACTCAAGTGTGTGAGATAAATATTAAGAAGACGACTAGGGTTAATGTCGTCAAGGAATTTGTAACCGCTTCTAGAAGAAGGAGAGCCCGGAGGGTTGGGAAAACCTAGTTGAAGTACAAGATTGAATTATTTGGGGATAGTGAAACATTATCAAAAGATATACCCAGTAGGGAAACCTATTTAAGTCCTCACTAAGCAGCGATAAATTCATCCAAGACCAGTGGGGTCGATAACGTGTTCTATGGGACTAGTGGAGACAATGGAACAACGTAAATAGCAATTGGGAGCTAAGACTACCAAGTTCGAAGGAAGAGCATTCCAAAATGTTCAGTGGGACCAATGGCGGGAAATGGCATGGGAAATTTCACTTTGTGTAGAGAGTGCGACTACCAGTGTTGAATGTGTCCATGTCGAGAAGTGAGACCGATAAGATTGGGATTGTTAAACCTTTCCAGTTAGGCATAACAACTAGAGGAGTGATATTTTCAGCGGAATATTTGGGTCAAGATACTTGGGCTCAGTAATTTACAACCCGAGAGTGATGGGTTTAGGCAGGACCAGTAAAATCCTCAGTAACAGTAGTATACTATATTTCAGGGTCGACGAGACCCCGAAAGTAATAGGGAGGCCAGTGAGGCCTAGAGATTTGGGGCCAACATTTTAATAGTGGTCGTGTAAGATGCATAACAGAATAATTTGTCCACCACGAAGGGGGGTAACTATTGGATGAAATCATATATGTATAATGATTACAGATGCTCATGGTCGTGTTGGCAGCTAAGTGCTGAGACCCTACGATTAGGCGAGACTAGTGAAGTTTTGTTTCATCCTGGTGAGTAAACGATTAATTCAAGTGATAGGGGTGTCACAATATATATACATGAATTGTTAACACTAAAATTCGCGTGTGAGTCGAGTTTAGTGGGTACATTAGTTTTACGAATCTGGTTACAAACCTATTTATTATGAGTATCTGGACTTTTTGATGCCGCCCGTGAGTGAGCCGAGTAAGCACTACGAGCATATTTTATCGTTATAATTTACTACTGCATTTAGTTAGTAAAGTAGAGCTTATTGTGGTAATGTGTAGTGATTAATTTTCGAATGTTTAAACGATCGTATATGAGTGATAAGACTAACAATTTGGATACTCAGGGGGAGTAATATTAATTTTGTGAGGCGCCACCTGAAATGGGGTTGGGCCTATATAGATATGTATATATGAAAATTTAATGGTATCATAGACCTCATTGAGCATGTTGTCTAGCTATATGTGATCCCGGTGTGTGGGGATTTACTTACTGATGTGACTCATGATACATTGTGTTCTTTATCGAGCAACGAGATATAACTTGTTATATATATATATATAGCGTCGCGAACTTGGGAAAATGAGAGCGCCATGTTTCATGTTATTTCTAAAGGGCATAAGTAGATTTCTATATCAACATACCAAGATTGTGGGTAGGTAAATATTATGGACTAAGGACATTACGAATCTCGACGATCGAAAATTTTAGGTAGTAGTGTATCGGGTGGGTTCCTTGTTTGGATTTGGCTTTGCGAGACATCCCACATATGAAACTAGTGAACGTCGGGAGTTGGAGAAAAGTTAGGACAATAGTACATAGGAATAGTACTTTAGTTACTCTACATATACGAGAATATAATTGAGAGTTGATAATTCCACTATGATGTGAGAATAAATTTCATTTGTGTAATAATGAGCGACGCATTGGGTGTATGGGCGCCCTAGGAATTGAATCTTGATTTTGTTGCCATTTGGGATGTATGGGATAAGGTAAATGAATATAAAAGTTGATATATCAGGACTTGATTGTTTGATCACAAGGATAGTATTGTATCAGGCAATAGATTATAATTGTTGTGTGAATTCAACAACATTTAGCCGAAGTTTAGAGTGGGGGAAGGACTTGTGACACGCGGTGAGGCAAAGTCACATGGATCACGGTTTGAGGTACATTTGAGAAAATATAAGATGTATCATGTTATAAATAACAGTAATAATGGGATTTAATGAAGATACATATTGCTAAATTCGTTTTACAATGGGTCAGCTGTTTGTGGTAAAGGGTGGACCATCCGAAACCAGCAGGGGTTTCTCAACCAGTAGAATGGGAGAGCATTCCAAGGATTTTATTACGAAGGGGTCATGATCCTATATAGTTGATAGTGGATTGGTTGACCAAATGAGCCCATGTTATGCTAGTCAGAATTAGTCATACTACGGGACAGTATGCGCATAGCTTTATATAGCCGAGATAATGAGGTTACATGGAGTACCGCTTGATATCATGTCCGATTGGGACAAGATCTTTGTCGTTCAATTTTGGAAGAGTGCTAATGAGGCCATAAGTACCGAGTTATGATTGAGTACAACCTATTATCCATAGACGAATGGGCAGAACCATCAGACTAATCAAATATTGGAGAATAACATATACGCATACCCATGGATTTTAGGGGAGGACGAGAGCAGTCCCTTCCACTATTGGAGTTTGTGTACAATAACTCATATACGTTCACTTTGGGGCATGGTCCTAGTTGAGGTATGTCACTATAAGCCTTGTTATTCTCTTGCTTATTAGTTAGATGTGGGGGAATAGTTACTATTGCGAAGATCAGAGATGAGTCGATACTTATAGTATAATGTGTGTAAAATATATACTGCACAAATAACCCACTTGGGTGCGATCATCGCGAGACGCGATAATATGTACTAAAGAATGATTAATCTACTAAGGTGCGTATAGTAGAAGGATAGACTGTGAATATCTAATATAAGTTTAAGTAGTGAAACTTAAACGATAAGGCTTGGGTAAGAACCTATGTGACACGGTAACCTGGGGTTTAAAAAGAATATTTGTGAGGTGTTCATTATTAAGGGAATTTTGATAGTGTATTGTATGGGCAGTACGTAGTAGTTTACTCGTGAGGGTGAGGATGCAATGCGATGCGTAACATATAGCCAGAGTTGTTCTTATATGGTATACGTTTTTCGAATTTCGGGATGAAATTCCGTTGTAAGGGAGGAAGTATGTAACACCCCGTATTTTTAACGACTTTTAAAATTAGATTAATTAGAATTAATTGTGGGATAATTGAGAATTAATCCAGATTTAAGTATTACTCCAGAATAAAGTAATATGTGAATTGTGTTGAATATTACTTGTGATTAAAAGTAATATATATGATTATGACTTTACAAATGATAGTGATTTTTATAAAATTATTACGAGTGATGAATACGACAATTTTGGTAATTAAGTTGGAACGTGCGTGTGAGTCGTGTCGGGACTATAATTAAATGGAATGAAAAGTAAATTATTTTTAAGTCATCCGAATGACCATTTTGACTGCGCCAAAGTGTCCGAAAGGGTTTGAATAGCCAAAATTGAGTACTCGATTCGTGTCTTAGAGTTTTTTTAGATTAATTGGGACTTATTTAGGTGACTTTTGACCTTCTTAATGGTAGGTGAAAAGCCAAAAACGGTATTTCACGTTTAAAATCAAAGGTTAGGCTTAAGGAATAGTCACTTTCACAAGCCCAAAGGTTAAGAAAATTATATAGAGAGTTAGAGAGAAAATGGAGAGAATGGAGAAAGAATTTCAAGAGCCTAAGGGGAGGATTTGAAGAATTTGTGCAATAACAAATCTGGACTGAAGACTTCGGAAGAAAATTCGTGGAGGCAATAATTCTCCTTCAATGATTGAGACCTACAATCTAAAGGCAGGTAATTACTATTGCAAATTCTAGCATGTATATTGTCCATGTTAGGTTGTTTCGAAAATTCTAAAAAGTGATATGAATTAAGATAATATTTTATGAATCTTTAAAATGAGAATTGTATAGGATTGATCTCTTTCTAAGTTTATTATCAACTCCATGAAATATATGAATTACTTGGTGAAGAAATCTGGGATTTACATGTTTAATTGGTGATAAATTCAAAACTAGAATTCTTGAGATTGAATATGGAATCTGGGTAGATTTATACATGTTGATTATGTTTAATTAATTTGGAGATGTTAGAACTTGCCCATATATGTTATTATATGATTTGGGTTAAATGAATATAAATTTGGAAATGTCTAAATATGAATTTAAGGATGAAAAAATGTTAAAACCTGCAGGTAAGCATATGCAGAATCTGGGTAAATATCTGGTCGATCGATTGATCGACTCAAGAATGTCGATCGATCGACCAGGAAAAGTCGATCGATCGACTCCCCCTATAAATGTGATTTAATTACTATTTAAATATTTGTTTAAATCACAACTTTGATAAATATTTGGTGATGATTAATTGGACAAATTGGGACTTAGAGGAGGGGAGTAGGGTATACTTAAGACCCAAAAAATATTATTTTGTATGAGATGGAATGGAGGAAATTAACGAGTGTGAATTGAATTTGTTACGGTGAAGAAATATATAAATTGGTAGTGTAAATCGGGTGATTGATGATTTATGATTAATACTAGTAGTCAAAGGGTCATATATGGGATTATCCCTGGGAGATAAAAGAAAGGGTTAATTTTAAATTTGGGATTATCGTGAAATAAACCTAATTGATGATAATTTTGATTCGTAGAAATTCGGGAGTTGTAATGGCATGGACTAGTAGGATGTGAATGGCTACCTACTGAATTCACATAAGGAATAAATGATTACCCTTCGAGTGATGGGAGAAGCTTGGGAATATAATTTGAGAAGTAAAGTCATAATCTGTAAATACGTAGGACATGTGAGATAAATATACTACGTATGGAAATATTTATATGAAATGTGCTTGTGCCCTAGTGTTATTATATATATATATATATATATATATATATATATATATATATATATATATATATATATATATATATATATATATATGCGTGTGTGTGTGTGTGTGTGTGTGTGTGTGTGTGTGTGTGTATAGGTGGGGTGAATACCTATATTATTATTTATTGTGTGTATGATATACCTACGCTACTTGCTATCGGGGTGGAGGTTTCGCGCTATGGTCGATCTTATCCTGATGAGCCCATTTGGGGGGATTTTAGATTCTTACCTCGAGCATAGGACCTTCGACACGTTCTATCGGTGTGAATGATAGTTTCGACGGTTGAATGGGAGCGTAGGTATGTGCGTGACCCATTCGACTAGGGAGTACGCTCGCCTCCTACATGTGTGTATGGTTCGTGAGAGATGCCAAACCAATAGTCCTTTATACAACGAGAGATGTATCAGGACATGATAGCGGAGTATGCAAGCACCGCAACTGTGTCTGGGAGGTGTCGTATTAGTATATATAATGTGATGAAAATATATATACTGTGATGTAATCTACTATATGAGTATTGCAGATTAAAATTTACACTATGATTTAATCTACTATATGAAATTGTAGATAAAAATGAATAATGAGATCTGATTGAATTAACTAAGTGAATATTTAATCTTAAAGATGTGAAAGCCTAGTTCATATTAAAGATAAGTGAACATGTTTAATTATCATACGTACTATGTAGGAAGTACGGGAAAATGATATGAGATAGAATCGTAATTGAAAACCTTAATTTGGGAGATGATAAGGTATGTTAGGCGTGTACACTAAATGAGAGGTGAGAATTCTCAAGTGAGAGCTCGAGAAGCTAACATGTACATAATAATTGCTTAATTGCACTTGTTAAGTACTTGCTATTTCAAAAATCTTTTACAATTGGGCTCTGACCCGTTTCTTTGCATATTATATTCTCTATTGTATCTTGTTCATCAGGCATCCACTATCAGGGACACCAACATAGAATAAGGATGTCTCGAGAGGTTATAGCTGCTGGAGGCAGATTTTGTTTAGACGCTTCCATTTTGTTGATTCACACATCTGTAGTGTCTACCTTAATTTAGGGCATGTCGCTTAGGATTCTAGTTATTTCATTTCTAGTCCAGAGATTGTAATGGCAGTACTGTTAATACCAGTTTTATTTGATGGTAATGAAATATTTTAACTAGAGAGTTTTTTCAATCACATTTAGTCTTGTTCAGTTGTGATGTGATGTTCTATTATTACGATGCTTTGTGGAATGGTTTTAATGAAATAAAAAAGGGAAATTTTTTGACACAAGCTTAATTATTTATTAGGTGAATTAATAAAGACTTTTTTTTCGACAGTGATGCGAAGAATGAAACAACTGGATATTCTGATTTAATTTAATAAAGGACTGATCACCCGGTATTTAATTAGGTGGGGTGTCACAGGTGATATCAGTGCATCAGGTTCTAGTGTCCTCTGGATCTGTTCGGATTTATACGTTTCAGCGTAGCGTTATTTGATATAGAGCCCTATTATTAAGATGTTGTATTCCTATGCGTATTACGACATATGTGCTCCTGCTAGGAAATATAAGTGCTATAATTATTATACAAGCTCGATTGGGCATCGATGACTAGAGAGGGTCATTAAAAGGACAACAATAGGAGAACTTAATCAAATATATAGAGTGTTTAAGAAAATGGTGTTTGATATATAACCTACCAAAATTGTTGTTCAGGCTGAGGACAATAAAGGAGTTGTTCGGGAGCTGTAGTTCCCAAGCACCATCATGGATGATGCTTGTGCCATTCTAAACTACCCGGCACTATTAGTGAAAGGTGAGGGAGTCGAAAGAACTTTTATGATGGAAGAAATCAAAAGGCAATTATCTAGGGTGAAGTGTAGTAAAACCCAAGACTTGAAAATTTTGGACGAATTTTTTTTCTTATAGGAGAAATCTATAGTGAGGAGAGTTAGACATCTCATATAAAGAAGTATGTGTGAAGGTGAACACGAAATTTTGATAAGGTTCGATCGTGAAATCTTCCATCTACGATTTTTATTGGGATGTGAAAGAATTTTGAAACTTATTTCTTATGGTCAAGAAAAAAAGCCCAACACAAGAGAGCAGTCAACTTGCTTAACGAACTCCTTACCCAGCGACTAAGGGGTATATAAAAGATAAGAAGAGTTTCTTGTTGTGAAAGGACTCATGAGATAAATACTCAAGTATGGGTGGGAAATATGAAGAAGATGACTAGGGTCAATTACGTCAAGGAATTTGTAACCGCTTCCAGTAGAAGGGGAGCCCAGAGGGTTGGGAAAACCTAGCTAACGGACAAGATTGAATTAAATGGTGATAGTGATATATTATCGGAAGGTATATCCCATAGGGGAACCTATTTAAGTCATTACTAAGTAGCAATAAATTCATCCAAGACCAGTAGGGTCGACAACGTGTTCTATGGGACCAGTGGAGCCAATGGAACAATGAAAATAGCAATTGGGAGCTAAGACTGCCAGGTTCGAAGTAAGGACATTCCAAAATGGTTAGTGGGACCACTGGTGGGAAATAGCAATTTCGGTCAAGTGACTTGGGCCCAGGAATTTACAACCTGAGAGTGATGGGTTTCGACAGGACTGGAATTCTCGGTAATAGTAGTATACCATATTTCAGGGTCAACGAGGCCCAAGAAGTAATAGAGAGGCCAGTGAGGCCATAATCGAGGCCTAGAGATTTGGGGCCAATGTTTTAATAATGGGTGTACAATTCGAAGAACAGAATAATTTATCCACCAGGAAGGGGGCAACTATTGGATAAAATCCTAGATGTATAATGATTGCAGATGCTCATGGGTCGTGTTGGCAGCTAAGTGCTGGGACCCTACAATTAGGCGAGACTGGTCAAGTTTTGTTTCATCCTTATGAGTAAAGGATTCATTCAAGTGGCAGGGGTGTGTCATAATATATATACATGAATTGTTAACACTAAAATTCGTGTGTGAGTTTAGTGGGTAAGTTAGTTTTACCAGTCTAGTTAGAAATGTATTTATTATGAGTATTGGGACTTTTAGATGTCACCCGTGAGCGAGACGAGTAAGCACTGTGAGCATATTGAATAATTATAATTTACTACTTCATTAAGTTAGTAAAGTAGATATTATTGTGGTAATGTGTAGTGACTAATTAGCGAATGATTGAACGATAGTAGATGAGTGATAAGACTATCGAGATGGACACTTCGTGGGGGGCAATATTAATTTTGTGAGGCACCACCTAAAATAGGGTTGGGCCTATATAGATATGTATATATGAAAATTTCATGGTATCATAGACCTCATTGAGCATGTTGTCTAGTTATATGGGATACCGGTGTGTGGGGATTTACTTTCTGATGTGACTCAGGATACATTGTGTTCTTTATCAAGCATCGAGATATAGTTTGTTATATTAATATAAAGCATCGCGAACTTGCGATAATGACAACGCCATGTTTCATGTTATTTCTAAAGGATATAAGTAGATTTATATGTCAACATACGAAGATTATGGAAGGGTAGATATTATGTACTAAGGACATTACGAATCTCGAGGACCGACAATATTAGGTAGTAATGTATCAGGGAGTTCCTTGTTTGGATTTCGCTTTGCGAGACATCCCATGCTTGAAACTAACAAACATTGGGAGTTAGAGAGAAGTTCGGATGATAGTACATGGGATTCATACTTTAGTTACTCTACATATATGAGAATATAACCGAGGGTTGACAATTCCACTATGATGTGAGAATAAATTTCATTTGTGCAATAATCAGCGAGGCATAGGGTATATGGGCGCCCTAGGTAATTGAATCTTGATTTTGTTCCCATTTGGTATGTATGGGATAAGGTAAATGAAAATATAAGTTGAGATATCAGGACTTGATTGTTTGATCACGAGGATAGTATTGTATCAGGCAATAGATTATGATTGTCATGTGAATTCGATAACATTTAGCCGAATTTTAGAGCGGGGGAAGGACTTATGATGCACGGTGAGGCAAAGTCATGTGCCCAGATGATAGGAAATAACCAATAACCCCCAAAAGGCTCCATGATGGCATTGAAAACCTCATTCGTGTCCAACGTAGTACGTGGAAACCGTCCATGTAGTCACAAGACTTTAGGTTTGGAAATAGGACCCAAATTTCAAAATATACACACTTAGGAGGATGGGAGCAATACCTTCCTCTGATGGAGTTCGCTTATAATAACTCCTACCAATTTACGATCGACATGTCCCCGTACGAGGCATTGTACGACAGACCTTGTCGTTCTACCACTTGTTGGATAAAGGTTGGGGATAACAAACTACTTGGGCCAGAGGTGATTCAGGAGATGTCAGTCAGGATTGAGATGATCAAGAGTTGCATTCGGTTAGCCCAAGAGAGGTAGAAAAGCTACGCCGTTGCAAAACGGTTCTTCAGGTAGTTTAGCGTGGGTGACCAAGTATTGCTGTGATTTTCTCTTATGAAAGGAGTAATGAGGTTCGAGAATAAAGGGAAATTGTCTTCGAGGTACATAAGACCATTTCCCATTATTGAGAGGATTGGACCGATGGCATACAGACTTGGGTTGCCAGAGCACTTGCACCGTATTCATGATGTGTTCCACATTTTGTCATTGAGGAGGTATCTTCGGGATGATTTGGCCCACACTCATATTGCAATAGATGAGATTGATTTACAACCTGACAGTTCTTATGAGGAGAGACAAGTGGCTATCCTAGACCATAGTGGGAAGAAATTGAGGTCGAAGGTAGTCCCACTTGTACGGGTCTAGTGGGAGTATCATAATCTAGAGGAGTCCACTTGGGAGTGCGAGGCAGATATGCGCGGAAAGTATCCGAAATTATTTTTACCAGGTATGCCTTATTTTTTGAATTTCGGGATGAAATTTCGTTATTGGGGGGGAGTATGTAGTACCCCATATTCTTATGCCATTTTATTATGGGATTAATGAAATTAAATTGGGATAAATTAATTTAATATTAATTCGGATTTTAAAATAAATATTTACTAGCGTGACGAGAGTTAGTAATTAATGGTAAGAATTATATGTTGAATATTAGTAGATGAGTAAAGTAATATATGAGATTGAATTTATTAAAATAGTTGCGTGTGAATAATACGACAATCATAGAAATTAAGTTGGGACGCGCATGTGTCGTGTCGGGACTAAATTAATGGAATAAAAACTGAATTAATTTTAAGTCATTCATATGGTCATTTCGAGTGAGCCAATGCATTCGGAAGGGTTGAGATAGTCAGAAACATGTACCCGGTGGTTTAGTTTGGGTCTCAAGACGTTTTTAGGCCTAATCGGTAATTCGGGAGGGCATTTTTGTAATTTCTTATTTTAGGCCTTAATTATGGACGAAAATTGAAGTGTTATATCTGATGAGAGTTAGATTCCTCGAGGGTTAAAAACATAGGAGTTGTAGAGAGGCTAAGGAAGAGAGAAGAGAGAAGTCTTCCAAGGAGGAGAGCCACCAACCCTACACCACTCTCACCAATTCCACTACCAACTCATACATCGAAAGAAGGGGATCGTTCCTATACCACTTTAATTCGTAAAATCAGACCTTTTTGATTTCCAGTCCAGTATCTACCTTGTTGTTTTTTAGTTGATACCAGATCCATGCTAGTGTAGGAGATAATAATTTATGTTTTCATGAAAGATATATGATATTTGGGAGATTTATATTTAAATTCTGAATAGAAATCATGTTAGGATAACCGTATTATTATATATAGATAATTGACTATGCAATTGATGTCCAGTAGAGGTTAGTTTCTGGAAGAATTAGGAAGGTATTGATCATGATGATAAAAATAGGGTTCTTGATGCATTAATTTGAATTAACCCTTTATTTTGATGGCCCTTGATGAATTTGTATATGTTTTAGAAATTATGTATGTAGGATGATATAACTGTTGGTTGGTTTGATTGATTGGGAGTTTAGGATGAATTAATAGAGGTTTTGAGAAACTATGTTAAGGAAACCCGTAGGTAAAGAATTGCAGAATCTAGGCCAAGAGCTACTCGATCCATCGATCGACTCAAGAATGTCAATCGATCAACCCCCTTTCATCGATCGATCGACCCCTCCTAGAAATCAGAACTTTTTCTCTTTTTAAATATTAATCTAATCCCGATGTGTAAGGACCTTTGGACATAATTTATATATCACAATGGGACTTGAGAAGGACCAATAGGGTATAAGTAGGGTCCGGATAATACGACTTTATATAAGATTTAATCGTGGGATTTCGGGGGTATAAATTGAATGGGAAATTGTGCGTACGTTAAATTAGGTCTTGAGAGAATCGAGAAGGACTTGGACCAGTAGGGTATTGAGGGTACACCTACTGATTTTATATTTATCAAGAGGATACACTTCGAGAGTCGAGAAATACATAAAGATTTGTGAGAATTAAGAAAATAAAAAGAGTGATTTAATTATACGTAGAACTCGGGCGTTATATGCCACGTATGGTTTGAATATATTATTGGTCGTGGGTGTACCTAACTGAATAATTTGAATATATATATGGGTTCATGTTTATATATAATATTGTATATTTGTGTGTAATCATACCCGCGCTACTTGCTATCACAGAGGTTCCGCGCCGGGACAGTCTTATCTCGATTGGACCTTTATGGGGGATACTGACTTATACCCTAGAAAATAACATCCTTGGTATATGCTATTCGAGAATGATAGTCAGACAGTCTTAAGAGACGTGAGGGTATGTGCTGACCTCTTAGTGACTTGGAACTATGCTGCGCCTCTAATATGTGTGTTTTGTGTTAATACAACTCGAGAGTGATCCCGGACTAGTATTTCCCTCTTATATGAGTTATACGGGGACTTGATAGCAGAGCATGCCAGCACCATAAACTTATGTGGGGTGCCCTATTAGTGTATATATTATAAGTTATGAATATATATATGCATGTGACTAATCTACTATATTTTTAAGTTGATAAAACTAGATAGATAAATTTTTAATGAGTTAAGTGCTTGAGAACTTGAGTCTGAATTGAGAAGAATATAACTGGCTTGACAAATTCATAAGAAAAGGTTTTCAGACGTAAACTATAATCATGCGATTACTTGGGTTAGTCTTGGTTAATGAAAGTTGGGTTAGACTAGTTAATTGGGTTAGATTTAACTAAATTCGGTAGTACGTTAGGCGTGCACACTAGTTGAGAGGTGAGAATTCTCAAGTGAGTGTCGAAGTACTAACACGTATGTAATATCAACTGGTAAGCAATTTAAATACTTGGTAAACTATTTTTAAAGTTGTTTTACACTCGGGATCTGACCCGTTTCCTAATATCTTTTCTTTCTCTTATATATATATATATATATATATATATATATATATATATATATATATATATATATATATATATATATACACTAGCGAAATGCCCGTGCCTGAAGGCACGGCGAAAATATCCAAAGTGTGTAATCGTAAAACAACAAAAATTTCCAAAGTACAGAACTCTAAAACAATAAAAATTTCATTCCCCAACAATTTGGGTAAACAATTTTGAAAATTTAGGGATAATTTCCTTAATTTGTAGGACTATCTACCCCGCAAAAGACAAAAATGCTATAACAATACGAATAGTTCATCTTGGACCTCGTATAAACAACATCGATTTAACTAAAGGAACAGTGACATATCGACTACATTAGACCACACACTTAAACTTATAAAGGTAGTTATAATCTGAAACAACCACCATAGCATATTTGGTTGGCACTATAATCACTAACAACCAAAATCTATGACAACAATACTCATTTATGTTAAAATTTCAAAAAAATGGTAGTCAAAATGGATGTACAATATTTAAGTGGAAAATTATTTTACAACACACGTTATAAACAAATTATAAAATTTGGGCAGAGTTTCATTTATTTATAAGACTATCCACCATGTTTAGAAAATAAAAATACTCAACAACAATACTAATAATACTAATAGTCCATGTTGGACCTCATTTAAACCACATCATATTGTAACAACAATCAGATATAAACCCCAAATATGAGTACATAATAAACCCCTATTGATAACTTCAGCATAAAAATGCCCCAAAATATTTAATTTTACATTGGAAAATAAAGTACCCAACACGTCAATAGGAGTCATCCCACATGTTCCAATATAAGATTGTCCATAGTTTGCAAAGTATCATCTGATACAAAACAAAAAAGGTTACCAATAGTTAAAACGCCATGAAGTCATATCAAACCTATAGTTAAAAAGGAAATAACACTAATAAAATGTTGCCTTCACTAAAGCAATACCTAACATTGGGGACTTTATTAAACCCATAGGTCATAACAGTAACAGTTGCATAAAGGTATCTACTAACTCTTGAATTTTCGTATCAATACCCGAGAAGAAAAATAAAGATGAAAATGAAAATGAAGAAATTAATAAGGGATTCAAGCATAATTAATAAAACCAAACTCTATTAGAGGTACAAAGAAATTATTAGATGTATGAAAATACTGAGTTTGAAAGAAATTGTGTATATGTATAACAAATCCCAATTAGCTTGATGCAAGTAAATTAGGCCGAGAACTTTCTTCCATTCAATGACATTGGGGTACTAATCCAATCAGTGAAACACTTCAAAAGTGGTACTAATCCTATATTAGTCAGTTTGATGAAAGAAAATTAGACCGACAACTTTAACATTGCTATTGTTTACCTTCAACCAGAATAAAATGAAGGAAAAATAGAGGGAGGATTCGGTCCATTACAACAAATAGAGGGTGGAATGAGTAATTGGTCATGCAAGCCATAAATTGTAAAGGTAAATAGAGCAGTAAAAATAGAGAATGGGTTACTAACACTCAATCTCAAAGTTAAAAATTGTTAAGCAACTTCAGCATATCAAGTTAGGGAAATGGCTGGAGTAGAGGAGAGTACATGTCTGTGCCATCGATAGTATGTTCCATACATAACTCAACCATAAAGAATGTGGAAACCTATTACAAAAATTACTATAAATACACATCACAATGCAAACTGACTTGACTAAAAGAAGGGACTCCAGTATCAAATTCAAACTAAGTTAATAGCAAAAGTCAACAGAATGTGAGAGGTATGTGATATAGACATTGAATTCACACCTAAATGATCATGGTAGAATGCCTGCAAATGGTGAAGATTGGGAGAAATCCTTTTTTTGTTTAGCCACAAACGACCACCAAAAATCTTTGCAATATTAAAAAATATCTGAACGGAATGTGAGAAAAAAGAAGATGATTAGATAGATTTCACCCAATTTCCATAAAATAAATACAATATAAACAAATTGTACAAAAAGAAATAATATTCCATATAAAATCACCCTATTTTCCCTTCATAGTCAGTCATTCTCCATATGTTCTCAACTTCTCTCTTCAACGGGCATTGATGTTAAAGAACATACAGTACGCAAACATAATTATCATAGTAAGAGAAAATCATGTTTAGTGTAAAAATACACTTCTAAGCTACATACTTATAAGAATAAGAGCAAAGTAGAGTGTACCTTGATAGTGAAACCCATAAATAGTTGGATCTGCGAAATAGAAAAATGAAAGTTAATTAGAATCTAAAACCCACAAATAAGAACTCCACTAACCCAATTAATAAATGAAAAAAACTACATCTTGAATGAGAAATACGAAATTAAACCAAATATTGAATGACAAATCTTGATACATTTACTAAAATCTAAAAATTACCCCAAATGGTTGGGATCATGTGCTTGGTCTCTGCCGTTTTGATTGACTTCTTTTCTTTTTCTTCATTGAGTGTCCTGCTCTGTCTGAGTTCGTTTTCGTACTTCAGATCAAAGTCGACGCCATCAAAATAGTCGATTAGATCAGATAACGAGGTTCCATGTGTGAATATGTTTAGCGCACCTATAGATTCAATCACATGAATATGTTATTTAGAATCATAAAAAAAATAGATTCGATGACAGATTCAATGATTTGATGCATATCAATTAGATTAGATCGAACTGAATAGTGATCAACCTCATATTAAGAGGTTAACAAAACAAAAACATGACACATGTGAAAGCTGGAAAACACTGTCAGGTTAAGATTTTTTATGCTAATAGCTGGATCAAATCGAGAAATAATAACATAAAATGAAATCAAGAAATTAAAAATTAAGGCCCTAAAACATAACCGAAAGACATTAAAACAAAAAAGAAAAAATAACTCCCAGAACATTAAAATTCCAAACCGAACATAGAAAGATACAAACGAAACTCTGTAATTCGAAAAAATACCAACAAATATGATCTTGTATCAAGGCTAATAGGCAAAGTTGAACCAAACAACCTAATTAAATTTATGTTTTCTAGGCCCATGAACATATCCCGCTCTATTAAAGAAATGTTATATTCTTTAAAATATTTAATAATAAAAAAATCAACTCAGATCCATGACAGTGTTTTTGTACCAATAAAGACGTACTTTACAGTAAAGAAAAGACGTACTTTACAGTAAAGAACTATACATGTGAGATTCAAATTGTTCAGTTCTGCTTCAAATTGTCATGTTTCATTCTGCTTCAAATTGTCATGAAAACATCTGGTATTTTGTAATAGTAAAGACGTACTTTACAGTGTTCAAAGTTGTACCAGTAAAGACGTACTTTGACAATTTGTCATGTTCTTTACTGCTTTACTACTTCAAATTTGACAATAAAGAACATGTTCAGTAAAGCAGTAAACCAGTCTAGATTGTCATGTTAAATTCAAAGATGTACCAGATTGAAGCAGAACTGAACATGTTCTTTACTACTTTACTGCTTCAAATTAAAGAACATGTTCAAATTGTCACAATGTCATGGAAATAATTTGAAGCAGAACTGAACATGACAATTTGAAGCAAAACTGAACTGAACGGAACATATTAGAGGTTTTCATGAACATGAACATATCAGAGGCTAAAATATAGTGCACAAAATACCTATAAAAACAAACACACAATATTCATGGACATATGAGTGGATAAAAATGATCTGCCATTATATTAAAACCAGTTTGTATAAATGATGGACGCAGCTGGTACTACAATAGTTACCATTAATTCTAAAACTTATCAGCATAACTTACACAGGCAAGCGCTAACTATTTAAACATAATAAAGAAAAACACAAAATGCATACAAACCTAGTCCAAATAGTGACAACATGCAATAATGTGAGTTCCTCATAGATCTGGTGTAATCTCATAGATTTGGATCCAATAAATAGGACTTTCAACACTGTAGAGTGCCCAATATGTGTGTTTTCAAACAAAACCAATTTTTCTTAAAAAAAATTCAACTTTTAATTATGCACCAAACCAAGTTGTGAAATCCCAATTCTCACTTTAAACCAATTTTATCTTGATTAATCCTAAACATGTATCTAGTGATTAAAGCAAGTAAAGTAAAGTAAAGAATAATCACAACGCTGGATGTACGAGGAAAAAACTAAAAACGAGAAAACAACCTTGGACGGCCTAAGCCAGACAATCACTATGAATAATGGTTTTACAAAGACAGATTGTCCTTACACTAAGACTCGATCCCCACGGGTCTTGACGCTCCTTCTAATCTTCAACCGTTCTTTAATAGTGCCCACGCAAAAATTCCGTCTTCTACGATCTCTGTCCACAACACACGTGTCCACGTATGTCTCAGTGTACACCGATATGGCTTTGATACGTCTACGATGTCGAACACGATGTCCGTCGCTTCTTCACCGCAAAACCCTTTGATGTTCAATGTGTAGAACAAACAACTTTGGTGCAGGAAGATCACGTAAACATATAAGAATGATAACTCGGATCTTTGTAAACTCTAAGGATGTGTTTAAGACTTTTAAACCTTGGAAAACATGTGCAAACAAGGTTCTGGTTCGTAAAACTTTTTCCAGAAAGCACACTTACGAAATTATGATGCAAACTCTGTTTAAATAGGATTTAAACGTCGCCTCGAAAAACATGTCGTTCGAATAACTTAAGCATGTCATTCGCGCGACATTGTATCTCGTATGAACGAGATCCAATGTCGTTCGAGCGACCTCGTGAAAGTTTGACTTTCTGATAAAAATGTCTCTTAACAAAGAGATTCAAATTAGTCAAACTCTATTTCGAGCTTATCATCGTAAAACGAATTTTAAACCATTAAAACACTTTTAAAACATTTAAAATAAATTTTCTATATAAAAATTACATCCTTATCTTTTATAAAATAATTTCGAGCACCATTAATTATACGCATTCATACCCGAGTGATCTCGGAATGAAATTAACTTTGAAGACGAGTAAACTTGCACCAAATAAACATCGGCATGATTATTTCTTTGAAGTTTTGCCGCTACATCTTCAATCTCTTCAATACGTCATAGACCAAGTGGGATCGTGACAAAATACAATTCTCCCTATGACATATTACAAACACAGTTTTGTTCACGGAATTAAGTCAAAACAATACAGGGACTCAATTGGAAATTTACGTCCTTACAAACACATTTGCAATACATTTGTCTACACTAACCTTGAATTGCCAGAACTTCATGTCACGCTGTACATACGAATCACTAAATATCCTACCCACCAATCTCTTTGTATGAAATACCGTGTTGGTGGGGTTCATCTTGGCCTGGCCCTCGGCTCCATCGCCGATTAGGCACTCTGTGTTGGTTAATGAAAGCCATAAAGGATATGGTTGTCCTTTTTCCCTGATTGTTGGTGATTATTTCAACATGGTTCTTATTCCACACCCCTATGCATGAGTTGATCGTCCCAAGATCTATTCCGATTGTCCAACCTTCACTTTTTCTTCCCATTCACAGTACTCTGTAAAATCAAGTTTATGAATTGTTCACACTATTAGGATAAAGTGAGAATGCATAATCAAAGGCACAATTCTCTCGTTAGCTTCTTGCTATAGGTAGAGGTGTATTAAAGTCATCAGACATGACTGAGAGGCCTCCTTTAGGGGTTCTTATCACCTCTTGTATCATGTATTCATATCAAAAGTGAAACATCAATATTATTTCCTAATACCATGTATCTATACCAGCCGATATTAATGCAAATAAGTGATAAATATAGAAAATAAATAAACATGATTAGTTTTAATACCTACAAAATTATAAAAAAAAAAGGAGAATAGCTGCAACCTTGGGTCCATTTTGTATATACGTATTAAGGTTGACATCAATACGTACAAATATTCCCCGAAATTGCCGATTTTGTATAGTTGCTACAACCTTAGGTCCAATCTTCTCTGAATAGCAGATGCAGCCTCAATCAAAATTGGAAATTTTATATTGGTAAGACATATGCATTGCATATATGGCATATATGCAGATTGCATATATGCTTTGTATATATGTAATATGCATATATGCAGATTACCATAATATCAAGTTGAATTCATTTTCTATTGGACATGCTCCAATAATTGTACCTGTTCGAAGGCTCATTGATCTTCCTCATTGTGATAATTCTGGTTAAATCAATGAGGTAATTTATATATTGTTTACAACTTATATATCCAAGATTGCTTTTCATTCTTGAACATTGTTTGTTCTTTTGTCATATGGTAACTGGAACTGCGAAATAAATGCCAATAGATCAGGTTCATTCAGAAAGTATTTAAAAGAAAAAATTACTGGTTTAAACCGAATCAAATCGTTCATGCATACATTTTTCAGTGTTTCATATAATAGAACACCAACCCTTACAAAATAAATTCGTCTTTTTAGATGAAACCCAACACTCGTAAACTCAGCACATATTGGGTTTATAGTGTTTTAGAAAACTGTAAAAAATAATAAAAACATTACATTTTTTTAAAACATGAAACTCTACTATGTTAACATGTAAAGAAAATAAGGAAAAACACAGTTTTCCCCTTTGACATAAGATTTTGTCATCACCAAACCATAAAAGTATAACATTTCATTACACAACTTAATTTAAATTCCATTAAAGGTAACCACATCTTTGCGCGGAGTAGCTTCATCGCAATGCTCATATAGCCATATACCTTGCCAAGTTCCCATATTAAGATATCCATTACATACTATAATAACTCACAATTAATAACATTTTACAGATTAATAGCAGTAGAAACACTATCAATTGTTAAAAGAGATAAAAAAAGTTTAAAAATTAACTTGAAGAGCATCCAACCTATCTAAAGCACATATTTTTTAATCATAGTTCCAATAAATCTTTAACAACTCACCTCAAATCCTTATTTGGGATGAATAAGAGAAAATATAGGGGATACCTACAAAATAGACAAAATAAATAAGTAGAACATCTGACATGTAGGATACAACCAATAGTTACAATGGTTGTATCTTAATTAGTACAACATTGACGTTCGATAAACGGTTAGGAGCTTAATATTTAACATTCATCGTTTGAAATGAGTGCACAGACTTATAAAAGAAAAGAAAATAAGTAATCATTTTTGAATGAGGAGTGTTTTGCATATTGAAACTTTTTGTTATTTGACTCAGATCTATTTGTTGATACTAACAAAGTAAAGAAAAACCTTTGAAATTAGTTCATATTAAACTTTGAACATTTAGTAATTTGGAATTAAAGAAATTCCTTTGTGTCATGGTATTTTATACGAATTTATTTGTGCATGTCATTTATGTAAAATAGAAATCATCAAGTCATTTCTCCAAAAAGTTGTGAAACCAAGAATTCAAGTTAAGGGGGCAGAATATATAGTTGTCAAGGGAATAACTAAATTGACTTTACCTATTAAGACTGTTTACCCACTCCATTTTCTATGGAAAAAAAATCATACATTATAAAATTAATTGACTGATCTAGGCCGCCACTGAACGTTAAATACTCTCACACGCATAAATAAAACATAACAGAGAGTTAAGAGGTAATTCCGTAAGGATAATGGAGATGATTATGGAGGAAGTGAATCACCAGAGAATTAAAAGCAACGATATATGGATGCACGTAGCAGAGAAGTTTGAAAAACAAAATATCTTCATATGGAGAGAGAATGGAGTGAGGAGAGAGAATGGAGTGAGGAGACCTTGTAATTATCTGAGGATACTCCGATTTCATCCAATGTGTAGGAACCTATAATCACTTGAAACATCAATTGAAAAGAAAAAGGGAATGAAAAATTAGTCCATCTAAGATTATTCTTTTGATGAAAAAGATATAAACGGAAGGCTCTATTTGATAATGTGTTGTTTGTTAGAAGGGACCGGTGGTATCAAATCTAGACTTAATGCATAGGTTCGTAGTCAGTTTGAATTTTTGAATAATCAGGTCAGGCAAAGTGTAGGTTCCAAGTTAGGGGCATTAAATATGAAATAAAAATTACAAAGTGTTTCTACCGTACCACTACAAATTGATGTCAACCTTTCTTTCACTTCTTTTTCATGCTTGGGGTTAGTTAATCCCGAAAATAATTAATCATACAAGTTAATATGCATCGCCTTGTCAAGATAAACCGCAACAGCAGTGCTCACAAACAACTTGATATAATCCCCAATGAATTCATTGCACATTTTACCACATACAATATCAAAAAAAATTTATCAATACTTGCCCAATTGTTCGAATTAGGCCCCTCCAAATAAAAATCCATAACTATATTCTTTGAAAAGATCCCAATAACAGCAGAGGCCAAACTAGACCCTGCCTTGGAAAATATCTTATCGAAAGTGAGATCCAAAAAACTGGAATCCCCAGTCATGGAATCACCACCTCGCCTTAAACTGATACTCTTGACGAATTCCCACAGTTAAAGCCCATGTAATCCTAATCAGGGAATCTTAAAAATCATCTGACCTTGTAATCTTAGCGTAGACATGGCGCAGACATGGACCAAAACAATGTAGACATAACGCAAACAGTATCGCAGACATTGAGGACATCAACGCAGCTTCTCAGTCCAAACTCTAGCATAGAGGATAGCAGCGCAGCATAGAACTTTTTAGAAAAAAGTTTACACTCTCTAGCTCATCAATATAACCTTGCTTTCAAACATCAAGAACCCAAAATAATATTCGAGTTATTTCCTTTTGAAAAGATCCATGTAATGCATAAAAGGAACTCGTGTGTCACTATGAATAGTGGTTATAAATAAAATATTGCCAATTGTAGAAAAAAAAATCTAGCAAGTCTGTATGAAAATGTCGATGCAAATGATATTATGAGATTGAACTACTCAATATATGAGCACATATTCATTTTGGCACTATATAAAACATAAAGTCCTCATAAAAACAAACTTTGTAGAAACTTTTACTTTTAACAAACACATATAGGTGAAGGCGCAAATATGTCGCGACTGAAAAAAATAGCGAATGAGATGGGAGAGACACACATATAGAACCATACTTTGTATTCAGTGGTGCATTTGTGGATCAGAACTCCTCCACCATAATGATAGTCTAAACTACCTACTAAAATTACAAAATGAAAATAAAATTAGAATTTAAATATATGTAAATATATTATTATCATTACCAAATATAACTGCCACAACTTAATTTGAAATATGTGTAAAACATGAAATAAATGAGATTGTTGTTCCAGGATTCATGTTTCAAACATGGATCATCCCCAGCTTTTAAAAACAAACATGTTTATAGTTACATCACAAAATGATCATCCCAACTTCTAGCATCGCTCATTTCTTGACTTTGAATTTCCGTCACAACTTTAGAGTCTTCATGGAAACCACTTCTAGCCTTAAGAGCAACCCCGTTCACCTTATCTGCAAACTAAGTATTAAAGACTTTTTTCCCAACAAATATCACAAATAAGGAGAATGATTCATAAATTAGTAGTGTCTGGATAATCTTCCACTCTTTTCTTGGCACCAACTACAACTGTGTAGTATATAAAATGAAATAACAATTAGTATATCAAAGCACAGGGCAATCATATTTTTTATACTATAGTACAACCTATAAAACAATAGATACCAAGAGATGTGATTAAAGGAAAAATATTGATGAAGGCATTATGGACCAATGTCAAATTATGTACTGTAATATTCCAAGCTTAAACCAAAAACTGATCTATAACAAAATTGAGCATATGTTGTAAGAAGTTTAAAGTCCCCCCAACCCTTATCCACAAAGATAGTAAAATAAAACTAAATCCAATGTTAGTTACAATAGTAACTAATTGTAACAGAGAAATGCGCCATAAGAGAGGATGTAGTCATTGTTTCATTTGGCTAGAATTCAACAATTTCTACATTCTAGATGTCCACATACGACATAAAAAAATAGGGGATTCCCCTATTGTGAGGCAGTGTTGCCAAGTCCTGAGCCCAGGAACAACAAATGATGTTAAAGTAAGAATTTTTTTTCTCAAAAACTCTTACCTTACCTAAAACAACATATCTGAAATAACATAGATTAATCAAGAATCATACACAAATAATATATTAATGAAATCCTCAAAGTTTCAATTAGAGAGAGGATGTATACCTGATTGTTTTAATCTAAAAAAACATAAAACCAAAACACAAACAAAAAATTAGATTTGCAAAAGGCTAATTTGAACAATAAACACATAGTTCCAATCAGAGGCAGAATGTATACCTGATTAGATATGCAAAAAATTAGATCTGCAAAAACAAACTAATTAGATCTGGAAAACATAAACAAAAAGTTGTCAAGAAACATTGAACTAAACCCATCACCTCCTTAAAAAATGAACCAAACCCCTAGCATCCTTCAAAAATGGAATCAACCCAACACTAACATCTCCAACCATTTTTCGTAAAGTCAGACACCATGAGAGCCCAAGTTACGTATTTAAACCTTAAATTTCAACACCATTAAAGCCAACACTCATTCTTAGAACCTTATTCTGGAAATATTAAAATCCAAATACACACGCACACATGTAGGGAGAGAGAAAGAGTACATATTCTCATTACAGAATAATCGTGATGTTTGAAGATAGAGTGGGAGTTTCGTTGGTAATCGTGATGTGAGAGGAGAAAGGGTTTTGGTGAGTGTATGGTTGAGATGGGTGAGGGTGTGTCTTTTGGTGTGTTTACCAAAATCGGCTTGTATTTGAATTAAAGTGAAAGAGGGGGAATTGAGTAATGAGAAGAAACAGTGGGGAACTCAAATTTTTGAAGGGCAAAGTAGGTAGTGCAGAATTAATTAATCTTAACCATTGGATCTTACTTTTTAAGAATCAATCCTAGCCTCTAATTAGGTTGTCAACTTATTGAATAGTAACCAATATTCTACTCCTTACATATATATATATATATATATATATATATATATATATATATATTACAGGTGCCTAGCCACAGGGGCGTCAGGCCTAGATCTTTTGATCATTGACGTGTTGCAGCTAGTGTGGAAGTTGCAGGTCCTTGAAGTAGATGACTCCATGCTTGTCTTTCCCATCTTTTACTTAGTTATTCTAAGTTAGGGCATGTCTCGCCCGTTTCCATATTTCATTCAGAGAGAGACTTGTACTCTTTATTATTTCTGGATTTAGCTAATGTTGGGATTGTTTTATTTATTTTCTTGTCCTGTGATTGGGATTTATTATTTTGATTGATTAATCTAGCTTGGTTATTTTATTCGGATGTTTTGGTTTTAATATTATCATTTGAGTTCATGAAAATGGTTTCATATTAAATTATAACAATAGAACTTAATTCAAAAATAAATGTTTTGACACTTAGCTTAATTATTTATTAAGTGATTAATAAAGAAAAATTATTTTTCAACACTGATGCTAAGAATGAACCAATCGGACACTTTGATTTAAGTTAATAAAGGACTGATCACCCACTATTTAATTAGGTAGGGTGTCAGACTTAACTTGAACCCATTTCGCCACTGGACTACGACAGGATATAGGTTTACCTCCCTTAGACAGAGGAACCTCCTTCTCCCAATGGCAACCTTTGCACAACCTCCCAAAAGGTGCCAACGGTCTAGAAAAAGCAGGTCACCATGAACGACCCAGTTCTTCAACTAGAGGACCCTCAACGCTTCTTTGGCAGATGCAAAAATGAAACTGAATGAAATGGAGTTGAAGAATCATAACACCACTCCACCCATCTAATGCTAATGATCCTCCACTATTTTTGACCTTTTATAATTTGACATTGTTGATCAGGTAAAAAGTAAGGAAAAAAAGAAAGATTATGGTGGCAAAGAAAGCGTAATTATTGCATTTGCTAACATGCTTAATAACATCATCATGATGGATATGGTGAAGAGTGGCTATTTTTCATGATGATGTTGAGATCACCTATATTCCAAAAAATGAATTAATATGATTTTGTAAGTTGCAAGAATTAGATGGAGTTTGCATTATTGCATACATGAGGTTAGATTTAAGTTCTACCAAGTTTTATTTAATTCGTGAATGGAGTTTGCATTCATGTATGCAAAAATGTAAACTTCATGACAAATTTGCATACACGAATGCTCTTCTAACTCACGTGCGTTTGATTTATGTATAGATGCCTATATGAGAAATTTGGAAGGAGATTTGAAGTTATTATATGAGTAAATCCCTTCACCATTCAGGATGCATTTTCTAAAAACATTGGGCATCAATTTATAACAGAAACTCTACATAAGGCATCAGACAAACAAATATTTGTTATTCCATTCAATACCGGGTAAGTTTGGTAGATATGGGAAAGTTTTTTAGCATAAGAAATGTGTGTATGTATAATATTCCTAATCTCCAATAATTCTTCATAATATAGGTATCATTGGGTTTTGCTTGCGATCGACTTTGTTTCGAACAATGTGTTTTGGGTTGATTATTTACACGGGGAACCGAGCTTGGACCTTAATCTTTATATAAGCACATAAGTAGTGTCCTAAATAAATGCTTATAATAAAATTATTGTTTTCATTTTACATAATTGTAATATAATTATGTCATTATGTTTTTTTTTTTGAAGTGGAATTAGATCGTTTTTTACAATCAAAGGAAAAAGATCATTACTAAAGTGGGAGAAAATTGAGGTATTTGTTAGATAAATTAAATTTAATATTTAAGTATTCACATTTGACATGAGTAATATACTAACTCCTTTATTTTCTGGGCCCTAAACAACGAGGAGAAATTGTGTGTGGTTTTTTTGTATTGAAGTTCATGCGAGAGCTCTTGGAAAATTCATCGAAGTCTGTAAATATGAAGGTAACATGTTTTTTAATAATTTTTTACATTCCTTTTTATTTAGATGTGATAAAAGATAAATTTTATTTTATTTTTCTTGTTTAGATGAAGGAGTTAGCTGAAAAGTCGTCATATCAAACTCATGAGATCAATGAACTTCAACATGAGTTCATTGAATTTATTCTGCTTTATATAACTTGATTTGGAGATCTTTGTCGACGCAATTTCATGAAAGGCAAAGGAGGACCGACGGATTTGTGTGATTTTTCGATCTACATTTTTTTGGAGACATTTTTTTGAATGATGTACATAGTGGATATATCTAGCTATGATACATGTAGTAGGTCATTATTTTTTTGTGGATAATTAATGTAGATGGTGGGTATATCTATTTGTATCTCACTATTTTTTTTATATGAATAAATGTATTAGTTTGGTGCATTTTAGGTGTATGTGACTTCAAATACAAAAAAATTCAAGACTGTTTTTATGTTATTGTAAATTTTGATTTGTGTTTAGATTTATTTGTCAACTATGACATTAATATTGGTTATTAATTTTTTTATTATATGTTTAATTTATGATCGTTTATATTAAACCCTCATGTGATGAAATTTTTTATATGACCTTTTTAAAATTTTGAAAACTGTTTGTCATGATGTTTTTTAAATCAAATATGACATCTTGTAGAGTATAATATGACCCTTTTTTGTAGCAGATATATCACTTTAAAAAAAAGCCACATATAATCATTACCTAATATGACACTTCTTATGGGTATCAATTATGACACTCAAACTTATGAGGCTTTTTAATGAAAAATAAAGTGTCATAAAATGCGTTTTATGACACTTAAAAAACATCATAAAAAGGCTTTTTTTCTTGTACTCCTTGGAAACATGCCACGAGTGGACGAAAAGCACCAACAACCCCCAAATGTCACAGCGAGTGGAACAAACACCTCGTACGTGTCCAACATAATACGTAGCAACCGATCGTGTAGTCAAGGGACTCTTGGTTTGAGAATAGGACTCAAATTTCAAAATATGCACACTTAGGCTAGAAAATATGTCGCGAGTGGACGAACACCACCACCAACCTCCAAACAGCACCAGGAGTGGCATGGACATCTCTTTCGTTGTAATACCCCGTAATTTTATTGATTTTTGTTTAAGGGATTAATTAAATTAGATGAGAATTAATTGGAAATTAATCCAGGTATAAATACTAACGAGATGTGAGTTGGTATTTGATTATGATGATTAAAATTTATTATTTCCGAGTATGTATGGTAATACCTGAGTATTGATGATATCTAAATTGTCACGAGGTAAATATACGGCAATTTGGGAAATTTAATTGGGACGCGCATGTCAGTCGCGTCAGGAACGTAATTAATTGGATTAAAAAGTGAATTTTATTTTTATCAACCGAATAGTCATTTTGAGTGCACCAACGTGTCCGAAAGGGTCGAAATAGTCAGAAAACACTAGTCGGGGGTTTAGTTTGGGTCCCGGGGCATTTTTAGGCCATACCGGCCACCCAAAAGGGTAGTTTGGTAATTTTAAAAATAAAAGAATTAAAACCCACGAATTTTAGAAGTTATTTTTATATTATAAAAGAACCCACTAAGACATTATCAGCATTTGGGAAGTTAGAGGACTATGGGAGTTATAGGGAAAGTCTTGAGAAGTTCCAAAAAGAAGCCCTAGCCACCATCACCATCTTGGGAAGAAATTTGTAGAGAGAGGGAGAAGAATCAACCTCAATCCTTCAACATCAAATCAGAACATCTAAGGCAAAAGGTTTAATTACATTAATTTCAAGCGAATGTTTCTTCCATGCTTAGAATGGGATATTTGTCTTTTATTGGAAGTTTGATGAAAACCCATGAACTTTGAGGTAAAATTCATAATATGATATAGGGATTGCATGTAGAATGTTATCGGATGAATTTCATATACGAAATGTATCTTTTGATGATGTAAAAATGGATTTATAAGGAGTAATTGTAGACATAAAATTCTTGGTTCATGTTTAGAGGGTGTGAGACAAGAATTGAGAAGTTTGATGATCTCATGTTAATTTAGGATGAATTGACACCAAATATATGTTAAAAAGTGACCTAGGAGGACTTAGAGTAGTTTAATAACGTTAAAATACTAGTGGGATGATCTTAGGATGAGTTTAGAGAAGAGAAAAATGGAGAAAAACGAAGTAGAGAATTTCTGGGCTGAAACTGCCATCTCGTTAGAAGACCTGCCCAGGTCGTTCGAATGATCTCGTTCGAATGATCTTCTAACGAGATGATAGTATCCCTTCAAACGAGTTGGTAGTTCATTCGAAGCCTTTCATTCGAACTACCTCGTTCGAACGAGACTTCTAACGAGTTGACAGAATGGCTTTTTGGCCTGATTTCATTTCAAACGTTCCGTAGACTTATTTAATTGGGGTACTAACCCTCCCTTATTGATTAGTGAGTATAATTGTGAGATTTGGGATACGTTGAGGAATAGAACTTAGAACCTCATAATAAAATTGGATGTCATTTGTGGAGTAGGAAATGAGTATCTAATTACGACGTGAGAAGGGTTGATAACGTGAATATACAAATCAGGGACTTGTAATCGTATAACATTAAATGACGGTATAAGAACGAGAAGTATACTTATATTAATAATACGAGATACCTAAGATGTGAGAATGCTTAGTATATGTGGTTTTATGTGTATAACATACCTACCATACTTGCTATCATGGGAGGTTTGCGTTCGATTGGGGCCATCTAATCTTTTTGTGCCTACGGGGGGGATTTAGATTGGTGCCTCGAGGACATAGGTCAAAGAAGGACTTATTGAGAAGTTAATAAGTTTGTTGATCATGGGAGCGTAGGTATGTGCGTGACCCATGTGATGTGAACTATGTTCGCCTCCATTGTTTGTGATTGTTGTTTGTTGAAAACGATTCCTGAGAGATTCGGAAAAGTGGTCCTTATGTACGTGATGTACCAGGATTGGATAACAGAGTATGTGTGCACCGTAGCTTAATCTCGAGGTTCTAGTAATGTATATTTATGATGAGAATAATATATTGTTAATTGATATGAACTGTCATGTTTAATTGTGAGTATAATTATAGCAACGTTCTGTAAAGATAATTGGACGATCTCTAGTAAATTCGTATTGCTAATAATGGGAAACCGTAAATAAATGTAAAGCTCTCCATATAAATGTAGATGTCGGAATGAAAGCGTGAATCGTATAGTAATGTTAGAATTTATTTTGGACTAGTTAGATATGAGAATCACTAGACTGGGTACGGGTATGTTAGGAGTGCACAAATAGTCGAGAGGTGAGTATTTCATGTGTGAGCACGTCCTAACATGTATTTTGCATTCATTATTTTATTGTCGTTAAAACACTTGCTATATTTTAAACTGTTTTCCAAAATCGGGCTCTGACTCGTTTCCTTTCAAATATATTTTTCTTGTAAAAACCTTTTAGGTTCCCAGCCACAAGGACACCAAGCGTAGGAGTTCCATTCAGGTGACGGACTGTAGCTGCCGTGGAAGTTACAGGACTTTGACAGTAGACGCCTCCACTTTCAATCTTGACTCCTTATTATTAGCTTTCCTCATCTATTGGGCATGTCACCCTATTTCCTTTTAGAGATACTTTATTTATTCATTTATTTCAGATTTTGGGTTGTAATTAATTTAGTGATGCAGATTTAGAATTTGTTTATTTCAGTATTCGGATTGTAGTGAGGACTATTCCTCCAGTTCCATTATTATTGCATGGTTATACTTGTCGTTTCATTGTGGTGGATTATGTTAGCATTTCTTATCTACTTGTATGTTAATCTGATTTAAATAACAATTGGCAACTCACTTTTTAAATACTAGGTGGTTAGTAATTATTAAAATGTTTTCGACAGTGGTGCTACGAACTGAACCAACTTGACATTTTGTATTAATTTAATAAAGGAGTATATACCCGGTATTTAATTAGTCGGGGTGTCACAGGTGGTATCAGAGCATCAGGTTCTAGTGTCCTTAGGATCTGTACGACTTGTTATGTTTTCGCTGAGCTTTCTTTGATGTAGAGCCCTATATTTTAGGACTGTTTTATTCTTTTATGTATGTTTCGCTCTTCAGCTATTTTGAGATAATAACTGCGAACTTATAAGACTTTACTCTCATTTTATATGCCTCCACGATGTGCACAACAAGTTCCTAAGGATGCATAGCCCGAGCCACAGCCTGCACCAGTTCAGGGCACCATGAATGCCGCCGAGGTTGCAGCTATTGTAGCCCAAGCGGTGAATGCCGCCCTAGCGGTTGTACAGCAGGCACCACCCCAGGCACCGATAGTCGCTCCAGTTCAGGCTCATGCATTCCCGTCTGCTTGGGAACGCGTTTGTGATTCTTTTTAGAAAGCACCTCCTCCAGAGTTCGTAGGTAGCTCCGACGTTGTGGTGTCCAGTCAGTGGAGGAAGGACATTCAGAGGCACTTAATGATGAATGAGTGAATGGATGTTCAAAATCAGATACTGGCTACTTTTAAGCTAGTAGGATTAGCATTGTAGTGGTGGGAGTCCATTACCACCGCGGAGGAGAGGGACACTCTCACTATTCAGGAATTCTGGGTGCGGTTCGACCGCAAATATTTTCCGTCAGCTATTTACACTGAGATGAGGAGGAAGTTGATGAACCTCAAGCAGGAGGGAAAGACCGTAGCCGAGTATGAGGCTGAGTTCACCAATCTCTTGAATATTGTTTCGGATGAAATTCCAACAGAGGAGAAGAAAATTCAGAAGTTCACGGATGGATTGACTTGGAGGATTTGTCAGAACTTGTTGGGGAATCTCTCGTTGGCCACTTATTCGAATGTGGTTAATGCTGCACTACTTCACTGCCAAGATCATCGCTTCCACATGTCTGAGAGCAAGAGATCAGGAGAGTCCAACCATCAGGGCAGGATCGGGGGAAATGGTGCCAGCGGGGCACAATCTGCTCAGGGACAGCATAGGCAAGGTGATCAGGGTTCCCAACAGGGGGGTCATAAGAGATTCAAATCCGGGGGTTTCAGGATTGTCCAGGGAGGTTTCAGACATGGCCATCAGGGTCAGAACGTCCATCAGGGCCAGCAGGGTCAGAATGGTCAGCAGCAGCAGTTTCAGCAGGGCCAGCATGGCCAGGGTAGAAATGGTAACGGCCAGCAGGGCCGTGGGCAGCAGGGACAACGAGGGGGAAACTTCCCGGGGAAGTGCTTCGTTTATGGCAAGACTGGCCACAAAGGCCAGGATTGTCCTGATAGGGGCAGGGCCCCTCAGTAGCAGCAACAGGGTGCTCGACACGAGCCACAGAGGCTTATGTTTCCCGCCGCCCTCCTAGCACCTCCACAGATGGAAGCACTACCACCCATTCCAGCGGTCCCAGTCCAGCAGGGACAACTTCAGTATGGGAGAGTGTATCAGCTCCAGCATGCCACAGTCCCACAGGATCCACCTGCTATTGAGGGCATGTTCTCTATTCAGGGGACTTTGGGGCGTATTTTATTTGATACGGGGGCCACACATTGCTTCATTTCCACGAGATTTGCACCCACTATTGGGTTGTTAGACACCGCAGAGAGCACGGTTACTTGTGTAGATTCACCGTTGAGTAGGGGTTCCATGATTTCACTTATTTGTAGAGGTGTGGGTATAGAGATCGGGAGATTTACTTTACCCGCTGATATGTTAGTGTTAGAGATGACTGAGTATGATGCGATTATTGGTATGGATTGGCTAGTTGTGTACCGAGCCATGATTGATTGTTTTAGTAGGAGTATTATCTTTTCCATTCCCGGGCAAGAGATGTTTTTAGTGGCGATGCCTCTCCCTGAGGGGAGGATCGTCCACTCATTTGTACTATATAGAGGAGGAGACCTCTAAGGAAGTGGTGCTACCACTCGATTCGATTCCAGTTGTTAGGGAGTTTGCTGATATATTTCAGGATATACCTGGATTACCGCCTAGTAGAGAGATAGATTTTGTGATCGATTTGACGCCGGGCACTCAGCCAATTGCCCGCACACCTTACCGTATGGCTCCGGCAGAGATGAGAGAGTTACGGGATCAGATAGAGCAGTTATTGGGTCAGGAGTTTATCCGAAGGAGTACTTCGCCATGGGGTTCCCATGTGTTGTTCGTAAAGAAGAGGGATGTATTGTTGAGGTTGTGCGTAGATTACCGGGAGTTGAATAAAGTCACGATACGGAATAAGTACCCGTTGCCCAGAATCTATGACTTATTTGACCAGTTAAGGGGAGCTTCCTTCTTCTCAAAGATTGATTTGCGATCGGGATACCATCAGTTGCATATCAGGGAATAGGACATCTCGAAGACTACTTTCTTAACGAAATATGGTTCCTACGAGTTTTGGGTTATGCCTTTTGGCTTGACCAATGCTCCAGCCGTGTTTATGGACTTGATGAATAGGGTGTTCAGAGAGTTCCTAAACCAATTCGTCATCGTCTTTATTGATGACATCCTGGTTTACTCCCAAACAGAAGAGGAGCACGCCGAGCATTTGAGAGAGGTTTTGTAGATGCTACGTCAGAATGAGCTTTATGCAAAATATGAGAAATGTGGATTTTAGCTGAAGGAAGTTCAGTTTTTAGGGCATATCATTTCAGACCGGGGGATATCCGTTGATCCGGGGAAGGTATCCGCGGTGAGGGAGTGGGGACAGCCCACGACACCGACTGAGATCCATAGTTTCTTGGGACTTGCAGGATATTACAAGAGGTTTATTCGGGGTTTCTCAAAGATAGCAGGTCCTTTGACACATCTGACTCGCAAGGGTGTGCCATTCATATGGAGCGATGCCTGTCAGTTGGCATTCGATGAGTTGAAGGAAAAGTTCACCTCAGCACCTGTGTTAGCATTGCCCAGACCGGGAGTTGAGTATTTAGTTTACACCGATGCGTCCTTATAAGGACTCGGAGGTGTGCTGCAACAGGAGAGTCAGGCCATAGCTTATGCTTCCCGTAAGCTTAAGACTCACGAGAGGAATTACCCCACCCACGACTTGGAGTTTACGGCAGTCGTATTCCCTCTTTGGATTTGGAGACACTATCTACTGGGGGAGAAATTTTGGTTGTTCACAGACCACAAGTCTCTACAATACCTCTTCACGCAGAAGGAGCTGAACATGCGTCAACGACGGTGGCTAGAGTTTGTGAAGGATTATCAGTTCGATATCCAGTATCACCCAGGGAAGGCTAACGTGGTAGCAGACGCGTTGAGACGTAGGCCAGTAGATGAGGTGGCCGAGGTGTGGAAAGAAAAGTGGAAGGAGTTGGGACACCAGGATGCAGTGGCCCGATCGTTCATGTCTGTGATGACTGTTACACCTCAGATTGTTACGAGAGTGGTAAAGTCCCAGTCAAATGACTCATTCTGTCAGGGGCAGATAGTTCGATTACTAGCAGAGGGAGCCGAGTCCCATACCGTTGGCTCAGACGGGGGATTACTCTTCAATGGGAGAGTGGTCATTCCGGAAGGGGAGGACTTGCGACACGAGGTAATGACGGAGTCGCACGGCTCACGGTTCGCGGTATACCCTGGTGGGGATAAGATGTATCAAGACATGAGACGACAATATTGGTGGAGCAGGATGAAGAGAGATATCACCGTGCTTGTTTCCAAATGTGCCACTTGTCATCTAGTAAAGGTGGACCATCAGAAACCGATAGGACTTCTACAACCGTTAGAGGTTCCGACGTGGATATGGGAGAGCATATCCATGGACTTTATCACGGGATTACCTACGTCATAGAGGGGTCACGACTCCATATGGGTAATTGTGGATAGGTTGACCAAAGTCGCTCATTTTCTACCCGTGAGGACAGATTACACTACGGGACAGCATGCCCAGATTTTCATTGCGGAAATAATGAGACTTCACGGTGTGCCTCTAAATATCGTGTCTGACCGAGATAAGATATTTATTTCACGATTTTGGGAGAGTTTCCAGGAGGCCATGGGTACGGAGTTGCGGTTGAGTACGGCATATCACCCGTAGACTGATGGACAAACCGAGCGTACAAATCAAATGTCGGAGGACATGTTGCGTATGTGCATTCTAGATTTTGGAGGTGGTTTGGAGCAGTACCTTCCACTGGCAGAGTTTGCTTATAACAACTCCTACCAGTTCACCATTGGCATGGCTCCATTTGAGGTGTTGTACGATAGACCTTGTCGTTCCCCAGCATGTTGGTTAGAGGTGGGGGGTAACAAACTCCTTGGACCGGAAGTGATTCAGGACACTTCGGCAAGTATTGAGTTGATACGGAGTCGCATTCGGGTAGCTCAGGATCAGCAGAAGAGCTATGCTGATGCCAAGAGGTTCTTCAGAGAATTGAAAGTGGGGGACCAGGTGTTACTTAGAGAATCTCCTATGAAGGGGATTATGCGTTTTGGGAAGAAGGGGAAACTGGCACCAAGGTATGTGGGGACATTTCCTATCATCGAGAGGATTGGGCCAGTTACGTATAGACTGGGATTACTGGAGCACTTGCATAGGATCCATGATGTGTTCCATATTTCCTCGCTAAGGAAATATCTTAGGGATGATTTGGCCCATACTCACATTGCTTTGGAGGACATCGATCTCCAGCCCGATAGTTCCTACGAGGAGGGGCCGATTGCTATTTTGGACCGAAGTGAGCGAAAACCGAGGTCGAAGATAGTACTGTTAGTACGTGTTCAGTGGCGGCATCATAATGCCGAGGAGTCCACATGGGAGAGCGAGGATGAGATGCGCGAACGTTATCCAGAGTTGTTTTTACCAGGTACTTTTTAGTTTCGAATTTCGGCACGAAATTATGTTATTAGGGGGGGAGTATGTAATACCCCGTAATTTTATTGATTTTTATTTAAGGGATTAATTAAATTAAATGAGAATTAATTGGAAATTAATCCAGGTATAAATACAAAAGAGATGTGAGTTGGTATTTGATTTTGATGATTAAAATTTATGATTTTCGAGTATGTATGGTAATACCTGAGTATTGATGATATCTAAATTGTCACGAGGTAAATATACGGCAATTTGGGAAATTTAATTGGGACGTGTGTGTCAGTCGCGTCAGGAACGTAATTAATTGGATTAAAAAGTGAATTTTATTTTTATCAACCGAATAGTCATTTTGAGTGCACCAACGTGTTCGAAAGGGTCGAAATAGTCAGAAAACACTAGTCGGGGGTTTAGTTTGGGTCCCTGGGCATTTTTAGGCCATACCGGCAACCCAAATGGGTAGTTTGGTAACTTTAAAAATAAGGGAATTAAAACCCACGAATTTTAGAAGTTATTTTTATATTAGAAAAGAACCCACTAAGCCATTATCGGCATTTGGGAAGTTAGAGGACTACGGGAGTTATAGGGAAAGTCTTGAGAAGTTCCAAAAAGAAGCCCTAGCCACCATCACCATCTTGGGAAGAAATTTGTAGAGAGAGGGAGAAGAATCAACCTCAATCCTTCAACATCAAATCAGAACATCTAAGGCAAGTGGTTTAATTACATTAATTTCAAGCGAATGTTTCTTCCATGCTTAGAATTGGATATTTTTCCTTTATTGGAAGTTTGATGAAAACCCATGAAATTTGAGGTAAAATTCATAATATGATTAAGGGATTGCATGTAGAATGTTATCGAATGAATTTCATGTACGAAATGTATCTTTTGATGATGTAAAAATGGATTTATAAGGAGTAATTGTAGACATAAAATTCCTGGTTCATGTTTATAGGGTTTGAGATAAGAATTGAGAAGTTTGATGATCTCATGTTAATTTAGGATGAATTGACACCAAATATATGTTAAAAAGTGACCTAGGAGGACTTAGAGTAGTTTAATAACGTTAAAATACTAGTGGGATGATCTTAGGGTGAGTTTAGAGAAGAGAAAAATGGAGAAAAATGAAGTAGAGAATTTCTGGGCTGAAATTGCCATCTCGTTAGAAGACCTGCCCAGGTCGTTCGAACGACCTCGTTCGAACAAGCTTCTAATGAGATGATAGTATCCCTTCTAACGAGTTGGTAGTTCGTTGGAAGCCTTTCATTTGAACGACCTCGTTCGAACGAGACTTCTAACGAGTTGACAGAATGGCTTTTTGGCCTGATTTCATTTCAAACGTTCCGTAGACTTATTTAATTGGGGTACTAACCCTCCCTTATTGATTAGTGAGTATAATTGTAAGATTTGGGGTACGTTGAGGAGTAGAACTTAGAACCTCATAATAAAATTGGATGTCATTTGTGGAGTAGGAAACGAGTATCTAATTACGACGTGGGAAGGGTTGATAACGTGAATATACAAATCAGGGACTTGTAATCGTATAACATTAAATGACAGTATAAGAATGAGAAGTATACTTATATTAATAATACGAGATACCTAAGATGTGCGAATGCTTATTATATGTGGTTTTATGTGTATAACATACCTACCATACTTGCTATCATGGGAGGTTTGCGTTCGATTAGGGCCATCTAATCTTTGTGTGCCTACGGGGGGATTTAGATTGGTATCTCGACGACATAGGTCAAAGAAGGACTTATTGAGAAGTTAATAAGTCTGTTGATCATGGGAGCGTAAGTATGTGCATGACCCATGTGATGTGAACTATGTTCGCCTCCATTGTTTGTGATTGTTGTTTATTGAAAACGATTCCTGAGAGATTCAGAATACGTGGTCCTTATGTACGTGATGTACCGAGATTGGATAGCAGAGTATGTGTGCACCGCAGCTTAATCTCGGGGTGCTAGTAATGTATATTTATGATAAGAATAATATATTGTTAATTGATATGAACTGTCATGTTTAATTGTGAGTATAATTATAGCAACGTTCGGTAAAGATAATTGGATGATCTCTAGTAAATTCGTATTGATAATAATGGGAAATCGTAAATAAATGTAAAGCTCTCCATATAAATGTAGATGTCGAAATGAAAGCGTGAATCGTATAGTAATGTTAGAATTTATTTTGAACTAGTTAGATATGAGAATCTCTAGACTGGGTACGGGTACGTTAGGAGTGCACAAATAGTCGAGATGTGAGTATTTCATGTGAGAGCACGTCCTAACATGTATTTTGCATTCATTGTTTTATTGTCGTTAAAACACTTGCTATATTTTAAACTGTTTTCCACAATCGGGTTCTAACCCGTTTTCTTTCAAATATATTTTTCTTGTAAAAACCTTTTAGGTGCCTAGCCACAAGGACACCAAGCGTAGGAGTTCCATTCAGGTGACGAACTGTAGCTGCCGTGGAAGTTACAGGACTTTGACAGTAGATGCCTCCACTTTCGATCTTGACTCCTTATTATCATCTTTCCTCATCTGTTGGACATGTTTCCCTATTTCCTTTTAGAGATACTTTATTTATTCATTTATTTTAGATTTTGGGTTGTAATTAATTTAGTGATGCAGATTTAGCATTTGTTTATTTCAGTATTCAGATTGTAGTGAGGAGTATTCTTCCAGTTCCATTATTATTGCATGGTTATACTTGTCGTTTCATTGTGGTGGATTATGTTAGCATTTCTTATCTACTTGTATGTTAATCGCATTTAAATAACAATTGGCAACTCACTTTTTAAATACTAGGTGGTTAGTAATTATTAAAACATTTTCGACAGTGGTGCTATGAACTGAATCAACTTGACATTTTGTATTAATTTAATAAAGGAGTAGCTACCCGGTATTTAATTAGTCGGGGTGTCACATTCGTTATCAACGTAACACGTAGCAATTGGCCGCAGAGTCCCATGACTCCTAGTTTTATAATAGGACCCAAATTTCAAAATAGGCGCACTTAGACTTGAAAACGTGCCTCTAGTGGACAAAAAACCCCAACAGTCCCCAAACAACACCGCGAGTAGCATGAACACCTCGTGTGTGTCAAACATTACACGTAGGAACTATCCACGTAGTCATGGGACTCTTGGTTTGAGAATAGGACCCAAATTTCAAAATATGCACACTTAGACTTGAAAATGTGTTGCGAGTGGATGAAAATCATCAACAGCCCCCAATCCATCTAATACGTTGCAACTGGCCACGTAGTCGTGGGACTCACGGTTTGTGAATAAGATCTAAATTTTAAAATAATCACACTTAGGCTTGAAAATGTGTCGTGAGTGGGGAAAATCACCAATAGCCCCCAAACGGCACTATGAGTGGCACGAATACCTCAAGCGCTTCTAGCATAACACCTAGCAACCGCCCGCATAGTCGCTGGACTCCCATTTTGATAATATGATCTGAATTTCAAAATAGGCACACTTAGGATTGAAAACGTGTCGAGAGTGGGCGAAAAACAACAACAACCCCCAAATGACATCGCGAGTGGCACGAACACCTCGTGCGCGTCAAATGTAACACGTAGAAAGCGTCCGCGTATGTCACACCCTATTTTTTTCTATGAGTGAAAAATAAGTACACATAAAGCAATTAATCAAAACTAAGGCAGAATACCATAACTTTATTCATTATTAATAGGTTTACAAAGGGTGGAACCACCGCAGGGGTGAGTTACATGTTTTTAGTACAAATGATAATATAGAAAATTGAAAAGTGCTACTCCTTCCTCCCATTTGGATTAATCTCTTCCCATACGGTCACGTACGCAAAGAGGTGATCGATTTTTGTCTCTATTAGGGAATATATACTATCCTCTTTCTCCTAGCGCATCTCGAGAAGGAATGGATTAGCACAAATATGATAAGTAGGTTCTACCAATTCTATAATAAATATATTGATATAAATGAGAGTTGGAGTGTGTATAGAATTAGTGTTTAAAATGTTGAGCTGATATTCTAATACTTATTAGTTTATAAGAAAATTAAAGTGTTGGAACTCATAATTACATACTTACTAGTTTGTTTAAGAAATAAAGTTCATTACTAGTTTACTTAGGATCATGTAAAGAAAGTCAAGGAGTCTTGAACTAATAATCCCATACTTACCAGTTCACTAAAGGTTATAGAAGTAGTTAAGCCATCAGTAAAACCATCATATTAAGAAATCAACCCAAAACCTTTGGGGAAGGTAACCTGCTATGCACAAAATTAAAGTGGCTCTTATACATATGTAGCAAAATCACGGTTCTCAATCATCTGAGACTAGTAGACCAAGTAAAAAGTTTTGTGTGATAACACATGAGTCTACTCCCTAGTAAATACTAATGCTTATAGTAAAAATGGCACAAAAGTGCGATGGTAACTGAATCAATATGGAACATGATATCAGTTATTAGATGAGAAGGGTAAAAATTGATCCTTTTGTTAAGTTAAAATACTGGGGATGAATTCAAATACTGATGATGGTAAATAAAATATGTAGTATGACAGTATAATAGCATGACACACTAAGAGTAAATAGGGGCTATCACATAGTGATATCAATAGCAGTATGTTGAATATGCAAAGAATACTATTGTCAAGGTAGGGAAAACCTACTTTCTTGGTATTCGGTTGGCTTGCTATCACAATAGGATATTTGGAAGAGCCGGGGCTTGATTTTCTGTATAAAATGTGTGGGTATATAAGTATTTGGTCTCTTAAAGTTTTGGGGATTTAGTTATAATTATCTTGGGACTTTAAAATACTCAACTTAGGATCATTATTGAACTTTGGTATAATGAGAGTTTTTGTCTTACAATATTTTAAACTATGTATAGACAATGTTTGGGGATCAAATTCATAAGTTGAAAAAGTTGAGAGGGGTTATTTTGTAAATTTGGAAAAGTTATCTTAACTTAAAACCTTGTTCTTGCATAACTTGACCTAGGAATATCCAAGCATGGCCTTACCTTAAAACATTTTGACTAGAAAAAATTAATAAAAATTTCGAGGAAAAAAATCAAAAATTCTTGATTGGACACGCTCCCTCACGCACGTGGTCAAGATTTTTGAAAAAAGTCTTCATCTTCAACCTCTCGATTTTGTCTTTATAGGGTTTCAGTTTTGACTAAGATTTTTTCCTTCTTTGCTATACTATTTGAGATGATTCCTTAACAAACATAACCTAATTTTTCAAGAGGAATCCAAATCTATAAGTTTTATGGATTGATATTCAGTACAAAAACTATGTTTTTTTTCTAAAAATTTGAGCTGATCTTCGTGGATTTTTAGAGTATGGCAAGGTCTCTTATGAACTTGGGTTGGTTTCTTCTATATGTGAGAGTAGTTTATCTTTGGTTTCAAAGATTAATATGGATTGTAGATGGAGAGTTTTGAATTTTCAGTTTTTGAGTTCATAATACACTTTTGATCGATTTGAGCTCTACATGAACATTCGTTGCTTTTAATCATTACACTCCAGATCCTTAGGTTATAATGAAGTTATATGTGGATTCAAATCACATTTTAATGCATTATATCAAGATTCACCATTAAAGCACAAGCCTTAAATGTGTTTCTACCTATTTTTGCTATCTTAGGCAATTCTACACATAAAAGCTTGAATAGTATGATTGTTCTAACTATATTAACCATGCTGAAAAACTAATAGAATCGAAAGAATTGAAAATGAAGAATAAAATTATAAGGTACCTGATTTGTGAGAATTTAGGAGATTTGGAGCTAGACTATAGGGTGAGGTTTTAGTGCGAGGATCATGAGGTATTTATATTATTTCATGAGAGAATTTGATTGGAGCTCGTGGGAGGTGGATTTGAATCAGTTTAGGTGAAGTTTTATTCAAGAGTAAATGTATTACACATGGGTTCATGGTGTTCTCATGTGAGTTTTAACCTATAGTGCTTTGTTGTAGCACCACATGGACTGGGGTTAAACTAGAAATGAAAAAGTTTTTTGGTTTGGTCCTTAATTGTTGGTATATTTACTTTTATAGCCTAAAAGTGTACGTTTTGTAACGTATAGGGGTATCTTGGTAATTTTAAAAAGCTTACAGGGTTGAAATTATCATTTTATGTTAATTAAGGTCTAAAGGATTAATTTGATATAAAGTTGGAGTTTAGGAGTTAAATATACCTCAAGTTATCTTATTGTGAAACTTTTAGGGTCTCTTTTGTAATTTACTGAAACTTTCAAAAATGCAGGTTTTTAAATGTATCTTATTTCTTCTTTAGAAGACTTTTGATTTTACACAACTTATGAGGGTTTAAATCATGGTCATAGGTAAATTTGGGTTGAAAAATTCCCGGTTCCTACAGTCTACCTACCTAAAAAAAATCTCCCTCTAATTTTACCTTGAAATAAGTTGGGGTATTGATTCTTCATTGCATGTTCTAGTTGACATGTAGTTTATTTCTTATTCTGATGCTCTCAAAGTACTTTAACTGAGGCAATTTCCTTATTTCCGAGATACTTCACTTGGCGATCAAGAATTTGAATATGATGTACTTCAAACTCATGGTTGGGTTCGATCGAAACATTTTGCCATGTAACGGTATGTTGTGGATATAAAATATACTGGCGTAACTTTGACACATTAAATACATTAAAGATATTGGATAATTCTACAGGCAATTCTAATTGATAGGTTATGGAGCTGATTCTTTTAGAAATTGTGAAAGGTCCAATATATCTGGGGGCTAATTTTCTTCTCTTTTTGAAGTGTAAAATTCCTTTTCGGGGAGACACTTTCGGAAACACTTGATCTTTATTTAAAATTCTAAAGGTTTTTAGCATTGGTCTGCATAACTTTTCTGTCGATCTTGGGCCTTCTTTAACTTATCTCGAATCTGTTGTATTACCTCGGTGGTTTCTTGGATTATCTCTAGACCAAAGTGTTTACTATCTCCTAACTCTATCCAACATAAATGTGATCTACGAGGTCTTTAGTACAAAGCTTGATATAAGGAAGCTTTAATAATAGCTTAGTAAGTATTGTTGTATGAAAATTCGACAATAGGTAAATATGGATTCCAGTGGTCAGACATATCCAACATACAAGCACGAAACATATCTTCTAGATTTTGAATTGTTCATTAGGATTGTCCATCCGTTTAGAGGTGGAATGCGGTACTTAAAGGAAGTTTAGTACCCATTGTAGTTTGCAATGCTTGCCAAAATTTTCCTATATAATGATAATAACTATCTGATACAATGGATAAAGCATTTCTGTCTAATCGAATAATTTCTTGAATATACAGCTTGCTAAGTTTTCGGAATGAATTGATGGTCTTTAAAGGCAAAAAATGGGTAGATTTGGTAAGTAGATCCACTATTAGCCAAATTGAATAATAACCATGGGATGTACGAGGTAGTCCACTGACGAAATCCATGGTAATACGATCCCATTTCCATTCGGGAATAGGTAAGGGTTGAAGAAGTCCACCAGGGTGTTGGTGTTGTTTTTTTACTTGTTGACAAGTAAGACATTTCCTTACAAAATTCTCGATATCATTTCTCATGTTTGGCCACTGATATTTCTTCTTCAAAGCATGTTATATTTTTTATCTTCCGGGGTGTATCATAAATTTTGAATGATGAGCTTCTTGCATTACTTCTTCTCGAAGAGAAGCATCGTTAGGTAAATATAATAAATTTCTAAATCGTAGTCATGTTTCTTTATTGTAGGACAAATATAAATTCTTTCGTAAAAAGTTTTGTACAGAAGAATCTTGGGGTTGAACTAAGATTTTATCTCTCAATTCCGGATAAGAGATAGTGTTAAAGATTTTCGTACACGGGGTAAGTAATTGTAGATCATATTTCTCTATGGTAGTAGCAATATCATAGGAAATTAGGATATGAAGTCTTCCTACTAAATTTTGACTTAAAGCGTCGGCTACACCATTACCTTTACTTAGATGGTAATTGAGTTTAAATCAATAATCTTCCAAAAATTCTATCCAACATCGTTGTCATAAATTCAATTCCTTTTGGGTAAAGATATAGTTCACACTTTTATAATCTAAAAAGAGTTGAAAATTTACACCATAAAGGTAACAACACCAAATCTTCAATGCGAAAACTATGGTTGCTAGTTCTAAATCATGGACCGAATTGTTACGTTCATGAGTCTTGAGTGGTTTTGACCCGTATTCTATCACTTTTTCATTTTGCATTAACACATATCTTAGTCCTTGTAATGAAGCATCGATGTACACATCATAACTTACGTCACTAGAAGTAATGGTGAGGATAAGAGTAGTATTTAATTTGTCCTTCAACACTTGGAATGGTTGGTTACATTCCTTATTTCACACAAATGGAACTTCCTTCCTAGTTAGTTTTGAAAAGGGAAGAGAAATGCATAAAAATCCTTCGACCAAGCGACGATAATATCCAGGTAGTCCTAGAAAACTATTTATTTCAGTTATATTGGTAGGATGTTTCCACTCCAAAATGACTGAAATTCTGGCTCGAGCGACTTGGATTCCATTTTCAGAAATCACATGTCCTAATAATTTGATTTCCTTGATTAAGAAGTCAGATTTTCTCTTTTTTGCATATAACAAATGGTTTCTAAGAGTACTTAAGACCACTTTCAAATGTTGGGAATGTTCTATAAGATTTTGAGAATATACGAGAATATCGTCAACAGAAATGATAGCGAACTGGTCAAGAAAAGGTCTAAAGATTCTATGCATTAGATCCATAAAGGCTGCTGAGGCGTTTATCAAACCAAATGACATTAGAGTAAATTCAAAATGTCCGTAACGAGTTCAAAAAGCAGTTTTCAGAATATATTCATCTCTAACGCATAACTAATGATAATTAGATTGTAAGTCTATTTTGGAAAAGACCCTCGCTCCTCTAAGTTGATCAAATAAATCTCCTACTTAGGGTAAAGGATACTTATTCTTAATATTTATTGAGTTCAGTTTACGATAATCCATGCATAGTCTAAAGCTTCGAGTATGTTTCTTTACAAATAATACTGGAGCTCCCCAAGGTATTTTGTTGTCTTGCTATTTGGAAGAGCTGGGGTTTGATTTTCTGTATACAATGTGTGGGTATATATGGTGTTTATTTGTAATTATCTTAGGACTTTAAAATACTGAACTTAGGATAGTTATTGAACTTTGGTGTAAGAGAGTTTTTATCTGAAAATATTTTTAAGTATGTACAAACAAAGTTTGGGGATCAAATTCATAAGTTGGAAAAGTTGAGAGGGGTTAATTTGTAAATTTGGAAAGGTTTTCTTAAGTTAAAACCTTGTTTTTGTATAAATTGATCTAGAAATATCCACACATGGCCTTACTTTATACCATTTCGACCAAAAAAATTAATAAAAATTTTGAGAAAAAAATTAGAAATTCCTGTTTGGCCACGCGCCCTCGTGCGCGTGGTCTAGGTTTTTGAAAAAAGTCTTTATCTTCAACCTCTAAATTTTGACTTTTTATGGTTTTGCTTTTTAACCAATGTTTTCTCCTTCATTTCTATACCATTTGAGATGATTTCTTAACAAACTTAACCTAATTTTTCATGAGGAATCCAAATATTTAAGTTTTTTGGATTGATATTCACTATAACTCAAGTTCCAAAACTACATTTATTTCTGAAAATTTGATCTGATCTTTATGGATTTCTTGAGTATGGCAAGGTCTCTAATGAACTTGGGTTCGTTTCTACTATATGTGAGAGTAGTTTTGGTTTGGTTAGAAAGATTAAGATGGATTGTACATGGAGAATTTTGATTTTTCAAATTTTGAGTTCAAAATACACTTTTGAACGATTTGAGCTCTACATGAACATTCATCGCTTTTAACCATTACACTCGAGATCCTTAGGTTATAATGAAGTTATATGTGGATTCAAATCACATTTTAATGCATTATATGAAGATTCACCATTAAAACTCAAGCTTTAATGGTGTTTTTACCTATTTTTACTATCATAGGCTATTCTACACGTAAAATCTTGCATATTGTGATTGTTCTAACTATATTAACTATGTAGAAAAACTAATAGAATCTAAAGAATTAGAAATGAAGCATAAAATGATATGGTACCTGAATTGGGGGAATTTTTCATCTTTGGAACTCAACTGTAGGGTAAGTTTTTACTGTTAAGATCGTGGGGTATTTATACAACTTCATGAGAGGATTTGATTGGAGCTCGTGAAAGGTGGATTTAAATCAATTTAGGTGAAGTTTTGGTCAAGTGTAAATGTATTGCACATGGGTTCATGGTGTTCTCAAGTGAGTTTTAACCAATAGTGCTTAGTTGTATCACCACGTGGACATGAGTTAAACTAAAAATTAAGAAGTTTTTTGGTTTGGTCCTTAATTGTTGGTATATTTACTTTTATAGCCTAAAAAGTGTACTTTTTCTAAAGTATGGGGATATTTTGGTAATTTTAGAAAGATTTTAGGGTTGAAATTATAATTTTATATCAATTAATGTCTAAAGGATTAATTTGATGTAAAGTTGGGGTTTAGGGGTTAAATATACCTCAAGTTATCTTACTTTAAAACTTTCAGGGGCTCTTTTATAATTTACTAAAACTTCAAGGGGTCTAAGTTAATAAAAAAAATATAGGTTTTTAAATGTTTATTATTTATTCTTAGAAGACTTTTGATTTTATACACCTTACGAAGGTTCTAATCATAGTCGTATGTGAATTAGGGTTGAAAAATTCTCGGTTGTTACAGCGTAGTCACGGGACTCTAGGTTTGAGAATAGGACCCGAATTTCAAAATTGGTATAGTAGTCTTGAAAATGTGTTGTGAATCGGCAGAAACCACCACTAACCCCCAAATTCCATCACGAGTGGCACGAACACCTCGTGCGTCATCAACATAACTCATAGAAATTAGCCGCATAGTCGCGGAACTCTAGGTTTGAGAATAGGACCCGAATTTCAAAATAGGCACAATTAGACTTGAAAAATGACATGAGTGGATGAAAACCACCAACAGCCCCCAAATGGCCAGCGAGTGTTGCGAACACCTCGTATGTGTACAACATAATACAAAACAACCGTCCGTGTAGTCACGACACTTTTGGTTTGAAAATAGGACCCGAATTTCAGAATATGCACACTTAGGCTAGAGAATGTGTCGCGAGTGAGAGGAAACCACCAATATCCCCAAAATGGCACCGCGAGTGGCACGAAAACCGCGTATGTGTCTAACGTAACACGTAGAAATTGGCGTCATAGTCATGAGACTTTCGGTTTCAGAATAGGATCCAAATTTTAAAATAAGCATAGACTTGAAAATATGCTTAAAGTGGATGACCCCCCCCCCCCCCCCCCCCCGTAAATTCATAAACGGTACTGCGTGTGGCACGAACACCTCATGCATGTCCAATGAAACATGTAGCAATCGGTCGCGTTGTCACGGGACTCTTAGTTTGAGAATAGGACCCAAATTTCAAAATATACACACTTAGGGTTGAAAATGCATCACGAGTGGATGAAAATCACCAAAAGCCCCAAACGGTACCGTGAGTGGCACGAACACCTTAAGCGTGTCAAACTAATACGTAGCAACCAGTCGCGTAGTCGCGAGACTCACCGTTTGTGAATTGGATCCAAATTTCAAAATAGGAACACTTAGGCTTGAAAATGTGTCACGAGTGGGCGGAAACAACTAATAGCCCCAAAATAGCACCGTGAGTGGCACGAATACCTCGTGCATGTCCAACATAACATGTAGCAGCTATCCACGTAGTCATGAGACTCTCAATTTGAGAATAGGATCAGAATTTTAAAAAAGGCACACTCAAGCTTGAAAATGTGCCGAGAGTTGGCAGAAACCACCAATAACCCCTAAACGTCTCTGCGAGTGGCACGAACACCTCGTGTTTGTCCAACGTAACACGTAGCAATCGATCGCGTAGTCTTGGGACACTCGGTTTGGTAATAGGACCCGAATTTGAAAATATGCACACTTAGGCTTGAAAATGTATCGCTAGTGGGCGGATAACACCAACAGCCTCCAAATGATATCGCGACGAATACCTCATGCGTGTCCAACGTAACACGTAGAAATCGGTCGTGTAGTCGCGGAACTCCCAGTTTATGAATAGGACTGAATTTCAAAATAGGCACACTTGGATTTTAAAATGTGCCACGAGTAGACGAAAACCCCCAATAGTCCCCAAACGGCGTCGCGCATGGCGTGAACACCTCTTGCATGTCCAACGTAACACGTTACAACCGGTTGCATAGTCACGGGACTCTTGGTTTTAGAATAGGACCCAAATTTCAAAATATGCTCACTTAGGCTTGAAAATGCATTGCGAGTGGACAAAAACCACCAACAGCCCCAAATGGCACAGTGAGTGGTACGAACACCTCGTTCATATCCAGCTAACACATAGCAACCATCCGCATATTCGCGGGGCTCAAGGTTTTCGAATAGGATCCATATTTCAAAATAGGCACACTTAGGCCTGAAAATATGTCGCAAGGGGGCAAAAACCACCAACATCCCCCAAATGGCACCGCGAGTGGCACGAACACCTCGTGCGTGTCCAACCTAACATGTAATAACTGCCCGTATAGTCGTGGGACTCCCAGTTTGAGAATATGATTTGACTTTCAAAATAGTCACACTTAGGCTTGAAAATGTGCCGAGAGTGGGCGAAAACTACCAACAACCCCCAAACGACTCCGCGAGTGGCACAAACACCTCGTGTGTGGCCAACGTAACACGTAGTAACCGGTCACGTAGTCGCGGGACTCCCATCTTAAGAATAGGACCCGAATTTCAAAATAGGCACACAAAGGCTTGAAAACGTGTCGTGAGTGGGTGGAAACCAACAACCCCAAATGGTATCGCTAGTGGAACGAATACCTCGTGCGTGTCCAATGTAACTCGTAGTAATTGGTCGCATAGTCGCGGGACTCCCGGTTTGAGAAGAGAACCCAAATTTCAAAATAGGCACACTTAGACTTGAAAACACAACACAAGTGGACGAAAACCACTAATAACCCCCAAATGGCATAGCGAGTCGCGCTAATGAGTGCATTATTTCATATATTTTATACCCGAATTTTTACTTTATTAGTCCCATTTTAGTTTATTTAATAAGTTTTTAGGACTAGTTGATTAAAAAGAGGAAAAATGCGAGAATGATTGATTTTGAATTAAAAACGGAAATTCTAAGTAAAATATGGGCACTTCGATAGTTTTATAATATTCTTGTGATAATTTGTGAAAAAAGTTGCCTAGTGAAATTTTCGCATTTAATGATGGAATTTGGTGAAAATTGATGATCAACTCGAAAAAGGCGGAAAAAAACTGATTTTTACGTTGTTCGAAAAAAGTTGATTTTACATTGTGGAATCGTAAAAAAAGTTGGGAATTTTTATTCTCCAATTTGGATGAAACTTGGCATGCGTGTTTAGTAAGAAATGATAAGAGTTTTCGAGTGGGGGAAAATTCGATCACTTATCCCGATCCAAATATTAAAGAGTGGAGAGATTGCTTACAACACTATTCGAACAATCAGGGAGAGCCCCACCACAACTCAAATACCTCACCACTTGTCCTATAAAAAGGAACCTCGGGCTCACAATTTTAAGGGGAATTTCGAGGAGCAACTTTGAGTGATTGTACTCAATTTGAGGTCCATATTTTTATCATTTTTTAGAGGGTTAAAGATTATTGTGAGAGAACTTACTGTAAGTTTAGTTTGTTAATGAAGATCTCTACTCATTCTTGCAATTTCTCTTTCATTATGGTAACTTGATTCTTCTATTAGGTGGGTGAAATTTATCATAGCTAGCTAATATTGTCACGTTAATTTTATTGTTGTTTATTCCCTAATTGTTTTAATTGTTATTAAAGATTCGGTATTCATTTTAAAATGACATGAGAGTGTGTTTTAGAACCTTCAAGATTGTTTTGTCAAATCAAGTTTTGAGATTTAAAGATAGAAATTTTTGATGGATTATGCTTGCACTTTGATTGTTTTGATACTCCATACTTAAATACATTTACGAACTTTAAAACTTGTATTTTTTTAAGAAAATAGGGATTTTAGCCGTCTATAAGAGACGTTAAAAATATTTCCAACATAACTTTCATATTTTTCGAATTAAACGTGACGAGATTCGGTCTAATTTGAGTTATAAAATGGGAATAATAAAAGTAAATTAGTGCAAAGTATTATTTACATGATAAATGGACCCCGAATTCTAATTATTTACAAATCTCTTGTGTTACTCTCATTTATCGTAGTTGCTTTTATTTAATGTAGTTCATAATTATTCTCTAACCCATTTTGTCTAGTTGCACAGTCATAATTATTTTGAACGAAAAATTGACAAATCTCTGTGGGTTCGACCCATACTTACACTCACTATTCTATAATAGCCCGTGCACTTGTGGTATTTGATTAAATTGACAACAGGCGCGAACACCTCGTGCGTGTACAACGTAATACGAAGTAACCGACCGTGTAGTGGCGGGACTCTTGGTTTGAGAATCAAACTTGAATTTCAAAATATGTACAATTTGGTTTGAAAATGTGTCACGAGTGGGAAGAAACCACCAACATCCCATAAATGATAGTGCGAGTGGCACGGATACCTCGTCGTGTCACATTGCAATTGGTCGCTTAGTCACGAGACTCCCGGTTTGAGAATGGGACTCGAATTTTGAAATAGGCACACTGAGACTTAAAAATGTGCCACAAGTTGATGAAAACCCCCAACAGTCCACAAACAGCACCACGAGTGGCATGAACAACTCATGCATGTCCAATATAACACGTAGCAACCGATCGCGTCGTCACAAGACTCTTGGTTTGAGAATAGGATCCAAATTTCAAAATATGCACTCTTAGTCTTGAAAAAGCATCGCAGGTGGACGAAAACCACAATAACCCCCAAACGGCACCATGTGTGGCTCGAACACCTCGTGCGTTTCTAACTAAAATGTAACAACCGACCGCATAGTTGCGGGACTCGTCGTTTGAGAATAGGATCTAAATTTCAAAATAGGCACACTTTGGGTTGAAAATGTGCCGCGAGTGGGAAAAAACCACCAACAACCCCCAAACAACACCGCGAGTGGTTTGAACACCTCGTGCATGTCCAACATAACACGTCGTAGCATTTCGTGTAGTCACGGTGCTCCCGATTTAAGAATAAGATTCGAATTTTAATATCGGCACACTTAGGCTTGAAAACGTGCCGATAGTGAGCAAAAACCACCAACATCCCACAAACGACACCGCAAGTGACACGACCACCTCGTACGTGTATAACGTTACACGTAGTTATCTAACATGTAGTCACGGGACTCCCAATTTGAGAATAGGACCTGAATTTCAAAATAGGCAGACGTAGGCTTTCAAAAGTGTTGTGAGTGGGTGAAAACCACCACCAACCCCTAAATGCAATCGCGAGTGGCACAAACACCTCATGTGTGTCCAATGTAACATGTAGCAACGAGCCGCGTAGTTGCAGGACTCCCGCGTATAGAAGAAACCAAACCCAATTCATAAGATACATTGCTATACTCTAAAAATCTCCCAAAGTCGGGTCAAATTTTCAGGAAAAAACACAGTTTTAGAACTTGAGTTATACTGAATGTTAATCCATAAAACTTATGAATTTGGATTCCTCATGAAAAATTAGGTTATTTTGTTGAGGAATCATCTCAAATGGTATATCTACAAAGGAGAAAACCCGAGTAAAAAATTGAAGCCCTAAAAAGTCAAAATCGAGAGGGTAAAGATGAAGACTTTCTTCCAAAATATTGACTACGCGTGTGATGGTGCGTGGCCGATTAGGAAATTTTGATTCTTTTCTGAAGATTTTTATTAAATTTTTCTGATCAAATTGGTATAATATAAGACCATGTTTGGATATTCCTAGCTCAAGTTATGTAAAAATAAGGTTTTTACTTATTTTTTTTTCAAAATTACAAATCAACCCCTATCAACATTTCTAACTTATGAGTTTGATCCCCAAAATTTGCCCATAAATAATTCAAAATATTTTAAGAAAAAAAACTCTCTTGCACCAAAGTTCAATAATGAGCTTAAGTTCAATATTTTAAAGACCCAAGATAATTATAAATAAGCCCCCAAAACTTTAAAAAGGACAGTTTTAAATACTAAATTGATTGATTAAATCCCTAATACTTATATACCACAAATTGTATAACAGGAGATCAAGCCACAATTCTTTTGAATATCCTAGTGTGATAGCAAGCCAACCGAATACTAAACAAGTAGGTTTTTCCTACCTTTTCAGTATTATACTTTGGGTATTTGAAATGCTGCTATTGATATAACTATGTGATAGCCCTATTTACTCTTAGTATGTGCATGTTATTATACTGTCATACTACATACTTTACTAACCATCATCAGTATTTGAATTAATCATCAGTATTTAAACTTAAGGATCAATTTTAACCCATCTAACCTAATAACTGATATCATGTACTTTGTTGATTCAGTTTTCCCTAGAACTTTGTGCCATTTTTACTATAACCATCAGTGTTAAATAGGAAGTAGACTAACATATTATCCCAAAAAACTTTCAACTTGGCCTACTGGTCTCAGATGATTGAGATCCATGATTATTGCTACATACGTATGAGTGCCACTTTAATTGTGTGCATAGCAAATTACTTTTTCCCAAAAGTTTTGAGTTGACTGATTATTAAAAGTTAACTGAAGGCTTTATTAATTCTATACCCTTTAGTGAACTAGTAAGAATGGAATTATTAGTTCAAAACTCTTTGACTTTCTTTACATGATCCTAACTAAACTGGTAATGAACCGCATTTCTTAAACGCACTAATCACTATATAATTATGAGTTCCAACATTTTGATGTTTTATAATCTGATAAATATGGAATTATCAGGTTATTATTGTCAACGTTTTAAACACTGATTCTATAAACACTCCAACTCTCATTTATATCTATATCATTGTTATAGAACTTGTAGAACCTACTTAGCATATTTGTGTTAATTCCTTCCTTCTCAAGATGAGCCAAGAGAAAATGCTAGTATCTTTCCCTACTAAAGACAGAAACCGGTCACCTATTTGCGTATGTGACTATGTGGGAAGAGATTAAACCAGGAGCAAGGAGTGGTGCTTTTTAATTTTCTATATTATCATGTGTACTAAAAACTTGTAACTCACCCCTGTGGTGGTTCAACCCTATGTAAACATATTAATAATGAATAAAGTTATGTTATTATGCCTTAGATTTAATTCATTGATTTACGTGTACTTCTTGTTCATTTATACCAAAAGGTAGGGTGTGACAAGTTGATATCAAAGCATGTTTTAAATCTAAAATATATAGTCGTGTTAGCATTCTATGCGGGAAATAGATAAGATATTAGTTATTTAATCTTTTCATAACTTATTTTATTACTATTATTATATGGTAATCCCATTTTGTAGTATGGACGCATGGGATACATTTCTATTTAAGATAGATCTCGATCCAGATAACAGATAGGATATGGGTGTAAGAGAAAAGGCTTTGGCTAGGTTAAGATAAATGATTCTTGGAGTTAAAGAAGAATGGGTAGGGTTAAGGTACGACATTAAAAGGCTGGTGTTGACCAATAGAGTATTAGGCAAGATGCAGGTAATGCAAAAAGTGGATGATTTTGCCACTGACCTGGTCATACTTCAAAAAGCTATAAATTTTGCACTTGCCGATGAATTGCCAGCTCCACCAATATACCCTAAAGCGACATCTAATGGTGAAATACATGGAGGGTATTCTTCCAGCACCACAGGTGACTCGACTGATGATGCAGACCAAGGAGATTATCTAGTTAGCCCAGAGTCTGCATATAGTGAGGAAGAAGTAGTTCCTACTTAAAAAGAATCTAACGTTAAAAGTTATTTTAAATGTTATAGAATATAATTTTAGCTGCACTAATATAAATGATGATGTATAATAGTATTATACAAATAACTTTATGTGAAATATAGTAGGCTTGCTACTTTATTTTTGTTTATAACTTTTGTTGTTTACATAGTTCTATTTTAGGATGGTTAGTACTCGAACCCCCTCTGCTGGAACTCAACGTGAACAAAATCAGGCTGAAGGAATCATGCGGTGTCCTCAAGAACTTACTACATTAGCTCGAGAGCAACAGAATACTCGTTCTACTCCTAAGTATGTTTTCGAAGAAATTCGTAGAATGAATGCTCTTAAGGAATTTCTAAGACAATGACCCTTGTCTTTTCTTGGTAAAGTCGGGTGCTAGCGAAGTTGAGAAATGGATGAGCCAGATTGTGAAAATTCTCAATGGAGTAGGGATAGCTACTAATCTTTGAATAATTTTAGCCGCTTATATGTTTGAAGGTGAAGCCGATTCTGGTGGCAAACAATGTCGCGCAATAAGAATGTTGCTAATTTTTCTTAAGAAAAATTTAAGGAGACTTTTTTCAAAAAGTATTTTCCCGAGACTGAGCAAGACTAATGAAGCATTAATTTCCTAAAATTGCAACAAGCTAACCTCTCAGTAGCCCAGTACGAGGCAAAATTTACCGAACTATCTCCCTATGCCCTGGAATATATGGATATTGAGATAAAGAAATGTAAGCAGTTTGAAAGAGGATTACATCCGAGAATTAAGAATTAAATCGCTCCATTACAAATTCATGAGTACTCTCAGTTAATTGACGTTACGACCATTGTGGAACGCAATTATTTTTCCATGATATGATCTTCACCCCCAACTATTAGAAATAACCATGTCATCAGAACTCCATCTCATTCTAGACCTCATCCGTATGCAAACTCGAGTGGACAAGTTTATTCCCAGATCCTTCATAACATACCCCATCAGAAATACATTATCACGAATGTCATGAAGTAGGACATATTCGACCCCGATGTCCTAAGATAATGTCAACTCCAATCCGTCGCCAACCAAATAAACCATCATAAAATCCAAAATTCCGTTATGTTCCAAATCACTCCAAACCAACCCAGAAATTTAAGCCAATTCTGAATCGTGGGAGGTATGCTACACGACCTATGTGAAATGCACATGACGTGATAAGAGGTATGATTGTCTTTCAACGTGTTCCTACACATATTTTGTTTGGTATGGGATCTACACATTCCTTTATTAGTCTTAGACTAGCTAAATTAATACAATTATCTCCAACCGTTTTAACTAGTCCATTGGATATTGAATTACCAATAGGTGAAATCAATACACCAAAGCAAGGTTATAGAAATCATAAAATTCAGCTTGGTCTAGGAACTCTCGTTGTTAACATGATAATCCTATATATTCATGAAGTCGATATTAACATTGGAATGGATGTATTTTCCAAACATCGTTCTTATATCAATTGCCAAGATAAGAAAATTCATTTTCAAAACGGGAAAAATTATTTTTTATGTTTCAAGAATTAGGTCCATTAAAACCTTCAAATTTCCAAATTCAGATTTATTCTTTAATTCCAAATAAGTCAGAACAATTTGAAGACATTTTTCTCGAGGATTTACTAGGACTCCTAGAGAAATTGAGTTTAGTATCAATCTTTATCCCAATACAATTCCTATTTCGATACCTCCATATCGAATGTCTCCTTTAGAACTTCGAGAAGTTCTTACCCAATTAGATGATCTTTTAGCAAAGGGTTTCATTCAACTAAGTTCATCACCTTGGGGAGCTCCAGTGTTATTCGTTAAGAAACATGATGGAAGCTTTAGACTGTTTATAGATTATTATAAACTGAATTTCGTAACTATTAAGAATAAGTATCCCTTACCCCAAATAGGAGATCTGTCTGATCATCTTAGAGGAGCAAGGGTCTTTTCTAAAGTAGCCTTACGATATGGTTATCATCAGTTACGTGTTAGAGAGGAAGAAATTCCAAATACTGCTTTTTGAACTCGTTACGTACATTTCGAATCTACTGTAATGTCATTTGGGTTAACCGATGCCCCAGTAGCGTTTATGGATCTAATGCACATAATTTTTCAGTTCATTATCGTTTTCACTGACGATATTCTCGTATATTCTCAAAATCTGATCGAACATATCCAACATTTAAAGGTAGTCTTAAGTACTCTTAGAAACCATCGGTTATATGCAAAAATGAGAAAATGTGACTTCTCAATAAAGGAAATCAATTTTTTAGGACATGTGATTTCTGAGAATTAAATCCAAGTCGATCCACGCTTGATTTCAGCCATTTTTGAATGGAAAAATCCTACCAATATTACTGAAATAAAGTTTTCTAGGATTAGCTGGATACTATCGTTGTTTTGTCAAAGGATTTTCATGCATTTCTCTTCCCCTTTCAAAACTAACTAGGAAGGAAGTTCCATTTGTATGGACTGAAGAATGTAACCAATCATTCCAAGTGTTGAAGGACAAGTTGACTACTGCTCCTATCCTCGCTATTCCTTCTAGTGATGTAAGTTATGAGGTGTATATCGATTCTTCATTACAAGGATTAGGATGTGTGTTAATGAAAAATGAAAAAGTGGTAGAATATGGGTCACGACAACTCAAGCCGCATGAGCATAATTATTTGGTCCTTGATCTATAACTAGTAGCCGTAGTTTTTGCATTAAAGATTTGGCATTTTTAACTTTTTGCTGTAAGTTTTCAAGTATTTTGAGATCACAAAAGTTTGAAATATATGTTTACCCAAAAAGACTTGAACTTAAGACAACGACGGTGGATAGAATTTTTAGAAGATTACCGATTTAAACTCAATTACCATCTAGGCAAAGGAAATGTTGTAGCCGATTCCTAGATTCGAAATACCGGAGGAAGACTTCATACTTTAAATTACTATGATATTGCCGCTACCATAAAGTAATATGGTCTACGATTACTTACCCCTTGTACAAATTTTTTTAGCATTATATTTTATCCTGAATTAAGAAAGAAAATCTGAATTCACCAGACACGAGATTCTTTTGTACAAAAAGTTTCGAGAAAAAATCCACTGTTTTCCTACGATAAAGAAATAGGACTAAGATTTAGAAATATATTATATGTACATGATGATACATCTCTATGAGAAGAAGTGTTGTAAGAAGCTCATCGTTCGAAATTTATGATACATCCTGGAAGCTCGAAATTGTACCATACTTTGAAGAAGAAATATTAGTAGCCATACATGAGAAATGATAGAGAAAATTTTATAAGGAGATGTCTTACTTGTCAACAAGTAAAGATATAATACCAACACCCTGGTGGACTTCTTCAACCCTTACCTATTCTCGAATGGAAATGGGAGCATATTACCATGGATTTTTTCAGTGGACTACCCCGTACATACCAAGGACATAATTCAATTTGGGTAATAGTAGATCGTCTGACCAAATCTGCCCATTTTCTACCTTTAAAGACCATCGATTCATTCCAAAAGCTTAGCAAATGTACATTCAAGAAATTATTCAATTACATGGAATCCCTTTATCCACTGTATTAGACAGAGATTCTCGTTTCACAGGAAAATTTTGGCAAGTATTGCAAGCTGTAATGGGTACTTAACTTCATTTAAGTACTTCATTCCACCCCGAAACATATGGGCAATTAAAACGTACAATTCAAACCCTAGAAGATATGTTACGTGCTTGTACGTTGGATATGTCTGACCACTGGAATGTATATTTACCCCTTGTCAAATTTTCATATAACAATAGCGACTAAGCCAGAATTAAAGTTATCCCATTTGAAGCTTTATGAGGATGACCTTGTAGATACCTTGTATATTGGATAGAGTCAAATAATTTAGTCCATAAATAACTCAAGAAACCTCCGAGGTAATACAACAAATTAGAGAAAAGTTGAAGATATCCTAAGATCGATAGAAAAGTTATGCAGACCATCGCCAGAAATGGTTAGAATTTCAAGAAAATGAGCAAGTATTTCTGAAAGTATCCCCCCGAAAAGAAATTTTTCGTGTTGAGAAGAAAGGAAAATTAACCCTGAGATATATTGGACCTTTCACAGTTTCTAAAAGAATTGGCTCTGTAGACTATGAATTAGAATTGCCTATGGAATTATCCAATATCCATAATGTGTTTCATGTATCACAGTTACTCTGGTATATATTAGATCCATCCCATACCATCACATAGCAAGATGTTTCAGTTGAACCTAACCATGAATTTGAAGTATGTATTATTCAAATTCTCGATCGCCAAGTGAAGTATCTCAGAACCAAGGAAATTCCCTCGGTTAAAGTACTTTGGGAGCATCAGAATCAATAAGAAGCTACATGGGAACCATAATAAGCAATGAAAAATCAATACCCTCACTTATTTTCAGGTAAAATTCGAGGATAATTTTTTTTTAGGTAGGTAGACTGTAAGAATCGGGAATTTCTTTAAACCCTAATCTACCTACGATCTCAATTTAAATCCTTATAAGTTGTGTAAAACCAAAATTCTTCTTAAGAGGAAAGAAACTATGTTTAAAAACCCAAAACTTTCTTAATTAACTTAGACCCCTTGAAGTTTCAGTAAATTACAAAAGAGCCCCTAAAATTGTCAAAGTAAGATAACTTGAGATATATTTAACCCCTAAAACCTAACCCTATATCAAACAAATCCTTTAGACCTCAACTAATATAAAATTATAAATTCAACCTTGGAAACTTTTTAAAATTACCAAAATATCCCTATACTTTACAAAAAGTGTACTTCTAGGGTTATAAAAGAAAATACAAACAATGAAGGATTAAAATCAAAACCTTCTTAAATTATATTTCAGCCCTATCCACATGATACCCCACATTAACATAAGAAGTTAAAACCACATGAAAACCCCATGAACCCATGTACGCCCCATTTATCCACAACTAAAACCTCATCTAAACTATTTCAAATTCACCTCCTTTTAGCTCCAATCAATTTCTCACATGACATAGTATAAATATGCCTCAACCCAAGCAGTAAAAACTCATCCCACAGTTCAGTTTCAAATCCTAAAAATTTTCTTCAATTTAGGTATCTTATCATTTTATGCTTCATTTTCAATTCTTTCAATTCTAGTAGTTTTTTGCATAGTTAATATAGTTAGAACACTCATACTATTCAAGCTTTTATGTGTCGCCTGGGATAGTAAAAACTAGTAGGAACACCATTAAAGCTTAAGCTTTAATGGTGAAACTCTATATATTGCCTTAAACTTTGATTTAAAGCCATGTATAACTTCATTACCTATCATAAACTTTGAAACCAAAACCAAACTACTCTCACATATAGTAGAAATTAGATCCCATTCATAAGAAACCTTTCCATACTCTAGAAATCCACAAAAGTCAGGTCAAATTTTTAGGAAAAATACAGTTTTAGAACTTGAGTTATACTAAATGTCAATCCATAAAACTTATATATTTGGATTCCTCGTGAAAAATTAGGTTAAGTTTGTTAAGGAATTATCTTAAAGGGTATAGCAATGAAGGAGAAAACCCCAGTCAAAAATTAAAACCCTAAAAAGTCGAAATTGAGAGATTGAAGATAAAGACTTTCTTTGAAAACCTTGACCACGTGCGTGAGGGTGCGTGGCCAATTAGGAAATTTTTATTTTTTTCTCAAAATTTTTACTAAATTTTTCTGATCACAATGGTATAAGATAATACCATGTTTGGCTATTCCTAGTTCAAGTTATGCAAAAATAGGGTTTTTACGTGAAGAATTTTTTTTAAAATTGCAAATCAACCCCTATTAACTTTTCCAACGTATGATTTTGATCCCCAAACTTTGCCCATACATACATCAAACTATTTTAAGATAAAATTGTGTTGCGCCAAAGTTCAATAATGAGCTGAAGTTCAATATTTTAAAGTCGTAAGATAATTACAAACAAGCCCCCATAACATTAAAATGACAGTTTTAAATACAAAACTGATTGATTAGACCCCTAATACTTATATACCACATATTGTATAATATAAGTTCAAGCCATAATTCTTTCGAATATCCCATTGTGATAGCAATCCAACCGAATACCAAGCAAGTAGGTTTTTTCCCACCTTTTGGTATTATACTTTGGTTATTTGAAATACTGTTATTCATATCACTATGTGATACTCCCATTTATTCTTAGTTTGTGAATGTTATTATATTGCCATACTACATACTTTATTAACCATCATTATTATTTTAATTTATCATCGGTATTTAAACTTAACGATCAGTTTTAACCCTTCTCACCTAATAACTAATGTCATGTACTTTATTGATTCAGTTTGCACTAGAACTTTGTGCCAATTTTACCATAAACATCAGTATTAACTAAGAAGTAGAATGGCATGTTATCCCATGAAACTTTCTACTTGACCAATAGGTCTCAGATGATTGAGAGTCATGATTATTGCTACATATGTATGAGTGTCACTTTAATTGTGTGTAGAACAGATTACGTTTCCCTAAAAGTTTGGGTTGACTGATTATTATAAGTTAACTGATGGCTTAATTACTTCTATACCCTTTAGTGAACTAGTAAGAATGGGATTATTAGTTTAAAACTCTTTGAATTTCTTTACATGTTTCTAACTAAACTGGTAATGAACTGTATTTCTTAAGCGGACTAATCACTATGGAATTATTTTTTCCAACATTTTGATGTTTTATAATCCGATAGATATGGAATTATCAGCCTATTTGTGTCAATATTTTAAACACCGATTCTATACACAATCCAAATCTTATTTATATCTATATCATTGTTATAGAACTGGTAGAACCTGCTTTGCATATTTGGGATAATTCCTTCCTTCTCCAGATGCGATAGGAGAAAGAAGATAGTATCTTTTCCCTACTATAGACAGAAATCGGTCACTTGTTTGCGTATGTGATTGTGTGGGCAAAGATTTCACCATATGGGAGCAAGTAGTGGAACTTTTCAATTTTCTATATTATCATGTATACTAAAAACATATAACTCACCCCTACGGTGTTTGAACCTTATCTAAACATATTGATAATGAATAAAGTTATGTTATTCCTTCTTTGCTTTAATTCACTGCTTTATGTGTACTTCTTTTTCATTCATACCGAAAAGTTAGGTGTGACATGGTTTGAGAATAGCACCCGAATTTTAAAATAGGCACACTTAGGTTTGAAAACGTGCCATGAGTGGGAAGAAACCACCAACAACAACCAAACAGTACCGCGAGTGGCACGAATACTTCGTCTATGTCCAATGTAACACATAGAAACCAACCGCATAGTCGAGGGAGTCCTAATTTTGGAATAGGATTCGATTTTCAAAATAGGCACACTTAGGCTTGAAAACGTACCATGAGTGGACGTACACACCAACAGTCCCAAAATCTCACTGTGAGTGGTACGAACACCTCGTACGTGTCCAACGTAGCACGTAGCAATCGGTCATGTAGTCGCGAGATTTTTTATTTAAGAATAATACAAGAATCCCAATAAGTCACACTTAGGCTTGAAAGCATGCCACGAGTGGGCAAAAACCACCAACAACCTCATAACGGCACCGTGAGTGGCACGAACACCTCGTGCATGTCCAACATAATACGTATCAACCGACCTAGACGTGGGACTCCCAGTTTGAGAATAGGAATCGAATTTCAAAACAGAAACATTAAGGAATGAAAACAAGCCGCGAATGGTCAGAAACCACCAGCACCCCCAAACAGAACTGTTAATGGCACGAACACCTTGTGCGTAGTTAGGAGACTCACGGTTTGAGAATTGGACCTGAATTTCAAAATAGGCACACTTAGGCTTAAAATGTGTTGCGAATGGGTGGAAATAACCAACAGCCCCCCAAATGGCACTGTAAATGGCAGTAACACCTCGTGTATGTCCAACTAACACGTAGCAACCGCCCGCATAGTGGTGGGACTCTCGATTTGAGAATAGGATCCAAAATTCAAAATCGGCACACTTAAGCTTAAAATGTGCCGTGAGTAGGCGAAAACTATCAACAACCCCTAATGGTACTGCAAGTGGAACGACCATCCCGTGCGTGTCCAACGTAACAAGTAGCAAGAGACTGCATAGTCATAGGACTCCCGATTTTAGAATTGGACCCAAATTTTACAATATACCCACTTAGGCTTGAAAATGTATCGCGAGTGGGAGGAAACCACCACCATCCCCCAAAATGGCATGAATACCTCGTGTGTGTCCAATATATAATGTAGAAATTGGTCCCGTAGTCACGGGACTCTTGGTTTAGAATAGGACCTGAATTTCCAAAAAGGCACACTTAGGTTTGAAAACGTGCCACGAGTGGGAGGAAACCACCAACAGCTTCCAAACGACACCATGAATATTGCGAACACCTCATCTGTATCTTACGTAACAAGTAGCAATCGATCGCGTAGTCGTGGGACTACTAGTTTAAGAATTGGACCCGAATTTTTAAATAGGTATACTCAGGCTTGAGAACGTGCCGTGAGTGGGCTAAAACCACCAACAGCCCCAAACAGCACTACGAGTGGAACGAGTACCTCGTGCGTGTCCAACGTAACATGTAACAACTGACCACTTAGTCGCGAAACTCCCGATTTGGGAATAGAACCTGAATTTCAAAATAGGCACACTTCGACTTGAATACGTGCCGTGAGTGGGCTGAAACCACCAATAACCTCCGAACGGCACCGCGAGTGGCATGAACCCCTCGTTTGTGTCCAATATAACACATAGCAACAAACCACATAGTTGTGGTACTTCCAATTTTAAAGTAGGATCTGAATTTAAAATAGGAACAATTAGACTTGAAAAGGTGTTACGATTGGGAAAAAACCACCAACAGTGTCCAAACGGCACCGTGAGTGGCACGAATACTTCGTGTGTATCTAACGTAACATGTAGAAAAAAGCCATGTAGTCATTGGACTCTAGGTTTCGGAATAGGATTCAAATTTTAAAATTGTCACACTTAGGCTTTAAAATTTATATCGAGTGGTGGAAACCACCACGCGCCCCACAAACGGCACCGTGAGTGGCACAAACACCTCGGGTGTCTCCAACGTAACATATACCAATCGAAAGCGTAGTCGTGAGAATCCCAGTTTGAGAATAAGACCTGAATTTCAAAATAGGCATACTTAGGCTTTAAAACATATCGCGAGTGGACGAAAACCACCGATAACCACCAAATGGCACCGAGTGGCACGAACACCTCATGCGAGTCCAACATAACATGTAGCAATCTTCCGCGTAGTCGCGGGGTTCCCTATTTTATAATAGGACCCGAATTTCAAAATAAGCACACTTAGGCTGAAAAAACATGCCACAAGTGGGCAGAAACCACCAACAACAACCAAACGGTACCACGAGTGGCACGAACACCTCATGCGTGTCCAATTTAACACATAGCAACCAGTTGCATTTTCACGGGACTCCTTATTTGAGAATTGGACCCGAATTTAAAAATAGTCATACATAATGATGATACTAAGATTTATCTCTACCAGATAAGAGATGATGAACTCAAACAGTAATAATAATGGCAACAATTGAGTTATATGTTTATAAGTATATAGAAGGGGATGAGTATAAGAGGAATGAAGATTGATGTATAGTGGTTTAGCCAATCTGTGCTACATCAACTATGAGTGTGTGATCCACTAAATATGGGCACTAATGGCCTTAGATACAATGCTCATAAGCTCACTCTCTATCTACTGTGTGTACAAGCAGAGTTTTATCTAGGTTTACAATTATCGATCCTTTGCAAGGTTGAAGATGAAAAGTATATATAGGGATTGTGGGGGTAGTGTACCCCCCAAGCATGCATTTCTCATGTGAATGATGATCTAGACAATCCCATGTTGACACCTGGATGTGCCACTTATAGTTAATGATGACATAATATTACCTCACGTGAGGGGATGATATTATTATAACAGTCTGGTCCAACCTCAATACAAAAAAAACCTAAACTTTTAACTACACTTTTATGGAGTATAGTAGCAAGTCTGGGTATCGAATCCACAGGGAATGTTTTATAGAATTTAATTGATTTATTACTTCTAAAATAAAAATGAAAAAGATGATGATTGGGAAAATTTCTATTAAAAAATTACTTAAGAAAAACAAACTGAAAAGTGCAAAAGAAATTAGATCTGACAAATGGGAGAAAATAGGGTAGGGTACAATCCCTCAATCCTTAACAAATTACCCTTTAGAATACTAGAATTATAAATCAAAATTCTTGATTAAATCCAGTCCTTATCATCACTAAGCATTACATATATGAGGGTCAAGCCCGCATCATATGAAATCAAAGATCAATATAAAGCGGTGAACGACAAATTATACATACAAAGCATTCTTAAACATCCCAAGTACCTAGGGCAAGAGAGATTAAAAGATATGACAATGCATATATGATTTTCATTCACGATTCAACCAATATTTTCATTTATTTTCTAATTTTCCATACAAATAATTTGTATTAGGATTGAGTTCATGTACCCCAACCCTTGAGAATTTAGCTACTCATGATTGGATTAAAAAAAACAAATTCATACACAACATTATGGATCTACAAGACATTATAAATAAATTGCAAATAATAAAACAAGAGAATGGAAATGATATTACTTGAATTCAGCAACAAGAACGGAATTGGGATTCAGAAATTCTTACAAAATAGGATTCATGAAAACTCTTGAAGGAATAGAAAATTTGCTCTCAAAATCTAACCCTAAAATTCAATCTAGCACTTCTAACCTACTCCTAACCTAGCCTCTCTCTAGCAACTCCCCTTCAAATGATGTAGGTCATGGGCTTTTATAGCAAAAAATCTCGAAATTGACAGCCAATAGTGCTTGTGGAACAAGTTTTCCAAGAGTTGCACTGCATTAAATGCATAATTAATGACAGAAATCCGCACATCTAGACTCTTCATTATCGCGCAACTTCAAAACCTCGTAACTTCTTCACCGTAGCTCGGATTGAGGTGCCGTTTTTTCCAGTGTTCTTGTAATTTAGAGCTCTTCAACTTTCTAGTTGGCCCCACCTCCGGAATAAGGCTGCAAAATTACGAAAATGCCCTTCAACTTTCCATTTCTAGGTTTCTTTCACTGTTTTGAGTTCACCTTCGCACTAACTTGCGTGAAATACCTGTAAAACACATGAGAAATACACAAAACACGAAATACTTGCCAAAATGGGTTAGTAGCATAAATAAGAGACAAATCCAAGATATTTACACTACACGGGATCATAAAAATACTGAAATTAAAGGGATAAATGTGAAGAATATGTGCCTAAACACTGGTCCACGTGCTATATGAGTCCCACGAGCATTGTACCACGCGTCTCCCAAATCATGCGCATTAGTGATGTCACCATCGGCTTATGATGTTAGGCCGAGGCTAAGGTTTATTCTATCAGTGGGTCTTGGCTGCTCGATGTAGGCCTCATACTGTCGTCCCCTCGTAGGGTCGTCCGGCATATGATGAGAGGTCGCCCTATTATAGGGTCATCCGACCTATGATGAGGGGTCGGCCTATTATAGGGTCATCCGGCATATGATAAAGGGTCATCCTATTGTAGGGTCATCTGGCCTATGATGAGGGGTCGGCCTATTGCAAAGTCGTCTGGCCCTGATAAGACCCCTGGTGCAGTAGTTATTGAATCCCCATCCTGGGCGAGGATACCCTCGACCTAGCTGACGGTGTATTTTGGTATATCAATCACCTCTAGCCCTTGGTCATCGATGCTATTGAGATGGCTGAGGGGTAATGTTGCCTTTAAATGCCAAATGGGTGGTCAAGTTGATGAGTGACATTTGTCAAATTGGTTGACGTCTTGTCTGATGTTAATCATCATTTGTGTTTCCCAGATGTGACTTTTGCACACTATTCTTGGGACTTTGTGCCCTAAATACTGCTTCTCCTCATGGGTTGTGCACTTCCTTGATTAATGGGCCCATTAATAACAAAGTATTTAAATCATTTTAAACAATCATTTCTTTTCTTCTTCTTCGTGCGCATGCTCTCTCTCTAGCTTCTTAGCAGCTCCAACAACATTTCTGCCATTTTTCTTGTGTTCCAAGCTTTGCTGAATCTCAATCTTCATCTTGAGGTAACCTTTCTGCCCTAAATTCCCTTTTATCTTCCATTTTCATTTGCTTCTTGCTTTGGGTTTCTTTTCCAGTTTTCTTGGTTGTTTATACTTTTTCGGCGTGAGAACCCGCCCTCCTGTGGTGGTTGTAGGGCTTGATATTAGGCTATAGAATTTCCCAAATCACCCTCCCCCCGCCTAACGATGATTCTGCCTTGAGTTTTCATGCTTTGAGGTTCTCCGAGGAACCTTCGATTTCCTTCTTCAGTGAGCTTTATGCTTCCCATTCTTGAGCGCCCATCAATAAAAACATTTCATTTTTATAGGTTTGATCCATAAGTCAACTTGGTCAACTATTTAATTTATTTATGGATCATTTGAGAAAATTTCTTCAAAGTGTAGGGCCTCCCTCTTCATGCTCAATATACTTTATGATTTAGCCGAGGAGATTCCAACTTTGAGGGAGAGGTGTTTTACGGAGATCATACGAATAGAGGAAGAGGACGAGCATAGACGAGGGGCCGACCCTGTTTGGGTACGACCCATCTTCCTAATTCCATTAGCCATAATTTTACCCTTTTATCCCTTTGGGTCTTCCTATCGTCCAGCCGAGTGTCAGACATAAGAGGGAGAAATGAATGAATGAATGAGCATCATCACTGACGGGTGCTGGGCCTTCTAAGAGAGGAGAGACATCAACACTTAGCCCAAACTGACATGATGAGGGGACAGTTCATTATGAGGTTGTCCCAGTGACAGCCCTATCACCTCTTGCCTTACAAGTGGCCTTTCCATATAGCTTACCGATAGGCGACGAGGATGAAAGATCTGATGACGAGAGGGCTGAGGACGACAATGAGAATTCTGCTACTGATCAAGTTGACACTTCTAGTGCCTCGGCTTACGTCTCGTCTGTTAGGGATTGTGACCTCTTACTGTGGAGGAACTTCTTTGGTATACAACCACATGTAAGTATGAGGGTCCCAAATGAGGATGAGAGGATCTTCCATGGGAATGAAGGGGAAGTTGCTCTTTATGAGAAGATGCTCAGAGTAAGTGTTAGGTTTCCTCTGCACCCTGCAATAGTTGATATACTTTATGCCCTTGGGGTTTCTCCTTCTCAGCTTCCTCCTAACTCTTGGAGGACCGTCCTTGGCTATGTCTCCCTCTGGAAGAACACTTTTCCTGACGAGCCCTGGGCTGATTTATTCATAGCCTACTACAACATAACTTCCTCATCCAAGCAACCTGGGTATTTTCATCTCGGGCGAGGAAGTCCGACAAAAAACTTCTCTATGTAGCATAAACTTGCAATCATGATTGGAAAAGGAGGTTATTCTTCACCTCTGGGGATTAGTAATCCCCCACTATGGTTGAGACTCTAGAAGACAGTTCGAGGGTACCAAGGGAATGGTCTAACCCCTCTATAAAAGCAAGGTGAGACCCTGGACTTAGCCTGAATGAGAGGGCTATAGTTGATTACCTGAGGGAACAAGGGAAAGAGGGTGCACTTGCCAAGTTTGAAGATTTTATGACCCCTCGTTTCCTCAAAGAAGATGGTCCGAGGGTCGGTCCATCACTACACCAAAATGGGTAAATTGTCACCCTTCCAGCGCTTAGCCTTGTCATGGTCAATGATCGTGACACAAAACACGCGTTTTGTGTCACGATCATTGACCGTGACAAGGTCGTGACAAAGTATTGCCATGGCCAATGACCGTGACAAGTCCGTGACAATTATATTTATCACGGACTTATCATTATCATTGACCGTGACTATTTTGTCACGGTCAATGACAGTGACACGACCGTGACAAATGTCACAGCAAAAAAACCCTTTCCCCTTCTTTTTTCCCCCGGCGTTTCTTCCCTCCTTTTTTTATCTCTCTCTACGTTGCTCTCTCTCTCTCTCTCTCTACTTTTAGGTACTCTCTCTCTCTCTCTCTCTCTCTCTCTCTCTTCCATTTATATATATATGTGTGTGTGTGTATATGTGTGTGCGTGTGTGGTGGGTGGTGGGTGGTGGGTGGGGAGGGGGATGGGGTAGGGTGGGGGTAGGGGGTGGGTGGGGGGTTGTGCACGTGTGTGTATGTGTGTGTGTGTGCATGTGCGTGTGTGTGGTGGGTGGGTGGGTGGGTGGTGGGGAGGGGGTGGGGCAGGGTGGGGGGGAGGGGACAGGGATGGGTGAGTGGGTGTAGGGGTGGGGGGCTGCGTGTGTGTGTGTGTGTATGTGCGCGTGTGTGTATATGCGTGTATAGTGTGTGTGTTTGTGCGTAATGTCCCTTGTAAATGAATTGATTGATTATCCCTCATTGTAAATTAGTAAACTAATATATGATTAATTATCAAAGTAGTATTGCCCCTCATTATAAATTAGTAAATTAATAATTGTATACTTTAATTGTTAGTTTAGTTGATGAAAATAATTAATTAAGTAGATGAATTAAAAGGAGTACGGGATACACATTTTTTGTTGACATTGCTGTTGGATTATAGTGGATCGATGTTGGGTTGGTTAATTTTAAAAGTGGCATGACCACTGGATTATTGTCCATATGGGGGTGGGATTTTTCATTTTTTTTTAAAAAATTACTTTGTATATGGAACAATATATATATAATATGATAATTAAGTTAAACATACTTGAAATTACATATAGTGCACATAGATACTAGCCTTATAGTTCTTATGCGTACGCATTCAATAGCCCTTAGACCCGTTCAAGAGTCATTACCCCTGTAATGAGATCTCTCGAATTGTCCCATTTAGACAGTTTGGGACTGCATAATTTCTGTATAATATTCTTAGTGGCTTAAAGTTGTTACTTTTGGAGGAAGTTCTGCAGTCGTATCCTAATGTTCTCTGGGTACATACTAGATTGACAAGTGTGACTGTTATGTCAATTGATCAATTGAAATAACACTCACACTTGCTAATCTACGTCGTGTACTTGGAGAACTACGGTAATATGCTGTCGAATTTTTTTCAAATTGTAACAATATGCATGAGTTGTTAAGTATATTACTAGAAAAATGCGGTCTTGAATGGGATAGGACCATTCACCCTTTAGAGGAAATGGAGGAAATAGAAATTTCTATTATAAATTGAATTTGAATATAAATAAGACATAACTAAATGAAACATACTATAAATCTAAGTTTTGTTTATATTAATCCATGAATATATGCTTCGTACCTTTAATAGGAGATTAGTTGTGGTAGATGTGATGGGATATCCGAAATACAAAAAGAGTGGATGGGTGAGACAAATAGAATGGGGGATGTGTTTCGCAGAGGTGCTAATGAATTTGCGAAATATGCAAAGAGATGTCATAATGGTGAAGAGTTTCCGTGTCCGTGTGCTAGGTGTAAGAATGGTAAGGTGTTTGAGTGGAAAATAGTTGAACTACATTTGTTAAGATCGGGTATGCAAGATAGTTATCGATTTTGGAGTTTTCACGATGAATTGAAAGTTCATTTTGTACCCAACCAACCTTCACAACAACCATCAACAAGTAGGATAGATGTAGAAGGGGATGACGTAGATCATAATATGTTAGAGGATTTAGTTGATGATGCGTACGAAGTTTATGAATCAGAGGATAATGAGGTTACTGATGATGTAGAAGGTTCAAGTGATCGTGAAGATATCACGATAAAACTTGACGATGACTACCAAAGTTTAAAATTTAAGGCGACCCAACTGTTATACTCTGGCTGTGAGAAAGATCAAACAACTTTACATGCCATGGTTGGTTTGCATAGTTTGAAGACCCAGTATGGTTTGTCTGGCAATAGCGTGACAGGAATTCTGAAATGGGTGAAGGGGTTATTACCCAAGGAGAATACAGTTCCAAATAGCTATCCTGTTATGAAGAACAGTTTGAAAGGTTTGGGAATGAAGTATAAATCGATTCATGCTTGTGTGTATGACTTCATACTATACGAAAAGGAGTATGAAAATCTCAATCGTTGTCCGGTATGCGATGAACCTAGATATGTCCAATCTACTAGTAAGGAAGGCACAAGCTCAAAGTGCCTCAAAAAGTATTGAAATATTTTCCCGTTGGGCCTAGATTAAAGCGATATTTAAAAGTACCATGGATAGCAGAGGAAATGACTTGACATGCTAGGGCATAAGTAGGGGGAATATCATGCGTCATCCTATTGATTCTACTGCCTGGAGGAGGATGAATTATGAGTATCCTGATTTTGATCAAGAACAACACAACATTCGTTTGGCTATATCAACAAATGGTTTCAATCCATTTGGAAATCTAAGCACCAATTAGAGTGTATGGCCAGTTATCCTAGCCCCACTCAACCTCCCTCCTTCACAATGTATGAGACTTGAATTTTTGATGATGGCTTTATTGATACCTGGGCCAAAGGCACCAAGTGATGACATCGATGTCTACCTAGCTCCTTTGGTAGAAGAATTAAATGAGTTGTGGGAAGAGGGTGTGCAATCATTTGACTCTTTTAGAATAGAAGAGTTTACGCTGAAAGCTATGTTGATGTGGGCAATTCATGATTTTCCAGCTTATGGGACATTATCTGGTTGTGTAGTACATGGTTATTTGTAGTGTCCTATTTATGGAGAGGAGACTGAATCTCTTCATTTATCCTTTAGCTAAAAAAAATGTATATCATTGCCAAATGAGGTTTTTACCCCCGGCTCATAGTTTCAGATCTGAGACAGGTTCCAATTTTTTATTGGGCGGGGTTGAACATAGGCTACAGTCGAGACAACTTTCGGGTTCAGAAATTAAAAGTAAATCTTCTGAATGTGACCCTAATATGCCAGGTAAGAATCCCAAATTTAAGAATGTCAAGCACAAGAAGACCCCAACTGGGAATGAAACTGAGACAAGAAAGGCATGGTCTAGGAGGTCAATTTTATTTGACTTGCCTTATTGGAAGAATAACCCGGTGCGTCATGTATTGGATGTGATGCATGTGGAGAAGAACTTCGTTGAACATATTATGGGCACTTGCCTTGGGGGCAGTCATTTGAAGGATGGAGAAAATGCACGAAAAGACCTTAAATTGTTGAAACTTAAGCCACAACTATGGTTGAAAGAAGATAGTAGGGGAAGGACAATAATTCCCCCTGGTGCTTTTACTTTGGCGAGTGGGGAAAGGAAGGTGATGTCACCAATTTGATCAATGTTGACTTGTCCAAGTTGAAGAGCAACGGCCACTTGAGAGATGAGCCGTTTATTTGTGCATTTCAAAAGGTTAACCAACTGTTTTACTCAGAGTATATCAACAATGAGCCGTGATCAATTGTCTAACATCCGCCAAAACATCTAAATTATAGTGTGGATGACTTGGCTTTTCCTACTGAATATCAATCCATTTTTTATGATAACCCGAATTTTAAACAATTTGTCAATTTGTAATAAATATTCCAATTTGTACCAAAATATTCCAATGCGTTTGGGCAGTTTGGGAGTGCATAATTTATGTATAAATTGAATTTGAATTTGAATTTGAATTTGAATTTGAATTTGAATTTGAATTTGAATTTGAATTTGAATTTGAATTTGAAGTTTAAGCTTTGTTTATACTAATACATGAAGATACGCTTCTTACCTTTAATAGGTGATTAGTACATAGTTATTTGGGGTGTCCTATTTATGGAGAGGAGACTGAATCTCTTCGTCTATCCTTTGTATCCGAACACTAAGAAATGCAATAATCCTATGGAGTGATGCTCTGCAAATTCCTTCCAACCATTGTGTAGCCAAACATCACCAGTTGAAGTTGTCAATTACACTTTCCATACCTCACCCCTTGGAACCTCTAGCAAAACATGGGAAAATATTGGAATTGACAACTTCAACTGGTGATGTTTGGCTACACAACAGTTAGAAGGATTTTGCAGAGCATAACTCCATAGGATTATTGCATTTCTTAGTGTTCAGATGTGAAGAGAATTATATTTGACAAGATTGCCCGGGGTACATTAGTTGGAAGGAGGTGCCATATGAGCTCAAGTTAGTTGTTTGGGTGGCACTACAGGTAATGTATTTATATTTATATTTATACGAATTTAAATTTTAATTTCGATTTCGATTTCGATTTTTATGAATATTTGTTTGTTGGGTGGCACTACACTCTTGTGCATGGAATGATTCTTATAGTGGAACTGGAACTGGAAATTGGTGCTGGATTTTCTCAAAAGTTGTCCTCTTCTAGAGGTACTTATCTTTGAGGTACATCAAGGGTTCATAACATCACTTCCAGCTAAATAGTTTGTAGATTTGAAATAATTGATGGTGATGTTGTTTCTTCTTATATTAGGGTTTTTCATTTTGTTGGAATGGTATGTACCTAATTGTTTGAGATCACACCTAAAGACAATTGAAATTATGGAATTGGGGTCGAACAATGGAGTTGAACAGTTGAGGTGCATTGTGGAGAATGCCAAAGTTTTGAAGAGGTACGGGATTGTTTCTATTTTGAATGTATATTTGCACTATCTTTATTTTATCCTGATATATAATGTTTGAACATGTACAACGTTGCTGTAACAGGTACATATATACTGCTAGGTAGTGACAGTGGCCATACTGCCCAATAATTTTTTTTTCAATTCTGCCCAGAATTATCACGGTCATTGACCGTGATAAGTCCTTGACAAAGGAAGTTGTCACGGACTTGTCACGGTCATTAACCGTGAGAACTTTTTAAACTTTGTCACGGTCTTTAACCGTGACAAATCTTGTCACGGTCAAGGCCTGTGACATGACCGTAACAATTCTAACGAACTTGTCACGGTCAATGACCGTGACAAGTTCGCGAAAAAAAATTTTGTCCCCCCCAGAATTATCACGGTCATTGACCTTGACAAGTCCAACTTGTCAAGGTCAATGACTGTGACAATTCTGCAGATTTAATATAGTGCATTAACAGAATTATGTGAGTTATTTTTTATTTCATTTCTTTCCCCAAGTGTTTCCTTATTATTGGTACTTATATCTGATGTATCGTCTCTTTTTTAGGTCGTCCTGCAAACATGTCTGATCAACTTTGGGAGATGACTGCCCCTAGCTTGATGTCTGGCCTGGGCAAGAAGAAAGGTAAGGAGCCTCAGTTGCCTCATAAAAATACAAAGTCCACGGGGTCGACCCAAGTACAACCGATCGTGGACACTTACAAATGTAAAGATCCAAAAGTCTCTGCTGGCTCTCGGCCTAACTGACGTACAAGGTCAAAGGTAGAGGTCCTTTAGACACACACTGATGGGACCAACTCCTCCTCCTTCATGGGAGACTACTAGTCTAGAAATCTGACCTTCTTGAAGGCCGACCCTTCTTCCCTTATAGCCAACTTGAGGGAAAACAAGGCCTCCATATTCTCGGCACCATGGATCGTAGACTATGAATTCTTATCCAAGATGACCCCGACCAAGGTTTATGACTACGGGATTCATACTCTGGCCCAAGTATCTCATCCACCTCTTTGCTTTTAATTCACCAATATTTTATAAATTGTTCCCTCAGCTCTTTAATATGACCTATCTCTTATCTTCTACAGTCTGTCTTTGCCTTCACTTCTGCCACCAAGTGGATGGATACAAACTAACAGATGTTCCATGAGGCCGAGAGAGCTATTAAAAATGAGGCCGACCTGATGAATGAGTTGGAGACTGCCAGGGCTGAGCTGGATAGTGTGAGGATCGAGCATGCAAGGGTTCTGGATGAGCTTGTGAAGCAGCATGAGGATGACCTGAAATTGAAGGACAGCTTCATAAAAGAAAAAGACGAGGCTTTGACCAACCAGTGGGTCCAATTCAAGAATGAACTTGATGAAGCAGTGAAGAGGGTCGAGATCGATGCTGTGGAGGCTTATAAACTCTCCGATGAGTTCCAGGGCTTCGGTCTTGAGTACATAGAGAGGGGAATCAAGACGGGTTATCTGTGGGTCATCTTGAAATTCACTAATGCCATGTTATCTATTCGCCCCTATCTGAAAGCAGTGGAGATGGATGACCCTCTGATAGCTGAGGCTCTATCCCATGTAGAGTCTCAAGTTCACGTCGAAGGCACTGGCACATATGAGGATCGGCCTCCTGTTATGGACACCTAAGGGGTTCCTCTTGCTGATGTTGATGCTCTACCTTCCGATATTGCTCAATAGGGTGGCCGTCTGTGTCCTATACCCTCTGTTTGTAAAGTTTTTGTATTTCACTTTCTTTTGGACAAATATTGTATTAATTTTGTAGTGGAATTTCTCTCCTCCTGTCTTTTCTGTATTTTCCTCTTTTATGATATGTGCCTTGATTATGATATTTTTGAATTTAGAGTCCTCCCTCGTCTTTCTTGAGAGTGAATGGATGGTCATCCCTACCATTCACCCTCATCATAGCCGAGGGTGGCTATCACCAAACTAATGATGTTTTCAATTTTAAGTCCTCCCTCTTCTTTCTTGAGAGTGAATGGAGGGTCGTCCCTATCATTCACCCACATTATAACCGAGGGTGGATATCACCAAACTAATGATGTTTTTAATTTTTAGTCCCCCCTCGTCTTTCTTGAGAATGAGTGGAGGGTCATCCCTACCATTCACCCTCATCATAGTCGAGGGTGGCTATTCACCAAACTAATGATGTTTTTAATTTTAAGTCCTCCCTTGTCTTTCTTGAGAGTTAATGGATGGTCGTACCCACCATTCACCCTTATCATAGCCGAAGGTTGATATTCACCAAATTAATGATGTTTTTCAAGTCCTCCCTCATCTTTCTTGAGAGTGAATGGAGGGTCGTCCCCACCATTCACCCTCATCATAGCCGAAGGTTGATTTTCACCAAATTAATGATGTTTTTAAATTTTAAGTCCCCCCTCATCTTTCTTGAGAGTGAATGGAGGGTCATACCTACCATTCACCCTCATTATAGTCGAGGGTGGTTTAGCAAGAATTACGCCAATGTATCTAAATTGACAAACACAAGATGAAGGGTCAATATAATATTCTCATTAATATTCCAAGTGTTCTATTGGAGAAACACATTCTTTACAACATTACAACATTATTGATAGTATTTCTTTAAATAATCTACATTCCAGGGGTCCGAAAAGGGTTCCCCTTCAAGGTTATCTAGTCTATAGGTTCCAGGGACAAATTCATCAATGACCCTATATGGGCCATGCCAATTTAGGTGGAGCTTGTTAGGTTTCTGCCATGTCTTTTTGAGAACTAGGTCCCCCACAACAATTGGCCTTTGCTTTACCCTCTGATTATAAAACTTGGCAGTCCTCTGCTGGTAGGCTACTTGTCTTATCTCAGCGTCTTATCTTCTCTCCTCGATCAAGTTTTGATCAAGTCTCCTTTCTTCCAAATTCTCTGGGGTTATACATTTGGACCCTATGAGTAGGAAACCCAATCTCGGTGGGGATGACGACTTCTGAGCCATACGCCAGCATGAACGGGGTTTCCCCGGTAGGAGTCTTTGTCGTCATCTTCTAGGCCCAAAGTACAGCGTATAGCTCCTTAACCCATCTTACTTTTGCCTCCTCAAGTTGTTTCTTGATCCCGTCTAGGATTTTTCTTTTTGTAACTTCAGTTTGCCAATTAGCCTGAGGTCGTCCTGGGGTAGAGAAGAACTGTTTGACCCCCACTCTTTCGCAATATTTCTTCAGGGATACATTCTTGAATTGAGTCCCGTTATCTAAGATGAGGGTGTTGGGGAGACTATATTTGCATATAATGTTTTTCCAGATGAACTGGAAGGTCTTATGCTCAGTGATCGTGACCATCAGCTACGCTTCCATCCACTTTGAGAAATAGTCAATTGCTACGATTAAGTACTGATAGTTATTGATGGCCCTGGGTAAGGGTCCTACCAAATCAATTCCCCATACTACGAATGGCCATGGGGACGTGATGGAGGTAAGAGGATTATGGGGCTGATGAGGGATGGTAGCGAACCTCTGATATTTATCACATTTCTTAACGTATGTCGTAGCATCCTTCCCCAAGGTCGGCCACCAGTATCCCTGGGTGACTATCCTCTTTGCTAATGACCTGGACCCAATATGGCTCAAACAAGACCCCTAGTGCACATCTTGCAAGATGTGTGGGACTTCAGACAGGTGCACACATCTGATCAAGGGGAGCAAGAACCCTTTTTTGTACAATGTGTCTCTAATGACAGTGAATTTCGCTGCTCTGTATCTCAACTTCTTCCTTTCTTGATTTGCTTGTGGCATCTCCCCTTCTTTAATGTATCTGATCAGAGGGTCCATTCATGAAGCTTACCTGCTAATATTTAAGAAAATGCTAAGTGTTCCGTATGTATCTTCAATCATTGGCCAAAGCAAGATTTCCACTGGGACTATCCTCCTGATATCTATCCTAGTTGCTGAGGCTAGCCTAGCAAGTGCATCGGCTTGACCATTATCCAGCCTAGGTATCCTCTTAAACTTTACTTCTCTAAAGCCCTTCAATAGTGATTTTACTCTTTTAATCTTTAGCCCATACGCTCCTAGTATCTGATTCACCACCAGTCTTGAATCACTATAGACCAAGATCTGTCCAACACTAAGATAACTATCCAAGGAGAGGCCTGCTATCAGGGCCTCATATTCAGATTCGTTATTAGAGGTTTTGAAGTTGAACCTTAGGGAGTACTCAACATCCGTGCCATCAGGTGCTGATACTATTAATCCAGCTCCACTTCTTCTCTCACAAGAGGACCCGTCGATGAAGAGATTCCACACAGCATGTTCCTCTGAAAAATTTCCCTCGATGAGGGATCCTTGTCTAAAGAGATACCTTCCTTCCTCATTTTTGATAACTTTTTCTCTAGCGGTGCTTGTCTCAGCCTTATCTGTGGACGAGCCAACAACTCTGCCTTGTTGGGTATCTGTCTTCTCGAGGTTCTCATCTTCAGCCTCATCATCTTCCCAAGTAAATTCAGCTATGAAATCTTCTAATCGTAGACCCTTAATGGCTACCCTAGGTTGATACACAATGTCAAACTCTCCCAGCTCTATAGCCTATGCCATTAGCTTCCTCGATTTTTCTGGCTTGTGTATGACTTGCCTAAGAGGAGAGTCAGTGAGTATGACCATTGTATGGGACTGGAAGTGCGGCTTCATCTTTCTTGATGCATGGATCAAGGCATAGGCTAACTTCTCCCTCCGAGGGTATCTTTGCTCTGCCCTTTGGAGTGTCTTACTGTTGAAATACACAGGCTTCTATACCATGTCTTCTTCTCTCATAATGGTTGCGCTGATGGCTGACTCTGAGACGACTAGGTACATGTATAATATTTTGCCCTGCATTGGTCATGAAAACAGCAAGGGAGACCCCAGGTATGACTTTAGTTCTTTAAAATCCTGGTCACACTCTTCGTTCCATTCGAGGGCCTTTCTGAGAATTTTGAAGAATGGTAGACACTTATTTGTGGCTATGGATACGAACCTATTCAAAGAAGCCACTCTCCCTGTGAGACTCTAAATGTCTTTAATGGTCCTAGGGGTCTTCATTTCTATGGGTCCTTTATCTTCTCAGGATTAGCCTCAATGCCTCTTTGATTTATGATGAACCCTAATAACTTCCCTACTCTTAACCCAAAGACACATTTGGATGGGTTGAGCTTCATCCGGTACTTGTCCATCGTGTTAAAGGTCCTCTTGAGGTCGACAATATGATCCTCGGCCTTCAAACTCGTGGTCAACATGTCATCTACATAGACCTCCATAGACTTCCCTATTTGGTCTTCGAACATTTTATTCACAAGGCACTGATACGTTTCCCCTGCATTCTTTAGGCCAAAGGGCATGACCCTATAACAGTATGTCCCCTTGTCGTTAATGAAAATGATTTTTTTTGAGTCCTCAGGGATCATGAAGATCTGGTTGTAGCCTGAATAGGCATCCATGAAGCTCATTAGCTCATGGACTGCGGTAGCATCTACCATCTGATCAATGAGGGGGAGAGGGAAACTATCTTTTGGGACAATATTTGTTGAGGTTAGTGAAGTCTACACACATCCTCCATTTCCCGTTGTCTTTGGGGACTATGACCGCATTAGATATCCATTCGAGATAAATGACCTCTCTGATGAACTCGGCCTCTTCCAACTTCTTGACCTCATCCCTAATGACCTCATACTTTTCTTGAGAATAAATCCTCCTATTCTTCTTCACTGGCTTTGCATCCACTACCACGTTGAACTTGTGACACATGATTTTAGGGTTGATCCCCGGCATGTCTGCATGAATCCATGCAAAGACGCTATGTCTCCTCCTTAGCAGCTTGATGAGATCTTCTTTTATTTCTATCTTTATAGCTTTGCCAATGTGGACGGTTTTTTTTGGCTCATCCTCATTGAGGATGAGGGATTCTACCTCTTCCAAGGCTTCTCCTTTCTTCAGTTTTGTCTCATCCATGGGGTCGAGGGTATCAATATTGTAAGTGGTTATTACTTTCTTGTGCACCTCTCTTTCTTCGGTGAAGTTGAAGTAGTATTCCCATGCCATTGTCTAGTCTCCCTGAACTTCCCCTACCAAGTAAGGGGTCAGGAATTTTATCCTCTGATGAACCGTGGAAGGAACGGCCTCAAATTCCTTGAGGGCCACTCGCCCAAGTATAATGTTGTAGGCTGAGAAGACTTATTCATCCATCACAAAAAAGTTAACCTTCTTGGTAAGCCATCTCGGCCACTCGTCCCCCATTCTAACATCAACCTCGTACACTCCTAGGGGATGGACTTTTTCCCCACTAAAACCAATCAAGGGGTGATTTTATGGGATGAGCATAGCATGGTTGAGTCCTAAGGCTTTAAAGCACGGTCAAAACATCACATCTTCATAACTACCCCCATCCACCAAGATCCTCGGCACCTCACATCCGTGCACCCTGGTGGTGATGACAAGAGGGTCGTCACGCAGGGCTAAGAGGCCCTTGAATTCCAGTCTTGAGAAACCCACTATCATAGTATCCATATCAACTTTCTTCCTCTTTTTCAGCTTTGCTTCAATAGAGGTTGAGTGTACAGCTTTTGTGACTGCCTTGGCTTCAGCTACATGGGCATTCCTGTCGGCAACCTCTGATCCTCCTCCTGCTAGTCCCCCAGAGATCATCCCAACACCGAACGAGATCATATTAAGTCTTTTCACAGGGTCGTGGTCATCTCTCGATGGGAGGTTAGGTTCGTCCCCACTTAAAGGAACCCTTGTCCACGTATTTTTTTAACTTCCCTTCTTTTAGCATTTTTTCAATTTCTTCTTTCAAGGCAAAACACTTATCGGTCAAGTGGCCATGGTCTCAGTGAAACTCACACCACAAGTTTTTGTTCCTCTTGTGAGTAGGTGACCTCAACTTCTCGGGCCATTTTAAGGATCGATCGCTCTTTATCTCATTCAGGATATGTTCATAGCTGACTGTCAGAGGGGTATAATCAACAAATTTATCATCTACTATCCTTTTCTTCCCCTACTTATTCTTTTTCTGGTACTTACCCCTACTAGTGCCTCCTTTTTCATCTTCGTATTTTATGGTCATCGCCTCTTCGGCGTTCATCACCTTTCCCGTTGTTGCCAGCAATTCATCCATCGTCTTCGGGGGGTCTTTAACAAGCTTCCATAACAGCTTCCCCTTATGGAGTCCTCTAATGAGGGTTTTTATGGCCATACTCTCCTCGTAATCTTTGACCTCTAACTTTTCTTTGTTAAATCTGTCTATGTAGTCTCTTAGGCTCTCGTTCTTCCCCTGCTTAACATAGAGCAGGTGTGTGGTCTTCTTCTATGGACTCACTCCGAAACAAAAGTTAAGGATGAACCGATTTGCTATCTGCTTAAAGCTTTTCAATGGAGTTCTTTGTAAGAGAGGTATACCAAACATATGCGACCCCGGTCAAAGTGCTGGAAAAAGCACGACACCTCATCTCATCTGAGATAGAGTATATGTCTGATGTTGATTGGTACATCTCAATATAATGAATAGGGTTGGTACTCCCGTCATACCTTGGGATGACCACAGGGGCTTAAACTTGGATGGCATTGGGAAGTTAACTATACTCACCACAAAGGGTGAACCTATGGAGTACCCTCTTTGAAGAGGGTCCCAGATTTTCAGGATATCACCAATTTTATCCTCCAGTATTTGGATCGAGTCATTTCAGGGCCTCGTAGGGTCGGCTTGGCCGATGTTATCCCCTACCGCCTCTTTGGGGTGAACTAAGGGTTCTTCTGCGGCAGGTCTATGTCGTCTATTCATTTCCCCCTGATTATCGTCCCGTCCGTGGGGTTGGACCCCGTGGGGTCGGCCATCTATTACCTTTCTTCTGGATCTTGCAAGACTTCTCGATCTGGATAATTTTCCCCCGCATGTCATTTACTGCCTCTCAAAGGCTGATCCCCTGCTCAAACGATCGAAAGCAGAGACTCTCGGGTGATCGTCGGGGTTTTGCCTTCCACACTTCCCTCTTATTTCCTGGATAAGTCGCACAGTATTATTGGAGACCTCATACGGATCCCAGCATTCTATCGGAGCCTCTTCCCCTTCCATGTCATCATATTTATCCTCCGGGCAAGGGTTTCCTTGCCTTCCTAGGAGTAGGCGTCGGGGGTCAGCAACATCCCTCCGTCGTTATGGAGGTGGCAAGTCTTTGGGTGGCGCCTGGGGTGGTCCCCTGGCCTCATATTATTCTGGCGTAGCTGCCGGAGTAATCATCTATGGTAAAACTCCGGTGGGTCTTAGTATGTTTTGGATAAGAGTTGCAAATTGATCCTTCATTACTTGTTGTGTGGCAGCCAAGGACATCAAGGCTTCTTCCACCTCAGCCATTTCAGACTGGGGTGCTATCTGGTTGGAACTAGGTCTTACTCCACTAGCTGGTGGAGGAGGAGGAGGAGGAGGCGGTAACTCCAGTGCTATACGTTTGAGCTGTGATGATCAAAAGATCTTGAGAACCTTAATGTGTCTCTTTCAATGGTGAAACATCTCCAAGAGAAGGGGGAGAACTGGTTCACCACCAGAGTTACCGTTGAGGTCAAGCTGTATAAAGGAAGAGATAGCTTCTCGTTCCCACAGACGGCACCAAACTGATGATACTAAGATTTAGCTCCACCAGATAAGAGATGATGATCTCAAACAGTAATAACAATGGTAGCAATAAAGTTGTATATTTATATATATATATATATATATATATAAGGGGATGAGTATAAGAGGAATGAAGACTGATGTATAGTGTTTCAGCCAATCTGGCCTACATCCTCTGTGAGTGTGTGATCCACTAAATATGGGCACTAATGGCCTTGGATACAATGCTCATAAGCTCACTCTCTCTCTACTGTATGTACAAGCAAAGTTTTAGCTAGGTTTATAATTATCGATCCTTCGCAAGGTTGATGATGACAAGTATATATAGGGTTGGGGGGAGTAGTGTACCCCCCAAGCATGCATTGTGCATATGGATGATGATCTAGCCAATCCCCTGTTGACACCTGACTGTGCCAGTTGTGGTTAATGATGACATAATATTTCCTCACATGAGGGGATGATATTGTTATAACGGTCTGGTCCACGTGATAATGAGTCCCATGCGCACTGTACCACGCGTCTCCTAAATCACGTGCCATGGTGATGTCACCCTCGGCTTATGACGTTACGTCGAGACTAAGGTTCATGCTATCACTAGGTCTTGGCTGCTCGATGTAGGCCTCATATTGTCGTCCCCTTGTAGGGTCGTCCGACATATGATTAGAGGTTGGCCTATCATCAGGTCGTCTGGCTTATGATAAGGGGTCGGCCTGTTATAGGGTCGTTCGACATATGATGAGGGCGGTCTATTGCACGGTTGTCAAACCTATGATGAGGGGTCGGCCTATTGTTGGGTCGATTGACCCTGATAAGACCCCTGGTGCAGTAGTTGTTGAATCCTCGTCCTGGGCGAGGATACCCTCGGCCTAGCCGAGGGTGTATTTTGGTATATCAAAATGTGCCATGAGTGGGTGAGAACCATTAATAGCCCCCAAACGACATCGCAAGTGGCATGAACACCTCGTACATGTCCAACGTAACACATAGCAATCAACCTCATAGTCGGGGATTCCTAGTTTGATAATAGGACCCAAATTTTAAATAAGGCATACTTAGGCTTGAAAACGTGCCGCGAGTGGGAGAAAACCACAAACGGCCAAAAAATAGCACCATGTGATATACCCGCATATACCCTCGGCCAGGCCGAGGGCGTACTCCACCTAGTTCAGGCCCAGACGACCCTTCAAGGGGCTGACCCTCCAACAGGCCCCCAGACGACCCTTCAGGGGGCCGACCTTTCATCAGGCCCCAGACGACCTTCCAAGGGGCCGACCCCTCATCAGGCTCAAACGACCCTCCAAGGGGCCAACCCTCCATCAGGCTCAGACGACCCTCCAAGGGGCCGACCCTCCAGCAGGCCCCCAGACGACCCTTCAGGGGCTGACCCTTCATCAGGCCCCCAGACGACCCTTCAGGGGGACGACATTTCATCAGGCCCCGGGCGACCCTCCAAGGGGCGACCCCTCATCAGGCTCAGACGACCCTCCAAGGGGCCGACCCCTCATCAGGCTTAGACGACCCTCCAAGGGGCTGACCCTCCATCAGGCTCAGACGACCCTCCAAGGGGCCAACCCTCCAGCAGGCCCCCAGACGACCCTTCATCAGGCCCCGGACGACCCTCCAAGGGGCCGACCCCTCCTCAGGCTCAGACGACCCTCCAAGGGGCCGACCCTCCATCAGGCTCAGACGACCCTCCGAGGGTACAACAGTACGAGGACTAAATTAGGCCAGGCACTGCCGGAGGGAACTTTGCCCTCGGACTCGTATCATAGGCCGAGGGTGACATCATGATAGTGCGTGGTTTGGGAGACGCGTGGAACAGTGCGCGTGAGGCTCACAGGACACGTGGAAGACCGTTACAACCGAATCACCCCCTCACGTGAGGGAATATTATGTCATCATTTGGCATCTACAGGTGTCAGTAGGAGATTGGCTAAATCATCATTCACATGCACCATGTATACTTGGGGGTACACTACACCCCCCAAGACCTATATATACTTATCACCTACAACCCAACAGGGGGAGGATGGACAGATCGATAATCATAACCCTAGCAAAAACTCTGCTTATACACACAGTAGAGAGAGAAAGTGAGCTTATGTGCATTGTATCCAAGGCCATTAGTGCCCATACTTAATGGATCACACACTCACAGTGGATGTAGGCCTAATTGGCTGAACCACTATCAATCATTATCTTATTCCTCTTATACTCATGTCCTTCTACACACTTACACACGTATACATATACACTTGCATCTCTATGGCTGCCATGGTTACTATTGTTTGAGCTCATCATCACTTATCTGGTGGTGCTGAATCTCAGCATCATCAGTTTGGCGCCGTCTGTGGGAATCGAGAAGATATCTCTTCCTTGAATACAGCTTGACCTCACTGGGCGCTCTGGTGGTGAGCCAGTTCTCCCCCTATGTGGAGATGTTTCACCATTTAAAGAGACCCATTAAGGTTCTCAAGCTTACAAACCTTCTCCAGTTATGATCTTCATAGCTCAAACACATGGCACCAGAGATGCCACCACCACGACTTCCCCCACCGGATGATGGGGGAGGACCCAGTTCCAGTCAGCCACCACCTCAGTCCGAGATGGCAGATGTGGCGGCAGCCTTGAAGTCTCTGGCAGCGAGCTAGCGGATCATGCAGGAGCAGTTCACAGCTCTGAGCCAGGACATACTAAGACCACCAGGGGTCTCACCTGAGATGATTACTCCGGCAGTAGCTCCAGGACATCATGAGGCCAGGGGACCACCCCAGGCACCACGCAAAGACCTGCCACCCCCTCAGCGGTGTAGGGATGTTGTTGACCCCCGGCGTCTATGCCTGGGGAGGTAAGGAAACCCTTGCCCTGAAGACAGGTATGATGATCTGGAGGGGGAGGAGGCCCCCATAGAATGTTGGGAGCCGTATGAGGTCTCTAACAGAGGGAAGTGCGGGAGACCAAATCCTGATGATCGCCCAAGAGGCTCCACTTTTGATCGCTTGAGCAGGGGGTCAGCCTTTGAGAGGTTGGGCCCGACAAATGACCTGCAGGAAAAATTATCCAGATCAAGGAGCGCCGCGAGGTCTAGAAGGGAGGCAGTAGATGACCGACCCCGCAGAGGCCGGCCCTTGGGACGGGACGACGGCCAGGGGGAAGTAAACAGCCAACACAGGCCAGCCGCAGCAGGACCCTCCGTCCATCTCAAGGAGGCGGCAGGGGATAACATCGGCCAAGCCGACCCTACAAGGCCCTGGAACGACTCGATCCAGGGATTGGAGGATAAGATTGGCGATATACTAAAAATACGAGACCCTCTTTAGAGGGGATACACCGTAGGCTCACCCTTTGTGGAGAAGATTGTCAACTTCCCTACGCCATCAAAGTTTAAGCCACCAGTGGTCACCCCAAGATATGACGGGAGCACCAACCCTGTCCACCATGTTGAGATGTACCAGTCAGCAGCAGACATATACTCTATCTCAGATGAGATGAGGTGTCATGCCTTCTCTGGTACCCTGACCGGGGCTGCACATGTCTGGTACATGTCTCTCCCAAAAAACTCCATTGAAAACTTTAAGCAGTTGGAAGACCGGTTCATCCACAATTTTTGCTTCGGGATGAGCCCACAGAAGAAGACCACACACCTGCTCCATGTTAAGCAGGGGAAGAATGAGAGTCTAAGAGACTACATAGCCAGGTTCAACAAAGAGAAGCTAGAGGTGGAAGACTATGAGGAGAGCATTGCTATGACAGCCCTGATTGGAGGACTCCAAAAGGGGAAGCTATTATGGAAGCTTGCTGAAGACCCTCCGAGGACAATGGCTGAACTGCTGTCAACAGCGGGAAAGGTGATGAACGCCGAAGAGGCGATGGCTGCAAAATACGAAGACGAAAAAGAAGGCACTAGTGGGGGTAAATACCCTAAGAGGAACAAAGAGGGGAAGAAGAGGTCTACGGACGACAAATTCGCTGATTACACCCCTCTGACGGTCAGCTATGAACATATTCTCAATGAGATAAAGAATGATCGTTCTCTAAAGTGGCCTGAGAGGTTGAGGGCAGCCCCCAACAAGAGGTATAAAAACCTATGGTGCAAATTTCACCAAGAACATGGCCACATAACAGACAAATGTTTCGCTCTAAAAGATGAGATTGAGAAGATGATGAAAGAAGGGAAGCTCAGAAAGTACATTGACAGAGGTGCCTTCAAGAGGGGCCGAGGGGACGACCCCAGGAAGAAGCGAGGTAATGCATGTAAAGAAGGTCCTCAAAAAAGAGGGGACGACCCTTATGACGATGAGGACGACCCTGACCTCCCGCTGAGAGACGACCAAGGCCCTATCAAGAGGCTCAATATAATCTCGCTTGGAGTGGGAATGATCTCAAAGGGTCTAGCAGGAGGAGGGCCTGAGGTCGCTGACAGGAAGGCCCATGTGGCTGAGGCCAAGGCAGTGACGAAGACGGTACACTCAACCTCTCTGGAGGTCAAGTCAGAATAGAGGAAGAAGGTCGATATGGACACTCTGATAGTGGGGTTCTCAAGAATGGACTTCAAAGGCCTATTAGCCCCACATGACGACCCACTCGTCATCACAACTAGGGTGCACGGGTGTGAGGTGCCGAGGATATTGGTCAACGGGGGCAGTTCTGCAGATGTAATGTTTTGGCCGTGCTTCAAAGCCTTAGGCCTCAGCCGTGCTAGAGTCGTCCCATACCATCATCCATTGATTGGGTTCAGTGGGGAAAAGTTTCATCCCCTTAGAGTGTATGAGGCCGATGTCAGGATGGGGGACGAGTGGCCAAAATGGCTTACCAAGAAGGTCAGCTTCTTTGTGATGGATGAACAGGTGTTCTCGGCCTACAACATCATACTGGGGCGTGTGGCCCTCAAGGGTTTTGAAGCTTTGCCATATATGGTCCATCAAATGGTTAAATTTCCTAACCCTTACGGGGTGGGGGAAGTTCAGGGAGACCAGACGACAGCGCAAGAATGTTACTACAACTCCGCTGAAGAAAGGGAGGCACACAAGAGGGCTACAACCACTTACAATATTGATACCCTAGACCCCAGGGATGAGACGAAGATAAAGAAAGGAGAGGCCACGGAAGAGGTAGAATCCATCATCCTCGATGAGTATGACCCGGAAAAAACCATCCAATTCGTCAAGTCTCTGAAGCCCAATATCAAGGAAGACCTCATTAAACTGTTGAGGAGAAGACGAAGCATCTTTGCGTGGAGTCATGTATATATGCCGGGGATCGACCCTGAAATCATGTGCCACAAGCTCAATGTGGTAGAGGGAACAAAACCGATAAAGCAGAAGAGGAGAATTTACTCTAGAGAAAAGTATGAGGTCATAAGGGATGAGGTCAAAAAATTAGAAGATGCTGAATTTATCAGAGAGGTTATCTACCCTGAATGGCTGTCCAATGCAGTCATTGTACCAAAGGCCAATGGGATGTGGAGAATGTGTGTGGACTTCACCGACCTCAACAAGCACTGTCCCAAAGACAGCTTCCCTCTCCCCTGCATTGACCAGATGGTAGACGCTACCGCAGGCCACGAGCTCATGAGCTTTATGGATGCCTATTCAGGGTACAACCAGATCTTCATGCATCCTGAAGATGCGGAGAAGACAACCTTCATTACTGATAAGGGGACATACTGTTATAGGGTCATGCCCTTTGGCCTAAAAAATACGGGGGCAACGTATCAGCGCCTCGTAAATAAAATGTTCGAAGACCAAATTAGGAAGTCTATGGAGGTCTATGTAGATGACATGCTGACTAAGAGTTTGAAGGCAGAGGATCATGTGGCAGACCTGGAGAGGACCTTTAATACGATGGACAAATACCAGATGAAGCTCAACCCGGCCAAGTGTGTCTTCGGGGTCGGAGCGGGGAAGTTCTTGGGGTTCATTGTCAACCAAAGAGGCATCGAGGCCAATCCTGAAAAGATAAAGGCCCTTGTTGAGATGAAGACCCCCAAGTCCATTAAAGACGTTCAGAGACTCACAGGGAGAGTTGCTGCCTTGAACAGGTTCGTATCTAGGGCCACAGACAGGTGTCTACCATTCTTCAAAATTCTCAAAAAAGCCTTCGAATGGAGTGAAGAGTGTGATGAGGCTTTCAAGGAGTTAAAGTCATACCTGGGGTCTCCCTTGCTATTATCACGGCCCATGCAGGGTGAACGACTTTATGTGTACCTCGCCGTCTCAAAGTCAGCCATCAGTGCAGCCATTGTGAGAGACGAAGACGGGGTACAGAAGCCTGTGTATTTTAGCAGCAAGGCACTCCAGGGGGCAGAGCAAAGATATCCAAGGATGGAGAAGTTAGCCTATGCCTTGACCCATGCATCAAGAAAGATGAAACCATACTTCCAGTCCCATACAATGGTCGTCCTCACTGACTCTCCTCTTAGGCAGGTTTTGCATAAGCCTGAAAAATCAGGGAGGCTAATGGCCTGGGTTATAGAGCTAGGGGAGTTTGACATTGTGTATCAGCCTATGACGACCATTAAGGGGCAAGCATTGGATGACTTCGTGGCCGAGTTTACTTGGGAAGATGATGAAGCCGAGGGTGAGAGCCTCGGGAAGATAGATACCCGACAAGGTGAGCTCACGGACAAGTTTGCAGATAAGGCTGAGACAAGCACCGCTAGAAGGAAAGTGGCTGAAAACGAAGAGGGAAGATATCTCTTCAGACAGGGGTCACTCACTGAGGGAAGTTTCTCGGAAGAACATACTGTGTGGAGTCTTTTCGTCGACGGGTCCTCTTGAGAAAGCGGGAGCGGAGCTGGATTAATAGTATCAGCACCCGACGACACATACATTGAGTACGCCCTGAGGTTCAACTTTAAGGCCTCCAACAATGAGGCCGAATATGAGGCCTTGATAGCAGGCCTCTCCTTGGCCAGATCTCTTAGTGTCGGGCAGATTTTGATTCATATTGATTCGAGGCTAGTAGTGAATCAGATACTAGGAGCCTACGAGGCCAAGGACGAGAGGATGGCTAGGTACCTTGAGAAGGTGCGGTCATTACTGAAGAGCTTGAGAGAAGTGAAGTTGAAGAGGATACCGAGGCTCGATAATGGTCGAGTTGACGCCCTTGCTAGGTTGGCCTCGGCGACTAGGACGGATATTCGGAGGACAGTCCCGGTGGAAATTTTGCTTCGACCAACTATCGAAGATGCTGGGGGAACACTTAGCAATTGCCTGAATGTTTCTCAGGAAGCTTCATGGATGGACCCTCTGATCAAATACATCAAAGAGGGAGAGATGCCAGAAGCAAGGCAAGAAAGGAAGAAGCTGAGATACAGGGCTGCAAAATTCACTATCATCGGAGACACTTTGTACAAAAAGGGGTTTTTGCTCCCCTTACTTAGGTGTGTGCACCCCTCTGAAGTCCCTTCCATTTTGCAAGATGTGCATGAAGGATCATGCTCAAGCCACATTGGGGGCAGATCCTTAGCGAAGAGGGTAATCACCCAAGGGTACTGGTGGCCGACCTTGGGGAAAGATATCGCGGCATATGTAAAAAAGTGTGATAAATGCCAAAGATTTTCCACAATCCCTCACCAACCCCATCAGCCTCTTACCTCCATTACATCCCCATGGCCATTTGTAGTATGGGGGATCGACCTAGTAGGACCCTTACCAAGGGCAGTCAATAACTATCGGTTCCTCATCGCAGCAATTGACTATTTCTCAAAATGGGTGGAGGCCGAACCGATGGTCACGATTACAGAGAAGAAGACCTTCCAGTTCATCTGGAAAAATGTTATATGTAGATATGGTCTCCCCAACACCCTCATCTCGGATAACGGGACTCAATTCAAGAATACCTCTCTACAGAAGTACTGTGAAAGGGTGAGTATCAAACAATTCTTCTCTACCCCGGGCCGACCTCAAGCCAATGGGTAAACAGAGGTTACAAATAGGACAATCCTAGGTGGAATCAAGAAGAGGCTTGAGGAGGCAAAAGGAAGATGGGTCGAGGAGTTATATGCCGTGTTGTGGGCCTACAGGACAACAGTGAGGACCTCTACCGGAGAGACCCCATTCATGCTAGCTTATGGCTCAGAAGCCATCATCCCCACCGAGATTGGGCTTCCTACTCACAGAGTCCAAATGTATGACCCCCAGAGAAATACAGAAGAGAGGAGACTCGACTTAGACCTGATTGAGGAAAGGAGGGAAGATGTCGAGATAAGGCAAGCCGCCTACCAGCAGAGGACTGCAAGGTTTTACAATCAAAGGGTGAAACAGAGACCAATTGCGGTGGGGGACTTGGTCCTCAAAAAGACTTGGCAGAAGCCCAACAAGCTCCACCCTAATTGGCATGGCCCATATAGCGTCATCGATGAAGTTGTCCCCATGACCTATAGACTAGAAAACTTAGAGGGAGAACCTTTTCCAACCCTTGGAATGCAGATCATTTGAAAAAATACTATCAGTAGTGTTGTAAGGTCTTGATAGACCATAATTGTAATAGGAGTTGCTCCAACAGAACACTTGGAAAATTAATGAGAAATATCAGTGTTTCCCCTCATCTTGTGTTTATCAGTTCTAGTACGCATGAAAACATCTTCAGAGAACGGCCCTCGGCTAGGAGGGGTTAGTGATAATATAAAAAATTCACAATGCAAATCATACAAAAGACAAATATGGAAGACAACAAGAGAGATGATGATATAAATGAAATATTACAAAGTGTTCTTCAAAGTAGAGTACAAAAATATTGATTACACCAAGAGGGTATAGGCTACAGACAGCCACCCTATGGAGCAACATCAGAGGGCAGGGCCTCAACATCAATAAGAGAGGTTTCCTCAACGACCACGACTGGCTGGTCTTCAGACGTGCCGACACCCTCGACGTGCACCTGGGATTCCACCTGGGTTAGAGCTTCGGCAATCAAGGGGTCGTCCAGATGAACTGCCTCCAGAGAGGGACGGACTGAAGAGACGACATCACCAAATTTGAGGACGACCCACCGACAGGCCGTCCTGATCCCTCTCTCTAAGTACTCAAGACCGAAGCCTTGGAACTCGTCTGAGAGTTTATAGGCCTCCACAGCATCGGCCCCTGCCTTCCTCACTGCCTCAGATAGCTCAGCCTTGAACTGAGTCCCTAGGTTGGTCAAGGCTTCATCCTTCTCCTTAATGAGTAAGTCTTTAGCCTTCAGGTCCTCGTCGTGCTGCCTCGTCAGCTCGTCCAGAATCCTTGCATGTTCAGTTCTGGCACTCTCTAGCTCAGCCCTTATAGTCTCTAAGTCAGTCTGTAGATCGGCCTCATATTGGATGGCCCTCTCGTCCTCATAAAATTTCTCCTGATTCTCCGCCATCCACTTGGTGGCCGAGGTAAAAGCGCAAACAGACTGCATAAGAAAAATAACTTATTAAGAGGTCGAGGAAACAGTTGGTGAAAAAATGCAGTTAAGGGAATGAAGCAAGACAAGTACCTGAGCCAGGGCGTGCAGACCGTAGTCATACACCTTTGTCGGAGGCATCTTAGACAAGAATTCGTAGTCGGCAGCCGAGGGAGCAGAAAACATTGATGCCTTGGCCGCCCTCAAGTTCGTGATAAGTGATGATGGCTCGGCCTTCAGAAGTGCCAAGTTCTGGGACCAGAAGGCCCCTGTGCTAGAAGAAGAGGCGGTTCCCTCAAACGCCTCAACCCTTGCCCTCGTCCATGATCCTGGTCGAGGGTCTACGGGGACTTCGAGCTCTTTCCTCTTCTGTCTGTCGACGGTCGGCTCAGCAGGTGTCGGCCCTGTGGTCTGCATCTTCCTCGGAGCTTATTGAGGCTCCTTGCCTTTCTTCTTGGCCAATCCTGACAACAAACTGGGAGCAGTCATTTCCCAGAGATAGTCCGATATACCAGTAGGACGACCTGAAAAGAGGACGACACGTCAGAAAAGTGCAGAGATAAAAAGGAAACACTTTGAAATAGTAAAAGAACAGAAAAAAAACAATAAATATAACTCACATAGTTCTGTCAGGGGGCCGACCCTCAGACCAGCTTCCTTGAGGAACCGAGGGGTCATCAACTCTTCAAACTTTGCATGTTCACCCCCTCTCCCTCATCCTCTCAGATATTCAACTATGTCATTCTCTTCCAGACTAAATCCAGGGTCTGACCTGGCCTTCATTGAAGGGTTAGACCATATTCTGAGGACCCTCGAACCATCGGCTATAGGTTGTGACTCGGCAGAGAACTCCCACTCTCCGGAGACAAAGAAGAATATCTTCTTCCAGTTGTGGTTGGAGGTTTATGCCACATGGAGAAGTTTTTTGCCAGACCTCCTCGCTCCCAGGTGATAATACCCAGGCTGTTTGGACGAGGAGGTGATATTGTAACAGGCCAAGAATACGTCGGCCGAGGGCTCATCAGTGAAAGCGTTTTTCCATATGGAGACATAACCAAGGATCGTCCTCCAAGAGTTGGGAGGAAGTTGAGAGGGGGCAACGCCGAGGGCTGATAAAATATCTACGACAGCAGGATGTAAAGGGAGTCTGACACCTACCTTGAACATTTGTTCATACACCACTATCTCTCCCTCTTCACCCTCAAAGACCCTCTCGTCCTCAGAGGGAACCCTCATAGATATGGTGGGAGGAACACCATATGCATGCCTCCACAGAAGAAGGTCACGATCCCTGATCGAGGAAATATAAGACAAGGCGTGAGATGTGTCAACTGGGTCATCTGAGTCCTCATTATCCTCAGTCCCCTCACCCTCGTCCTCGGCCTCATCACCTGTCAGACGACCTTGGGGAAAAGCCATCTGGAAGTCATGGGGAGATAGAGTTGTCACAAGGACAGCCTCAGAAGTAACCATACCCTCGGCCTATCAGCCTGGGCTTAGGTCAGACGTCTCTCCTCTCCCAGAAGGTCCAACGCTAATTGGCGACGATGCTCTCTCATCCATCTCTCCTAAATAACTCTCGGCTGGACAACAAGATGACCCACAAGACTCAGACGACTCAAATGGTTTTATGGTGGCTAGAGGAATGGGAAAGATGGGTCGTACCCAATTAGGGTCGGCCCCTCGTCTCCTCTCCTCCTCTTCCTCTATTCGTCTGATCTCAACAAATAACTTCTCTCTCAGGGAAGGGAATGCCTCAGCTAAGCTGTAAAGCCTCCTGAGCATCAAGGGGGAGACCCTACACTTGGAAGAATTTGGGGAACTCAACTATAAACAAGTTAATAGTTTACCAAATTGGACTTTTGGATTGAAATAGAAGAAATTGAAGGCTTTTGGTCAAGAACACTCAAGAAATGAAAGAACTCAACTCGCCGAAAAAGTACCAGAAAATGCAAGTCCTAAGAAATGCAACAAGGGGGGTATCGAACCCAATGCATGAAACAAAATTAAAGATTAAAGAGGAAATTTATGGCAGAGAAGAGTACCTGAAGATGAAAGCGAAAGGCTGAATGGATCGTGATGCAGAAGTTGCAGAAATGGTTGGCTGGAGACTAGAGAGAGAGAGAGAGTTCGGGTGCGAAGAAGATTGGAGAAGAAAGAGAGAGACTTTAAAAATCTATTTAAATATTTTGCCAATGAGTGGGCCCACTCACCCAGGCAATGCACAGCCCATGAGGAGGGCATCATTAGGGCACAAAGCCCCAGGCAAAGTGTGCAGCCGCCACACCTTGGAAACTGAGGTGACAATAAGTACCTTCCTAGGTGTCATATCAGCTTAACAGGTGTCACTCACCTAACTGATCGTACACCCATCTCAATTACAACAATATCCCTCAGCCATCTCAACAACATCTATGGCTAAGGGCTGGGGGTGATTGATATACCCATATATACCCTCGACCAGGCCGAGGGCGTACTCCACCTGGTTCAGGCCCAGACGACCCTCCAAGGGGCCGACCCTCCAGCAGGACCCTAGAGGACCCTTCAGGGGGGCGACCTTTCATCAGGCCCGGGACGACCCTCCAAGGAGCCGACCCCTCATCAGGCTCAGACGACCCTCCAAGGGGCCGACCCCTCATCAGGCTCAAACGATCCTCCAAGGGGCCGACCCTCCAGCAGGCCCCAAACGACCCTTCAGGGGCCGACCCTTCATCAGGCACCCAGACGACCCTTCAGGGGGCCGACCTTTCATCAGGCCCCGGACGACCCTCCAAGGGGCCGACCCCTCATCAGGCTCAGATGACCCTCCAAGAGGCCGACCCCTCATCAGGCTCAGACGACCCTCTAAGGGGCCGACCCTCCATCAGGCTCACACGACCCTCCAAGGGGCCGACCCTCCAACAGGTCCCCAGATGACCCTTCAGGGGCTGACCCTTCATCAGTCCCCGGACGACCCTCCAAGGGGCCGACCCCTCCTCAGGATCAGACGACCCTCCAAGGGGCCAACCCTCCATCAGGCTCAGACGACCCTCCGAGGGTATGACAGTACGAGGCCTAAATTAGGCCAGGCACTACTGGAGGGAACTTTTCCCTCGGACTCGTATCATAGGCCGAGGGTGACATCATGATAGCTCGTGGTTTGGGAGACGTGTGGAACAGTGCGCGTGAGGCTCACAGGACACGTGGAAGACCGTTACAACCGAATCACCCCCTCACGTGAGGGAATATTATGTCATCATTTGGCATCTATAGGTGTCAGCAGGAGATTGGCTAAATCATCATTCACATGCACCATGTATACTTGGGGGTACACTACACCCCCCAAGACCTATATATACTTATCACCTACAACCCAATAGGGGGAGGATGGACAGATCGATAATCATAACCCTAGCAAAAACTCTGCTTATACACACAGTAGAGAGAGAAAGTGAGATTATGTGCATTGTATCCAATGCCATTAGTGCCCATACTTAGTGGATCACACACTCACAGTGGATGTAGGCCTAATTGGCTAAACCACTATACATCATTATCCTATTCCTCTTATACTCATCTCCTTCTACACACTTACACACTTATACATATACACTTGCATCTCTATGGCTGCCATGGTTACTATTGTTTGAGCTCATCATCACTTATCCGGTGGTACTGAATCTCAGAATCATCACCATGAGTGGATCGAACACCTCATGCAAGTTCAACAGAATATGTAGCAGCCAATCGCATAGTCATGGGACTCATGATTTGGATTAATATCTTCCCATACACTCACATACGCAAAGAGGTGATGATTTTTGTCTCTAGTGGGGAATATATACTATCCTCTTTCTCCTAGCGCATCTGGAGAAGGAAGGGATTAACACAAATATGCTAAGAAGGTTCTACCAATTCTATAATAAATATATTGATATAAATGAGAGTTTAAGTGTGTATAGAATCAATGTTTAAAACGTTGACTATAATAAGTTGATATTCCCATACTCATTAGTTTATAAGAAAATTAAAGTATTGGAACTCATAATTACACACTTACTTTCCGTTTAAGAAATAAAGTTCATTAGCAGTTTATTTAGGATCATGTAAACAAAGTTAGGGAGGATTGAACTAATAATCCCATACTTACCAGTTAACTAAAGGTTATATAAGTAGTTAAGCCATCCATCATATTGAGAAATCAACCCAAAACCTTTGGGGAAGGTAACCTGCTATGCACACAATTAAAGTGGCACTTATACGTATGTAGCAAAAATCATGGCTATATTTGCACTTATACAATGTGTGGGTATATAAGTATTTGATCTTTTAATGTTTTGGGGGTATATTTGCAATTATCCTGGGACTTTAAAATACTGAACTTAGGATCACTATTGAACTTTGGTATAATGAGAGTTTTTGTCTTACAATATTTTAAAGTATGTATAGACAAAGTTTGGGGATCAAATTCATAAGTCAAAAAATTTGAGAGGGGTTAATTTATAAATTTGGAAATTTTTTCTTAAGTTCAAACCTTGTTCTTGCATAACTTGACCTTGGAATGTCCAAACATGGCCTTACCTTAAACCATTTTGACCAGAAAAATTTAATAAAAATTTTGAGAAAAAAATAAAAAATTCCTGATTGGCCACGTGCCCTCACTCCCTTGGTCAATGTTTTTGAAAAAAGTCTTCTCTTCAACCTCTCGATTTTGACTTTTTAGGGTTTCATTTTTTACCAAGGTTTTCTCCTTCATTACTATACCATTTGAGATGATTCCTTAATAAACATAACCTAATTTTTCATGAGGAATCCAAATATATAAGTTTTATGGATTGATATTCAGTATAACTCAAGTTCTAAAACTATGTTTTTTTTCCTAAAAATTTGACCTGGTCTTCGTGTATTTCTAGAGTATGACAAGGTCTCTTATGAACTTGGGTTGGTTTCTTATATATGTGATAGTAGTTTAGCTTTGGTTTCAAATATTAATATGGATTGTACATGGAGATTTTGAATTTTCACTTTTTGAGTTCAATATACACTTTTGATCGATTTGAGCTCTACATGAACATTCGTCGCTTTTAGCCATTACACTCGAAATCCTTAGATTATAATGAAGTTATATGTGGATTTAAATCACATTTTAATGCATTATATCAAAATTCACCATTAAATACCATGCTTTAATGGTGTTTCTACTATTTTTTGCTATGTTAGGCTATTCAACACATAAAAGCTTGCATATTATGATTGTTCTAACTATTTTAACTATGCAAAAAAACTAATAGAATTGAAAGAATTGTAAATGAAGCATAAAATGATAAGGTACCTGATTCGGGAGAATTTTGGAGATTTAGAGTTGAACTATAGGGTGAGTTTTTACTGTGAGGATCATGAGGTATTTATACTACTTCATGAGAGAATTTGATTGGAGCTCTTGGGAGGTGGATTTGAATCAGTTTAGGTGAAGTTTTGTTCAAGGGTAAATGTATTGCACATGGGTTCATGGTGTTATCATGTGAGTTTTAACCTATAGTGCTTAGTTGTATCACCACATGGATAAGGATTAAACTAGAAATCAAAAAGTTTTTTGGTTTGGTACTTAATTGTTGGTATATTTACTTTTATAGCCTACAAAGTGTACTTTTTGTAACGTATAGGGGTATCTTGGTAATTTCAAAAATTATCCAGGGTTGAAATTATCATTTTATGTTAATTAAGGTATAAAGGATTAATTTGATGTAAAGTTGGAGTTTAGGGGTTAAATATACCTCAAGTTATCTTACTCTGAAACTTTCAGGGGCTATTTTGTAATTTATTGAAACTTTCAAAAATGTAGGTCTTTAAATGTAGCTTCTTTCTTCTTTAGATGATTTTTAATTTTACACAACTTATGAGGGTTTAAATCATGGTCGTAGGTAAATTAGGGTTGAAAAATTCCCGGTTCTTACAGTTTACCTACCTAAAAAGAAATTCGCCCTCGAATTTTACCTTCAAATAAGTCGGGGTATTTATTCTTCATTGCTTGTTGTAATTCTCATGTAGTTTATTGCTTATTCTAATGCTCCCAAAGTACTTTAACTGAGGGAATTTCCTTGTTTTCGAGATACTTTACTTGGCGATCCAGAATTTGAATAGGACGTATTTCAAACTCATGGTTGGGTTCGACTGAAACATTTTGCCATGTAACGGTATGTGATGGATATGAAATATACCAGCATAACTATGACACATGAAATACATTATAGATATTGGATAATTCCACAGGCAGTTCTAATTGATAGGCTATGAAGCTGATTCTTTTAGAAATCCTGAAAGGTCCAATATATCTGTGGGCTAATTTTCTTCTCTTTTCGAAACGTAAAATTCCTTTTCAGAGGGGAGTCTTTCATAAACACTTGATCATTCTTTTAAAATTCTAAATGTTTTCAGCATTGGTCTGCATAACTTTTATGTCTATCTTGGGCCTTCTTTAACTTATCTCGAATCTAATGTATTACCTCAGTGGTTTCTTGGATTATCTCTGGACCAACATGTTTACTATCTCCTGACTCTATCCAACATACATGTGATCGATAAGGTCTTCCGTATAAAGCTTCAAATGGGGAAACTTTAATACTATATTGGTAACTATTGTTATATGAAAATTCGACAAGAGGTAAATATAGATTCCAATGGTCAGACATATCCAACGTACAAGCACGTAACATATCTTTTAGGTTTTGAATTGTATATTAGGATTGTCCATCCGTTTAGGGGTGGAATGTGGTACTTAAATGAAGTTTAGTACCCATTGCAGTTTGCAATCCTTGCCAACATTTTCCTATAAAATGGTAATCTCTATATAATACAATGGATAAAGGATATTCGTCTAATCGAATAATTTCTTGAATATACAACTTGCTAAGTTTTTGGAATGACTCAATGGTATTTAAAGACAGAAAATGGGCATATTTGGTAAGTCGGTCCACTATTACCCAAATTGAATTATATCCTTAGGACGTACGAGGTAGTCCACTGACAAAATCTATGGTAATACAATCCTATTTCCATTCGGAAATAGATAAGGCCTAAAGAAGTCCACTAGGGTGTTGGTGCTATTTTTTTACTTATTGACAAGTAAGACCTTTCCTTACAAAATTCTCGATATCATTTCCCATGTTTGGCCACTGATATTTCTTCTTCAAAGCATGGTACATTTTTTAGCTTCCGGGGTGTATCATAAATTTTGAACGATGAGCTTCTTCTCGAAGAGAAGCATCGTTAGGTACATATAATCTATTTCTAAATCGTAGTCCTATTTCTTTATTGGAAGAAAAATCGAATTCTTTCTTGAAAAGTTTTGTATAGAAGAATCTTGGGCTTGTTGAACAAAGATTTTTTGTCTCAATTCGGGATAAGAGATAATGTTAAAGAGTTTCGTACAAGGGGTAAGTAATTGTAGATCATATTTCTCTATGGTAGTATAAATATCGTAGGAAATTAGGATATGAAGCCTTCCTACTTGATTTTGACTTAAAGTGTTGGCTACTACATTACCTTTACTTGGATGGTAATTGAGTTTAAATCGGTAATTTGCCAAAAATTATATCCAACGTCGTTGTCATGAATTCAAGTCCTTTTGGGTAAAGATATAGTTCAAACTTTTATGATCTAAAAAGACTTGAAAATTTACACCATAAAGGTAACAACACCAAATCTTCAATTCGAAAACTACGGCTGCTAGTTCTAAATCATGGACCAAATAGTTACATTTATGAGTCTTGAGTTGTCGTGACCCGTATTCTATCACTTTTTCATTTTGCATTAACACATATCTTAGTCCTTGTAATGAAGCATCGGTGTACACATAATAACTTATGTCACTAGAAGGAATGGTGAGGATAAGAGTTGTAGTTAAGTTGTCCTTCAACACTTGGAATGGTTGGTTACATTCCTTATTTCACACAAATGGAACTTCCTTCCTAGTTAGTTTTGAAAAGGGAATAGAAATGCATAAAAATTCTTCGACAAAGTGACGATAATATCCAGGTAGTCCTAGAAAACTATTTATTTCAGTTATATTGGTAGGACTTTTCCACTCCAAAATGGCTGAAATTTTGGCTGGATCGACTTGGATTCCATTTTCAGAAATCACATGTCCTAAGAATTTGATTTCCTTCATTGAGAAGTCAGATTTTATCTTGTTTGCATATAGCAGATGGTTTCTAAGAGTACTTAAGACCACTTTCAAATGTTGGGCATGTTCTATCAGATTTTGAGAATATACGAGAATATCGTCAATAAAAATGATAGCGAACTGGTCAAGAAAAGGTCTAAATATTCTATGCATTAGATCCATAAAGGCTGCTAGGGTGTTTATCAAACCAAATGACATTACAGTAAATTCAAAATATCAGTAACGAGTTCGAAAAGCAGTTTTCGGAATGTGTTCCTCTCTAACGCATAACTAATGATAATAAAATTGTAAGTCTATTTTGGAAAAGACCCTCTCTCCTCTAAGTTGATCAAATAAATCCCCTATTTAGGTTAAAGGATACTTATTCTTAATAGTTATTGAGTTTTGTTTATGATAATCTATGCGTAGTCTAAAGCTTCCAATATGTTTTTAACGAATAATACCGTACCTCCCTAAGGTATTCGGTTAGCTTGCTATCACACTTGGATATTTGGAAGAGCTGGGGCTTGATTTTCTATATACAATATGTGGGTATATAGGGGGTTTATTTGTAATTATCTTAGGACTTTAAATTACTGAACTTAGGATCATTATTGAACTTTGGTGTAAGAGAGTTTTTGTTTTAAATATTTTTGAATTATGTACAGACAAAGTTTGGGGATCAAATTCATAAGTTGAAAAGGTTGAGAAGGGTTAATTCAAAAATTTGGAAAGGTTTTCTTAAGTTAAAACCTTGTTTTTGCATAACTTGGGCTAGGATATCCAAACATGGCCTTACTTTATACCATTTCGACTAGAAAAAATTAATAAAAATTTAGAGAAAAAAATCAAAAATTTTTGTTTGGCCACGTGCCCTCACTCGCCTCGTCTTGGTTTCTGAATTAAGTCTTTATCTTTAACCTCTCAATTTTGACTTTTTAGGGTTTCACTTTTTGACCAATGTTTTCTCCTTCGTTTCTATACCATTTGAGATGATTCCTTAACAAATTTAACATGATTTTTCATGAGGAATCCAAATATTTAAGTTTTGGGGATTGATATTCACTATAACTCCAGTTCTAAAACTAGGTTTTTTTTTCCTGAAAATTTGATCTGATCTTCATGAATTTCTTGAGTTTGGCAAGGTCTCTTATGAACTTGGGTTGGTTTCTGCTATATGTGCGAGTAGTTTGGTTTCAGTTTCAAAGATTAAGATGAATTGTAAAGGGAGAATTTTGATTTTTCAATTTTTGAGTTCAAAATACACTTTTGCTCGATTTGAGCTCTACATGAACATTCATTTCTTTTAACCGTTACACTCGAGATCCTTAGGTTATAATGAAGTTATATGTGGATTCAAATCACATTTTAATGCATTATATCAAGATTCCCCATTAAAGCTCAAGCTTTAATGGTGTTTTTACCTATTTTTACTATCTTAGGCTATTCTACATGTAAAAGCTTGCATATTATGATTGTTCTAACTATATTAACTATGTAGAAAAACTAATAGAATTTAAAGAATTAGAAATGAAGCATAAAATTATAAGGTACCTGAATTGGGAGAATTTTGGAGCTTTGGAATTGAACTGTAGGGTGAGCTTTTACTGCTAAGATCGGGGGTATTTATACAAGTTCATGAGAGGATTTGATTGGAGCTCGTGGGAGGTGGATTTAAATCAGTTTAGGTGACATTTTTTTTAATGGTAAATATATTTCACATGGGTTCATGGTGTTCTCATGTGAGTTTTAACCTATAGTGCTTAGTTGTAGCACCATGTGGACAGGGGTTTAACTAAAAATTAAGAAGTTTTTTAGTTTGGTCCTTAATTGTTGGTATATTTACTTTTATAGCCTAAAAAGTGTATTCTTTGTAAAGTACGGGGATATTTTGGTAATTTTAGAAAGCTTTTAGGGTTAAAATTATAATTTTATGTCAATTAAGGTATAAAGGATTAATTTAATGTAAAGTTGGGGTTTAGGGGTTAAATATACCTCAAATTATCTTACTTTAAAACTTTCGGGGGCTCTTTTATAATTTAGTAAAACCTCAAGGGTATAAGCTAATAAAAAATGTAGGTTTTTAAATGTTGATTCTTTATTATTAGAAGATTGTTGATTTTATACATCTTACGAGGGTTCTAATCATGGACATAGGTAAATTAGGGGTTGAAAAATTCTCGGTTCTTACAGCGTAGCCATGGGACTATAGGTTGGAGAATAGGAACCGAATTCAAAATAGGTACACATAGGCTTAAAAATGTGTTGTGAGTGAGAAGAAACCACCAACAACCCCAAAATTCCATCACGAGTGGCACGAGCACCTCGTGTGTGTCCAACATAACTCGTAGCAATTAGCCCCGTAGTCGCAGAACTCCAGGCTTGAGAATAGGACCCAAATTTCAAAATAGGCACACTTAGACTTGAAAAATCCCATGAGTGGATGAAAACCACCAACAACCCCCAAATGGCACAGCGAGTGTTGTGAACACCTCGGACGTGTACAACATAATACGAAACAACCGCCCGTGTAGTCATGAGACTTTTGGTTTGAAAATAGGACCTGAATTTATAAATATGCACACTTAGGCTAGAAAATGTATTGCGAGTGGGAGCAACCGACCACCAACCCCCAAATGGCACCGCGAGTGGCACGAAAACTGCGTGCATATCCAATGTAACACGAAGAAACTAGCGTCATAGTCGCGGGACTTCCGATTTTAGAATAGGACCCAAATTTTGAAATAGGCACAAACTTGAAAACGTGCCTTAAGTGGACGAACCCCCCCCCCCCCCCCCCCCCCCCCCACACACACACACAAAAAAAAAACCATAAACAACACTGCGTTAGGTATGGACACCTTGTACATCTCCAACGTAACATGTAGCAATCGGTTACGTAGTCACGAGAATCTTAGTTTGAGAATATGACCCAAATTTCAAAATATGCACACCTAGGGATGAAAATGCATCATGAGTGGACGAAAATCACCAAAATCCCAAACGGTACTGTGAGTGGCACGAGCACCTCAAGCGTGTCAAACTAACATGTAGCAACCAGTCGTGTAGTCGCGAGACTCACCGTTTGTGAATTGGATCCAAATTTTAAAATAGGAACACTTAGGCTTGAAAATGTGTCGCGAGTGGGCGAAAACCACCAATAGCCCCCAAACGGCACCATGAGTGGCAGGAATACCTCGTGTATGTCCAACATAACATGTAGCAACCGTCCGCGTAGTCGCGAGACTCGTAATTTGAGAATAGGATCCGAATTTCAAAAACGCACACTCAAGCTTGAAAATGTGCCGAGAGTTGGTAGAAACCACCAACAGCCCCCAAACGACACTGCGAGTGGCACGAACACCTCGTGTGTGTTCAACGTAATAAGTAGCAACTGACCGCGTAGTCTCAAGACTCCCAGTTTGAGAATAGGACCAGAATTTCAAATTATGCACACTTAGGCTTAAAAATGTATCGCGAGTGGGTTGAAACCATAAATAACACCCAAATAATACAGGTGTCACGAACACCTCGTACGTGTCCAACGTAACATGTAGCAATAGGCCATGTAGTCGCGGGACTCCCGGTTTGAGAATAGGACCCGAATTTTAAAATAGGCACACTTAAGCTTGAAAACGTATTGTTAATGGGTGAAAACCACCAACGGCCCCAAAAATTCACCTCGAGTGGTACGCACACCTCGTGCGTGTCCGACGTAACATATAGAAATTGACCGCATTATCACGGGACTCCCAATTTGAGAGTAGGACCTCAATTTCAAAATAGGCATGCTCAGACCTTAAAATGTGTCGCGAGTGGGAGGATAACACTAACAACTTCCAAATGGTACCGCGAGTGGAATGAACACCTCGTGCGTGTCCAACGTAATACCTAGCAACTGGCCGCATAGTTTCCAGACTTTGGTTTGGGAATAGGACCTGAATTTTAAAATAGGCACACTTAGGCTTAAAAATTTATAACGGGCGTGGCAGGAACACCTCATGCATGTCCAACGTAACACGTAGCAACCAGTCGCGTAGTTACAAGACGCCGGATTTGAGAATAGAACCCAAATTTCAAAGTTTGCACAGTTAGGCTTCAAAGCATGCCGTGATTGGGAAAAAATCGTTGACATCCCCCAAATGGAACAATGAGTAACAAGAACACCTTGTTCTATCCAACGTAATACGTAAAAACCGATCGCATAGTCGCAGGACTCCCGATTTGGGAATAGTAACTGAATATCAAAACAGGCACAGTTAGTCTTGAAAACGTTCCGCGAGTGGGAAGAAACCACCAATAACCCCCAAACAGCACTGTGAGTGGCACGAACACCTCGTGCGTGTCCAACGTAACACATAGAAATCTTCCATGTAGTAATAAAACTCCCGATTTTAGAATTGAACCTTAATTTTAGAAGAGGAAAACTTAGACTTGAAAATGTGCCGCGAGTGGGAGGAAACCGCTAACATCCACCAAACGGCATCATGAGGGGTACGAGTACCTCGTTCATGTCCAACATAACATGTAGCAATTGGCTACATAGTCGCAAGACTCTCGATTTGGGAATAGGACCCGAATTTTGAAATAAGAACACTTAGGCTTGAAAATGTATCGCAAGAGAGCGAAAATCACCAACAAGCCCCAAGCGACACCGTGAGTAGCTCAAGAAACACGTGCGAGTTTATCGTAACATGTAGCAGTCGTAATTGTAGTATCGCGACTCCTGGTATGAGAATAAGTCCTGAATTTAAAACTAGACACACTTAGGCTTGAAAACGTGCCACGAGTGCGTAAAAACCACCAACAGCTCGCAAATGGTACCGCGAGTGGCACGAACACCTCGTGCATGTACAAAGTAATACGTAGCAATCGGTCATGTGGTTGCGGGACTCCCAGTTTGAGAATAGGACCTAAATCTTAAAAAAGTCAAGCTTAGGCTTGAAAACGTGCTGCAAGTGGGCAAAAACTACCAACCGCCCCCAAATGGCACCGCGAGGGCCACGAAAACCTCATGCGTGTCTGACGTAACATGTAGCAATTAATTGCATAGTCACGGGACTCCCGATTTGAGAATAGGACCTGAGTTTTAAAATAGACACACTTAGGCTTGAAAACATTCTGCAAGTGGGCGAAAACCCCCAATAGCCCCAAACGACACCACGAGCGGCACGAATGCGTTGTGCGTTTCAAATGTAACACCTAGAAACCAACCGTATAGTCGCGGGACTCCCGATTTGAGAATAGGGAGCCTAATTTAAAAATTGGCACACTTAGGCCTGAAAACGTTTCGTGAGTGGGCGGCAACCAACAACAACCCCCAAATGGCACCGCTAGTGGCACGAACACGTCGTGTATGTCCAACTTAACACATACCAACTAGTCGCGTAGTCGTGGGACTCCTGGTTTGAGAATAGGATCGGAATTTCAAAATAGGCACACCGAGGCTTGAAAATGTGCGTCGAGTAGGAGAAAACCACAACCAACCCCCAAACGGAACTGCGAGTGGCACAAACACCTCTTGTATGTCTAACGTAACACGTAGTAGTCGGCCACATAGTCGCAAGAATCTTGGTTTGATGATATGACCTAAATTTCAAAATAAGCACACTTAGGCTTGAAAACGTGCCGTGAGTGGGTGGAAACTCCCAACATTCCCCAAATGGCACCGCGAGTGGCACGAACACCCCATGCAAGTGCAACGTAACACATAACAATCAGCCATGTAGTCGCGAGACTCTCGATTTTAGAATAGGAACTTAATTTCAAAAAAGGAAAACTTAGGCTTCAAAATATGCCTCGAGTGGCCGAAAACCCCCAATAGCCCCCAAATGGCACTGTGAAGGGTACGAACAACTTGTCCGTGTCCAATGTAACACGTAGCAATCGACCACATAGTCGTGGGACTCTCGGTTTGAGAATAGGATCCAAATTTTAAAATAGGCACACTTAGGCTTGAAAACGTTTCGCGAGTGGGAGAAAACTACCAATATCCCCAAATGACATCGTGAGTGGTAAGAACGCCTCGTGCTTGTCCAACCTAACACCTAACAACCAGTCGCGCAGTCGTGAGACTCCCGGTTTGAAAATAGGACCCGAATTTCAAAATAAGCACACTAAAACTTGAAAACGTGCCACGAGTGGATGGAAACCACAAATAGCCTCCAAACGACACCGCGAGTGTATCCAACATAGCACGTTTACGACTACCGCATAGTTACGGGACTCCTGGTTCTAGAATATAAACCAAATTTCAAAGTAGGAACCTTAAGCTTGAAAATTTGTCGCGAGTGGGTGAAAACCACCGTGAGTGTCCAACATAACAAGTAGCAATCGGTCGCGTAGTCGCCGGACTTTCGGATTGAGAATAAGACACAAATTTTAAAATAGTCACATTTAGGATTGAAAGCATGTCGTGAGTGGTAGGAAACCACCAACAAACACCAAATGGCACCGTGAGTGGCACGAACACCTCATGCATGTCCAACCTAACACATATAAACTAATCGCGTAGTGGCGGGACTCCAGGTTTAAGAATATTTCAGCATACATAATCTTAAAAATGTGCCACGAGTGGGCGGGAACCACCAAATGACACTATGAGTGGCATAAATACCTCATACGTGTCTAATATAACTGGTCGCATAGTCACGAGACTCCCGATTTGGGAATAGAACTCGAATTTCAAAATAGGCACACTTAGGCTTAAAATGTGTCAAGAGTGGATGGAAACCACTAATAGCCTCCAAACGAGACTGTGAGTGTGTCCAACGTAAAATGTAGCAGCCGACCACATAATCGTGGGATTCTTGGATCTAAAATAGAATTCGAATTTCAAAATAGGCTTCCTTAGGCATGAAAACATGTCGTCGGTGGGTAAAACCCACCAACAACCCCACTCACGTCACTGTGGGTGGCATGAACACCTCATGCATGTCCAACACTACAAGTATCAATCAGTCGCGTAGTTACGGGACTCCCAATTTGAGAAAAGGATACGAATTTTAAAATAGTCACACTTAGGGTTGAAATAATGTCGCGAGTGGGCGAAAACTACCAACAACCCCCAAACAGCACTGCCAGTGGCACGAACACCTCGTGCGTGTCCAACGTTACATGTAAACAATGACTGTGTAGTTGCGAGACTCTCGATTTGAGAACAAGACCTGAATTTTAAAATAAGCAAACTTAGGCTTGTAAACGTGTCGCGAGTGGGCGAAAACCACCAACAATACCTAAATGGAATCGCGAGTCACACGAATGCTTTGTGCGTATCCAACATAACATGTAGAAACTAGCCACATAGTCGCGGGACACCCGGTTTGAGAATAGGACCCAAATTCTCAAATAGGGACACTTAGGCTTGAAAATGTGCGATAAGTAAGCGAAAATAACCAACACCCACCAAATGGCGCCGCTAGTGGCATGAACACCTCGTGCATGTCCAACATAACACCTAGCAATCGACAACGTAGTCACGAGACTCCCTATTTGAGAATAGGACCCAAAATGAAAAATAGGCACACTCAGACTTGAAAACGTGCCGTGAGTGGGCGAAAACCACCAACAGCCCCCAAACGACATCGCAAGTGACACGAACACCTCGTGTGTGTCCCACACACACATGGCAACCATCCGCATAGTCACGGGACTCCCAATTCAAGAATAGAACCCAAATTTCTAAATATGCATGTTTAGGCTTGAAAACGTGTCGCCAGTGGGCGAAAACCATCATCAGCCCCAAACAACACCGTGAGTGGAACGACCACCTCGTGCCAGTCCAACGTCATATGAAGTAATCAGTCGCGTAGTCGCAGGACTCAAAATTTATGAATAAAACTCGAATTTCAAAATAGGCAACCTCAGGCTTGACAACATGCCGCGAGTGGGTGAAAATGACCCGCAGCCCGCGAGTGGCACAAATATCTCGTGCGTGTTTAACGTAACATGTAGCAACCAGCCGCATAGTTGCGGCACTCCTGGTTTGATAAAAGGATCCGAATTTCAAAATAGGGATACTCAGGCCTGAAAATATGCCATGAGTGGGCTGACACCACCAATAGCCCCTATACGATTTTGCGAGTGGCACGAACACCTCGTGCGTGTCCAACGTAACACGTAGTAACCGATTGCGTAGTCGTGGGACTCTCGATTCTAGAATAGAATCAAAATTTCAAAATAGGCTCCCTTAAACTTGAAAGCGTGTTGCAAGTGGGAGAAAACCCCTAACAGCCCCCAAACTGCACCGCTAGTGGCACGAACACCTCGTCCGTGTCCAATGTTACACGTAGAAATCAATTGGGTAGTCGCGAGAGTCCCGATTTGAGAATAGGACTCGAAATTATAAATAAACACACTTGGTCTTAAAAACGTGTCGCGAGTGGGTGAATACCGATAATAACTCACAAATGGAATCGCAAGTGGAACCAACACCTCATGCGTGTTTAACGTATCATGTACCAATTAGCCACAGAGTCGCGGGACACCCTCTACGAGAATAGGATCCTAATACCCAAATAGGTCCACTTAGGCATGAAATTGTGCCGCGAATGGGCAAAAACTAACAACAATAACCAAACGGCAGCACGATTGGCACTAATGCTTCATACATGTCCAACGTAACACGTAGCAATAAGCAGCATGATCGTGAGACTCTCGATTTGAGAATAGGACCCGAATTTCAAAATCGGCTCACTCGGGCTTAAAAATGTGTCGTGAGTGGGAAAAAACCACCAACAATCCCCAAATGGAATCGTGAGTGGCACGAAAACCTCGTGTGTGTCCAACGTAACATGTAGTAATCAGTCGCATAGTCACGGGACTCTCGATTCGAGAATAAAACCTAAATTTCCAAATAGGCACACTTAGGCTTAAAAATGTACGCACGAGGTGATCGCGCCATTGTGGTGCCGTTTGGGACTGTTGATGCTTTTCTCTCACTCGCGGTACATTTTTAAGCCTAAGTGTGCCTATTTGGAAATTAACGAAGGAATCGACCGCATAATCGCAGGACACGTGATTTGAGAATAGGACCCAAATTTCAAAATAGGCAAATTTAAGCTTAAAAACGTATTGTGAGTGGGTGAAAATGCCAACAACCCGCGAGTGGTAGGAACACCTCATACGTGTCCAACGAAACTCATAGCAACCAATTGCATAGCCGCGGGACTCTCGATTTGAGAAAAGGACCCAAATTTCAAAATAGGCACACTTAGGCTTGAAACCGCGAGTGGCCAAAACCACCAATTGCCCACAAACGGCACTGCGAGTGACACGAACACCTCTTGTGTGTCCAACGTAACACGTAACAACCATTCGCATTGTCGCAAAACTCCCGATTTATGAATAGAACCCGAATTTTAAGATAGGCGCACTCAGGCTTGAAAACGTGCCGCAAGTGGGCAAAAACCACCAACAGTCACGAAATAGCACCACGAGTGGAACGAACACCTCGTGCATTTCCAATGTAACACGTCGAAACCGTTCGCATAGTCGCGAAACTCTCGATTTGAGAATAGAACCCTAATTCTAAAACAAGCACACTTAGGCTTGAAAACGTGTCGTGAGTGGGAGGAAGCCATCAACGTCCCCCAAACGACATGGTGAGTGGCAAGAAGACCTCGTGCGTGTTCAACGTAACACATATCAACTGGCCTCTTAGTCGCAGGACTCCTTGTTTGAGAAAAGGACCCATATTTTAAAATAGGCACACTTAGGCTTAAAAACGTGCAACGAGTGGGCGAAAACCACCAACAACCCCAAATGGCACCGCAAGTGGCATGAACATCTCGTGCGTGTCTAACGTAACACATACTAATGACCCATTAGTCATAGGAATCCTGATTTGAGAATAGGACACGAATTTCAAAATAGACACGTTTAGGCTTGAAAATATGTCGCGAGTGGGCGAAAACGACCAACAACCCTCAAATGGCATTGTGAGTGTCTTGAACACCTCGTGCGTGTCCAACCTAACACAACAATTGGTCGCATAGTGGCGGGACTCCCAATTTGAGAATAGAAACCGAATTTTAAAGTAGAAAATAATAGGATTAAAAACATGTCGCGAGTGTGTGGGAACTACTAACAGCCCTAAACGGCACTATGAGTGGCACGAACACCTCATACGTGTCCAATGTAACACTTAGCAACCGAATACGTATTCGCAAGGCTCTCGGGTTGAGAATAGGACCCGAATTTCAGAATAGGCACACTTAGGTTTAAAACGTGTTGAGAGTGGACGGAAACCAGCATTAGCCTTCAAACGACCCCACGAGTGTGTCCAACATAACACGTCGCAACCAACGTATAGGCACCCATAGGCTTGAAAGCGTGTCGCGAGTGGGAGGAAACCACCAACAGCACCCAAACTGTGCTGCCAATGGCACGAACACCTCGTCTGTGTCCAACGTTACATGTGGAAATCGACTACATAGTTGCCAGACTCACGGTTTTATAATAGGACTCAAATTTAAAACTAGACGCACTTAGACTTGAAAATGTGTCGCGAGTGGGTGAAAACCAAGAATAACTCTCAAATGGAATCACAAGTGTCACGAACACCTGATGCGTATCCAACGTGGATAGGACCCTAATTCCTAAATAGGCCCACCTAGGCTTGAAAATGTGCCGCGAGTGGGCGAAAACCAACAACAGTAACAAAACGGCACCACGAGTGGAACGAACACCTCGTACGTGTCCAACGTAACACGTAGCAACTGGTAGCATAGTAGCGGGACTCCCGGTTTGAGAATAGGACCCCAATTTCAAAATAGAGACACTCAAGCTTGAAAATGTATCGTGAGTTGGCGAAAGCCACCACCAACCCCCAAACAAAATCATGAGTGGAACGAACACCTCATACGTGTCCAATGTAACACATAGTAATCAGATGCATAGTCCCGAGACTCCCGATTCGAGAATAAAACTTAAATTTTTAAATAGACACACTTAGGCTTAAAAATGTGCCACGAGTGGGCGTAAACCATCAACAACCCCAAATGGCATCGCGAGTGGCGCGATCACCTCGTATGTGTCCAACGTAACATGAAGCAATCTGCTTCTTATTCACCGGACTCCTGATTTGAGAATAGGACCCAAATTTCAAAATAGGCACACTTAGGCTTAAAAACGTGCATCAAGGGGAGAAATTTGCCAACATCTCCCAACAGCACTACAAGTGGAAGGAACACCTCATGCTCGTCCAATGTAACACGAAGGAATCGGCTGCATAATCCCAGGACTCCCAATTTAAGAATATGACCCAAATTTAAAAATAGGTTAACTTAAGCTTGAAAACGTACCGCAACTGGGTGAAAATGGCCAACAGCCCACGAGTGGTGAAAATGGACAACAGCTCGTGAGTGGAACGAACACCTCGTGCGTGTTCAATGTAACTCGTAGAAAATGGTTGCGTAATCACTGGACTCCCAATTTGAGAATAGGACCCAAATTTTAAAATATGCATACTTGGGCTTGAAAACTTGTCGTGAGTGGGCGAAAAACACCAACAACCCTCAAATAGCACTGAGAGTGGCACGAACATCTGTTACGTATCCAACGTAACACGTAGCAACCGATCGCATAGTCGTGGGACTCCCAATTTGAGAAAAGGACCCAAATTTCAAAATAGGCACACTCAGGCCTAAAAATGTATCGCGAGTGGGCTGAAACCACCAACAACCCCTAAATGGCTATGAAAGTGGTACGAACACCTCGTACGTGTCCAACGTAACACGTAGCAATCGATTACGTAGTCGCGAAACTCACAATTTGAGAAAAGGACCCGAATTTCAAAAGAGGCACGCTTAGGCTTGAAAATGTACTACGAGTGGGAAGAAACCACCAACTGCCCACAAATGGCACCACGAGTGGCACGAACACCTCTTGCGCATCCAATGTAACACGTAGCCACCGACTGCGTAGTTTTAAAACTCCCGATTTGAGAGTAGGACCCAAATTTCTAGATAGGCACAATATGTCTTGGAAACGTGCCGCGAGTGGGCAAAAAGCACCAACATCCAAAAAGAGTAGCACGAGTGGCACGAACACCTCGTTCATTTCCAACGTAACACGTAGCAATCGGTCACGTAGTCGCAAAACTCCCAACTTGAGAATAGGACCCGAATTCTAAAACAAGCACACTTAGGCTTGAAAATGTGTCGCGAGTGGGCGGAAGCCACCAATGTCCCCCAAACGTCGGCACAAAAACCTCATGCGTTTCCAACATAACACGTAGAAACTGACCTCTTAATTGTAGGACTGCTTTTTTGACAAAAAGGGCCCAATTTTTAAAATAGGCACACTGAGGCTTAAAAACGTGCAACGAGTGGGCGAAAACCCCCACCAAATGGAACCACGAGTGGCATGAATAGCTTGTGCGTGTTCAACGTAACACTTAGAAATCGACCCATTAATTGCGAGAATCCCATTTTGAGAATAGGACCCAAATTTCAAAATAGACATGATTAGGCTTGAAAACGTGCCGCGAGTGGGAAAAAAGGACCAACAACCCTCAAATGGCACTATGAGTGGCACGAACAAGTCGTGCATGTCCAACCTAACACATAGCAATTGGCAGCATAGTGGAGGGACTCCCGATTTGAGAATAGGAATCGAATTTTTAAATAGGCACACATAAGCTTAAAAACGTACTGCGAGTGGGAGGGAACCACCAACAGCCCCGAACGGCACTTGGAGTGGCACGAACACCTCATACGTGTCCAATGTAACCCTTAGCAACTGATCGTGTAGTTACGAGACTACCGATTTAGGAATAGGGCCCGAATTTTAAAATTCGCACATTTAGGATTCAAACGTGCCACGAGTAAACGGAAACCACCAATAGCCTACAAACGACACCGCGAGTGTGTCCAACATAACACGTAGCATCTGATGTATAGTCACGGGACTCTCGGTTCTAAAATAGAATCTGAATTTCAAAATAGGCACCTTTAGTCTTGAAAATGTGTCGTGAGTGGGTGAAACCCACCAACAGCGCCATACATGGAACCATAAGTGGCACCAACACCTCGTGGGTGTCCAACTTAACATGTAGCAATCGGTCGCGTAGTCGCGGGACTCTCACTTTGAGACTAGGACACGAATTTTAAAATAGTCAGACTTAGGCTTGAAAGTGTATCACGAGTGGGAGGAAACCACCAACAGCCCCCAAACTGCACCGCTAGTGGAACGAACACCTCGTTCGTGTCCAATGTTACACGTAGAAATCGACTGCGTAGTCACGAGACTCCTGATTTCAGAATAAGAACCGAATTTAAAAATAGACACACTTAGGCTTGAAAACGTGTCACAAGTGGGCGAAAACCAACAACAACTCCCAAATGGAATTGGGAGTGGCATGAACACCTTGTGTGTGTCCAACGTAACATGTAGCAATGAGTTGTATAGTCGCGGGACACCTGGTTTTAGGATAGGACCCGAATTCCCAAATAGTCACACGCAGGCTTGAAAACGTGCTCCAAGTGGGAGGAAACCACCAACAACAATCAAACAGCACTGCGAGTGGCATGAACACCTCATGCGTGTACAACATAACACGTAGCAATTAGCAGCATAGTCACGGAACTTCCGATTTGAGAATATGACCCAAATTTTAAAATAGGCACACTTAGGCTTAAAAATGTGTTGTGAGTGGGAAAAAACACCAACAACCCCCAAGTGGCACTGCGAGTGGCACAAACACCTCGTGCATGTCTAACAAAACATGTAACAACCGATCACATAGTCACAAGACTCCCAATTTGAGAATGTAATCCAAATTTCCAAATAGGCACACTTAGGATTGAAAACGTGCTCAAAGTGGGTGGAAACCATCAATAGCACCAAAAGTCATCACGAGTGGCATGATCACCTCGTACGTGTCCAATGTAACATGAAGAAATCGATCCCGTAGTCATTAGTCTCCTTATTTGAAAATAGGATCCAAATTTCAAAATAGGCACACTTAGGCATGAAAATGTGCATCAAGGGGCAAAAACTGTCAACATCTCCAAATGGTACCATAAGTGGCACCAACACCTCGTGCGTGTCCAATGTAACATGAAGCAATCGATCGCATAGTCACAGGACTCTCGATTTGGTAATGGGATTCAAATTTCAAAATAGGCAAAGTTAGGCTTGAAAACGTGTCGCGAGTGGGTGAAAATGGCCAACTGCCTCTTAGTGGAACGAACACCTCGTATGTGTCCAACGTAACATGTAACAACCCATTGCATAGTTACGGAACTCCCGATTTGAGAAAAGGACTCGAAATTCAAAATAGGCACACTTAGGCTTGAAAATGTGCCGCGAGTTGGTAGAAACCACCAACAGATGGCACCGCAAGTGGCACGAACATTTCTTTCGTGTTTAAAGTAACATGTAGCAATCGGCTACGTAGTCTCGAAACTCCCGATTTGATAATAAGACCCAAAATTCAAAATTGGCACACTTAGGCTTAAAACATGTTACAATTGGGAAAAAAACACCAATAGCCACCAAATGGCACCACGAGTGGCACGAACACCTCGTGCATGTCCAACGTAAAACGTAGCAACCGATCGCGCAGTCGCAAAACTCTCGTTTTGACAATATGATCTGAATTTTAAAATAAGTACACTTAGGCTTGAAAACATGCCGCAAGTGGGAAGAAACCACCATCATCTCCAAACAGCACTGTGAGTGACACAAAGACCTCGTGCATGTCTAACGTGACACATAGTAGCTGGACGTGTAGTCATGGGACTCCCTGTTTGACAAAAGGACCCAAATTTCAAAATAGGCACACTTAGACTTGAAAACATGCCCTGAGTGGGCGAAAATCGCCAACAATCCCCAAATATCACTGCTAGTGGCACGAACACCTTATGCATGTCCAACGTAATATGTAGCAACCGACCATATAGTCACGGGACTCCCAATTTGATAATATAGCCCAAATTTCCAAATAGGCACACTTAGGCTTGAAAACATGCCACGAGTGGGAGGAAACCATAAACAACACCAAATGGCACCGTGAGGGGTACGACCACCTTGTGTGTGCCAACATAACATGAAGTAATTAGCTGCGTAGTCACTAGACTCCCGAGTTGAGAATAGGACCCGAATTTCAAAATAGGCACACTTAGGCTTAAAAATGTGCATCAAAAGGTCAAAAATCGCCAAGAGCTCCAAACGGCATCGTAAGTGGGATGAACATCTCATCCATGTCCAACGTAACATGAAACAATCGTCTGCATAGTCGCCGAACTCCCGATTTGAGAATAGGACCCGAATTTCAAAATAGACAAGCTTAGGCTTGAAAACATGCCGCGAGTGTGTGAAAATCACCAATAGCCCGCCAGTGGCACAACACCTCATGCGTGTCCAATGTAACACATAGAAACTGGTTGTGTAGTCGCGGAACTCCCGATTTGAGAATAGGACCCAAAATTTTAAATATTCATACTTAGGCTTCAAACCGTTCCGCGAGTGGGGGAACCACCACTAACCCTCACACAGCATCATGAGTGGACCGAACATCTCTTGATTGTCCAATATAACACATAGCAGTTGGTCGTGTAGTCGCGGGACTCGCGGTTTAAGAAAAGGAAAAGAATTTCAAAATAGGAACACTCAGGCATGAAAACATTTCGCGAGTGGTCTGAACCAATCAACGGTCCCCTAATGGATCTATGAGTGGAGCGAACACCTCGTGCATGTCCAATGTAACACGTAGCAATCAATTGCATAGTCACAGGACTCCCGATTTGAGAAAAGGACCCGAATTTCAAAATAGGCATACTTAGGATTGAAATTGTGCCGCAAGTGGGCAGAAATCACCAACCTTCCACAAACGTAATTGCAAATGGCATGAACATGTCTTGCGTGTCCAGCGTAAAACGTAACAACCAACTATGTAGTCGCGAAACTCCCGATTTGAGAATAGGATCCGAATTTCAAAATAGGGCAATTTAGGCTTAAAATCGTCCCATGAGTGGGCAAAAACCATCAATAGCCACCAAATGGCACCGCAAGTCTCATGAACACCTTATGCATGTCCATCATAACACGTAGCAATCGATTTCTTAGTCGCAAAACTCCCTATTTTATAATAGGACCCAAGATTTAAAATAAGTACACTTATACTTGAAAACGTATCGCGAGTGGGCAAAAATAACTAACGTCCTCTAAACGGAACCGTGAGTGGCATGAAGATCTCATGCATGTCCAACATAATATGTAGCAACTGGTGGCGTAGTCGCAAGATTCCCTATTTGAGAAAAGTACTCGAATTTCAAAATAGGCACACTTAGGCTTGAAAACGTGCCGCGAGTGGGTGGAAACCACCAACAACCCCAAAACGGCCCCGTGAGTGGCACAAACACCTCGTGTATGTCCAATGTAACACATAGAAACTGATAGTGTAATCGTGGGACTCCTGGTTTGAGAATAGTACCCGAATTTCAAAATAGGGACACTTAGGCTTAAAAATGTGTCGCGAGATGGCGAAAACCACCAACAACCCCCAAATGGCACCATGAGTGGCACAAACATGTCATGCGTATCCAACGTTACATATTTCAATTGACCCCTTACTCACGGGTTTCTCGGTTTGAGAATATGTCCCGAATTTTAAAATAGACAGGTTTAGGCTTGAAAACGTGTCACGAGAAGGGAAAAACACCAATAGCCCCCAAATAGCACCAAGGGGCACGAACACCTCGTACATGTCCAACCTAACACATACCAACTGGTCGCTTAGTTTCGGGACTGCCGATTTGAGGTTAGAAACCAAATTTGAAAATTGGCATACATAAGCTTAAAAACGTGCTACGAATGGACGAAAACCACCAACAGCCCCAAATAGCATTGCGAGTGGCATGAACAACTCATGCGTGTCCAATGTAACAATTAGTAACAGACTGCATATTCATGAGACTCCCGATTTTAGGATAGGACCCAAATTTCAAAATAGGCACACTTAGACTGATAATGTGCTCCGAGTGGCTCGAACACATCGTGGTGTCCAACGTGGCAACCGATCGCGTCATCTCGATACTCTCGATTTGAGAATAGGACCCAAATAATCCCTTTTTTTCCCAGCTCAAAAATATTGTCATGACTCTAGTCCGTGACCATATTTATTATTTTTTTCATAATACATATTTGTTGGGATTTTGGTCCATGACCAAGCTGAATAAAGTTTATAGGTAGGTCACGATTGTGGGCCTTTACCAAGGGGAAAAAATATATAAATCTTGGTCACGGCTAAAGGTTGTGACCAATGTTGTACCTCTTGGAAGGTCAGTCACGGCTTTGGGGAGTGACCATGGTGAAATGTTGATCATGGATAGGTCCCGACTATGGTCTATGACCACCTAGTCACGGCCCTTATCCACGACCATGCACTGTAACTAGCCTCACACCTTGGTCCGTGATAATAGGTTTTGGTCAGGGATTAGGTTTGTGCCCCGTGTTCCTGGTCATGCCTCTTTCGTCATGGACCAAATCCGTGACCCACGGGATGGGTCACGGGCCAAATCCGCGACCATCTACTTAATTTGGTGTAGTGACTATTGCATTATTTTTTAATTAAACCTCCTGCATATAATTAACAAATGTAACCCATTTTGTGGGGTTTGTATGATAGTAAGCATGAATATTATCTGAACAATGTATTTTGGATGATTTTATTACTAGATAGTTATTTTGTTGTTTCAAGCATTATTGTTTTTACTAGTGCATCAACATTAGTTTTTTGAATGGTAGTACTTTGTTTTTAAGAATATAATGCTTACATTTTTCATCATTATGTCAGTATTATTTTGTACAATGTTAACAACAAGTATATTTTTTTCTTCATTATTTTAAGAAAATTTTCTTCGTTATTTTAAGGTAAAAAGGAAACAAGAAAGAAATCGTGATGAATGAAATAAAGAACGCAAGTTTGGTGGAAAAGTGAAAAGTATCAAAGATGAAAAAAAACATATAAAAATGAAAGAGATAAAAAATTGTTTACAATGTTTGCATGTGTGATTAAATTATATTTTTATTTTCATTTAAACCATCCCATGGGGTGGGATGGGTAAATAGAAAATCAGCCCAATAATAGGGGTATACAGAAATGGGGTGGTTAGAAAAAAAGGTGGGTTGAAATAAAACGTCCCTATCAAAATCAAGTTTTACACTAATGGGCAAGACCTTTAGGCATTAGATTTTTGTGTGTGTTGGGTGGAGGAGCTTATTAGGCCAAATTCCACGTGCGCGCCTCTGCTGTAAGAGCAAATATTTTGAAGTTGCTCATATCTTAGGCATTTATTTGTATTTGGCATATTTCGTTACAAACCTACACAATCCGACATGATGGACCCTAACCTCAACATCTCCAAGTCCAGAACTTATCTACTTTATCAAGGTATAAATATTTTAGAAGTTCGAATTTATTTACATTTATATTTGGGAGATTTTTTTATATAAAAAATCGAGGCAAAATTTTTAAGTTTAAAAATGTATTTTTTTAATTGATCTCATTCAAACAAGATGACAATATCGGTCGAGCAAAATGTAAATTTCATTAGAAGGCTTATTTGATCACTACATTGAATGAACATTCAACGAGGGCGTACTGTTAGGATTCTTCTGAATCTCATTATAAGCATATTCAAACGAGATTGCAATCTCGTTTGAACGAACTATAGTCGTCATTCAAACGAGATGTTATTCTCATTCGAATGACTTTTATTTTTGTTGGAACGATATTGCCGCCTCGAATTTTATGCGTGACCTATAAATACTTGTTTCGAAAAGAATTTTTTAGAGACTTTTGAAGAAAAGCATCTTGCATATCTGTTGCAAAAGTCCTCAAACTTTTTAAGTCTAAACACCTTTTTGATTCGCAAATCATCCTCCCCAATATACTTATGAATCCATTTGAAACCCTAATAGTTTCATACCAGATATAATCTTGTGCAGAGCGATCTCTACTGCTGACTTTGTGACCCGAGGGATCACGACTGAAGGTTGAAGGCTGAAAGGAAGAAGAAGGGTTGATCGTTGGATACTGAGGGTGAAATGTCCCCTGTGCACTGCTCTAGATTAAGTAGTATTCTATAGAGGTTCTGCGAAGACTACACGTCATACTTATGGGTTATCAAGTAATTTGTAAGTCGACGGTCTTATAAAACTATCTAAAGTGTTGAAATATAGTTTTTTCCCTACAAAGGATTTTTTTTCTTATTTGACGTGTGATTTCATGTTTTACTTATCTGTTTTATCGCTTAGATGCATGTCTTAGGATAAAAAATAAAATTGGTATTGTGTTTAAGGCATTTAATTAAATAAGTTATTCCATTGAGATCGCACGCACTCTTAAATTGGTATCAGAGACGGTTCCACAAAAATACTGTGTAATCTTTTTTCGTAATTTGTTTTTAAGTATCAATTTTTTTGAAAAATGTTGATCTTTAAAAATTCAGATTTTAATGGATAATTTTTATAATCTAATGACCATTTTTTGTGGTTCGAATTATGATTATTGGAAAGCTAGGATAATGTCATCATTAAAAGCAATTCATGAACGGGTTTGGTTAGTTTGTGAAAAAGGGTGGAGACCACCCACTGCCACCGTTGACAATGTCATTGGCCCTAAACTTGTCTCTTCATAGACAAAGGACGACTTTAAGTGGAGTAATTTTAACTCTCGCGGGGTGAGTTCCATCTCTGGAGCCACCACCCCTGATGAGTTTCCCTGCATCATGACGTGCACACGTCTAAAAAGCACCGGATACCCTCTAGCTCACACACGAGGGTACCAATGTTGTAAAGGCATCTAAGATTCAAAATTTGACCACCTAATTTGAGACCATTACTATGCTAGAGTCTGAGTCTTTTGATGAGTTTTATGTACATTTGTCGAGCATGGATAATTTTGGTTTTAATTTGGATGAGAAGATTCTTAAGATGAGAGTTGTTAAAAAAAGTTAAGGTCGTTCCCTGCCCGCTTCATTCCTAAGGTCACCGTGTTAAATTCGTTAGGGTACCTAGACACTCTTTGGTTAAATGAACTTATAGAAGATCTTCAAACATATGAGATTGATATGTTCCCTTAAACTATTAAACCTAAGGACATAAAGATTGATTCAAACACTCAAATTAAGAAAAAGAAGAAAGAGAAAGTTTATGAGTCCGAATTCGAAGTTGATTTTGATTTTGATGACATGGCCTTTTTTGCAAAAAAATTCAAAGAGTTTCTCAAATTTTCAAAATAAAATTCTTCTAAAGAAACGATTTTTGAGAAAAATAACAATAAGAATAAGGGCACGAGCGGGGGAGAGATAGAGGAAGAGATTAGGTCTTATAAATGTGAGGGTAAAGGGCACAAGTAATATGAGTGTCACACTAGGATTTAGAGAAAGGGCAAGAAAGTTGTGAATGAAGCCACTCTTACTGATAGTGACATTGAGTCGGTTCATGGGGAGAATCACCACATGAACCATATGTTGCGTTCATGTCTAGTCACATTAGTTTGTCCCATGCCAATGAGGACATATCTAAACGTGAAATCCTTGTTAATGTTTTGAGCCATTCTGGAGAGAATGAGGAAGAGAATTTAAGTAAGGGAGAAGGTGGTCCCCAAAATGCATTTAACGGTGTTTACACCAAGACTTTGAAAATGAAAAAGGTTAGTAATGATTTATCTCTTAGGGTGTTAGATTTGGAGAATGAGTTAAATGTTTTGAGAGAGTATGAGGCGTCGATAAGTCAACTCGAGAAGGTGAAGATTTATTTATGTGGGCAGTTGATTGTTTTAGGTTTGGAAAAGAACGATTGGATCATTACGAGAGATCTTCAATATTTATTGGAGACTCCTGAGAAACTTGAATCCTGTGTATCCTAAGTCTAGAGTGATCTCGAATGTCCACAGGAGGTCAAGGTCACTTTAGAGGACACATCTAATAAGGTTAGAATGATGTTCCTCGATCCCGCGTTAAGTAATGCTGAGAGGCAAAGAATAGGTTATGACGGTGCATCCACTTCCCATGCCTCACCCGAGTCGGTTCCCAAGTTTGTGTCAGATCCTTATGTCCCTCAACCTAATCAACCTAAGAGAGTTCGTCCTAGACGTTTTGAGAGAGGTGGACCTAAGCCCATTTATGTTTGTTCCCATTTCAAACAAGGAGGTCACCTTAGAGAGTTTTGTTTTAATCTAGGGAGAGTGTCTTATAGGTATGTTCTCCCATTTTCTCCCACATTATTTCCTGCATGCACTCCCACATGTGTTACTCCACATGCTCCTGCACATAACTTTAGTGATTTTGAGAGTTTTTGAGATCAAGTAGATTCACAAAATTTTATGGAGGAATTTCTTAGGATGTCATCTCCTTTTAAGATTTCCTCCGGGCCTAATGATTAAGGTTAAGACTTGTTACTAGAATAATGTACTTATCACAATCATCTCTTATATCCCTATTACTAGTATGTAGTTTTGTGTATTTATATTTTTCAATTTGATATATTTTTTAAAAAATCCAAAAAGAGTTTTGTTTTTCTTAAAAAATTTTGAAAAAGGAAAAAATATTTTCTTTTGATAAAATTTTTGAAAAAGACAAAAAGAGTTTTTGTAATTTTCTGTCACCTTATATGGATGAACATTAAAGATGTTCGAATTACCCATTCATTCCATAACTATGTGATTATGTTATAGTGTTTTGAGATATGACATCATTTCATTTATGTGCTTAATAATGTGTGGAGTCATTGAGTTGTCATTTGATGATTACTTGCTACAAATTTGACTCCTCGTCTCCTTTAATGAACAAGTGCACGAGCTTATCTGAATATTGAACTTACCAATCACTTGTCGATCATAGTGGTTTCTTCTCAATTATGTTTTAAAGGGAACCAAATGTAAAAATGAGATAAAAAGTTGTTCATGTAAGAACCATTGCCCGGATTTAAATTATTTTTTAGAAAATTTGTTATATATTAAGCAATGGAAAGGGACTATGAAAGTTAAAATGTCTTTGCATTAAAATATACCATTTGCAGTGAAAAGAGATTAAAAGATTAACGGCACACAAAAATAGAAATGTCATGCCAATTTTGAACATTGATGCTTCGCTACACATGAGCATTAATTTCTTCAAAAATAATTGAGAGTATTCTTAATGATGTGAGATTTTGAGGGAGTTAAGTTGAAGATTAATTCATTTGCAAAAACTACACAAATCTCAAAAAACATTACACAGTTTTGGGCATCATTGGTGTGAAAATCACTTATGTTATTGATTTGTTGATTAGGTTAAGTCAATTTCACACTAGTTCACCATTTTTACACCAATGGTAGATTTTGAATCTTTCGTTAATGGTGTCTCAATTCTTCTTGAACATGTTCACACCCCTACATGTGCACACCCCTGCATGTGTTATGTTTGTGTTGTATTTGTAAAATCATATACTTGAGAAAAATTAGAAAATTCTCAAAAATAGTTGGTGAAGCCTTTCTGATTATCATTACATGCTCATTATTGCTACTTTTTTGTGATGATATAAACTAATTCAATGTGATGCTCTCTACTTCATTTTTAGATTATACTCCTTTATCTATTTGAGACAAAAAGTGGGAGAAAAAATTACGAGGGAGATATGATGAGTTTGACTTATGGTGGAGAACATTATGAGTTTTAATTTTATATTTCACACTCTATGCATCACGGATATTTTCTTTGCTTCATGTATGTAGGTATTTATGGAAGAGCATATTGAATCGAATGAAGACAAAGAGCCCAATGGAAGAATAAGAATAACAAGTGGAGATTGAAGGCAAAGTTTCCTTGTGCCAGTCCATTTCTAGGGTTTGGGAAGGTATTAAGACATTTTTTGTGATAGAGGTTTTTTTTTATGTAATTTGGGTTTTGATTTTATTTTGTACCGGAATAGCCAAAGGGGGAGATTTGTAAGAGCAAATATTTTGAAGTTGCACATAACTTAGGCGTATATTTGTATTTGGTATATCCAGTTACAAACCTACATGTGTCGACAGGATGAACCCGAACCTCAACATCTTCAAGTTCAAGACTTCATTACTTTATGAATGTATAACTATTTTAAAAGTTTGAATTTATTTACATTTATATATGGGAGATTTTTTTATATAAAAAATCGAGGAATTTTTTTTAAGTTAATAGTATATTTTGTTTAATTGACCTCATTCTAACGAGATGACACTCTCATTCGAACGAAATGTCAATTTTTTTAGAAGGCTCGTTTAATCATTACATCAAACGAACATCCAACGAGGACGTACTGTTAGAATTCTCATTAGAAGCCTGTTCAAACGAGATTATAGTCTCATTTGAACGAACTGTCATTGTTGTTCAAACGAGATTCTATTCTCATTTGAACGACTTCTATTTTCGTCCGAACGAGATCTCCGCCTTGAATTTTGTGCGCGACCTATAAATACTTATTTTGAAAAGAATTTTGGAAAAATGCATCTTGCATATCTGTTGCAAAATTCCTCAAAATTTTTAGGTTTGAACACCTTTTTTATTCACAAATCATCCTCCCCCAATACACTTGTGAATCCATTTGTAACCCTAATAGTTTCATACCTGATATAATCATATGGAGAGAGATCTCTACTGCTAACCTTGTGACCCAAGGGATCACAACTGAAGGCTAAAGGCCAACAGGAAGAAGAAAGGTTGATCGGTGGATACCGAGGGTGGAACACCGCATGTGGACTGCTCTAGATTGAGTAGTGTATTTAGAGATGATGCGAAGACTGCGCAACATAGTTGTGGGTTATCAAGTAGTTTGTAAGTCGACTGCCTTGTAAAACTATCTAAAGTGCTGAAATATAGGTTTCGCCCGGAAAAGGGATTTTTCCTTATTTGTCATATGATTGCATGTTTTAATTATATGTTTTATCACCTAGATGCAAGTGTTAGGATAAAAAGATAAAATTGGTATCGGGTTTGAGGCATTTAATTAAATAAGTTATTCCATTGAGATCCTGCGCACTCTCAACTATTTGTTAGAGTGACTCGTGTATTGGGCATGGTCTTGGGCTGCGTGTATTGAATTATATAATTTTTTTAAAAGAAATCTTTCATAAAAAAATAAAATTTATCTTTTAAATATTAATTTTAAAAAACGTAAGGGACTTTTTCAACCCACCTTTTCAACTTCTCTCCATTTTCTCTTAATCTAACAGTCACAAATATTAACATTGTTTTTTTCTTAAATAAGGATTTTTAGTCATTATTTTTAACACAGAGAAAACACAGTTTAGGAGAGTTTCCCATGGATGTGCACTTATAGATGCGATTAGGAAAGTTTTCTCTTCTTTCGGACTAAAAGCAGATTTCAACATTGGAGTGGTGGACCATAAACACATTTTGATAAGACTTTTCCATGAAGATTATTTCCATCATCTATATCTTAAAGAAATCTCATTTATTAAAGGGTATCTAATGTGAGCTTTTAAATGTATCCTAGAGTTCCACCCATCTTTCGAATCCCCTATTGCGCCACAATGGATTACATTTCGACTTCTTCCCATTCATTTATACAAGAAAACAAGTATTTTCTCCATAGCTAGAGTAGTGGGCTCTATTATCCAAAATGATTTTTAATTCTATTACAAAATTTGTAATTACAGAATAATTATAGCAAATTACAGAAAATTATAGAATTTAAATGTAATGACATCAAAAAATAGATTGAGTCAAGTGTTAAACACTTTGGCCTTAAGACGAATTTTGCCCCGAATTGGTGCTTCTCGGACGCAGAGGCAATCATCTCCCAGGGTACAAAAATCTTTACTTGCAAAAGTAGCACCCCAATTTACAAGTCTGTTAGAACCAACTGTTGAGAACTCTCATATGAACTCACTGAATTTATCGACTAACTATCTGAATTTTTGTAACCTTTAAAAGAGGCCCCAGGCCACTTATTTATACAAAAATAAGTGGTAGTATAAAAAGGCTGGAAATCCCAACAATCAACTGTTGGGCATAACCGAATTTAACTATCAAAGGAAAAATAAGAACTAAAAAACGAAATAAAAACTAGACTGGGCAGGAATAAAATAAAAACTGGGCCGAAATAAAATAAAAGAAAATAAAATAAACCCAAGAATAAAAAAAATCCCAATAGAAATTGGCCCAAAACGTTTATACTTTAGCCAAGCCATAAGACCCATGACCCCCGAGCCCGAGCCAAGTCGGGAGAGCAGCGGCATGCCCGTGCGTGTGTGCTTGGAAGCCAAACTAAGCCCATGTAAGTCCTCCCTCCTTCAAAGAGTTAGCATACCCTAAGGGCACTAAGCCTTTAAGCCAAATTGGGTTATATTATACTACAACCATTTGACACATTCTTCCCATGTGGGATAAGCTTTAACTTAAATACTTCAACCATTTTCCATGTTCCAAGTGAGTACTTTGAGCTACAATTTCTCATTCAACAATTTATTATTTTTCGTATGTGAGTATACTACGTTATACTACTTGAGGAGGTGAACGAGTTACCTTTTTTAGTTGCTCGAAGGATATGTGGGTCCCATAATAAATTGACTCCAAAGTTAACTAAAATTCGATTTTGTCAACTTAAGAAAACCCATTAATTCTAACAATCCCCCACGTGAATGAAAATTGGCCGGATCAAAATAAATGACTATGTAGAAACAAAAGAGTTCTATAAAAAATTCCTATATTAGGAGAGATAGCTTTTGGATTTGAATCTTCCCTAGTGAGAGACTATCGAATTTACTTACTGATCAGTGAACGCGATTTCTTAAACTTTTCAATATTTTGTGTAAATCAAGTCAATAGACTTCACACAGTTTTTTTTCAAACAAAGTTGGTTCTTTCAATTGTGTTCATTTTGGCCCTGAACAATTCTTGGTTTCATGAGTGCTTTAGAGAATTTTGGCCTTTCAAATTCTTAAGAAGCGACCCCTTCACACTCACATAGGTGACTACCCATTACGAGTATCCTACTATACCCCACTCTAATTTCAAAAGTATAGGAAAAGCTAAGATTATCCTTACTTAATTTGTAGGCAACATTGGTTTATCATAGGAATGGGTATGAGTTTGAAACTCATCAGTGCTCTTTTCAAAGAGTCAGTCAAGATTCGGTTGTCCATTTGAACCTAGATCTTAGGATCTCCAGTCATCTAGGTAGGGTTTCCATCAAGACAACCCTTTATTTTGTAGGTTATAGTCTTATTCCCCTCGATAAATTATACACTTGCTCTATATTTAACCCTTTAGTTAACGGATCTGCTATATTATCCTTAGACTTAATATAATCAATGGAAATTATTCCATTAGAGAGAAGTTATTTAACGATATTATGTCTTCAACGTATATGTCGAGACTTACCATTATACATATGACTCCGTGCTCTGCCAATTTCCGATTGACTATCATAATATATGCAAATTGCAGGCACACGTTTTGGCCACATTAGAATATCCTATAAAATGTTTCGAAGCCATTCTGCTTCTTCTCCAGCTTTATCAAAAGCTATAAATTCAAAATCCATTGTTGACCTAGCAACGCAAGTCTGTTTGAAGGATTTTCAAGACATCGCTGCACTTCCAAGTGTAAATACATAACCACTTGCGGGTGATAACTTGCTTTTGCGTATGTGTCGTTGTTGATGAAAGCCAAGTTAGTCAAAAATCCTCAATTACCTACAAAATATAATAATCTAAAGTATAGAGGTAAGTAAGGGTATCAATCATCTTTCTAGGGAGTAAAGCAAATGGAACAAATTCAATTGTAATTCACTTTTTATTTTCTTTTTGTGCTTTTTCACTTTTCTAATTTTTTTAGCTTTTTCGAATATTAAAACAATAGGGTGAGGTGATGATTTGAACTAAACTAAGCTAAAGTGTGAGATGAAAACTACTAACTAGAAATTTACTAAAATGAAAATTAAAGTCTAAACTAAAAATAAGAGATAAGTGAGGTAAATAATTGTGAGAACAATCAAGGAGTGGGATTACACCACAAATTTTAGTTATTCTAATTAATTAATTTAATTATTTGAATTCTCCCAGATTAATATTAAAATTACAAACCAACTCTCGTTGCAAGTGTAATTAGAATAGTAATCTTTTAGAAAGTTAAAATTAACACCCCACAACTCTAGAAAAATAGATCCACACTCCTTTTAATTAATCACCTGCTAGGATCAATCAATTAGAATTTATGTCAGTCTTAGAAATTAAATTTAGAGATAAAATTCAAGTTATAATACCCCACTTAAGAAACCTCTATCTCTAGTTCGAATCTAAAATGGGTATTATAATTAGAATTTCGATTTTCTCTCGAAAATCATTTACCCTCTCTCGAGGCGTAAATTTAAGGGTGAGGGATCAAAATTAACATTCAAAGGAATTTTTCAAGTAATTAAACTAATTAAAATAAAATAACATCAAATAAGAGTTTTACCCCACCCCTTGAAAGGGGATTTAGCCTAACATGATATTAAACATGACAAATTAATAATCAAGGCTACTAAAATAAAAGAGAAGAGAAGAGAACAAGCAAACCAAATCTCTTTGAGAAAGTTGAACTCTACTCTTCCAAATTGAAGCATACAATCCCTTTAATTGAGCATCCAAATGCTTTGAAATTAATTATTCACTCAATTAACTCTCTTACTGTAGAAGGGTGTCTACCTATAAAAAGTAAAAATATTATTTTATTAGAAATACTGAGAAGAAACCCAGGGTCCCGACAGAAACTCATATTAAGCAGGAACCCCCCGGGGTCCCGATAGAAACTCATATTGAGCAGGAACCCCCCCGGGGTCCCGACAGAAACTCATATTGGGCAGGAACCCCCCAGGGTCCCAGCAGAAACTTGTATTAAGAAGGAACCCACCTAGGGTCCCGGCAGAAACGCATAATTGAGAAGGAACCACCCCAGGGTCCCGACAGAAACTCATATTCAGCAGGAACCCCCAGCGCCACTGCAAGTATCAGCGCTGCTGCAAGTGTCAGCACCGCTGCAAGTGTCAACGACGCTGTAAGTGTCAGCGCCGCTGCAAGTGCCAACGCCGCTGCAAGGGACAGCGCCGCTGCAAGTGTCGGCGTCGCTTCAAGTACCAGCGCCGATACAAGGGTCAGTGCCGCCGCAAGTGTCGGCGCCACTGCAAGTGTCAGCACCTCTCCAAGTGCCTGCGCCGGACAAGGGTCGGTGCCGCCTCACATGTCAGCGCCGATTCGAGCATCAGCGCTACCTCAGGCGTCAGCGCCACTTCAAGCGTCAACGCCACTTCGAGCGTCGACGCCACTTCGAGAGTCGGCACCGCGACAAGGGTCGGCGCCGCCTCACATGTCAGCGCCGATTCAAGCATCAGCGCTACCTCAGGCGTCAGCGCCACTTCAAGCGTCAACGCCACTTCGAGCGTCGGCGCCACTTCGAGCGTCGGCGCCGCGACAAGGGTCGGCGCCGCCTCACATGTCAGCGCCGGTTCAAGCATCAGCGCTACCTCAGGCGTCAGCGCCACTTCAAGCGTCAACGCCACTTCGAGCGTCGGCGCCACTTCGAGCGTCGGCGCCGCGATAAGGGTCGGCGCCGCCTCACATGTCAGCGCCGGTTCAAGCATCAGCGCTACCTCAGGCGTCAGCGCCACTTCAAGCGTCAACGCCACTTCGAGCGTTGGCGCCGCGACAAGGGTCGGCGCCGCCTCACATGTCAGCGCCGATTCAAGCATCAGCGCTACCTCAGGCGTCAACGCCACTTCAAGCGTCAACGCCACTTCGAGCGTCGGCGCCACTTCGAGCGTCGGCGCCGCGACAAGGGTCGGCGCCGCCTCACATGTCAGCGCCGGTTCAAGCATCAGCGCTACCTCAGGCGTCAGCGCCACTTCAAGCGTCAACGCCACTTCGAGCGTCGGCGCCGCGACAAGGGTCGGCGCCGCGACAAGGGTCGGCGCCTCCTCACATGTCAGCGCCGGTTCAAGCATCAGCGCCACCTCAGGCGTCAGCACCACTTCAAGCGTCAGCGCCACTTCGAGCGTCAGCGCCACTCCGAGCGCCGGCGCCGGGACAAGGGTCGGCGCCGCCTCACAGGCCAGCACCGCTTCGAGCGCCAACGCCACTTCGAGCGTCGGTGCCACGACAAAGGTCGGCGCCGCCTCACATGTCAGCGCCAATTCAAGTATCAGCACTACTTCGAGCGTCGGCGCCGCTTCAAGTGTCGACTCCGCTGCAAGCGTCGGCACCACGACGAGGGTCGGCGCCGCCTCACATGTCAGCGCAGATTCAAACATCAGCGCCACTTCGAGCGTCGGCGCCAGGACAAAGGTCGGCACCGTTTCAAGTGCCAGCGCCGCTTCAAGGGCCACTGCAATAATGACAGTTGAGAGAGTCGGCGTCATCGCAAGAGTCAGCGCCACTGCAAGGGTCACTGCAAAAATGTTATTCGAGAAGTGCTGCTACAGGGGTTTCCATCATGAAACAGCAGTCTCTAAATGAACAACAGCACTAACACTTTACTTTCTTGTGCAGGTTGCCTAGTCGAGCAAGCAGGGCTCGAACAGGCGCGTTGGGACCTCCTGGGAGTTTTGGCTTGGCGGCTGAGGGACAAGGTATGTTGAGCAAGCTCAACCACTTAGCACTATAGGATTGAGAGAATACTAGTAGGAGACCCTAGAGTCACCCAATCCTCACACACCTCACACTTAGTCACAAGTGAAGTGAGCAGCCAAAGGGCTGGCTGCTCACAAGAAAAGAACTATTTATAAAATGATTTTAGAGGAGAGGGTCGTCTAAACCCCTCTCAAGAAAAATGGTTTTAGAAGGGGGTCCTCGAGACCCCCCTCAAGCTTGCAAATATTTTAGAGGAGGTGGTCCTCGAGACCCCCCCTCAAGTTTACAAAGTTTTTATCAAAGTTACCATTTCAAAAGATATTTAGCAAATCAGATATTTTGTCTCCATTAGAAGACATATTTGCTTTTGAACTTTGGTCGGCGCCAGGGGGCGTCTGCCAGAAGGGACAGGCAGACCTGCCTGCAGGTAGGGACAAATAGTACACTGCAGACTTTGTCCCTCACCAACCCTCTAAGTTTTGGCGCCAAAAGTGCCAACCCAACCTGAGTGCCCAAGTATAAGTAGGACCCCTGGGCAAGGTCATAGGGAGGATAAGAAAAGATAGAATAGAAAAATTGCACTGTTACTCTGCTAAAATATCACCAGACCTACCTAGTATTCTCTCCCTGCTCATTCTCTTAGTGTTGAGTGCCTTGTTCCTTCACTCCCCACTGACAGCCATCACTCTCAGGTGTTTTCCTTGAGAAAATTGTTATTTTTGCTGTGAAAGTTCATCTTCTTGCAGGGAGTGAGTTGAAGCTTGAGTTCCATTGTTACTAGAAGGAGAAGTTTTCTTCAGAAGTTGCACCAGGAGACCTTGAAGACTTGCAGACAGCGTCCATTGGAGTGGGTCACGCCTCAACCTTTCCAGTTATTCATAGACCCCAGTCTCACTACCCTCCTACACTTACAATATTTAATCTCACAAATATCTAACAAAAATAAAAAGAATAAAATAAAACTATATACAAATGGTATTTTTCTCTACAATTCTCTCTCTAGAACTCCTATCTAAAAACTCTAGATTATTTGATGTCTTCTTCTTCAATTTATAGTAAGCATGGAGTATTGGGGTAAAAATGAGAATTGGCTATGGTGAACATGTGGGAAAGGTGAGAGCACATGTGCATGGGGGTGTGGTGTGGGGACAAGTGGGAAATGGGGGAATAAATATGAGATTATGGAAAAAAAGGGTTGGGGGTAAAATGGGTATAAGGGGTAAAAGATTTAATTAGGCACATGGGGTTTAAGTCACATGGTTATTTGGTTTGTTTGTGTTTTGTTTATGCAGGTGAAGAATCGTAGGTGGCTTTGGAAAAATGGGTCTTGTGGAAAAGGTTGGAAGAATGGAATGGGGTTGTGGCTTGAGGAGAGAGAGACCGGATTGGGTTTTGGGTTTGAGAGTGGTTGGGTTAAAAACGATTGGAGCACGCCGGCGGTGGATGGTGGCGTTGAGATCGCGCCGCGGTCTGGGCACTGCGTGGCAGCGGTTTGGGGTCTCCGGGTGGTGCCGGCGCCAGGTTGGGTAGTGGCTGGTGTGGGGTTTTTCGGAGTGTAAGGTTTGCTGGGCAGCGACGTCGGCGGTATGGTTTTGTTTGGACTCGCCGGCAACTCCGATTTGAGCTCGCCGGTTGGAGGTTTGGGTGAGGGGAACGAAGGGGGACCGGGCCGCTGCTCGGGTTGGCGCGCCACCGGAGATGATGGTGGCGGATCGTCGCCGGTTTGGCTTCGGTTTGCTTCTGATTTTGGTTTTATGCTGTTGGGTTTGAATTAATGGTGGAGAGAGAGAATATGGGATTGGAAAGATGGGTTTGAGGTTTAAGTTGATTTTGGCAATGGAGGTTAGTGAGGAGAGAGAGTGTGAGGTTGGGAAGAAGATGAGGTGGTGTGGGTTATGGTGTGTGTGGGTGTAGGTTAGTTTGGTGAGGGTGAAGGTGAGGGTTTAGGATAAGAGGTGTATGGGTATAGGGTGTGTTTGTGTAATTAGGATTGTGTGCGTTGAATTAGGACCCCCTAAAAATATAAACTAAAACTAAAATTAAAATTAATCTAAATTAAAAATTAAACTAAACTAAAAAAATAAAAAGTAAAATAAAATTAAACATGACACGGCACACTAAACAAATTCTAAAAAAAAAGTTAAACACAACTAAAACAAAAACTAAGAATAAAAACTAATAACTAAAAAATTAATTAATAACTACTAAAAATATAAAATCCTATAAAATAAAAGACACAAAAATAAAAAAGATAAATCTAAAAAGAAATAAAAATAAAAATAGAAATCTATAAGACTAAAAACTAAAAGCCTAGAAAAATAAAATCTAATAAACTAAAAATAAACTACTAAAACTAATCCTAATAAAATAAGACTAAACTAAAAACTAATAAAAATCAAAATAAGATAAAATTATACTAAAAATAAAAATAGAAAATAAAACCTAAAAAAATTCTAAATAAATTTAAAATAAATCCTAAAAAATAAAATAACTCAAACTAAAAATCTAAAAAATAATAAAGGGCACAAACTCAACACACACACGGTTTAGGCTAGGTTTGAGTAGGCTAGGATACGGGACAAGGGTATTTAGCTCCATAAAATGCAAAATTGCCTTGAAATACGCATTTGAACACCGCAACGTGCATTCGGCCTACAAAATAAACAATTAAGCACATAAGACTCATATTATCGAGAATTTGCAAAATAAGTACGTCTATTTGGGGTATAAATTGTACAGTTTTGGGTGCTTATCACACCACCTCCAAACAGAGCGTTGCTAGTCCTCGAGCAATAAGATAGAGAGAAAGAGAATGATAAGTAACCAAAAGTGTACCACTTTCGCGGGCACTTGCGATTGCACTTAGCATGTGCAACAACCCTTTAAACCTATAGGTTGCCCTACAGGACGAGTTGTGTCTCGTGAGGGTTTGCAGGGAATATACCCATAAAATTCTTATTTGCAAAAATTTATTGAAAGGTAGTCAATCTCTTATTAGACATAGAATAATCGCACAATCCATTATATGAGAAATATTTTCAGAAATACAAGCTAGAAGTGTAAAAATTTTAGCTAAGTAAATACTCAAGGCACATCATTCCTAGAACTCAACGTGTGTAGTGTGAATCAGTCAAAACGGGTCGAGTATCACAAGAGTAATTCCTAGATTGCCTTGTCGGAATCAACGCTTCAACTTCAAATCTCACTGGATATAACTCTCTCAATCGAACTCTCGAGATATGGGTTAGTGTATCACTCTTGTATGTGAGGAGGTGAGTAAATGTAAGCAAGGTCAAACATCTCACACACACACGTAAGAAAGAACGAACAATTAGAAAGAAAATGATCTCATGAAAGAATGCTAATCACTATAGTGAGAACGTTGAGTTATTCATCACGTTGACTTTCATTTGCCCGAACACCTAGGGGGACATGTATGTATATGGGTGAGAGGAAATGAAATGAGATGAGAAGGATATGATGATGTGGGATAATATGGATGGTGATAGTGAGATAGGATGGGATGATGATATGATGGATGGTGGATATGTAAGAAGAGTGTATACTTTTAGGCACACATGTCTTTATTACTAACTACAAACTCTCTTTTTCTTTTCTTTTCTCTCTTTTTTTCTTTTTTTTCTATAGTTTGCTATTTTTCTATTTTTTTTCTATTTTTTTTCTTTTTTTTTTCTTTTTTTTTTCTCTCACTTTTCAAACCAACAATTAAGACATTTATATTTGAAATCACACTCTTTTATTTGAAAATGAAAGATGATGTATGAATGGAATGGGGTGTGTATATGGATGATGTAGGGAATATGGAAAAGCATGAGAATGTAATGGAAATATGATATGGGGAAAAGTGGTAGGTGTATGGATGAAAATCTAGTATTCGGGATAAATTTCAAGTCACGTGTGTCTTACAACTCGAAAGTGATGTCGTTCTCAGTGATCAAGCCAAAATTTTATAAAATATAATGAGATCATACAACAATTTAAAGTGCGGACCCAAATGAAGTTGAATCAACTTGTGACTCGGAGATTGCGTAAAACACTCTAAAAGGGTGAAAGGCACAAATTTCACAAGCTAAAGTCTCCACTAGTGATCCTTAAGGTTCTCTTTAGAATTGTAGTACTCCTCAACTCTAAACGTAGTGACACGATAAGTGCGCAATTTTTTGTTGAGTCTAGGAATTCATGGTGCAACATGCCTTGTTATGTATTACATAAGCTATTAGAAAAAATATTCTCTAGCTTGATTCCTAGTCTTAGAAAGATGGATGATTGAAAATTCACATCAATGATTGAGATGAAAGAAACTGCACGAAATTTTAAAAATCAGGTTAAAAAATTAAAATTTTTCAAAAGATGTACGATTTTGATAAAATTCCCACCCCCAAATAAAAAGGAACATCGTCCTCGATGTTAGGTAAAATGATTTTTAAAATTGAGAGCATAAGGGAGGAAAGAGTTTACCAGAATGAACCGCTCATGAAGTGGAAAGATATAGACAAGAATAAACCTGAATAACAAGTGAGAAAAAAAAATGTTTACAAGTATATAAGCATGATAAAGCAGAGGGTGATGTGAAACACCACCCCCAAACAGGATGAGACTAGTACAAGAAACGCGGGCTGCCTCGCGGCAGCGTTAAGTTTAATTTCTTCAGCCAGACCGAACCATTCTCACCCTAAAGATAAGATCTATGAAAGTGCTGGGCGACAAAAAAATTGGGGTGATGAGAATCACCCCCAAACAAGACTGAAGCGTCAGTCTTGCTGGATTAGGGCGAAGAGTGGTCAATGCACTTGTATGGCGAAGTGCATCACACGATGCAAAGCATCGGTGGACCATGGATGGGTGGGGATTATGTATCGATCTCGAGCCTTGTTGAGCTTAAAGGTGAGGGAAACTAGTGCCCTATAAGCATGGTGCTCAAGTTGGTGAGGGAGGCGAAATGGTGTGGAAATAGTGATGGGGTGGGGCTCATAGAAAACACACGACCGTTCTATGAATGGGCGATGGTAATGGTCGCGCCGTGACATGCCAGGGAGCTGTTGAGAAAAATCAACACCACAAGAGAGTGGTGGGCATGGAGGAACAAGCTCGGTGTCACGGGAGTGGATAGTAGCACCAAAAATACTCTCGTGGATGGAGGATGGTTTCAGGTTAGGATCTAAAAATGTTGATGGAAACTTGAAATGCGTAAAATCAAGATCCAAACCAGGTGGTGGGGTGGAAGGGACAATGGGTGGGTTGGGTGGGAGAAACGGTGTATCGGGTGGGATAAATGGTGGAGGAAGATGATCCAACTCAAGCGTGGGAGACATACACTCATTGGTAAGAGTAAATGAATACTCACAAGGGAGTGTGGTTTCTAAAGATGGAGTTGTCAACTTCTCCAAAAAGGTACCATTGGTGAATGGGGTGGGTGGGTCAAACGAGGCACCAAGATCGGAGATAGAGGAATCACTAAAAATGTCGGGCTCAACGGGAGCCATGCATGGAGGGATATCATCCATATCCGGATAGTTAGGAACTATCACGGATTCTATTTCGAAAAATTGGTGAGCACTCGTAGCCGGAGCTAACCTAGGATAAATTGGTTCCTCGGGAACACAAGGGTGAAGCTCAATAGGTATAGACTCGGGCATTGTTTTAGATTCAACGGGAAAATGAGTGGGAATATCAAAGTGGGGTTCATATGGATATGGTGGGGTGGAATCAGGCTCACTAATGAAAGGTTCGTCAACACAATTGTCGACTTGGGACCCGGACCATGGAATGGTCTCAACTTTGAGATTCTCGAGGTGGTAGAGTTGGTCACACTCAAATTTCGTGTCACAAGGGGACACATCATCATCACACTCAGTTGCAATGATGGGTGGATGCATGTTCGACTCTCGCGCACACTCCAATTCATTTAACCTTTGTTCAAGCCTTTGGAGAGCTTGAGTTTGAATTTGAGTGGCTCGCTCTTGCTCGAGTATGAACTTTTGCAAGAGGCTTTCGAGAGCGGATGTGGATGAAGGTGTTGGTGGAATGATGGGTGGAATGAAGGTGTTGGGTGCTTATCAGTGGGTTTAGAATCCTTTAAGTCAGATTTCCAATTAACATCACTCTATCCTTCAAGTACAGCTAGATATCTCGTGTAGTGCAGTCCATTATTAAGAGTATATCTTAGATATCTAAGAACTCTTATTATGTCTTTCTAATGGTCTTCACCTGGATTGCATGTATATCGATTCAATTTACTAACTGAGTAGGCAATATCTGGATGAGTGCAGTTCATGACATACATTAAACTACTTATGATACGAGAATATTCTAATTGAGATATACCATTTCCAGTATTTTTATATAAATTAAGATTTAGGTCAATAGGTGTTTCAGCAATGTTATCACTACCTTTATCGAACTTATTAAGTATCTTCTCAATATAATGAGAGTGAGACAAAACAAGTCCTTCCATATATTTTTGAAATTTTAATTCGTAATATAAAATCGACAATACCCATACCTTTCATATCAAATTACTGGACAAGATTTTCTTAGTTGATTTAATAGTATCCATATTATTTCCAATAATAACCATATCATCTATATAGAGACAAAAAATGACATAGCCAGTTGTAGTGTTTTTAAGGTATACACATTTATCACACTCATTTATTTTAAATCCATTTGACGTCATTACATTGTCAAATTTCTCACGCCATTGTTTAGGTGCTTGTTTTAGTCCGTAAAGGGATTTGACAAGTTTACGCAACTTCTTTTCTTTACCTGGAATTTTTAACCCTTCTGGTTATTCCATGTATATCTCTTCATTTAGCTCTCTATTTAAGAAGACATCTTTTACATCCATTTCATGTATCTCAAGATTATATAATGTTGCAATAGCAATTAACATTCGAATGGACGTTATTCTTGTAATAGGTGAGTAAGTGTCAAAGTAATCTAATCATTCCTTTTGTTTATAGCCTTTAGCTACAAGTCTAGCTTTGTATTTATCAATTGATCCATCGATTTTTAATTTTCTCTAGAATATCCACTTGCATCCAAGAGGTTTACATCCTGGTGGAAGGTCAACCAGTTCCCACATATGATTTTGCATGATGGATTCAATTTCTCTATTGATAGCCTCTTTCCAAAAAGGGGCTTCTGGAGTTGACATCGCTTCTGCGAAGTTTCTAAGCTCACTATCTAACATATATGTTCGAAAATCTAGACCAAAAGACTTTGTAGTCTTTATCCTTTTGCTGCGTCTAGGTTCGAGATCATCATCCTTCTCAATAGATTCATTTTCCATATTATTTTGATGACTACTAGATGCAGTATCATAAGTTCTTTTACAAGAACTCGAATCAACCACTTTATTTTTATTAGGAAATATATCTTCAAAGAAATATGCATTCATAGATTCAATTATAATATTTACATGTATGTCAGGAATCTTAGATTTATGGATAAGAAATCGATATGCACTACTATTAATTGCATAACTAATAAATATGCAATCAATAGTTTTTGGTCCTATCTTAATTCTTTTAGGATCATGAACCACTACTTTTGCTAGACACCCCCACACTTTGAGGTATTTTTAGGAAGGTGTTCGACCTTTCCACAATTCATATGGTGTCTTTTGTGATTTCTTATGATGCATTTTGTTGAGAAGGTAGTTTGTACAAGCAAAACTCCCCCCCCCCCCCCCCCCATAAGTTCTGAGTTAACCCGAACTTAACAACATAGCATTCATCATCTCTTTTAGAGTTCAATTTTTTTGTTCTGCAATCCCGTTAGATTGAGGTAAGTAAGGAGCAGTAGTTTGATGAATAATTTTGTGTTTTGAACAAAATTGTTCAAAAGGGGAATCATATTCACCTCCTCTATCACTCCTAACTACTTTAATCTTTTTGCTAAGTTGATTCTCAACTTCATTTTTATAATGTTAAAAAACACTTACCACCTCATCCTTGCTTCTAAGAAAATATACGTAGCCATATCTTGTGCAATCATCAATAAAAGTATTAAAATACTTTTTCCCACCTCTTGTTTGGATAAATTTTAAATTACATGTATCACTATGAATTAACTCAAGAGGGTTTGTACTTCTTTTAACATTTTTAAACGGAGTTTTAGTTAACTTTGATTCCACACGCGGTTCACATTTGTGACTTGAGTCAATACTAAATTTTGGTATTAGAACTAAATTAATTAATCTACAAATAGTATCATAATTAACATGACCTAATCTACCATGCCAAACAGTATAAGACTCAAGAAAATAAGCAGAAGATACTTTCTTATTATTATTAATAGGCATTACTGTCATTACATTGAGTTTGAAGAGCCCATCGCTCAAATATCATTTACCCACATACATGCCACTCTTAGTGAGTACAAATTTATCAGATTCAAATACAAGTTTAAATCCTTTCTTGCTATGTAGTGATCCTGAACCCAAGTTCTTTCGAATATCGGGGACATGCAGGACGTCGTTGAGAGTAAGTTCCTTGCCCGAAGTCATCTTGAGTATAACTTTCCCTTTTCTTTCTAATTTTGAAGTAGAAGAATTTCCCATGAAAAGTTGCTCCTCGTGATCGAAATGTTGATAGGAAGTAAATATATTCTTATCAGAACATATGTGATGAGTAGCCCGAGTGTCCACCCACCATTCCCTAGTGTTTTCCACCATGTTGACTTCAGAAACTACGCCCTAGAGGCTCAAATCATTAATATTTTCAGAAATTTTCTTAATTTCAATGGCATTGGCTTGTGCTTGCTTATGTTTCTTATTTCCTTGATTTTTCTGATTACGACAATCTTTAGCAAGATGTCCCGGCTTGTCACAGACAAAATATTTTCCATCAAATTTTTTTTAGTTTCCACTTTTAGGCCATTTGTTGGGCCCGCCTTAATTCACGTGCTTCCTTTTGTTGTTCTTGTTACTTTACCCATCTTTCACTACATGCGCTTTGAATTCCATAGGATTTCCAGTTTTCTTCTCTGACACCCGATTATCCTCTACAATTCTTAACCTCAGAATCAAGTCCTCAAACCCCATTTCTTTACGTTTATGTTTCAAGTAATTTTTGAAATCTTTTCAAAACGGTGGCAATTTTTCAATCATAGCAGCCACTTGAAATGATTCACTTATTTCCATTTTTTTCAGAAAAGATTTCATGATAAATCAATTGGAGCTCTTGGACTTAACTAATGCCAGTCTTTGAATCAAGCATTTTAAAATCCAAGATTCTACCGACAACGAATTTCTTCATTCCGGCATCTTCTGTTTTGTATTTTTTATTCAAAGACTCCCACACCTCTTTAGCATTTTTAAGAGGGTTGTACACATTATATAATGTGTTTTCTAGATTGTTAAGATATATAATTTTTACATAGAAAATCAACATGTTTCCATGCATCTACAACGATAATTTTTTGCCTGTCAGTTCACCTTCTTTTAAAGTTGCTCCTCTTCATTATGGAATTTTGCCAAGTTCAAAGTTATTAAATAAAATAACATTTGTTGTTGCCAAAGTTTGAAATCAGTCCCTTTGAACTTTTCGGATTTTTCATCATGTCCAACATTAGTTGGTACTACCACAATGGGCAAAGCAGAAGTAAATGCCATTTTTGTTTTAAACAGAAATAAATATGTGTTTATAACAACATATGTGAGTGAAAAATTATACTAATATAATATCACGAATTTAACGAGAACTAAATTGTTGGCAATTCACTAGAAAATAAATAATAGTATACTAATTTTCTATGTGACATAAATACATGCAATAAATAAATTATAATTTCTATATAACAGAAAAAAAAATTCTTTTAAAAACTTTACAGAATGTGAATACAGTATTTTGTAATACTGAAAATAATTTCTTAACACACAAATTATTATAAAGTGTTTCTTTAATTAACACGAAAAATCATTCTGGAATAAAACAATATATGAAAAATTCGTCTTAAGATTCCTATCCAAAATGATTTTTAATTATATTACAAATATTACAAAATTTGTAATTACAGAAAATTACATAATTTAAATGCAATGACATCAAAAATATAGATTGAGGCAAGTGTTAAACACTCTGACCTTAAGACGAATTTTGCCCCGAATTAGTTGTCTCGGACACAGCGGCTATCATCTCACAGGATACAACAATCTTTACTTGCGAAAGTAACACCACAATTTGCAAGTCTGTTTGAACTAACGGTTGAGAACTCTCATATGAACTCACTGAATTTATGAATTGACTGCCTGAATTTTCGTAACGTTTAGAAGAGACCACGGGCTGCTTATTTATACAAAAATAAGTGGCTGTTAAAAACGATTGACAATCGCAACAGTCAGCTGTTGAGAATAACCGAATTTAACTGTCAAATGAAAAATAAAAATTGGACTAGGCCGAAATAAAATAAAAACTGAGCCGAAATAAAATAAAATAAAATAAAAGAAACACTATTGAGCGATTCAGTCTAATTTTAAGATTGTCTTAACTACTTCTTCGAGTAAAACTAATTGGGCAGATGTTTTTCAGAATACCAAGAAGCTGAAGATGCTTTATTTTGACTGCACAGATGGCTTTCAAAAATGATGATTATGACAATAATAGAGAAGACTTATCTAAGTCAAATGATGATCTCAATCACCACCTAGGAATGAAAGAGCAATTGTGGCAGCAGAAATCCAAACATAAGTGGGATTCAGAAGGAGAAGCAAACTACAAATATTTTCATGCTTGTGCGACTGCTAAAATGAGTAAACTGAAAATTCACTCCATTGAGGTAGAGGGGACTACATTGAACAATGAGAAAGATATTAAGGATGAAGCTATAAAGTTTTTGCCAGATTCCTTATTTAATCGCCCAAGCTAATAATGATCTTTTGGGGGCTAACCCTTAATGGATGAAGTAAAAAAGGTGGTGTTTAATCTGAATAGTGACGGTTTGGCAGGATCAGATGGTTTTAACGGGCATTTATTCAGGCACGGCTTGGAAGTGATTTGTGAGGATGTTCTACTTCTTGTCAGAGGCTATTTTATTGGTATGTCCATGCCAAAAGGTGTCACCTCTACTCTGATTTGCTTGATTCCCAAACTAGATAGCCCTAGAATTTTTGCTGACTTCAGACAATCAGCTTCTGTAATTTCACCAATAAAATCATCTCTAAGTCGTTAGATAATAGATTAAGCCTTTTCTTCTCCAAAATCATATCGAAGTATCAAAGTGGCTTTATGAAGGATAAGGGGATTATTGACATCTCGTCTGGTCTAAACTGGCTCGTGTATATTCATAATCAAATCAGCTTTTACCTTATTGAGAGAGCACAATCCTTGTAGTTGGTCCAATAAGTTTATTGTGGAGAGATATTCGGCACCTTCTTCCTCTGGATGACGTTATTAGAATGTTTGGGATTAGAGGGCCCTCCAGATGTCAGTGCTGCAATAATTCAGAAGAAGAATATGTTGACCATGTTTTGCGGGTGGTGAGGATGCCCAAAATGTCTGCAAATATTTTGGGGACAAGATGGGGATTCTTCATACCAGTAGAGGTTTTAAAGCTAATTTAATTTCATGGTGGTGTAAGAGGAACAAAAAAAATAGTTCAGGGCATGGTCTGTCAAATTCTCCATGCCTTTATCGGCTAGTTCATGTGGTGTGCTAGGAATAAGAGTAAGTATGAGGGATCCCAGATGTACATCCCAAACATTATCGTTCGCATTGAGGATCTTTTAAACTTGCATTTTAGAATCTTTAAAGGCTATATGGATATCAAGTACATTCCTATCTTTCCCACCTCCTTATGAAAACTCATGGCCCTTATCCAATTAAGTGGGAGTTTCCCCCAGAGGTTGGTTGAAGTTAAAAGTTGATGGCTACCATTGTTTTAAAAAGCGCGCGATTGTGCGTGAAGTAGCGCGCGATTGCTCTATTTGGACGAAAAACGCGATGTAGCCCATTCAGATTTGCGGAAGTCACAAATAGCTTGCGTGATTGATGACGTGTCACGCGATTCCGCGTTATTTGCACTATTGGCGCTATTTAACGCTATTTGGGCGCTATTCGGGTTTCTGGTTGATTAATACCTTTTTGATTTTTTTCTCCTCTTAACTTTTTGGACTTTATAAGACTAGGTTGTTTTTGAGAAATTAAATGAGGTAATGAAAGAAACATACTTATTTGGGGAAAGTACTCTTAGGTCCCTCACAAACAAATTTTAAACACTAAAGGAATTTTGACAAATTTTAAACACTTAGGTCCACTAATTCTCTTCTTGTAAAAGTTCACGCTAGTGGCATAACAAGTGGACCTAATTGTAAATTGTCCTTAAATGTTTAAAATTTTTTACCAAGGGACCTAACTGTAAATTGCCCTACTTATTTTTCCCCAAAATGAAGTCTATTATGCCTTTTCCAAACTGAACCCTCTTTTTGTAAGCATGAAACCCTAGCCTATTCACAAGGAAACTGCAAGCCCCTTTTGCAGGACATTAATGAACTCCCCGGAGGAACTTGGTAGTTAAATCGACCTTGCTGGACTTACTCTAACTTCAAAATCAAAGTCGCCTGGGGCTTCAATTGCGGGATTGAAGCATCAAGGGTTCAACTTTGATATCTGGGGAGCGAGCAATTTAGGTTGAACTAGAGGTCTCTCTTAAAAGATTAAGGTATCAAGGTTACTTTTTTTTAAATCATTTTATAAATTTCAGTTTAAAATGTTTTTTTTAACATATTTTAGTTTAAAATATTATTATTCTTTACATTATGGCCTTATGACTTTATTTGAAATGATGTAGTACTTTATTTAGAGTAACTGTTTAAACTAATACATTTATTATATGTTTTTCTAATTAAAAAATTGAAATGCACGAATTACTTGCGTGATTTGCGACGTGATTTGCGCGAAGGGACTCCAGAACCAAAACATGACACCTTGCGCGACCCCGATTTAAAACATTGATGGCTACTCTAAAAGGAATCCGGAGGAGAGTGGGGGAGGTGGAATTTTGAGAAAGGATGAGGGAGAATTCTTATGGGGTTTTTACGCTCGTTTCAACATTTCTACCAGTCTAGCTGCTGAGGCTCATGGCATAATAGAAGGTTTGAGGCACTATAGAAATTTATGCATGTATCCCCTCATCGTTGAATCTGATTCTAAGGTTTTGGTAGATATTTTGAACAAGGTCATTGCTACTCCTTGGTGTTTATCTTCATGTATCACTCAAATTATTGTCTTAACTCATCATTGGGAGGTGAAGTTTAGTCATATTTATAGAGAAAGGGAACAAATTGTTTAGCTTCTTATAGTTGCTCTATAAAAAATAATTGGTTCTTCCCCAACATTAAAGAATTCTCTCCAAATCTGCATGGGATGGTTAAGATGGATACGCTGCAATTTCAAAATTTTAGAACTACTCATGTATGCTCCTTTCTTTTTGTTGTGTGGGTTGTTTTATAAGCCCCTCATGTATTTGCCACTTAGAGAGGGCTTTTCTCCATAGGATCAAATATATTTCTCTTTTCTTAATAAAACGGGGTGACGCGACATTACAAAACTGCAATACAATTTTGGGCAGAGATGCGAAACACCTTAAACAGAGTGACCTAGTCCGCGACTTAACCACTTCTTTTTTCTTCAATTGGATTTCGCATTGGGTAATTTTGTTCCTCTTTTAATTTCAGCAACAACATTGAGTAATATGGGTATACCTAGAAAATGAACTCAAATAACAAAGTCAACGAGGTGTTAACAATTCATTAGGTGGTGTGTGGAGTTCAAATCGGGTCCTAAAAATATCAACTAATGTAATGCTGACATCTCACTAGGTCTTTTTTCGGATTCATTTTCTGATTATACCTAATATTAATCATTTTTCTTTATGTGGTCAATAAAAAGTATCTTTTATAATGCAAATATGACTATATTAACTTTGATTTTAGCGTAATGAAAAGATAAATTAATAGTTGTATTGAAGAAATTATTTTAAGGGTTATTATCATTTTAGTCCCATGAATTTTGGTCTAATTCTCACTTCAGCCCCTCAGGTTTAAAAAGTATCACATAAACCCCAATGTTTGAAAAACATCTCAATTAATTCCAAAAGATGAAGAGCCATTAACATTAGGGAATAAAGTGAGACGCATATGCAACTTCAAGGACTAAAGATTGAAACAGGTTGAAAATGAATTAATTTTATTTTATTTTCTCAAATGGTAAATATTTCTCTCTTTTGGGTCATTTACATGAATCATGTTTTTTTAATTGTTTTAGGTTAGTTACAATCCAATGTTTCCCAAATATTTTTCAAGTCAAATCAACAAAGCAATTTCCAAATTATTTGGGGTCAGTTACAAGATTCCTAGATTTCCATTTCGTTCTATTCAGTGCAATATCCCACTAATTCAATTTAGGCACACCTTTAGCTCTATCATTACCATCAATTTAGGCATGCCGAGTCACTCTTCCTTCACAGGGCTTCTATTGATCTACATTTGGCGTGTCTAAACCATCTAATTCGATTTTCTCTCAATTTATCTTCTTTAGGAGATGGTCTTTACTGTTTCATGAATATGCTCATTTCCAATTTTATTCTTCGAGTTTTATTACTCATTCAACTTAACATCTACATGTCTTCCACACTCATTTTCTACACATTTTTTCTTGGTTTTCCAACACTCCGTCCCATGTAGGAGGTCAAGTCTAATAGTCATTCTATATAAATTACTCTTTAACTTCAAAGGTATACACTGATCATATAATACACTGGTATCACTTCTCCACTTGATCCAACATGCTTTAATCCTATGAGTAAGATCATCACCAATATCTCCATATCTTTAGACAATTGAGCCTAAATAACAAAAATGATCACTTTCAGGAATCTATTGACTCTAAAGTTTCACAAAACCCATTTGTCCTCCTATTATCACTAAGATTATACTCTTCATACTATGCTTTAGTCCTACTTATTTTAAACCCTCTTATTTTAAGAGTTTCTCTCCATATTTCGAATCTAAAATTAATCTCTACAGATGTTTCATCCACTAAAAACATATCATCTGGAAATAACATATACCGTGGAATCTCATCTTGTATTTATCCAGTTAATCCATCCATATCAAGAGAAAAAAGATAAGGACTTAGTGTTGATCCTTGGTTCAGACCTACAATAATTGAGAATTCACTCATTTTTAGTTGTTCTTACTATAGTCATGTACATATATGACATATCATATCGATATCTACAAGTCACTTTTTTTTATGTCAAACCCATCGTATAATATCTTTATATATTCTATAATATGCCTTATTTAAATCTATGAAAACCATATGGATATCCTTATTTTTCTCTATATATTTATTTTCATTAATCTCTTAAATATATAGATATATCCCACGATTGACCTCCCACACAAACTCAAATTCATTCTAAGATCCTATTATTTTCAAAATCAATCCATGTTCTATCACTTTCTCCCAAAGTTTCATCATTTGACTCATTAACTTGATACTACGTTATTTTGAATAACATTGTATATCTCCTTTATTTTTATAAGTAGTTACTAAAATATTCTTTCTCCATTCATCAAACATCTTATTAGTCATTACAATATTATTGAACACTTTTGTTAGTCAAGATACTCCTTCCTCCCCTAAAAACATCCTAACCCCACTTGCGATACCATCTTGTCCTAAATCCCTTCATGTTTTCATATTTTTTTTGAATAATCCTAACCTATATTAGACTAATTTTATGAAAAATATATCATCTTGTAATACCCCGTATTTTGTGATATTTATTTATGGGATTAATTGAATTAAATGTGTATTAATTGGGAATTAATCCGGATAAAATACTAACGAGATGTGAGTTGGTATTTGATTATAATGTGTACATACGACGTTATATGAATATTGAAATTATTAAATTTGTCGTGAGATTAATATACGGCAATTTGGGAAATTTTGTTGAGACCCGAGTGACAGTCGCGTCAGGAAAGTAATTATTTAATTAAAAAGTGAATTTTATTTCTATTAATTGTATGGTCGTTTTGAGTGCGCCAACGTGTCCGGAAGGGTCGAAATAGTCAAAAAACACTACCTGGGGGTTTAGTTTGGGTCCCGGGGAATTTTTGGGCCATACCGGCAACTTAAAAGGGTATTTTAGTAATTTTGAAATTTTGGGAATTAAAACCTACGAAAATTAGAGTTTAATTATGATTATTAATTAAATCCACCAACCCATTATCAGCACTAAACTAAGTAGTGGGCTACGGGAGAAGTTTAGAATAGAAGTTAAGGGTCCAAAAATAAACCCCCACCTCCATTGTCATCATCCTTAGAGAAGAACTTGTAGAGAGAGAGAGAAAAGAGAATTCTGCAGAGAGAGAGAGAATAATTCAACCTTCAAGATTCAACATCAAATTCAGAGAAAGATTAGAGGCAAGTGGTTTAATTACGTTATTTGCAAAGAATGCTTCTTCCATGTGTAGGAAATTTATATAATTGTATTGTTCTTGGGAGATTTATAAAAAAACCATGAAATTGGAGTTATGAATTCAGATTTTTATGTAGGATTGCATGTACAAGTGTTATTGGATGATTGAACTAAAAGAATTACTACTTTTTATGTTACAAAAACAGATTTATTTATGGAAGTTGATGATTTTAAATTCTAGGGTTCATACTCATATGATTTAAGGGAAAACTATGGGAGAATTGATAATTAGGTGTTGTATAGGAAGATTTGATTCCATGAATGTGTTAAATTTCGACCTAAGAATGTTTAGGAATGTTGAGGAACCTTAAAATATTGTTGGAATAATTTTTGGAGGAGTTTTGAGGTGAGAAAATTGGTGAAAAACGTAATAGGAATTTTCTGGGCTCGAACTGTCACCTCGTTAGAAGACCTGCCCAGGTCGTTCGAACGAGCTTCTAACGAGTTGACAGTTTGCCTTCTAACGAGAGGGATGTTCATTCGATGCCTTTCGTTCGAACGAGATCTCGTTAGATGCCCACTTCGTTCGAACGAACTCTCGTTCGAACAGCCTCGTTCGAACGAGACTTCTAACGAGTTGACAGTTTGGCCTTTTTGGCCTGATTTGACTTCTAGTGTTCCGTAACCTTGTTTAATTGTAGAGATGACAATTCCTTGATGACTAATCGATATAGTTGGGACATTTGGGATATATTGAGGAGTAAAACATAGAAGTGTGGTTTGAACCAAAGGATATTTATGGGTTAGAACGTGAGTAACAAATTACGACGTGAGGATAATGGATGATGTGTATATATAAACCGGGGACACGTGTATTGGTATAATAATGAGAAGTATACCACTAATAAAATATGTTAAGTACTAAGATGTGTGCATGCTTAGTATACGTATATGATTTTATGTGTATGACATACCTACCATACTTGCTATCACGGGAGGTTTACGTTCGCTTAGGGCCATCTACTCCTTGTGTGCCCGGATTTAGATTGGTACCTAGAGGACATAGTTCAAGAGAATGACTTATTTATGAGTTAATAAGTCAGCTGACTATGGAGCGTAGGTATGTACGTGACCATAGATATGTTGAATTATGTTCGCCTCCATTTTTGTGTGTTGAGCTTATTCTAACAATTCCTGAGAGATTCGGAATTTGTAATCCTTATGTACGCGATGTACCGGGATGGATAGCAGAGTATGTGTGCACCTCAGCTTAGCCTCGGGGTGCGTGTATTGTATATTTATGATGTGAAAAATATACGATTAAATGAAAAGAATTGTTATGTTTGAATGTGAGAATCACTATAGTAACGCATTGAGAATAAAAAATGGGAGATAACCTTTGGTAAATTGTACTACTAATACTTTGATATTTGAGAATTTAAGTAAAGCTCTCTATTAAATTGATAACATTGGGACTTATAGTACGAATCGAGTAGAAAGGACAGTATTTGTTTTGGTCTAGTTAGATATGAGAAACACTTGTATGGGTACGGTACGTTAGGAGTGCACAAATAGCCGAGAGATGAGTATTTCATGTGAGAGCACGTCCTAACATGTACTTTGCATTCATTGTTTTAATGTTATTAAAACACTTGTTGTTTTTAAAATATTCTCCACTTTCTGGCTCTGACCCGTTTGCTTTCAAATCTACTTTTTGTAAAAACCTTTTTAGGTGCCCAGCCACAAGGACACCATGCATAGTATTTCCAGTCAGGTGACGAGCTGTAGCTGTTGTGGAAGTTACAGGGCCTTGCTAGTAGATGTTCCTTCTACCTTGACTCTATATAATGTGGACACACAAATTTTTACGGTCTTAGATATTTGCCATGTTTTAGCGTACTACCTTTTAGTTTTTACTTATTTTATACTTCTTCATTCCCCCACCAATTTTTTTTAGATTGTGCCCCTTACATTTTTTATTCTTCAAGAATCTTATTCGACATTATCCTAATTCATGTATACATCTTATTCCACATTATATTAGTCTCATCTTCGGCATTCCATATCGCATATTTTGATATTTTATCTTTAAATACTTCGAATTTCTCTAATTTTAAGTTCCACTGCCTAATTTGTGCGTTAATTTTTCATTTTTCCCGTGATTGAATTTTAATATCTATATCCAGCACTATTATCTTATGTTGTGAGGTTATGCTCTCTCTCAAGATAACCTTATAGTCTTGTGACACCTCGCCTAATTAAATTCCGGGTGATCAGTCCTAAAATAGGTCTCTATAACAAATGAACGAATCCCTAAAAATGCGATAAGCCGTACAAATCCTAAGGATACTAGAACCTAGCTTTGATACCATTTGTGACACCCCGCCTAATTAAATCCCGGGTGATCAGTCCTAAATCAAATTAAAACAGGTTTCTCAGTTGGTTCATTCTTAGCATCAATGTTAAAAACTTTTTAACTACTAACCACCTAGGTGAAATTAGACTAGTGGCAAATATTAACTTCCATTAAATATACAACAACATGCAGAACAATGTATAAGTCAAAAACCAACATAAGAATCTGAATAAATCAACTAAGGTAAACAAGTCTTGCCGAATAAACCATCGGCCAAAAATCCAATAAATATCAAAACTCTAAATAATGAAAGTACTGTGGGACAACATGTCCATACTAAAAATTGAAATACTACTCTAGATCAGAAATGATAAAAGAAGCGTATAATCAATGTCCTGCAACATCCACCTTTGATTCAGGTTCGAAATCCATGGAATGAAGTCACGCTTGGCATCCCTGTAGTTGGGCACCTAAAAGGTTTTTAAAATATTTTACATAGCAAGAGTTAGTACTCAAAACATTTTGAAAATATTTAGCAAGTAATTTATTGCAGTAAAGATAAGTTATTGATTACACATGTTAGGTTCACGCACATTCCCTTGAGTTTCCTCACCTCTCATCTATAGTGTACGCCTAACATTCCATACTTAGCCTATTTAGCTACAACTACCCAAGCTATTTAGACTATAGTATTCGTCTGATCTTATCCACACGCCTAAGTTCCCGTACCGCCCATACAGTACTAAGTTTCATTAACACTTCTCATTTTGTTGGTAAATTTCCAAGTAACATTTCAGATATGTTAGTTTCTGATTTTGAAAGTTAAGTCTGACCACTTAAGCTTATTCATTAGAAGTCCTCTATCTAATTTTATATTTTTTCAATTAAGCTTTCTCCACTTAAATTACTATATAGATTTATTCTCGTCATCTAATTATCTACTACCCCATCCTAGTAGATTCTTCATATAGTATATATTTCACACACAACATAGACTATAAAGATAATTGGCCCGATCTAATCCTCGACTCCAATTATCCCAAATTATTTATCTTTTAGATATATGCACATCATATAATCATCTACCATTCTACCTAAGTAGATTATTTATATAGTATATATTTCACACACAATATATACTATAAGGAGTATTGGCCCGGTCTAATCATCGAATCCAATTCTCCTATCGTTTACATTGGACTGGTCTAATCCTCGACTCCAAATGTAAATGAAATAATCAAATATTGGCCCGGTCTAATCCTCGACTCCAATATCATATAGGCACTATAGGTATTCACCCAACCTAAGTCCAAAATCTATAGGTATTCACACAACCTAAAGATTTATATTAGTACGTAGTATATTTCTCTCTAATACTCATCATACCGTGCATTATTCGATTTCTCTCTTTAGCGCATTTTCTCGAGTATTCACCCCACTCTAAGGGACCTAACTAACCCCCTTTTTATTTCAGTAGTTAAGCCTAACTTACTCTATTGTTATGTATCATGGATTATTGTTACTCTTGCTCCATAACTCATGACACACATTTTTTGATACACATCCCAATCGATTTATCCTCGTCGGTCCCTACTTTAAGTCTCACTCTAAAAGACCCTATCGGACTTAACAAAGTACCTAATGGTATTTTCTAAGTCCCTAAATAGGTATAATATCACCCCTAAGGTTCCCCTCGGTCATTAGGAATGAAATAACCATCAACGCACGAAAGGGACCCAATTCAGCTTTTATTAATTGATCGAAGGTTTGGTCAATCGATCGACATTCATAGGTCGATCGATCGATCGACCAGATACCAATCATGTCCAGTTACAGTTTTCACCAAGTTAGATATTTCAAAACCTCATTAAACCTTATGGAAATATCTACCAACATAACCAAACCTCCACTACATGTATATACACTATTTCCAACGTAAACACATCATCAAACCCTTACGAAATTTATTCGAGAACCACCAAATCTAAACATCATCAAAAACCATGGATATGCATGTTCTTTATAAATTATCCTCATTGATCCAGATTAGATTTCGTAAAAATGATCATGAAAACACTGATTTATATTCCTCTACAGTTGTTAATATCAACTACATGCAATCCTCACCAAGCATGCATCAAAATCAATCTTTTTCTCCAAGAGATAAAGTATAATTTTCATAAATCATGTAACCCTACACATGGGTATTATAACTTTGAATTTAATTGCAATAAACCACTTTCCTTATAAAGAGGTGATCTGATTTCGTGATGAAGATGATGATTTGACGTGCTTCTCTTCAAATCTCCACTCCTTAGATGTTTAAGGTGCAAGAATCCTCCTTAAGCTTTTAGGAAAGGTTGTTCTCTTCTCTCTAATGGCCTCTCTAACGTTTTTGAGTTATCAACCCTAATTCCCAATTCTAATTATCAGATATAGGACTCTAATTTTCGTAGGTCCTTTAACCTCTATTTTTAAAATAACCAAATTACCCCTGTAAGGTGCCGGTTTGGTCCAAAGTTGACCCGTGACTCAATTGACATCCCCGGGTACACTATTTTGACTAATTCGCCCCTTCCGGACTCATCCTTGACCTCTAAATTATCATTCGATTCACCCAAAATATATTTCTCATTTCCCACCTCCACATAGTCTAACACGCGACTCTCGGTGAGATAACATATAATACGCCCACATCACTCGCTATGACGTATAATCTTAGTTATCAATTATTTACTATTCACACTTAGTAAATATCATATCAGAAATATTAATCAGTATCTATCTCTCGATTAATATTTAATAACTACCATTATTATGTACGCCTAATAATCATAATTATTATTAAATCATAGTAAATTACTATACTCACGTAATTTAAATAAAACATATTTTCTATTTAATTACCTAATTAATTAAATTCTAAATACGCAAAATTACGATGTATTACAAGTCTTAACACATTAATCGATATTTTTTTCAAGTAATGAAAAAGTCTATTTGACTCTTATTTGTTCCACTTTTAAAAGTGATCAAATGTTCAACCCTATTTTGAATGAATTTATTTACTAGTACACGATCATAATCCATCACAAAATATAAGATATACTTTTCACTATCATCCTTAACTCCAAAGTCATACCCTCCATGCACCATCTCTTACCCTACATTATATTCTCTTACGTTCCCATTAAAAACTCCCCCTATATAAACATTATCACCCATGGGTATTTCTTTAATTAGTTCATCCACTTGTTCCCAAAATTGTACATAAATATGTTTATATATTTCTACATGGAGTGCATAACCACTAACAATATTGATTATATTTTTTCATAATACTAGTTTATAAGTATAAGTATATCGCCTCTTCTAATAACAATTATGATATCTTCGTTAATGTTCTTATCATCTATTATTCCGACTTTGTTCCTACTTTTATGTTTGCCTGTATAGTATAATATAAACCGTGTAATTTCTATTTCTTTAGCTTTATCAAGAACCGATTTAGGGGTGTTCGCAGTACGAAAAAAACCCGTACCATACCATTTCGTACCCAAAAAAAAGTGGTAGTGGTTTATATTTTTTACTTACCGAAAACCAAAACTATTGAAATCAAAATTGACAATTTTTTTTGTGGTTGGTTTTGGTTTAACCATTTTAAAAACCGATTTATCGAAATTACCGCTTTTAAATTTCAAAACATAAAATATGTATATTATTTAAACTCACTAAAGTAATTTATGCACCCAATTTAAGAAAACATTAATAAACTCACATAACTAAAATTTTAAATGTGTATATTATTATTTTTTTCAAAGAAAAATCCCAAATAACAACAAGTATTTCAATAGTATAACTAGTATCCCATTCAAACTAATTGGAAGTGTTTTAGTTGCATTGAAATCAACTTGGAGACCCAGGTGGTATCCCATGTGCAAATCATAATGCCATGAAATAAAAAAAATTGGATAATAGCTATGCATCACAAATTTGAATCAACGGCAGTGATGGTGCTCACGAAAAATTCACAACTTTATACCAAATATGAAGTCCCACATCGAAAAGGAGTGTGTCCCTTTTGCCCCTAGCTTCCTATAAAAGCTACTACATAACTTAAAAGTTTGCAAGTTGGCCTTGTAATGATTTGGTAAATTAATGGGTATTTTTTAAAAGATAGTTCTTTTATTGTTGGACCCAAATTTTGGGACCCATTTAACTATCTTTAAATTAATTCGTTGGTTAACGAGATTAATTTGCGATTTTTATTATTGTTATTACAATAATTTTTCAATTTACCGAAAATATCGATTTTAGTGTGGTATTAAGCGGTTTCGGTTTTAGTATATATACCAGTGTACCGATCGTTATAATTGGTACATTTGGTTTTTATAACTAAACGTCGGTTTAGTTTTGGTAAACTCATATTACCGACCAAACCAATAACCAACCCTAAACCGATTCACTTAGTTTCCTATTAAAAAGATGTGTTAACTTTTCTCCTTATTACTAGAAAATATTTCTTTTCTCTCTCTTTCTCTCGCTCTCTCTCTCTCTCTCCCTTTCTCCCTCCCTCTCTCTCTTTTTGTAACCAAGAGTAAACTAAGGACATTGAGAAAAAGTATCATGCACTTAGTTGAACATGTGTCCATTCTCAATACCAATAAAGACATGAAACACATGCGTATGTAAAAATATTATCTTTATAGTGGGGGGATAGGTGCGACACATATCGCATCCATGTCGTGTTTTATTGGTATTGAGCACGAAGAAGTGGTGCCATAAGTCTATGATACTTTTCTCAAAGACATGTATTATACATAAATAATCAAGGTAGCAAAATCAGGAAGTTGATCTTATTAGTTGTGCCCCAGTAGATATCTCTCTCTATTTTTTTGCAATTTTACTTTAAAGGTTTTTTTTATACTACTTGTATCGAAGGAATCTCTTAAATTATAATATGTTAACATAATCAACTAAACATAGTTTTTTTTAGCATTTATCTTAAAATAATAAGGAAAAATGGCACGTCTCATTAATTAACATAGTAACAAATAACTCAAACATCAACGCCCTTCATATTACAAATGGCAACAAGGCAAAAACATCTTGGCCCTATTGCTTAGAAATGCTAATTCTTCTCATGAATAATATGATTTTTTATGTGTGTGTGTGTGTGTGTGTATATATTTTTTTTTTCTTTATTTTTTATATATTTATATAAATTTTATCTAATATCTAGCCAATGAGTCCTACACACACCTCCCTTTACTGATAAATTTACGTAGAATTATTATGTATGGACCTATATTTTCACTAGTAGTATTTTATTTATTTAGATAATTATGTGTTGGTAATTAAATTATTATCATTATTATTACTAATTTATTTAAGAGAGTGGTCTAATTTGGGTGGATATCAAACTTTCTAATATGATTTCATTTTAGTAACTCTGGTTGCACCTAGTTATGTGTTATGATGGAATCATTAGTGTAGTTCGATTGTTCATCGAGTTTGTACTATTCATGCCAGAAAACCCACTACAATTTCTATTTAAGATAAAAGAGGAAGGTGAAGAGAAGCCTTTACATTTGGAAATAATGCATCCCAATATGTGTGGTTTCTCCATATCAGAATGGTAGAGAAATAGAATTTTCTCTTGTGATGAGACTCTTTTCCATTAATGTAACTCTGTATAGGGGAGATAGATCTTCTCATGTTTTCTCTTATGTTAACTTGACATTTACCAATGAGGGTTGAGGGCTTATTTATAGCTAAAATACCACATATGTTTTGGTTCGGATGATATGTCTCCTATACCATATGTTGCACCATCTATACTTAAATGTTTATATAGTTTATGCATAAATAAAATAAAACATATACTTGTGACACACAATCATAATTATATCTTAGACATATGAACACGCGTGTGTAGTGGACATTATCGGTATTCTATTAAATTCCTTAAATTTAATTAATCATATTAACTTAGGGGTTTATCAGATCACCTCTAATACTATTTATATCATGGGTGGTTCTAAACTAATTATAAATTAATTTTAAGACATATCTTATCCAACCAGTATTATTTTTGATTAATTATATATTATTCGACTAATTCGGTGTTTTAACTAACACGCGACATATGAGAGATAATGCACATTTTTTGGACACGACTTGGCTTTAGTAGATAATGCGTATATACTAAGATTATTTCTTAATTTAAAACAAGTAAAATGAATTTAAAAAAAATAGTTGTCAAATCAATTGGAGTTGAGTTATAAGGCTATTGGTAAGGATTTATGAGATGGTTAAAGGAAGATATTAGTGGAGATGAAGGGAAGGATATGAAAATTAAGGGGGTCATGAGTTATGTAGGGTTTTAAATTGTATTTTATGCCTATTGTGTGTATAAGAGAGTGTGATAGGGTTAGGGATGGTAGAGAAAAGTTTATAATTTTTAAAGAGGAAATTGGTGAGAAAATGAGACAAAAAAGAGTATTTCAAGGGAGAGAGGGAATATAACATTTTCCAATAGAGGAAATCAATGATAAGATTAAAATATCTTAATAAGATAATAGAAAGTGATTTTTTGAAGAAAGTATTTTTTTCACTATCCAATAAGGTGAGTGAAACTACTTTACACACAGTTTTATATTATCTATATAATAAGGAGTAAAATTTTTCTACTGTTCCATAAAAGATAACTTAATTAGGGGTCAAGATCTTGCCAACAAGGAAGGAAAGGAACGGTGGAGATTGAAGTGTGTGAATCGAGTTATGTCCTTTTCAGACTTCTCTCAATCACATCCTCTCACTCACATCCTATCTCACCTGCTTCCTTTTTTTCACTCACCACAAAAAGTCCCAAGACCCCTCTTTCTTTATTTTGTTCACGCAAATGCTTGCTCACAACCTCCATTTTTACCTACTGATTGCAAGGATTCGCACCATTTATTCCTCATCACACTGTTTCTCATACCCAACATCAGGCTCTCCCTCTCTCTCTCTCTCTCTCTCTCTCTCTCTCTCTCTCTCTCTCTCTCTCTCTCTCTCTCTCTCTCACACACACACACACACACACACACACACAGACACCACACACAGTGAGGCCTCTTCTTCACACCAAACCGGCGTTGTATTTTGATTTCACACAATTTTTGATATGTGGGTTCCCATTTGGGTTCTGATTTCACACGGTTTTATGTCTCTACTGTATGATTTCACACCTCCATGAATCCCTTCAGAGAACCCCTAAAGCACTATCACATGTATGATTTTATAGATCTGTTGATTTGTAAGTTAAAATGTTTTGTACAAGTTTCATCGTGTGCTCTAATGAGGTGTATTAGATTGACGATTTTTTGTTATAATGCTTAATTTCTAAGCATTCTACGCAGTGTTAATCCTGTGAACGCAGTATCTTTTAGAGTTTTTTGTATTCTTTTTTGGTTGGGGATTCAATTTTTTTACGCATTTGGGGCTTTAATTTCTTAGGAGCTCATTTTTTCCTGACTCATTTGATTTACTGTTTGGGGGTTCAAAATTTTGATTTATGAAATCTGTAATATTCGTATAGTTATGAAATCTGTTCACGAACAGGTATACATCTAGCATTCTCCAAGAGCTTTACGATCGAGGCATGAAATCTGTGATTCTCCAAGAGCTTTATGAAATATGGTATGAATGTGCTGATTTATATCCTTTTTTTTTTGGGGGGGGGGGTGTTAAATCCTTTTTTAGTGGTTCAATCCTTTTTGGGGCTTTATGAAATATGTTCTTATATCAACTCATTCAACTTTTTTTGGGCAGGCACAAGACAGTTATAAGAGCATTTGAATGAGTTGATAACAGAGAATATAACTGCAACTTTTTTTTAGAATCTGAATAAATTCTAATGTTCTTATTAGATTTATTTATTTATTTATTTTTTTGTGGAGTTCATTCTGTGAATTTGTTATTTTCGGTTTATTTAACTTTGCTTGGTTGACCTTTTTTTATGTGTTTATAGGCAAAGAAGTTAGACAAGAAGGTCCAAATATTTTTTGCAATAGGAACATCCAGAAATAGGTAATTGAAGCTTTCAGCTTGACTATGACAGCACCTACATATAAATGCAATGTATATGCCTTTAAACTGAATGAGATATTCAATTGGAATAATGTTTATGTTGGTCTGGACTTCCTAGAGGCCTGCCAAGCGGAGTCTTTGAGCAGCATCATTCTTCGCAGATTTTTTATGTATCTACTACCATTAGGAGAAGATGAGTACCTACAATTTAAAAAGGCAGACCATAAACTGCTTCCCAGCTCACTCCATCTGACCATTAATATAAGCACATCTCATGTTTGAAAAGTTTGGGTCAAACGTCTTGGCTCCTTATATTTTTTTTCATTGCTGGTGCATGGTTTGGGTAAAACACAGACCTTTTTTTTCATTGCTGGTGCGTGGTTTGTAAAACGTCTTGGCTCCATAAAAGTCCTAGAGATTTTAACAAAAATGGGGGTTCCATTATTTTATTCCTACAGTGTTTCAGATAGTTGTTGGTTGGGGTCAATGTTAGTCATATGTTGTAATTAATTTACCATACGGAGGGGTTTAAAAGCTTTAGAAAATGGATTCGCAAGAAGTTCTTTGAATTTATACATTTTCCTAATAGTCTATTATTTTAATTTTTGTGTAAGTTTACTATTTAAATCTTAAATTTTTTGTACATGACTTGGGGATGTAGGAAGTTGAATCTTAAGTTCATATTTGTCTTTGAGATACCATTGACACTAGAATCACACTGACTATTCTTACATGTACCATTTGGTACAAATTATTCTTATGATAGCTGTATAATTTTATATTTCTCTAAATACATCTGCTACTTGAAATTCTTCATCTTAATAAGCAGTGTTCGTGGTTCAAATATGTGGAGCATGTAAAGGACCTTAGCATCTAACATAATTGGACATGTCGTGTGATGGTTAGAGCCGACTCTCCTATATTGCGTGGATCAGATATCAGAGGCAGCATCGTGGTGAGTGATGAGTGAGATCCGCCACAATGCTGATTTTACTCGACAACAGTTACAACTTAGGACTGAATCTTCCACCTGATGGCGCCCTTGGCATAGAAAATACCTGCTTTCTAGATTGGAGGTCCAACATGTAGAAGAACTTGAGCGATAACACCTTACAAGAGGTAGATGATGTTAAGAGAGAGAAAGAAAGAAACATGTATGTCCATTTAAATAGGTATTGTCCAACTTTTTTTCATTTATTTGAGAATATGGTATTTGTTGATTATGAAGTATAAATATTTAGATTGGATCTTTAATCTTTAGTTGCTTTTGCTGCTACTTGCAACTTGGAGTAGTTTTTGGTGCAGTTTTTGCAACTTGAAATTTTAGTCTTTAGTTTCTACTGCTGCTACTTGCTACCTGCTTCCTTAGTTAAGGCTTATATTAGGAATAAATCATTAAGGAAGCGTATTATTAACAAAAACATTATCCATCATTTTAAAGTTTATTTGTTTTGTTCAACTAATTTTTTCTTTTCTTATAAACTACATTTAAGGTTTAAACTTCATGCTCAAAGTCTAAAAATCTGGCATTGAAAAATAATAGTTTTTGGCATCTCGGTCACAATTTTCCAATATCAAATCTCATCTCGCATCTCTGTCACAATTTGGCATATTGTTAATAGCTTATTTGGCTTATGGTTGCATTGACAATTTATAGTTTTTTATTTATTTAAGATGCCATTGTTTTCTGTTCAGTTCACATATTTAACTAACAATTTTTTATTTATTTAAGATGCCATTGTTTTTTTATATATTTTGCAGGGGGATTGATGCCGTATGGTATAGGAGGTGATGCACATTAAGTGTTGCATCAAATTAGATCTTAGAATTACAACTAAGTTGAGGCCAGCAGCAGTGCATTTTAAACAGGTGAGCCGTCTAAATGATGAAGAACTGAGTGGTGCAGTGTCAGGTATTTGAAAAAATGACAACGTGGAGATAATGAAAAAATGATAACGTGGAGTTACAGTGGCAGGTATTTGGATTAATGCATAGTTGGGCAAGGGGATGATGAATCTACATTCACTGGCTCCCTACCATGCTTACTGTTTGAAAAAATGACAATGTGGAGTCGTGTTCTACTTTTTTCATTGCAGAAAATAGATCATTCTTTTTGGTTAATTTTTTTATTGAAACTCCATGATTTTTCTTTATCGGGGAACTTTGTCGTCCGGTACTAAATGGACCTCTCTTCCTCGATAGTGATATCTCCCCCACACATCATTTGAGTCTTCAAAATCTTCAACGACAAGGTAACAATTGAAAATATCTGCATCTCTGACACCTTAGTTCTGTATTTTTATCTCTAATTTACCGTTTTTTATCTTCGTATCTTCACTTGTGGTGGTGGGGTTTTCAGGTTTGTGGTGTTGGAGAATTTTACTATAGTCGTTGTTGATGCAAAAAACTGGACCGAATCCCATTTTTATGATCACAGATAAATAGATGAAAGAAATCCAATCAAGCACATAAGAGACAAAGGTTTTTTAAAGTGGTTCGACTATGAATAAAGCCTACGTCCACTGTTATTTTATTCCCAGGGGTTTACAATAGCACCATAGGGTGTAGAGAGAGAAAGTATGTGTATCTTGTGTATGGGGTTTCTAGGTTCCCCCGGATCTCTTTCCGGATCCCCTTTCTTTTGGCTAAGGGGATACATGTATTTATAGTGATGGGAGATAAAGAGATTCATTGTATGTAGACATTTATGTCTACATTCAACGAATCTAATTGTTGAATTTCTTGGTATGCTATGTGTTGTCATCTATTAATACAGTATAAATGTACATTAAGGCTCATTAAATGCGCTGCCATCTTCATTAATGCACATTAAATGCGTAGTTATCCTTTGATCTTCCTGGTTGATATGCCGACCAAATCTCCTCGGGTGCCGACTATCACTCCTCGGGTGACGACCAACTCTCCTCGGGTTCCGAATAATTCTCCTCGGGTACTGACCAACTCTCCTCGGGTGCCGACTAACACTCCTCGGGTGCCGACCAACTCTCCTCGGATGCCAACCAACTCTCCTCAGGTGTCGAATATTGCCACGTAGGATGACATGTGTCCTTTTCTGATTGGTCCTCGTAGATGGAGAATTTTTGCGTTAACAGAAGCCCCCAATGCTCCATGCTTGATGGTTTACTTGAAAGGATGGAGTATTTATTCTGCAGTGTTGCTCGGTGCTCGTGAAATTCTTGATCTACCTTCTTGATTTGTTCAACATAAAGTGCATTATCTCCTGGACGACATATGATGCAGGATGATCGATGGTTGCTAATCTTTCTTTAGAGGAACTCCGTGTGCTATGTATCACCCCTGGAAATTTGGATGCAGTCATGCCATAATATGCAGCTTGTAGCTTGTCATAATCTTCAAGTATGTTGATTGGTTTGCTAGCCGACCAACTGCCTCCTGTGCCGAGCAACTGAGTGCTAACTTCACGTACTTGATTCTTCTGATTTATGATCCTCTGAATACTTTGTCGAGTAACATACTAGCTTTTGAACCCAAATCTTCAATCAGATTAGTACTGATCTTGTGGTGGACTTCGAAACATTTTCATACAACTTCTTCTTCAATATTGGTCGAGACAGTAGTAGTAAAGATCTCAGTGATGTAGATGCTGAATCTGACTCCTGAACTTCAATAACATGTGCATAATAACTCCTGAATATGCTTCCTGAACTTCATAAGCAAAATTAGCTCCTGAGCAAGAAAAACAACTTCTGAATGATAATTGGTCGGGGCCTCGACCGTGTGAGTTTGTGGAGTTGAACTTGATGCTCGACTGCATGATGTTATAAGAATGTGCCGCCAAATGAACAAATATATCTTTAATAGAAGCCCCCAAGTGTGGAATGTGAACTTTGAATTCTTTTTGCTTGATCGCTTTCACATACTCATACTTTGTTTTCGACCAACTGTAGTTGACATCTTCTTATTTCCGACCAACCTGAGTTGACATTTTTGGGAATAGATTTACTTCCTAACCAACATAAGTTGGCATTTTTAGGAATATATAGTTTTACTTCCCGGAGGACTATAAGTTTTACTTCCCGGAGGAATATAAGTTTTACTTCCCGGAGGAATACAAGTAGCTTTACTTCCCGGAGGAATAAAAGTTTTACTTCCCGGAGGAATATAGCTTTACTTCCCGGAGGAATACAAGTTTTACTTCCCGGAGGAATACAAGTAGCTTTACTTCCCGGAGGAATACAAGTAGCTTTACTTCCCGGAGGAATACAAGTTTTACTTCCCGGAGGAATACAAGTTTGATAATAAATGATAGAGACTTCCTCGGAGCTGACCAACAGATTGTTGGGAATAGAATAAGATATAATAAATGCTGGAGACCTCCTCGGCGCTGACCAACAGATTATTGGGAATAAAATATAATAAATGTTGGAGACCTCCTCGGCACTGACCAACAGATTATTGGGAATAAAATATAATAAATGCTAGAGACCTCCTCGGCGCTGACCAACAGATTGTTGGGAATAAAATATAATAAATGCTGGAGACATCCTTGGAGCTGACCAACAGATTGTTGGGAATAATATATGTTGGAGACCTCCTTGGAGCTGAATATATGATTATAAATATTTGTCGAGCTCCATGCTGAAATAAGAATAGAATATGCATCCAAATAGATATAAAGAATAATAATAAAGTGCCTCGTTGATCTGTCGAGGTAGAATTATATAATGCCGAACAAGAATAAGATCTTCCAGAACATAAGAATATGGCCGAGAACGTTGTCAGGCCTGAATATAAATAAGAATTATCCGACCAACTATCCGTTGGGGGGTGAAATACAACGAATGTTGTAATTCTCCTTAAAGCTGAATAAGTATCTTGTCGAGGCACAATTGCATAATGCCGAATAAGAATAATATTTTCCAGAACATAAGAATATGGCCGAGAGCTTTGCTGGGCCTGCATATAAATAAGAATTACCCCGACCAACTATCCGTTGGTGGTGACATATAATAAATGTTATAGTTCTCCTCGGAGCTGAATATGATAATAAGTATCTCGCCGAGTTCCATGTTGAGATGAATATAGAATATGAATCCCAAGAGATATATAGAATAATTTGTGCTTGAGCCGATAACTGGGCCTGAATATAAATAAGAATTTCCCCGACCAACTATCCGTTGGGGGTGAAATATAATAACTGTTGTAGCTTTTCCTCGGAGCTGAATATATATAGAGAGAAGAAATTTTTCGAGCTCCATGCTGAGATAAATATAAAATATGAATCCGAACGGATATAAAATAATTTGTGCTTGAGCCGATATCTCCGAGTGAAATGATAATAGTTTCCAGATTGTTTCCAAGCATTCGTCGGCGTTGCATCTTGTACCTGTAAAAATTAATAATTTGCTCTACCATATGTGTAGGCTGAATTGATTAGTCATGAGAATAATTTACTCATCCAATCAATATATGATATGTATATGCTTGAGAAATAAAAAAATTAATTTCAAAAAATGAAATAATATATGTTGGCTGATATGTCGAGGTAAAACTGCCTGATGTCGAGCAATAATAGTTTCCAGAGGTTTAAGATTGTGGCTGAGCTTTCGTCGGGATTTAATATTGTCCCTATGAAATCTTAATAAGCTGCCCGAGCACCTGTCGAGACTAGATCAAATAATTATTGTCATGAGAATAATTATTCAGCCAAACAATATGTGATGTGTATCAGCATAAGGCAATAAAAATTTCAAAATATGAAATAATATGTTTTATGCCAAATGTGTGTGAGATGGACAAATTATTATTAGATATGCGCCATAAATAAGACGTAGAGTTTTTTGTAAAGTTATTTAATCTCCAACAACTAATCAGGTATAAGTTGTTGTTTGAAAATTATTTATCACTTGGTTTTAAAAATATTTTTGGGGTGATCACAATTTAAAAAGGACTTAAGCCCCCTGTTTGTCCCCAAGCTGAACTCGTGTTTAAAGAAATATCTGGGGTGCTTCGCATTTTTTAATATCCCAAGATTCTACTGCTGTCGAAAAACGGCATGGATGTTGCCGACCAACATTTAAGGATATCTCAAGTTATAGAATATATGGTGTCGACCAAGAAGCAAATGGTCCCCGACCAGCTGAGCAATTTCGTCGATTAACAAAAATGGTGCATTGACAGCACCGAACAACATTAGATGTCACCGACCAGAAAGTGGATGGTTGGATAGTTGCCGACCAGTAAATTGAACCCTCTGAACAAGACTGAGATGTCGTCGATCAAGAAGTAGATGATCGTCGACCTGCAATTGGATCCACCGAGCTACAATATGGGGCTCCGACCAATAATAAGATACCTCGTAGTTGGATAAAATTATTTCAACGTTGCTGATGGATCTTCACATCTTATCTCCGACAAACAAAAATGGTCTGGTTAAGCTTCCCTTTAATAAAAGATGTCCCAAGATGATGCCGACCAACAATATGTATGGCTGACCAGAATATCTCGAATCCTTAGATCAGAAAAATAACATTCGATGTAAAATTTAAGCATTAAGAATAGTAATTAAATGAATAATTATCTAATCCACTATATCGTGTGATTCCGATAAAGAAACCCTGTGATGTGATGAACTAGGGGCCACCATATCAAATTTGTGCCCAGAGTCTTGATATGGTCATGATTTGTTTTACTGATCCTCTTTTACAAGAAGTGGGTAATGATTTTTCAGGTGAGAGAAAATTATTTTTTATATTGATCCTTTCCTATTCCCTATTTGAAGAGATAAAAATATGTTGAATGATCGAAGTTATTACCAAATTTATATCAAAAATCAGTCAATGAGACTTTATTGACATAGATGGAAGATGAAGCAAATTAAGTATATAGTTTATAAAAATGAATGCAAAGAGACTCAAACTTGAAGAGAGAGAAAGTAGATCTGGGTCATGATTTCCATGAGAAAACTTTTTATTGTCTTTAACCTTTTCCCATTCTCTGATTAAAAATGTAATGGGAATTTGAATAGTCATCAAAGATCTTTAAAAATTATTTCAAAATCAACAATGAAAATTATCCAATCTTATCATCGTCGTATATATTGGTATATGTAATCATTTAAAATATTGATTCCATGATATAAAATTGAAACTTGAGAATCAAGAAAAAAGTTATGATTTATGAAATCCACTATTTTTCAGATTTCTAAATAAGAATTAATCTAACAGTTATGATTTTTAAATCATGATATGCAATATTTTGCAAATAAAAATTGGACAATTAATTTATGTATATAAATATAAAAATCATGATTGAATCAACAAATGTATGTATAATTGATTATACGTAGAGAAAATAAAAACTTAGCCTTTGATGGAGAACAATGCTTGTAACACGTTCCCACAGACGGCGCCAATCTGTTGATGCAAAAAACTGGACCGAATCCCATTTTTATGATCACAGATAAATAGATGAAAGCAATCCAATCAAGAACATAAGAGACAAAGGTTTTTAAAGTGGTTCGGCTATGAATAAAGCCTACGTCCACTATTATTTTATTCCTAGGGGTTTACAATAGCACCATAGGGTGTAGAGAGAGAAAGGATGTGTATCTTGTGTATGTGGTTTCTAGGTTCCCCCGGATCTCTTCCCGGATCCCCTTTCTTTTGGCTAAGGGGATACATGTATTTATAGTGATGGGAGATAAAGAGATTCATTGTATGTAGACATTTATGTCTACATTCAATGAATCTAATTATTGAATTGCTTGGTATGCTATGTGTTGTCATCTATTAATACAGTATAAATGTACATTAAAGCTCATTAAATGCGCTGCCATCTTCATTAATGCACATTAAATGCGTAGTTATTCTTTGATCTTCCTGGTTGATATGCTGACCAACTCTCCTCGGGTGCCGACTCTCACTCCTCGGGTGCCGACCAACTCTCCTCGGGTACTGACCAACTCTCCTCGGGTGCCGACTAACACTCCTCGGGTGCCGACCAACTATCCTCGAATGCCGACCAACTCTCCTCGGGTGTCGAATATTGCCACGTAGGATGACATGTGTCCTTTTCTGATTGGTCCTCGTAGATGGAGAATTTTTGCGTTAACAGTCGTGTTCATCTTTCTACAACTATATTGTCAATTTCTTCAACAGGTGGTAGTTTTATTTTCCTTTTCTTTTACGTTACCCATCACAGTTAAATAGGTTTCGGTATCATGTAATGTTTTACAACTCACCTACATGGTTTAAAAGCAGCTTATCACTATTATATCAATTTCAGCATTACAGTTATAACATAGTTATATCAGTCTCAACAAAAGAGGTTCACTGCAGACACAATGATGATTGGTATTCATTGGAGAAACATTGTTCAACTAATCGATTATACTTCTGATGTTATGTAAAAAAAATTAACACTGTCAATGCAATGAGTTGTCTTTACACTGTCAATGCAATGCGTATTATAGTTAAATGTTGAACACAACTCAAAGATATGCGTGCATAAGTTGACAAATTACTCTCTGAACTCATCTGCTATACATTGCAACATTTGCTATACTCTCTGAGCATTTGGTATTGAGGATATGGTATTGTACAATATTCTAATTTGCTATACATCTGCTATACATTGCTACATCTTCTATAGGTGCTATGCATCTGCTATATGTGGATTTGTCGTTTTATATGTTATATGCATCAATGATTGCAGCAGCACGAGGAGGATTTTGCTATATGCATCTGCTATATGTGTTATAAATCAGGTTAATTGTGTTTCCTCTGTTATACATCAAGAGGAGGATTTTGAATGTATCATATATCATTGCATTTTGAATGTGATGGTCTGTTCTATTATTGAATAATTTGGATGGGGCGATAATACTTCTTTACCTGGCATATTGTTTGATTTTTCTTAATATATTCTTACATATTGGTATATTGTCACAATTTTTCCATTTAAGAAGTAAATCCCCAGAGCTTCTTATGAAATGGTGATGTTTTTCTATTCTTAATTATGAGTATCATAGTTTTCTTTCACTATATTCCTTCAGGTGTATTGATATAGTTTACGAAATATATGTTGTTCAGGAGTTAAAATAGATTAGAAGTCAACACTCCAGTATGTGCTTACCTCCTTTACTGATGACGAAGTTGGAAGAGTTTATATCTCTTCAATAGACGTCAGTTAAAAATGCTGCTAAGATAGAGGAAAAATGAAATGTATGGTAGCAGTTCAATCCCGTATTGATAAAAGGGAACTTCAACTGGACTTACTGAAGAAGGAAGCATAGGACTACCTTTCTCGATGAGCAGCAAAAGCTAGGAACTTGGTAGAGGAAGTTGAGGCAGAGGCTTATAAGTTGGATATTATTGAAAGGTAAGCAGTAGGGTTTCTGCATGCCTCCAACATGAAGCTGTAGGCAATAAAGTGAGGAAGAATACATGGTCTTTTGGAAGAAATGGTCTCCACTTATGTTTTCTTCTTGAAAATTTTGAAATATCTAATATGTTGTTTGTTGTAGACCATCCCATAAGCAGGTACACTCTCATGTCTCTCCTCTCTTTGTATCTCGCTCTCATCTATTTTTTTTTAATTTGATTTTTTGGACTGCTCTTTCTATTTTTGTGTATGTTTGTAAAAAAAAACTTTGGTTTCAAAGCATAATAACCCTTATATTTAACCCAGTCTTTTTCTTTCTTTATAATTTGTTGAATTTGGGGGGTTCAAGCTCTTTTTTTTAAATCTTATTTTTCTTTGACCTTTAAAACCAAACATTCGGGGTTTCAGATCTCAGAGTCAAAAACCTTAGTTTTTCTTAATAAATATTTCAAGTTTAATCATTTGAAACAAGGGATATTTTCATATATTTCTTTATTTTGAATGTTCATCTGTTAAGGAATTAGTTCAAAATAGTTAGCAGTATGTGTATTATATGATTAACTTTTGATGTAAACAAGATGGTTTTTATGGATTGGAGAGATTCTCATCTTAGTAATAATGTTGAACCGAGAGCAATAAATAGTAAGATCCCCACTTTTCTTTACGCAATGCACTTTTCTTTATATATTATCTCTGAGTCATAGGGTTCTTGCAGAATTGCAGATATATATTTAAGGGGTGGGGGGATAGTTCGTCCTCCCTTGATTGGCGTTCTGGGTAGAACAATTTAAACGGACTATTATCCATTTGTCTATCTTAGCACTGAAAATGATGCCATTTATCATTGACGTTTCTGGGTAGAAGTATTTCCAATGGACTATTATCCATTTGTTTAGGTTTAAAACTGAATATGATGCTTTATATCAATGGTACACCTTAGTATATTTTCCCTCTTATGCTGTTATTTGCTCTAATGTTGTAAGATCTTCTTGAACAGACCCGAAGGAATTGAGGCTTTTTGCTCAGATTTAGAAATCAGAACAAGGGAAATTGTTGCTTTGAATTGAGGCTTCTAGCTATTATGTATATGGTAAACCTTTATTTATTTCTCATTATTTCTTTGTGACTGTAATTTTTAAGTTGCTGATTTACTTTTTTTATCAGGTTTTTTCATTATGGTCAACCTTCTACCTATTATGTTTATGGATCCTTTTCTTGAGGCCTTTGTTGGCTGATCGTTGGACTGTTGAGTTTCCTGTAACGGCTCCACCCACGCGGCGCAGCCAGGCACAACGAGCAACCGCAATGAGCCCGATTACACAAATAACTGCACACAAGAGCACTCAGGATCACTACGAAGTCTGATTCCACGGCGACACCTTCTGGTGGTTCCGCTAACGAAGTATAGTTCACATTGGTGAGATATCTAAGACTATAAGTCATGTCTCCTTACACATATACGGATACAAATACAGAGAGAGAGAGATGATGTTTTGTTTTTTAAATATACAGATGCAACCTACAGGGACTGAACTGGAACTGAAAATGTGTGTTGTATGTGGTGTGGGAGGAAGAAAAATGTCGATTTTTGTTAATACCTTCTCTCGCAACTATACATATAGTAATAGTGTACTCGCTATTTATTTTTTTAAGTGTACTTCAAAAAATTGTGGTTCAATTGACTATTTTCGCTTGAGATATTATTGAATTATGGGATCTTTATTATTTAGTTCCACATGGAATGATTTATTACATTCGATTTTTTACCTATTCTGATTGCGTCATGTGATAGTTGATTCAAATTCGTGTATAAATTGTTGAACTATTATTATTTGTTAAACAGGGTGAATACTCCAATAAATAAATGATATTATGGCCATTTTTTAAAAAATTACACTGTCGGGGAACGTACATTTTGTCGTTTTATAGTTTTGTTTGTCGCTTTGCGATTAAGTATTTTCGAATTTTTCGTCGTGTCTTTAGGCACGGGCATTCCGCTAGTATATATATATATATATAGGGAGAGGTTCTCTAGTGGACCAAAAGAATGGACTTTTTATTGGACCTTAACAAAAAACACGTAATAACACATTAATTTTAATTCCTCTAGGATAATTGGTCCGCGCCAGCGGCACCAAACACGCGTGTCGATTGACCCCCAACCCCCCAACCGCCCCCCACCCACCCCACCCCCACCCCACCCCATGGCAGCCCTGCTGTCATAAGGGCTGCTATGGTGATGGTGGTGGTGGGTGGGTGGGTGGGGGGGGAGGGGGTGGTGGTGGTGGTGGTGGGGCGGGGGTAGTGGGGTCTCGAGTGCCGCTGGCGCGGACCAATTACACTATAGGAATTAAAATCAATGTGTTATTATGTGTTTTTTGTTAAGGTCCATTAAAAAGTTCATTCTTTTGGTCCACTAGAGAACCTCTCCCTATATATATATATAATGCACATAATCCCTCTCTACACAATTATTGGTTCACAAGTCTTTATTTGTTCATTATTTTATCAAAATCATAGAGTAAGTTTACTAGAGTTGTGAGGAGAAGTAGAGAGAGGGATATCGATAAAAAAATGATAGAAATACAGGGGTGTGTATTTATATAAACATATGAATATGTAAAAATGATATCCATATCTAAAAACATGTATAGAGATATTAGGAAGAATGTTTGCATCATTCAATCTTTGTGTAGAGAATTTACATTAAAAAGGATTAAATGGTAAATTGAATAATTCTTTAATATATAAGTATTAGAGAATATGATTGAGAGCTGTTAGAACAAATTGGGAAAATTATATTACCATTATTTTGTTGATAAAATTTTATGCAAGTATGTGTTGTGAGTGTAACTTTATATCCTTACTTTTTTTCATTACAATTGTAGATCTATTATATTAGATGAACGTATGTGAAAAATGGGTTGAATTGGGTAGAACTCAAAATGCCCCGATTTAGTCAATAACTCTTCTTTTGATTTTTCTATGTACTTATGAATTGTTGGGACTTGTTATATATTATTTTTGCATAATATATGATTTGAACTTTATAAATTTAGTCAAATTAGAACCAGAGGGTTGTGATAGCCCATAAGTTCCATATTTAGGATGATCATGCTTAAATACACAAGTTACAAGTGTCAAATAATTAATGATTATTATAAGCACGAGAGTAACATAATCTGTGTAGAATAATAAACATAAGGATGTCAACAACCTAAAACTTGAATATCCATACATCTCCAAATAGTTGAAATAAAGTGAAACAAGTACAACTCTAGAATTCCATAAACTAATGACCCGAAACCAAACTGAAAGTCTAAAAGAAGTAACTGAATACATGAAAGGCATCTACACTAAATATGCTCCAATTAAAAGAACTCTCCATATGGGTACCTCGTTGGTTGTTATCTTCAAGGACCCAAAAATCAACCAGAACTAAACATGTTAACAATGAAATGCGGGTGAAGTCCATTACAAGTGAATTCCTACCCGATCCCTAAGATAATGATGGAATTAAAGACATATCATAGTTGTTAAATTAGTTACATTTAGTTTACACCTACCCTCCTAGGGCTTACTAATCATTACACATCTCACACTACAGCTAGGTATCCTTTATCATTGCCAAAACACGTTGAATCATCCTAGTACCACTCTATACCATCAACATTTAGCTATAAATATAAATTTAATCACCCACGCTAATGGCTCTCTCATCCCAACCCATCTTGCTAGAAGCGACATAGACTTACCCATGACTAACTCATATGACTAATGTCTATACCCATGTAAATCTACTAATACCTCATGTACTAAATACTAGTCTTATGTGCACCTAATTATACCCACTTATACTTTTTATCAACTCGTGTACTAAAACCTAGGGCCATACATGCCTATCCTTAACACCTGGTAATATATGTAGTCCTCTGTATGAAGAATAACCCTTGTCATACAATGCGGGTTCACCCACCCCTAACTCATCATGACTAGGGTTCAATCCAATTCATAAACCTCATCATATATACATAAGATTAAAAAAATGTATAACATCAACCTATGTCGCATCAGTGGTGCTTATAAACCCATTCTCACAATGCACATACTTCAAGCCCCACACACCTAACCTAATATATACATATCATAACACACATTTAGAATTCAAACACAACCAAATGAATAAACATATAATATATACACATCTCAATCTCACGTACATTTAGAGGTGAAGTACAATAGGCTCCCTATCACGTTCTGGTACATGGTTTGTTCAATATTTTTCCCTTCGCTATATTTGCTAAGCTTTGTTGTGACACATATTAATGTGATCAAATGAATAGCCGACTTAAGTCCAAACTTCTTCACAAGATCTCAAGTGTACTTGGACACGAATGTGACAATTCGTAAAATCTAATAGTAGATTGATCAGTACATGAGTGTAAATAATTAAGTACCATTCTAAGGATGATCAAAAACTAAAATATGAGAAATTAAATACCAAACAACTGAAAGTAAAACGACTAGCAAGTTTGATACCAATACATGCAAGTAATCTATAAAAACCCTCACATCATACACCCATAAGTCTCCTCCCATACAACCAAAAAGAGTAAAATGCATCCTCTCTAATGAACACAAAATAAAGGGAATGAAAAATAGGCACGTATCCCCATAAGACACTTATATCCTAGAATCAGTGACAAGGATAAGATGAAAATATTAGGATCAATCAAAGCTGAGGTGACAAAGGCAGCATAGATCCTGAAATGTTAACTCCATGAAAATGTTAACCATAAGTTTATAAACAATAAGAGTATAATTGAAATTGGGATAAATCATAGCTATGTATATTCCTTTAGCATTTTACTATATTTTTAAGTTATATCCCAACCAAAACAATACTAGATATCATATGCATCTAAAAACCCAATCCCAAGTGAACCCGTGATTAAGTTTTATTCTACACAAATGAATAAAGTAGATGGATTCATAATAACATTACGCTAACCAATCTCAAGTGTATAAAATAGATAACAATATAAATGTATATTATTCACATAAGTATGGCACCCGACATGTACCCACATAAATGGGCTCTCATCCAAGCTCATAAATAATGAAGGCATATCCCTATCGCCTTCGGGGATCAATCATGGGTATTAACTATAATCTTAGGTAATTCAAAACTTAAGTCCTCATCATGACCAAGGGATAAATCACTACGCCTACACATCATTCATATAGCCTACCATACCCAAGACCCTACAGATGAAATCTACCTATAAAATCCCTCTCGAAACAGGGGGTACCTAGGCGTAGGACTCGGGGTAAAATGACCATGGGATATTTGTCTCTATCACTGAGGCACCATCATGGTCGATGTTGCAGGTTCCCCTTAATGGAATCTCTCCTAGTATTATCGCCACGATCACTCACACGTGTTATTAATTTCACAGTTAACACAAGAGAAAAGATCCTACTCATAAATGTAAATCTAGTCTCAATCATAAATTTTTCAATTTATCGCTTTTATAAAGTTTAGGCATTTAACCCTTTCTTAAAATTAGAAACCTAAAATTCACCTTATTAACATCTACACATGAGTTAATTTACCCTAAAGGCCATACCAAACTAACTCCAAAGCTCAAAATCCATATAAACAAGCCATAAGAAAAATTGCCAAAAATGTGGTTGCATCGATCGATCGATCACTAGAGCTAAGCTAATTTTTCCCCCTTACGGGATTCATCTTCTCAAATTTCAAAAATCATATCACAAACCTCCATTAATGATTTTAAAACCTTAATTTAAGTTCAATAATACATCACAACATCAAATCCACATATAATACACGATTAAATCATAAATCTAACATCAAAATCTCACTTCTAACACCAGATTCAATTGAAACGCACTTTCTTACTCAAAAACTGTAGAATTTTTAATTCTTTCAATTAAATTCAGATCTTAACAGATTAAATCATATAATCATAGGTTTTTTAATGATTCATAATAATAAATAATTCCTAATCATGTCTAACAATATCAAATCAGATTTAAGGAGGATTCAATCACAATAATAATGATCAACCTAATTACCATCTAGCTTAGATTAATTATAAAATTAGTTGATTTAATCATGAAATTTAAATCTTAATCATATTTAGGTTTAAATTCACATGAATATATACAATCTAAACAAAAAAATTATACTTTCATTCTAAATAAAACTTGTCTCTTTCAATTTGATTAAAAAAAACTAGGTCAAGCTCATTCCAACTCTTCTTCTTCTTCTCTTCAAGTTTCTTCTCTCTAGAATGGAGGTGCTTCCCAAAAGATGATATATGAATAATGAGATCAATAAAGGTTCATTAAAACCCTTTAATTCCGAAATTAGACTCGAGCCTCGAATGGGCCTCACTTAAAAGATTCCACAATTAACTCCAAATGACTAAAAACTATACCTATACCCTATACTAACCCAATGGGCCTATATTTCATCATTTTAAGCTAAAATAATGTATTCTAAATGTCATAAATTTATCCCAAAGCATGGTATCATTAATTATTTAACTAACCCAACCTTTTAATTAAATAATACTATACAATTTTGGAAGTTAATTATTTAATTATTCATTAATTTTGTGCGATATGGAATTATAGGGAACTACATCACAATCAGTGGGACTCGACACCAAGGGGATAATCTAAACAAGAAAACCCTCGATACCAGACCCCAAACCATTCTATAGTCACCTATAATACGTGCTCATGTTAAAATGTTTAATTAATATTTTATCGTGTATTAAGTCCAAATTTTAGATTTATTTATATAAGACATATAATCATATAACTAGTGACATCACATGTCATGCAGGCATACAAGATAATTTTATAATTAATTTAATGCATAAAACACGGGGGGTTACATTCATTTCCCTTAAACAAGTAATTTCATTCTCCAAATTCAAATTTTACCTCACTGGAATAACTCTAGATGTTTCGCCCGTATGTCTCCCTCTCACTCCCTGATGGGCTTGTACTCACTAGGATGTTCCCACAGGACTCTCACTAAGTGAATGACCTTCGATCGCAGGATCTGCTTTTTCGATCAATAATACGTTGCAGCCTCTCCTCATAACTGGTTTCCTCATGTAGCTTAATCCCACCAAGATAGATGTGTTGACATGCCTTATCATCCCTTAAAAACTTTATCAACATGCACACATGGAAGATGTCACGTACCCACTGAAGATGATAGGGTAAGGCCAAACAATATGGCACCGGGACTACCCTATCAATAATCGTAAAAGGACCTACGTATCAAGGATCCAACTTTTATTTCAATTTGAATCTAACCAATCCCTTCATTAGGAAGACCATTAAAAATACCTAATCCCCCACTTAGGACTCCAATTTATGATTACTCTTATCCTCATGACTCTTTTGGCAGTTCCACATTCTCTGAGGTGTTCTGAATGATGTCTGACCCAAACATCCAATACTCCTCCGACCTAGCGCAAAAAATGAGCAAATAGCATGGTCGTGCTTAAAACACCTTGTACAATACCATCCCAATAGTCTTCTAGTGACTATTGTTGTATACAAACTCTACAAGTGGCAAATGCATATCCCGACTTCCCTTGAGATCAAACACACACGCTCGAAGCATATCTTCCAAAATTTGATTCACCCGCTCAGTCTGACTGAGGGTGAAGGGTCATACTCATACTCAACTTTACCCCCATCACATTTTGAAACCTTCTCCAGAGTTGAGAGATAAAAGTGGTATCCCTATCAGACATGATATCCAATGATACCATGTGAAGTCATTCTATCTCTGCCACAAATTGCTTAGCATAATGCTCTGTAGTGTAATCCATCCTAACCGGTAGGAAATGATCCACCTTTTTCAATCTGTTGATAATGAACCAAATCGAATCACGACCCCAATGTGATTTTGGCAACACTATAATAAATTCCATGTAGATACTCTCTAATTTACATTAAGGGACCTCCAATGGTTGCAACTCCCCTGCCATTTTTTACTATTCTAGCTTTACTAACTAACAGGTGGAAGACCTCGATACATACCCTGAAACATCTTTGTTCATTCACACCCACCAATATGATTATCGCATATCCTAGTATACATTATCCTATCCGGGATGCACCATATACTGCAAGCCATGAGCCTCAATTAAAACTACTTTTCGCACCTCTAGTCCTTGGGCACTATTAGTCATCCTTAAAATGGTGACCCTCCATATGATCCAATCAAAAAGGAAAGAACTCCACCAGCTATGATTCCCTTCACCTTTTCCTAATAAAAGGATTCCATCCCCTGTGCTTGAACTACTCGTGATATGATAGCCAGTGTAACAGTCACTACTGCCATAAAGACATCCACCAAATCCATCTACCATAAGGAATTCCACTTTTCTGCCCAAATATTCAATAAATCATCCCCCTGTTCGTTCCATAACATGGCCAAGGTAACTGTTATCCTACAACTCAAAGTGTCTGCTGAAACATTCACTTTCCTAAGGTAGTAGTGGATCAAAAAGCAGTAGTCCTTCATAAAATCCAAACATCTCCAGTGTCTCATGTTCAAATATCTCTGAGTGAACAAGTAATAAAGACTTTTGTGATTGATAAACAACAAGAACCTCTAGCCCAGTAAATAATGTCTCCAGATATGAAGGGCAAATACTACCACCGCCAAATCCAAGTCATGAGTCGGGTAATTTCCCTCGTGCATCTTAAGCTTACGGGAAGCATTATCTATATGCATCTCTTCCTGCATCATAAATCCTCCCAATCCTTATATTAACGCATCGGTGTAAGCCATATACTCAATGCCACCCCGTGGTAAAGCAAGAATGAACGAGGTAATGAGTTTATGCCATATACTCAATGCCATATACTCTTTAAATTCTCTATGGAGTTCAATACTCTAAATGAATGGTACTCCCTTTCGGGTGAAGTGAGTTAGTGGTCCACAAATCTTTAAGAACCCTTGAATAAACCACCTATAGTACCCAACTATGCCCAAAAAGCTCTTAATCTCCATAGGCATTGTGGGTTACCCCTCCTCCATAACTGCAAACATCTTACTAGTATCTACTCAAATTCCGATCTCAGATATTATGTGCCCCCAAAAGTTCACTTCGTGGAGCCAAACCCCCACGTGAAGAACCTAAAATATAAATTATTGTCCCTAATCATCTTCAAAAACATCCTCAGATGCTGCACATGATCCTCCTCTGAATGTGAATACACTAAGATGAAGTCAATGAAAATGATGACGAACTAATACAAGTATGGTTGAAACACTCGATTTAAGCGGTCCATAATAATTGTTGGTGCGTTGGTTATCCTAATAGGAATGACTCCGAAATCATAAAACCCATATCGTGAGAGAAAAGTTTTCTTCGGTATATCCTCCTCCCGAATATGTTATTGATGACAACCCGAGCCCAGGTCAATCTTAAAAAATAATGATGCACCCCTCAACTGATCAAACAGGTCATCGATACGTGGAAATGAGTACTTATTATGTATTGTGACGTTATTCAACTTCCTGTTATCTACACACAATTAGAGTGACCCATCCTTCTTCTTCACGAATAATATGATAGATCTCTATAGGGATGTGAGTCTCCAAATAAACCCCTGACTAAGTAACTTTTGAATCTTCTCCCTTAATTCTCACATCTCTAATAAATCCATACGGTAAGGTGCTTTAACTATAGGTCGGGTTCCTGAAGCCAAATCAATGAAAATTTGTATCTCTCTCGTATGTGGTAATACTGGAACCTTGTAAAACAAGTTCAAAAAATCCTAGACAAAAGGAATCGAGTCTAAAGACACTTTGACCTCCTCAGATATACTAGCGTTGATATAATAAAGGTGTGTGCTAGAATCCCCCTTAAGTCTAGGCATAGTGATAAGGAACATTTCCTGCCCTGGGACAATAAAAGTGATAGCTTTCCCACTAAAATCAATTTGCGCATGATACGTCACAAACCAGTACATACCCAAAATAACCTCATTTGCAGATATATCTAACACTAACAAGTCAGATGAGAAACATAAATGGCCTATCTTTGTGATCACGCCCTTAAAAACCTAGAGTAAAGAAGCACCCCCACCTACTGGGGTATCTACACGCATAGTCACATCAGATGATATATCTACCATACCTGACGTAGTAGCAAATATATATTTGGTAAAAGAATGTCACACTACCGTATTAAAAATTACCCGAGCATAAATACCATAAATGTAAAACAAACCCTCAATCTCTTGGGGCTATGCCAACGAGTCCTGATGTAGATGTTGAATATACATCCGTGACAGAACTGCGGGTGGCCCTGCTCCTAGCCCCTAAGATGAGGCAAAGCTGGGAACTATGATGGAGGTGTCAATTCCTGAAACTAGGGTAGGGTTGGAAGGGCTCGTTGAGGTCCCTACTGAAACAATCATGTCGGTGCCTCAAGGCCCTTAGGGAATCTTATGAATAAGTGACCCAAATATCCACAATAATAGAATGCCCCACGATATGGTTTCCCTTATTGTGACTCTGATGCCCTTGTCCCTAGGGCCTATCATGTTGTCTCTGCCCATAGTCCTGACCCCACTGGCCCTGTGGATGCTAGCCCAGGCCCAGGTGGCCCTATCCATGACCCTGATGATGATAGTTTTCCCCAGGAGACCTCTTTAGGGAATTCTCCCCCTATTCCAGTCCTCTTTTATACTGACTAGAGCCTTCTTACTCCCGGGATGACTCTCCTTCCTTTGAAGTCTTCATCCCTTGGTCGGCTTCACCTTTATCTCTATTTATCTCTTTCTCTCTAAAAAAATCTCGATGATCATTATAATGAAGTAGTGAGGCATCCACCACATAGGTGTAAGTGGTGAATGCCATATTTCCCATAAAACCTGCTTAATCTTCTATGTCAAACCTCAAATGAAACGGTCCATCTTCATATATTCAAACTCTCAATTGCAGGTGTAAAATGTAAGAGGCGAGTGAGCTCTGACTTATACTCTGCAACCATCATATCCTCCTTCTTTAGCCTATCAAAATCAGCCCTCAACCTCTTCTACTACAACAACGGCAAAATACTTCCCCTCAAAAATTTCTGGAAACTCTTCTATAGTCAATCATGACCTATCCTCAATGGTGGTAACAGACTCCCACTAATATAAAGCATCCTCCACTAGATTTAAATTCACAAGCATCTTCTGCTTAACCTCGGTGCACTCAACTAATTACAAATGACGCTCAATATTGTGCCTTCATTTTATATCTATGATAGTATTGGTGGATCCCAAAAACTCTTGGGGGTACCCATTCCCAAACGAAGTCTGGGCATGCTCCTAAAAAGAAGTAGTAGGGGGAAGGTATAGGTGCAATCACAGGTGGTGGAAGTGATGGTGGCTGCTGAAAATGCATCGCTACTAAAGTCACAACAACTATCTAGGCTATGATGGCTGCTAAGTCAGTCGACGCTATTGTTGGTGGCTTCCCTTGCGGTGGTGGCGGCTATTGTTGTTATTGAGGTGCAGTTGACCTTGATTTGGCACTCTCGGTCGTTCATGGGAACTCCATCCCCTACAAGTGTTCACCATATAAAAGATAGTAAATAAAAGAGCATTAATGACGTAAAAGTAATATAGAGTACAAATGTAGGGATCTATAGTATCAAAGAACGCAACGTAAAAAAGCGACAAACACACTCAAAACCCTAGGACACTGAAACCTGGAATTCTCCAACACCAACTATGACAACCCATGAAATTTAATAGTTGATTTATCAAGTCTAAATTAAGTAATAAAGGAGTCTAAACAATTAAGTACCATTCTTAGATGAGTAAAAACTAAAATATGAGAAATGAAATACCAAACAATTGAAAGTAAAACACCTATCAAGTCTGATACCAATACATACAAGTAATCTATGAAAAACCTCACATCATACACTCATAATCTCCTCCTATACGACCAAAAAGAGTAATATACATCCTCTTTAATGAACAAAAAATAATAGGAATGATATATAGTCATGCAGGCCCATAAGACATCTACATCCTAGATGCAACGACAAGGATGAGATGAGAATATCAAGATCAATCAAAGCTGAGGTGGCAAAGGCTGTCTAGGCCCTAAAATGTTAAGCTCATGAAAATGTTAACAACACGTTTATAAAGAATAAGAGTATAATTGAAATTGGGATAAATTATAGCTATGCATCTTCCTCTAGACTTTTAGTATAGTTTTAAGTTATATCCCAACCCAAACAATCCTAGATATCATATGCATCTAAAATGAAATCCTATGTTTAAGTTTTATTTTATACAATTCAATAAAGTAGATCGATTCATAATAACATTGCACTAACCAATCTCAAGAGTATAAAACAGATAAGACAATCTTAATGTATATTATCCACATAAGTACGGTACCCAACATGTACAATATAAATACGCTCGCATTCAAGCCTATAAATAACGAAGGCATATCCTTATCTCCTTCGGGGATCAATCGTGCGTACTATCTATAATCTTAGGTCGTCCAAAACTTAAGTCCTCATCACAACCGAGGGATAAATCACTACACCTACACACCAGTCGTATAACCTACCATACCCACGACCATATAAATGAAATCTCTCTATGAATCCCCTCTTGATACATGGGTACCTAGGCGTAGGACCCTGGGTAAAATGACCATGGAATATTCGTCTCTATCACCGAGGCACCATCACAGTCGATGCCGAACGCGCCCCTTACTTGAATTCCTCCTATAACTATAGCCACGAGAACTCACATATAGTATGCATTTTAAAATTAACACAAGATAAGAGATCATACTCATAAATGGAAACCTAGTCTTAATAATGGATTATTTAGTTTATCGCTTTTATAAGGTTTAGGCAACTGACCCTTTCACAAAATTAAAAACCTACAATTCACCATATTAACATCTTCACATGAGTCAATTTAATCTAAAGGACATCCTTAAATAAACTCTAAAACCCAAAATCCATATAAACGAGCCATATGAAAAAATGCCAAAAACCTGACAGCATCGGTCGATCGACCTACCATTGATCGATCGATCGCTACAGGTAAACTATTATTCCCTGTTACAGGATTCATCTTCTCAAATTTACAAAATCACATCACAAAACTCCATTAATGAGTTTGAAACCTTCATTTAAGTTCTATAATACATCCCAACATCAAATCCATATACAATACATGATTAAATAAAAAATCTAACATCAAAAACTCACTTCTAACACAAGATTCAATTGAAAACCCACTTTCTTACTCAAAAACCCTAGAATTTCAAATTCTTTCAATTGATTTCAGATCTTAACAGATCAAAGCATATAATCATAGGGTTTTTGAATGATTCTTACTAATAAACAATCCTAATCTTTTCAGCAATATCAAATCATATTTAAGGAGGTTTCAATCAAAATATTAAGGATTTAACCTAATTACTATCTAACTTAGGTTAATTATAAAATTAGTTAATTTAATCATTCAATTTATATCTTTGTCATAATTAGGTTTAGATTCACATGAATAGATATAATCTAAACCAAAAACAATCGTACTTTCATTCTAAATATATTTGCCTCTTTTAATTTGATGAAGAAAACTAAGGCAAGATCCTTCCAACTCTTCTTTTTCTCTTCAAGTTTCTTCCCTTTAGACTTTAAGTGCTTCCTAAATATGATATATGACTAATGAGATCCCTAAAGGTTCATCAATATCCTTTAATCCTAAAATTGGACCTGGGCTCCAAATGAGCCTCACTTAAAAGAGTTCAAAATCAACTCCAAATGACACAAATTTCTACTTGGGCCCTATACTAACCCAATAGGCCTACATTTAATAATTTTAATCTAAAAAATGGGTATTTAAATGTTGTAAATTTATCCTAAAACATAATATCATTAATTATTTAACCAACCTAACCTTTTAATTAAGTAAGCCGATACAATTCTGAAAGTCAATTATTTAATTTTTCATTAATGTGGTGCGACATGGCAATATAGGTAACTACTTCACAATCGGTGGGACATGACACCAAAAGGATAATCCAAGCAAGGAAACCCTCGATACCAAACCCCAAACCATTCCATAGTCACCCATAATACCCAACCATGTTAAAATATTTAATTAATGTTTTACCATGTATTAAGTCCAAATTTCATATATATTTGTATAACACATATAATCATATAATTAGTGACATCACATAGCACGCATGCATATTAGATAATTTCATAATTAATTTAATGCATAAAAATATGGGGTATTACATCGAAACCATTTGGTGTATTCTTAGGATATAGAATAAGCTCCCACACATCATGTTTTTAAAACTTGTAATAACTCTTCTTGCATTGTAAGGATTTAATGCTCCTCCTTATGTTCTTCCGTTCTATTTATGAGTTGTGGCTTTGATGGATAATCTCACATGTAGCTTTATGTATTACAATAACACCCTTGCTAAGATCTACTATGATGTTTGTGGTGTCATGGTTAATACTTACCCAAGATGGTGGGTCTTCCTTGTGAAGTGAAGGATCCAAAGTCAATAGAACACTCTTAGGGTGATGTGTTGTTAATGAATGGCTTATCTTCATCCACAAATAACGTAAGGGAATCATCCTTGATCACTATGTTGATTGATTCTGTAATTTTCGAACTCTTAAGCTTGGAAACCAAATAAGACATATTATTTGAAGAACATTCAAGGAAAATTCCTTCATTACTCTGAGCATCAAACTTTCCTAAATGTTCCATATCTCTTAAGATATAATAAGTACTTTTCAACACCCCAAAATATCTTTATTTAGGTTTGTGCCGATCCATTATTCATAGAAAGTCATGTTCGTATCGGGATAATGATATACCCTATTTATGGTATGACATGTTGTGTTCACTACTTCCGCCTAAAATCTATGCGGAATGTTTTACCCTTGGAGAAGGATCGGTCCATATTCTGAATAGTTTGACTCTTACTTTCCACTATTCCATTTTGGTTTGAAGTAGATGAAATAGATAACTCATTCTTAATCCCATGTTCATTACAATAATTTTTAACCCCTTATTCTTTAAATTCAATATCATGTTCAGCTCTCATTTATACATGGTAATATCGTATTGGTTTTATGATAAAAGACATAGGGTTGATACAAAGTCTACAGTGTCTGATTTTTTTCTTAGAAATCCCATAATGGAGAATCAAGAATAATCATCAACCATCATAATGATGTATTTCTTACTACCTAAGCTTTCTATTCGTATTCGTCACATAAGGTCCATGTGAACTAATTCAAGTACATGGGAGGTGGTAATTATGTTTACTTTCTTATGTGGATTTTTAATTTGTTTGACTTTTTGGGATATTACACACATGAATGATGATGGTCATAACAATTAGGGCAATCCATGATTTAAGTATCTCTTAACGAGTCTCTCTAAATCACGGTGATTAATAAGACCAAGCCTTTGATGCCAAAGGTCTACAGGGGTAATCTTTGCGTTATGACATATAAATGATGGTTGTGAATCTAGTCCACAATAGTTATCGGGTAGCCTTACTCTGTGTAGAATCATTTTCCCTACTTGTCTTTTGAGATAAATTTACTACGAGATTTTTTTAAGATAATTGGATATCCCTAATAAGAGTGGTTATGATCCCCTTAATATAAAGCACATTTCTAGTTTAGGGTAACCATATATTTCTTTAGCTTTTTTCCCTAAGATATTAGATTCATTTCCATCTCCAAAAATGACTTTTCTGTCCTTGTTTTTTTCAAGATGGGAAAATATAGTCTTATCACCAGTCATGTGCCTGAAGTATTCAATGTCAAAATACAATCGAGGGATATTTTGAGACTTTAGTTTCGTATGAAGAATAAGGCTGCTGAAATTTCTTTTATCATTATTGTTTATCCATAACAAACATTGGTGTATTAGGTTTAGGTGCTCCCTTATTCAATTCTCTTATTGGCCTAGTTTTTATTGGGGGGGGGGGGGGGGGGGGTATTTCGGGTTCAAAATACACCCTCTTAGTTTCACCTATTAATTGTTGAGAAGTTCTCACTCTATATTCTACTAACTCAAGAAGGCTAGCCATGTTATCATATCGTGATTTGAATTCCCTTTTGTCTACTCCCATAAGCTAATAGACAAATTGTCTAAGGTTCCCCTTTTTGTGGCAACGTGAGAATATATAAGGCGGTGTGTGTGTGTTGGGGGAGGTCACCTTATTAGATTTGGATGAATTTTTTGAGGGATGAGTTATAGCTTTCACGAACTCTTTTTACTATTTTACAAAGGTAATATCATCACATGGTTGTGAGTTATATAAACTGTTATAACCAAGACCTGTTTTTTCTTTTGTTATCGTAGTGGGTGCAAGAAACATCCTTACTAATTTCTCGGATCTATCTTCTAAATTTATTTTAATTTTCATAGAAATTTTAATTTTTTCTTAGGTGTTACATTTTCTTCTTCTAACAAATTTCAAGATTGGGAAGTCTCAAAGAGCGCAGTCCTAAGGCTAGTGATAGAAAGGCTGTTTTTATGTGTTTGTCTTTGTCAAGCCAAACTCATAAAAAAATTCCTTCAATTACCTACAAAAGATAACAAGAACTATAATAGAGGTAAGTAAGGATGTGAGTCTAACTCTATGGAGTGAAACAAAAGAAACGTCATGTCATCCAAATTTCTAGCTATTTTTCTTGATTTTTTTCTTTTCCTTTCTTTTCTATTTTTGTATGGATTGTTTATATTAAAGCAATTTTCAAGGGTAATTATGCTACTCAACTTTTTTTTTCTAAAAAATAGATTTTATTAGATTTTTGAGAGAAGGTCCCTCGCAAGGTGGCATGTACACAGATCTAGCACATTATACATTAAAGTCCAAAATGAAGGATTAAAATATTATAAAAATAGGCCCTTTGTAAGGATTTACATGAAATGCCACAAAATATTGTCTTTGATCCTACTGGTTGTTAGTTGAGAATTTATAGGAATATCTTAATTTTTTTTTGCATTTCTAGCTTCCCAAATGTGCTAATAACTGAAATAAGGGATGATTTTGCATAGCAAGCTCTGGATAGATTTCCATCTAGTATGAAACCACCATAGCATTAAGTTTCCTTTGAAGGTCGAGGCTCGAAAGGAAAGACGAATCAAAGATTTAAAATGAGCCCAAATAGTTTTTGCAAAAACACTAGTGTAGAACAAATGATCCTGGGTTTCTTCTTTGTGAGATGTACTACATCTACGCATAGATGGGAGGTGTTGATATAAAAATTAGTCAGATGACGTGGAACAAATATATGAAGACACGTGTCATCTTATGTGGCAAAATGTATATTCACCGAGCTACTCAGCATACCGAGCTACTCAACGTACCGAGCTACTTGTGACACCCCGCCTAATTAAACATCGGGTGATAAGGCCTTCATTAAATTAAAACAGGTTTCTCAAATGGTTCATTCTTAGCATCACTGTCGAAAACTTTTTAATTACTAATCCCCTAAGTAAAATTAGACCGGTGCCAAATTTTATCTTTCATTAAGACAGATAAATCAACCAAACGGAACAAAGTACAAATAATCAAGTACTGTAATTCAAACAACAAAGTAAAAGTACAACAGAACAAAAGTATTACCGAAGAAACCATTGCTAAAAATCCCAAACAATCAATAGAATAACCACTAGTCTGAATCTAACATCTGAGACTAATACCGGACAACAAGTCCATATATAAAAGAGTGCGAGATCCTGTGCTAGATCTGAATGAGAGATATCGTCTAGTCAAATCCTGTAAGCATCCACTGTACTACAGCTCCGAGCCAATAACCCCAAAAGTGTTATAGAAGGGGGGTGATTTAAAATAAGTGTTGGTAGTATATGTTATGTGTAAGATATATATACCTATTGATTTTTCCTACTTATGTGCGATAGTAAGTGTGCTTAATCTCTGTATTGGGGTCGATGATATTCCGGACCAATACAGGGGGGATCGATTTGGGGTCGATAATTTTTCCGAACCAAATCGATGATAAATATTGGGATCGACGGAAGGTCTGAACCGACATGTGCATTACATTTACCTTGGGGTCGAGGAATTCCCGGACCAATGTAAATGATAGGATTATTAGGGCCGATGATTTTTGCCGGACCAATTTTCCTTAAAAGTATATATTGTATGTGAAATATATACCTTATAATATTCTACTTATGAGTGATAGTAGACACTTAGATGTTATATAGAGATATACATAAAATGGGTAAATTAAGTAGGGAGAAACTTAATTTCAAGAATTAACGTTGGATTGGGAAAAATTGATGAGAAATTAAGTAGTGGGACTTAATTATGATATATGCGGCATGAGTAACAGGCGATAAGAAATTATAATGAAATGGTCATGTGCTTGGGACGACCGTTAGGATGTTATTATTTGGTATTGGGTATTAGAGGGTGCAATTATATTTAAGGTCCTTAGCCTTAATACCAGCCTTATCCTAATTTCGAGGACGAAATTCTTTTGCAAGGGGGGAAGTATGTAATACCCCGTATTTCTGAATATTCCAAATATTCCATTTAATTAGATTGGAGAATTAAATGAGAAAATATCGGCTTGATTTAAATTACGTAAGAGTAGTAATTTAAAGAGTTTTATTTAAAATTGTAATTATGGTGTATTAATCGAAAGATAGATACCGGTATATATTGCATCATTTTATTTACTTAGTGCGAGTGGTAGATAGTTACTTAACGCGTATAGACCGCGTTGAGGTGAGAACGAGTAATATTTTTTAAGTGACTCAAATGATAATTTAGAGGTCACCAAAGAGTCCGGAAGGGTCAAATTAGTCAAAATAGTATACCCGGGGGTACTAGTTGAGTCCCGGGGTAATTTTGGGCTAAACCGAGACCGTTCAGGGGCATTTTAGTCTTTTAACATAAGAGGGTATGGAGACCTACGAATTGGAGAGTTTTATATCAGCCGTATGATAGATGAATTAGGGTTAGAACACCCATGACAACTCCAATACCATTAGAGAGAAGGGAGGCACAACTTTCTAAAGCAAAAAGAAGATTTGGGAAGGATTCAAAGGGATTCCTACTATCAACTTGTTGGGGAAGAAGGATTGAGGGATGAAGATCATCAACCATCAACAAGAACCACGAAATCAGACCCTACTGATCATAAGGCAAGTTGTTTATTGCAAATTATAAAGTTATAATACCCATGTGTAGGGTTTTTGAATAGTTTTATTTAAATCAATATTTTGATTGGAGAAAGATGATATTTATGCATGTTGGGATAGGAATCGCATGTAGGATGATTTAAACTATGTAGAGAATTAATATTCAGATTAGACTTGATGATTTTCGGAATAAAAATCTGGATTTTGAATGATAATATGGGAAGAACACCATAACTAGGGTTTCAAGAAATTCTGGGTTTTAATTCATTAATTCTTTAAAGTAATTGGAGTTTTGATGTATTTGACACGTTAGAAACTGTCCTAGTATATGTGAAAATATGTTAGGATCATTGGGTTAAAGTTTGGTGGACTATAATGGAGTTTGAAGATTTGTTAATGGAGGAAAAATCTTAACGAAGAAGAAGACTGCGTCTGCCCCTGTTCGATCGATGGATCGATCTCGGATTGTCGATCGATCGACTATATCGATCGATCGAACCCAGCCGTCGATCGATCGACGAAAGCTGTTTTCCGAAAATTTTGTGTTTAATCCTTCGTTGAGTTCGGGAATGAATGAGTATTCTAGGATTTACATTATACTTATTTGGGAGTAAGAATAAGACCAGTAGGTATATTGTTGAGGTCCAATAAGGCCATTGGGTGTAGGGCTTGGATTACGGACTGAGGAGAATAATCCGATTTAGTAGAGTATCGGGGACTTCGGAAGTTGAGTTACGGGGCGAAGTAAATTCAATTTAAGTAATAGACCAGTAGGGTAAGAAATAACTACTGAAATTATATGTAAGGGGTAACTAGGACCCTTAGAGTTGTGTGAATAATCAAATAAATACGATTAATGAGATAAATCGTAAAGCGAATATTGTACGGTAGATATATGAGATTAAAATATTATGTACGTATATGATTAATAGGTCGGGCGTGTACCTACTGAATTATGTGATCTTTTAGGTAGGGAGATTATACCTAAATTAATTATGTTAGGGTCGATGAGACATTCCGAACTAACATAAAGTTATTATGTGTTTGGGGTCGATGAGAAATGCCGAACCAAACTTTGAACTGGGGTCGCGATGAGAGAGTCCCGAACCAGAATATGTGTATATATATATATATTTAAAAATAATTAGGGTCGATGGATCATTCCGAACCAATTCTTACTTGGGGTCGATGAATCATTCCGAACCAAGAGTCCTTTACGTGTATAAAAAGGGCAAAATAGTAATGACTGGTATTTAGTATATATTATGTGTGAAATATATACTTGACGATATTTTACTTTCGTGTATTAGTAGATTGATATATAGTATGTATTTAAAGATACATACTGAAATGGTAAGTTAAGTAGTGAAACATAATTACGAAATGCACCTTCAGATAGAGAAAATCTATTTAGTAATTCAAGTAGTGAAACTTAATTACATAAGTGGGAAAGTTAACAATTGTGAGAACTGTATTAATTTTAGTAGTGAAACTAAATGAGAAGTCTTGAGAAATAACATAGATTAAATGTTACTTGGGTTTTATTTAAATACGCGAGATGTTAGTAAAACGGTTGTACTGTATGGGCGGTACTGGAACTTGGGGACAGATAAGTTCAGTTCACTACTTTGGTTTTAGTTAGCTTGAGAAGTATGGCTAGATAAACTAAGTGTAGAACGTTAGGTGTGCACAAAGATGAGGGGTGAGTTAACTCAAGAGAGTGTACGAGAACCTAACATGTGTAATCAATAACCGCATTTTATATTGTGATAAACGCTTGCTAAATATTTTCAAAATGTTTTGAGTACTAACTCTTGTTATAAAATATTTTTAAAACCTTTTAGGTGTCCAGCTACAGGGACGCCATGTGTGATGATTCCATTCCAGACTCGGAGCTGTAGTACAGTGGATGCTTACAGGATTTGACTAGACGATATCTCTCATTCAGATCTAGCACAGGATCTCGCACTCTTCTATGTATGGACTTGTTGTCCGGTATTAGTCTCAGATGTTAGATTCAGACTAGTGGTTATTCTATTGATTGTTTGGGATTTTTAGCCGATGGTTTCTTCGGTAATACTTTTGTTCTGTTGTACTTTTACTTTGTTGTTTGAATTACAGTACTTGATTATTTGTACTTTGTTCCGTTTGGTTGATTTATCTGTCTTAATGAAAGATAAAATTTGGCACCGGTCTAATTTTACTTAGGGGATTAGTAATTAAAAAGTTTTCGACAGTGATGCTAAGAATGAACCATTTGAGAAACCTGTTTTAATTTAATGAAGGCCTGATCACCAGATGTTTAATTAGGCGGGGTGTCACACTACTCACCTTGACGAGCTACTAAATGTACAGAGCATCCAGTCAAGAAGATCAAGCGAGAATTACATATTCAATGAACATCGGATTCAAGGAACATTCTTATTATGTACAAATGTATATGTCTATTAAATAACAACAAATTGTCTATTCACATGAATAACCCTTAGGCTATAAATACATTGTAACCCCCTCCATAAGGGGGAGATGGATAATTGATCATTTACGATCATCATCAAGATCACAACGAAACACCCAGCAATACAAAACAGTAGACGTAGGCCATTCTCTTAAGGCTGAAGAACTTTAAAAATCTGTTGTCTTATTTCTTATTTTATATTTATCTGTGATTAATTAATTAGATCAAATCTAGTTTTTTACATCAACAGATTGGTGCCATCTGTGGGAAAGACTATACGTAGCATTTTTCACTAAAACATTCATCATACATGGCTGAGATCCGAGAGTACAATAACAGGAATAAGGACCGTGTTCCTCCCAATCCGTCTTCTCCCCCAACTATCCAACATCTCACTGGCATAATGGCCAATTTAGCCCTAGGGCAAACAACTATGCAAGAGACCATGCGTCAACTCATTCAAACTTTTCGGAATGGGATGCCTGCCCAGTCAGGTCAACGAAGCATTCAGAGAAACACGCACTTACCATCTTCAAGAACCAGTTATACTTTATTCCCAAATATTTCTCAGACGGAATCGCATCATACTGAGAGGTCCAATGATCCCTCATATCAGCCTGGTCGAACATCTCCCATAAGAGTTGTGGACTCTCAAGCCAATGTTACTTTAACTCCGGAACGAACTAGCGCTCTGGAGAGATTAAGTAGAGTCTCACCCTTTGAACGTTTGGGCCCTAGGAGGAATAGAAATCCCCGTATGATTGTGTCGAGAAATTCTCAACGACTAAATGATCTAAAGGAAGGTTCTGCCCAATCACGCACGGAAGCGCGCACTAAAAAATCCCAAGAAGAGAATTCAGAACAATCTGTTATTCGGGCAAATAGATCTGAGGCTGCAAATGACGCCTAGAAAGGTTCCATTCAAAGGTTAAAAGATAGGTTAGAGGAAATGGCTACGGCCAGGAACCCTCTCCAAAGAACTTTTGTCAAGGGATCACCCTTTGTACAGGCAATTATGGATTTTCCCACACCATCGAAGTTTAAAGCTCCTGTAGTTATGCCAAAGTACGATGGAAAAACTGATCATATCCTCCATATAGAGCAGTACCATGCTGCTACCGATATTTATGCAGTTCCTAATGAGATGAGATGTAGGGCATTCTCAGAAACCATTACTAGATCATCTCAAATATGGTACAATAATCTTCCTTGGGGGAAGATTGCTACTTTCCATCAATTGGCAGAGCTCTTTATAGGAAATTTCTATTTTGACGCGAAATCAGTCAAGAGAGTAGCACATTTGTTGAGTGTGGGGCAGAAAGCAGAAGAGAGCACCAGAGATTATATCACTCGTTTTAATAACGAGAAACTTGAGGTCATTGACTACGAATAGAAGACGACGATCACAACTCTAATGATTGGTCTTTTACCAAAAAAAGTTGTATTATACTTTGGCTAAATATCCCCCCAAATCCATGGTGGAATTAATGGCCAAGGCAGCCAAAATTATGAATGTCGAAGAAGCTATGGCTGCAAAGAAGAATGGTGAGAGAAAAGCAGAGACTAAAGATGAGGGAAGTTCAGAAAAGGAAGGTCAAAAGCATAATGGGATCAATAAGCAATCTAAAGGAAAAGAGACGATAGAGCACTTGAGGAAGTATGGGAATTATAGTCCCTTAAAGGTGGATATAAACCATATTCTGGAGGAGATAAAGAACAACGAAGAACTGAATTGGCTAGAGAAATTGAGGATAACCCCTGAAAAGAGGGATAAGTCCAAGTATTACGAGCTCCACAAAGACCACGACCAAGCGGTGCATAGCTCTCCAGAATGAAATCGAGGCTCTCATTCGACGAGGGAAATTGAGCAGGTTTGTTAATCGCCAGAATGATGGGAAGACCAACAACAGAGCAAGGCAAAGGTCCAAATCTCCTCATCGAACAAGAGACAACAAAAAGAGGGACCATGAAGATGATCTGGAGGACGACCCCGACCTCCCCAAAAAGCCAAGGCAAGCAGAACGCGAGGTATTTTCAATCCATTTTGGCTTATTCGAATGTAATGTGATTACATGTGGAGATGTAGGAGGTGGGGATCATACTGCTGAAAGGAAAGCTTACCTCAATGAGGCCCAAGCTTGTTCCTATATATAGCGAATAAATTTGGTGGAAGAGGATCACCCGAGGAAGGTAAACAAGGATAAAATAGTCATCAGTTTTTGCAAAAAGGATCTGGAAGGTGTCTTATATCCTCACGACGACCCCTTGGTGATCAAGATGAGGATGAAGGATTTGGTGATCTCAAGAGCGTTGGTAGACAATGGTAGCTCTATAGACATCATGTTTTACCCGTGCTTTGATAGCTTAAATTTTAAGCTAGCCCAGTTGGAGCCATATCACAGGCCCCTCCTCAGTTTCACTGGCGAGAAAGTATTTCCACTTGGGACAATAAAGTTGGATATGCTTATTGGTACCTAGCCTGCTTGCACAATAAAAAAAGTACACTTTTTCGTAATGGATAAAAATGTCTAATCAGCCTACAACATAATCATGGGGAGGGTAGGCCTGAAAAAGTTCAAGGCAGTGGTATCCACGATATATAAATGCTTAAAGTCTTCGACCAAGTTCGGAGTTGGAGTTGTTAAGGGAGATAAGAAAGTAGCTCGAGAATGTTATTATTCATCTTTCAAACAGGAAGATTTGGAGGAAGCCAGGAAAAAGACCACCACGTACCAAGTGGATGAGTTTGAAGATGCATAGATTGAGATCTTGGACCCTAGAGATGAATCTGAGCTTGTGAAGGGTCAGGTCATGGAGGCTATGGAGAAAATTAGTTTGGACGATGAATGTCTATAGCGAACAACTCAAATTGGTGCTTCACTGGATCCGTCAATGAAGCAGGAGTTAATGGCATTTTTAAGGCACATAAGACAAGATTTTGCATGGATTCATGAAGATATGCCGGGGATAGACCTAGCCTTCTTATGCCATAAACTCAATGTTAATAAGGAGGTCAAGACGGTGAAATAACGAAGAAGGGTATTTAGCCCAGAGAAGAACCAATATATTCAGGAGGAAGTCGAGAAACTGCAACAGGACTCTTTTATTGAGGATGTCAAATATCCTGATTGGTTAGCTAATGTGGTGATGGTAAAAAGGAATAATAATAAATGGAGGATGTGCGTAGATTTCACAGATCTCAACAAAGCCTGCCCAAAAGTTCACTTCCCATTGCCCCGAATAGACCTGCTGGTAGATGCGACCTCGGGGCATGAGTTACTAAGCTTCATGGATGCTTATTCTGGCTATAACCAGATTAAGATGAAACCAGAAGACCAGGAGACTACTTCTTCTACTACACCAAGGGGTACTTACTGCTACAATTTATGCCATTTATTCTAAAAAATATAGGTGCAACATACCAGCGATTGATGAATAAGGTGTTCGCAAAATAAATCGGCAACAACATGGAGGTTTATGCCGATAATATGCTGACGAAGAGAAAGAAAGCTGCAGACCACATAGCTGACCTGAACCAAACTTTTGATCAGTTGGAGAAATATCAAATGAAGCTGAACCCAACTAAGTGTGTTTTGGGTGTACGAGAAGCCATGTTCCTCGGGTATATTATGAATCAGCAAGGCATTGAGGCAAATCCAGAAAAGATTAAATCTCTGTTAGAACTATGATCTCCAACTACGAAGAAGGAGGTTCAGAGCCTCACGGGGCGTGTCGTAGCCCTCAATAGGTTTGTCTCACGAGCAATGGACATATGTCTTTCATTCTTCAAAACACTCAGAAAAACTTTTGAATGGAATGATAAATGTGAGAATGCATTCCAAGAGTTGAAATGATATTTAGGGACATCCCCTTTACTGTCCAGGCCGGTGACAAGAGAAAAGTTATATTTATACTTGGCTGTTTCAGAAAGTGCATTCAGTTCAGCATTGATAAGAGTAGATGACGGAGTGAAAAAACCGGTGTATTAAACAAGCAAAGCATTCCAAGGAGTAGAGATTAGATATCCAAGGTTGGAGAAGAGGGCATTAGCATTGATCGAGGCAAGTAGGAGGATGAAACCATACTTCTAGGCCCATACCATATTGGTATACACTGATATGCCACTCAGACAGGCATTGCATAAGCCAAAAAAGTCGAGGAGACTGATGTATTGGGAGGTTGAACTGGGAGAGTATGATATTGTTTATGAGCCAAGGTCCTCACTCAAAGGGCAGGTGGAAACATATTTCATTGCGGAGTTCACTTACCTAGATGCTTCCGACCAACAAGGGTCTAATGCAGAACAACCTGTGGATGTTAGGGGATCATCAAAGACTACCCCCGAGAAACTTTTATCGATAGATGTACCGAAGGGAATAAGCACCAAGCAACAAGAATCATCAAATAACAACCCAGTGTTAGGAGATGATAAAAGTAAGTACCAAATATTTCATCAGGGAACTTTGTCAGACCAAGAGTTTGATAATTGTATCCCCATATGGAATTCGTATGTTAATGGCTCTTCGTGTGCCACAGACAGCGAAGTCGGTATAATCCTTCACATCCCAGATGGATTGGATATAGAATATACACTGTGTTTCCAGTTCAAAGCTTCCAACAATGAAGCTGAATATGAAGCTATGATTATGGGCCTCAGTTTAGCCAAAACACGGAATGCTGAGAAAGTTATCGTGTTTAGTGATTCATAGTTAATTATAAATCAGATTCTCGGGTTGTATGCAGCGAAAGGAGACTTGATGTCAAGGTACCATGACAAAGCTATGGAGATTGTATCCACTTTTGCAATGATCCAGTTGACCAGAATACCAAGATCAGAGAATGTGAGAGCTGACACATTAGCTCCATTAGCCTCAGTTACTCGCACCGAACTATAAAGAATGATTCCTATTAAGATTCTGGAAGACCGGAGCATAGATGAATATTTGATGGTGAGATTCATCACCTTGAATATGGGACCATCCTGGATGGACCCCATCAGGGCATATATCGAAGAAGGGGTACTACCAACTGACCAACTTACATCCAAGAGACTGAAGTTTAAAGTTGCTTAGTATGTACTGAACAATGGTGTTTTGTATAGAAGGGGTATCATAGTAGGTCTACAGAGATGTGTGCATCCTTCATAAGTTAAAAATCTCATAGAAGAAATTCACGAAGGCTCTTTTGGAGCTCACGTAGTAGGTCGAACTCTTCTACAGAGGATAATGACGCACGGATACTATTGGCCAATGATAAGAGCTCACTATACAACTTATGCGAAGAAATGCGATAAGTGCCAACGTTTATTTTCCATTCGAAGAACTCCCCAGGCATTGTTAACACCCATCACATCCCCTTGGATATTTTCCATGTGGGGTATGGACTTAGTCGGGCCTCTACCGACTACCAAAGGGAGATTCAAACATTTAGTAGTCACTATTGATTATTTCACTAAATGGGTGGAAGCTGAACCTCTCATTGACATGTCATATGAAAGAGTTTAGCAGTTTGTTTGGAAGAATATTAGTTGCAGATATGGTCTGCCACATGCTTTCATTACTGACCATGGTACCCAATTTGACAATGAGAAGTTCGCCGCATATTGTCACCAGTCCAATGTCTAGAAGATCCATTCCACACCATGCTATCCTCAGAGCAACTGGCAAATCGAAGTGACGAATAGGACTCTGCTGAACGGGTTGAAGAAACGACTGGATGATGCAAAGGGAAATTGGATTAATGAGCTACAGTCTACTTTATGGTCTTATCACACAACACCCCGAACAGTAACAGGGGAGTTTCCTTACATGCTAGCCTTTGGAAGTGAAGCAGTCATACTAGCTGAATTGGGCCTACCCACTCATAATGTGCTCAATTTTAATTTTCCTCTCAGCAATTTGATGAGACGTCTGGATTTGGACATGCTAGAGGAAGTGAGAGAAGATACGGCGATTAAGAATGCAGCTTACCAGCAACGAACTTCCATGTTGTACAATAAAAGAGTCAAGAAATATGATCTTAAGGAGGGAGACTATGTGCTCAAGAAGGTGATTCGGAAGCATAATAAGTTAGAGGCCAACTGACATGGGCCCTATCGCGTAACTACAGTTGTTTGACCTGGGACCTATAGAATAGAGACCTTAGAGGGTGAAGAATTAAAAAATGCGTGGAATGCGGAGCACCTGCGCAAATATTATCAGTAATACAGATTTATATGTACCACATTTTTCAATATGAACAAAGATGATATTTTTTACATGTTCTTTTTGTTCAAATTTTTTCGGAGTACTCGTGCTACACACTAAACCACCAACTAAGGTTGGTCGACATCAGCAACCACCAACTAAGGTTGTCCGACATCAACAACCACCAACTAAGTTTGGTCGACAACAGCAACCACCAACTGAGGTTGGATGGCATATCAACACCCACCAACTACGGTTGGTCGGTATCAATAAACTTAACCAACAATGTTGGTATAACAATCATACAAGGCAAAGCGTGTTTGATTATGGGAGACCTTAAAGGGTATCCAAAACTAGGCAATAAGATGGGTGACCTCACGAGGCATCCACTGTCTAGGAACTAAGATAATCTAGATCATATTGCTACAACTAAGCATGACCATAGGATGCAAATCATTTCATTGCTTAGGCACTTATGGGTGATAAGTCACTACAACTAGACAGCAAGTGGGTCAAGCTCCATTGTCTAGGAAATTAAAATCAAATAGGATAATTTGTCCCTTTATAAACACTCATCAAAAGATAATATGATAAGCAAACATCTTATAAATCACCTTCAAGGAAAGAAAATTACAACAGATGAATTTTTCTTCATTCAATACAAATTTCCTATTCTAGTGGCCTTTGCCCCTAGATTTTGGTACAGGTTCCATTTCAGTGGGAGCATCATCCAAAGAATAAGGGGAATTGATGAAATTCATATCTCGTAGCATTATGATGTTGCTTGGACTCGGTCGATCAAGTAGATGTTGACGTCGAGATATCTCAAATTCTTCATGAAGCTGGTAATCACCAAGATACCTAGAAATCAAAACCTAGGAATAGCACGAGCTGGAATCGAGCTGACATCTAGATTAAAGGGAGGATTAGGCAGATCAAGTACTCTAGGCTCATACTAATACCATAAGGAATTTCCATATTCAATCTTTATCACGGTCAAGGCGTTCAGCCATCCCTGTTTGTATCCTTCATTATTATATTATTTCAACCGAGCATCGAGATGGCATAGAGCCTCATTGTACCCCCATCCAAAATTCTCTAGGCTGCTTGAATTTTCTAGGACATTTCAGCCAAGGCTTGATTTTTTGCTTTCATCTGAGTAGCCTGATTCACTAAGGCTTGCTAAGTCCTAGTCTCTTCAACGCTTTTTTGACCATCTCTCGCTCTACCCCATGAGGAGGATGTAGTTCTGGCTTGCTTTAAAGCCTCCAGTTCTTCTCTCAAAGCAGCATTTTTAATTTCCAAAAATGAAAAACTCTCATCATTGACTGGGACCAGAGCTCCCGAAGAAGAGGAGGAAGAAGCTTTGAATTGTTTCACTTCTTATCGTAGGGCAATATTTTCATCCTCCAATAACTTGGAAATACTCCTGTGTTCCTCAATTTTAAGTTTAATAACACTCTCTCTCTTTTTATGGGCTGAGAGAAATTTATCATAATCCCGATCAACATTCAATTATTGATACTTCTTCTCATACCCCTCATGCAGAAGTGCAGTAGTTTTTTTGTGTTGAAGTTGAAGTTCCTCGATCACCCCTTGAAGATCTTCAATCATCTCATAGTAAGCAACATCATTGGCTACGACCCGATCAAGTAGACATTTTAAATATTGATAAGCCTCAATTGTTTGTTCAAAGGCATCAGGACCAAGGATATTAACAATTTCAGCTTCAGTAAAATCTGTATGACCAGCTTTGAAGTAATCATTACATTTATTCATTAACTCCGTATCATGAGCTGACAAGATTTCCATCCTGACAACAAACTAATAAGGCAAATAGGAATCAATCAACAACAGTGCAGCTACATGTCGAGTAAGTAAAGTAGAACACTCAGAATAAATAACAAAGTCCATTTTATTAATCATAGGAGGGGAAAGTACAACCGAAGTTAAAATGAAGGGAAAAAAAACAATAACATAATTAAAGAGTCGAACAACAATACACCTTCTCCTTATTTCCTATAACGTCTTCAGTCGATTTGGATGAAGGAATTGGTTGTTCAGATGGCAATGGAGGTTACTCGACAGAAGTTGTCACTTGATCAACTTTCTCGAAAGACTGAGGAAGGGTAGCAACAGTTATTGGTTCTGTTAATACCATAAAATATTCATCAGATGCAATTTCATCTTCCTCTTCTTCTTCAACAGCAGGAGGAGGGCCGTGGGTGTGTTCCTAAAATAGTTCAGAATCCTCAACAACATTTAACCTCTTCAAAACCGCTACCCATCCATCTTGGAAGTATTTTACACTTGCATACTCCATTTGGGAGGTGATAGTAGTTAAGGCCTTGTTCCATCCTTTGTCCTAGCCAGAGCTGAAGGACTTCTTCACAACAACTTTCCTCTTCACTCTCTCTGAGGAGGTTTTCTCCCTGAAAAGTTCCTCGGCAGACTTCACCTTCTCCTAAAGATCTTTCTTATGTTGTTCAACCTTTTCAAGCTTGGCGTTAGTTTCCTTGGAGGCATTCACATCCTTCTTCCTTGCTACATTAGCAAGTTGAAGAGATGACTCAGCTGATTTAATCTTCTTCTCCCTAGCAGCCTTGTCCTCTTCATACTTCTACCTGGATTCCTTTAAAGACTTTGATAACCCAGCGAGGGCTTCCTCAACACCACTGGATGAGGTTGAATTTTTGATGTCTTCATCCTTCTCTACGATATTATCGAAGCACACTAAAAACTTCGAGAAGAAGAAGGCCACAAATCAGAGCATGAACACAACAATGAAGAATTAAAAAGATAAGTTTAATGACCACTTATGGATGCAAGAAGTTAGGCCATAACATCAACAACCTTATCCCAAGGAGTTGAAGTATCAGCAGATCGACAGTCGGGTAATGTCCCTGATTTGATCAATTTCTTATCAGGGGTAAGGATAGATGGAAAACTGGCCCTTAAAGAAGAAATCCCAACTCCAGAAGGTTGGGCAACAATATCTACAGGCCTTTCAGTAAGACCCCTCCTCAACCTCCTCAAAAAATCATCTTCAATAAAAGGTGTTGTCTCTTATAGGACAACAACTTCAATCAAAGGTGCTGCCTCTTTAGTGGCAATCGGGGGCTCTTTGCTGATATTTTTGGTAGGAGGAACAATACTCTTCTTCTTAGTCCCATCAGCTGGAGCATCGCTTTTTCTCTTCTTTGCTCCTTTAGTATCAGGAGTGGACTTAGTAAAGAACTCGACTAACCTCCTCTTTTTTATCATCAAATTAGCAATAGAGGTACCCGCATGAGAGGAAGATTCTCCTACAATTGCTGGACCAGTCGGTGCTTTATTAAGATCAACCACCACTGGAGGAACGAGAGGTCGGGCAATAAAAGATAAGGTGGTATTCTTATATCTTAGGAAAAAGGAAGCAAACCTCACGTGCTCCCTATTGACGGACTGGTGCAAACCCTAGATAAGTGTTAAATTTTTTAAATTTATGTCACTCTCTTTCGAAGGTTTCCTTTTACTATCAACTGCAATAAACCAAAATGAATGTCAGTGAAGCATTTCATCAAATATATACAGAGCTAAATTGAACAAATTAAAAATAACCTACCCCATTGCCATAAAGTGGACATCTAGGACCTTAGTAAACATCATTTTCTTTTAATGAGGGGTGTTGCCAATTTTTCATCATAACCCCATGATCAAATTATTCCCTATTAGCATCGGGAAGATTGACCACTAAAGCTCTATTGGAAAACCTAGTTTTTAAATAAAATGTAGTATCACTGGTAACCCATTTATAATAATACATGATTTCAGGAATTCCTAAGCGAGTTCCATGTATTTGATTTAACTTATATACGCCATTAACTACCCTCCATGTATTTGGAGCTACTCTTGGAGGAAAAATATCAAAATATTGACAAAACTCCAAACACAGGGGATTCGGCGAAAAAGAAAAACCACACTCCGCTGTAAAAATAGAGGGAAACCAGTGCCCCTCAGCTAAAGAAAATAAATCAGAAGGGCAAGGAGGATCCTCTAGAATAACCAAAGAGGGCATTGCGAAATCAGCCCGAAACTTATCCAATGACTCAATAAGATATACCATGGAGGATAAAGTAAAGAAAGAAGAAGGAAGAATTTTTTTACAGAAAGACTGAGAAATCTGCTAAGGCGGGTGACAGAAAGAATGATAGTACAAGGACAGAATGAGAAGACAATGAGTTTAGAAATCTGGAAGTAAAAAGTAAACGACGATCTGTTTTTATCATTTTTAAACACCCAGCATCGGGAAGTAGGAAAATAAATGATTATTAGAAAAGGCGATTGCCTTTCCGTCGGCTAAATGATGAAAAAGATGCAAATACCCAAGCGTCAGTCACAGATTCAAAATATTTACTCGTTTTCCATTTCACGCTCGAAGTCATTAAATGTGACAAGTGTTGGAAATCTATAATCTAACAAGACTGGGTAAATGTGCCCGAGCAACTTCTGAGCATAATGTTCCATGCTCTTATATTCAACCTCAACTATGAAATACGGGGGCTTTTGTTTATATAAAAATTAGTCAGATGACGTGGACCAAATATATGAAGACACGTGTCATCTTATGTGGTAAAATGTATATTCACTGAGCTACTCAGCGTACCTAGCTACTCAACGTACCGAGATACTCACCTTGATGAGCTACTCAATGTACAAAGCATCCAGTTAAGAAGATCAAGCGGGAATTACATATTCAATAAACATCGGATTCAAGGAACATTCTTATTATGTACAGATGTATATTTCTATTAAATAACAACCAATTATCTATTCACATGAATAGCTCTTGGGCTATCAATACATTATAACCCCCTCCATAAGGGGGAGTTGGAGAATTGATCAATTACGATCATCATCAAGATCAAGGAGAAACACCCAGCAATACAAAACAATGGACGTAGGCCATTCTCTTAAGGCTGAACCACTTTAAAAATCAGCTGTCTTATTTCTTATTTTATATTTATCTGTGATTAATTAATTAGATCAAATCTAGTTTTTTACATCAACATGAGGCTTATTCGATTTTTTAAGATATTCATCTAGTGGGATTCCTTGGAGAAATAATTTCCACATGAATGTTGAAATCTTAAGTTGAATTTGAGAATTCCAAATGCTAGAGAAGGAGAAGTGAGTACAAGATGAGTGACGAATGATCTCCCATGAACATTTTATTGTGAATCCAGATGGGTTTGGCTTCCATATAATATTTTCTCCCAAACAGAGATTATCATGCATGATCTTCCAAACCTTTTGCATATGATGCCAAGTATGAGATGGTTGAGAACATAATCCGTGATAATTAAATGGAGCTAGAATTGCATACTTAGACTTAAGGAATCGATCCCACAACCCATTAGAATTGTAAAAATTCCACCACAGTTTGTATGACATGGCATCACAACTGTCACTGATGCGACAAATACCGAGACCTCTTTCGTTGCGATGAAGACATACTTGATCCCAAGAAATCCAGTGATGTTTTTTGGTAGAATTGGCACTACCCTAAAAGAAATTACTAAACATGGAATTTTGATGAATGGAGAATGTGATTGATAAGGATGATCCGACCTACTGCTGAAAGAAATTTCCCAGCCTAACTGTTGATTTTACGAGAAAGATTATCCACCAAGTTGTTAAAGATATCTTTATTTTTTCTACTAACATAAAGAAGGACACCCAAATATTTTAAAGGAATCTCTTTTCACGAGAAGCCAGTGACTTCTTTGATGATATTCCTCCTGCAGATTTTGAAATTTAAAGGGACAATGTAGCAACTCATTTCTTTGTTGATGAGGATACCTAAACATAATTTAAAATCATCTAAAAATTTGATTAAATTTTGAAGGGATCTTTTATCACCATTTGAGAAGATTAAAAAATCATCTGCAAATGAAAGAGAAGATATGAGAGGACATCCTCTTGGGTGAGAATTTTATTTGATAGAGTCCAAATTTATGAGCCTATGTATTCCTCCTAAGAGAACCTCTGAAGAAATAACAAAGAGAGGAGGTGAAAGAGGATCGCCTTATCAGACTCCTTGAGTTGATCTGAAAAAGCCTAAAGAAACTCCATTTATGCAAAAAGAGTACTAGCAGTTTGAAATAAGTCTCCATATCATATTGATGAATGATTCCCCAAAGCCAAAATCTCTCAATACCTTTGTGATGAAAAACCAAGACAAGCGATCGAATGCCTTTGAAAAATCTAGCTTGAAAAGAACATTAGAACCTCTAACTTTGGTGTTGAAGTTGGACATGAGTTCCTGTGCAACAAAAGTATTTTCATGAATGCTCCCACCTTTAATGAAACCTGTTTCAGACTCAAAAATAAATTAGGAAGAATTTTGCCAATCTATTCACTAGAATTTTTGACAAAATTTTGCAACTAAAATTACATAAAATGATAGGTCTATAATTGCTGCATAATTTTGCATTTTTAATTTTTTGAATAAGAATGAGGAGAGTGGAAGTCCAACTCCGTGGAATGGTGTGACCCAGGAAAAAGGATTGAATGGCCAAATATAAGTCTGATTTGATGATGTCCCAAGCAACTTGAAAGAATTTTTCATTTTAACCATTAGGTCCAACTACGCTTAGATTTTCCATAGCAAAGATAATCTTTTTTATTTCCTCTTTGTCTGGAATTTTGCAAAGGTGAGCATTGTCATTCACCGAAACAGTTGAAGGTATGATAGATAAGAAATTATTAGAAGAAGGGATGGTAGGAGGAGAGAATAAAACATCTTTTAAATAATTCACGAAGCAATCTTCAATGTTTTTTTTTCCCTCTATTGTGATGCCATTGATATTCGAGATTTTATGAACTGATAAGTTGGAATATTTTTGGTGAAGCATGGTGTGAAAAAGACTAGAATTTTGATCACCTTGAGCAGCCCATTTAAAATAAGTTTTTTGCTTTAAAAAATTTGACTCATTTTTTGATCGCATCAAGTAAACTGCTTTGGCCTTGTGGTATTCACTTCTAGTTGTTGGTGTAGGATTAAGATCATAGGCAAACTCAGCTCTTAAGAAGTCATCTTCTGCCTTTTGGATCTGTTCAAAATTATTTTTGAAAATAGTTTGATTCCAATCTTTGAGTACTCCTTTCAGTCTTCGCAGCTTAATTGACATTCGTTGCATTAGAGGCTCATCACAATGAAGGCACCATGATTGGGAAATAATTTTAAGGAAGTCGTGATAATTGAACCACATTCCTTGAAATTTGAAAGGTTTATGAAGATAATCCATAGGTTTATCTATATGAATAAGTAAAGGGCAATGATCCGATTCCGTCCGATGAAGATATTCCATTCTAGTTAAAGGATAAAGATTAAGACACTTTAAATTATGGACAACTCTATCAAGACTGGCCTAAATACAAGATAGACCTTCTCTATTATTACACCAGTTAAATTTGGAACCTTCAAAAGGAATGTTAATCAACCCATAGGCTGCCAAAGTCATTAAAAAATCAATAATAACTCCCCTTTTAATAGGAAGGCCACCAATTTTTTCTGAAGTATCTCCAACTATATTGAAGTCACCTCCAACTAAATTGAAGTCACATCTGACTCAAAGGTGATAATTTAGCATTTTTGGTGTAGTAAACTTTAAGAGTTGAAGAAAGGTCTAACAGTTTATCCCAAAGAAAAAATTTGTTAATCCTCTTGCATTTAGCATAAACGCAACTGAAGTATAGAAGGGTAAGTAAAGAAGCATGTAAAACATGAAATGTTACACATTGACTGGAAGATTGAATGATATCAACGATCCAATCATGTCCCCAAAGAACCCACATTTTGTTATTGCAGTTGGCATAACCCCCCACTCAAATTTAAATTATTGTGAAAATTATCTAGCATACTATCTTTAATTTTTGGCTCACAAATGGCAATCACACTAATTTTATGATTTCTAATTAAGTTCTTAATCCTAGAATTAGAGGAATCATTACCCAAGCCTATGATATTCCATATAAGAACTTTAAACATTAGAAACAATAGAGAAAGAGTTTTTTGAGGACCTCTTAGCAGAACGAGTGAGAATGCTTGATGTTTTGAAAAAAACTTTACATCGCTTATTTTTTTGCAGTTGTTTGGGTTCAGTAGGGAGAGCATATAATTGATCTAACTGATTAGAGAATTTTTTTGACATGACTCCACAAGGTTGCCTCCTTCATCAGAGTCTGATGCCCAAGATTTCTTCCATTCATGGGGTGTGAGATTCAAGTTGTTCTCCATCCAAAATGTTATGGTTTGAAAGTTTAAGAGCAGGTGGAATGTTTACAGGTATTTCTCCTTCTTCACGTAGAACATCAAAGGGGTTAGGAGAAGAAAATGACTTGGGAGAAGTTGATGTGGGAGCTTGTGTTTCATGGTGGCAACTAGGCAGTTGGAATGGCTCTGAGGTGGTGTAGGTTAGAAGTATAGGTTTAGGGTATAAGATAAGAGTTTAGGATATGCGGTTATTAAAATTGGCTAGTATCAAGTTAGAGGGAGTGGTTGCAGGTGGGGTAGGGTTAGTAGGTATAATGCTTGTATTGGGATTAGTTTGAGTGGTTTTAGGTTGGAAGGTAGTTTTTGGATAAGTGGTTTTAGGTTGAAATATTTTATTTTGATGAGTGGTTTTAGGTTTGAAGTTTGAACGACTGGTATCGGGATTTGTGTTTGACTTGGTGTAGTCGAAGTTAGGTGTAATAGTTGTCCTCTCTTTAAGGAAAGAGGGAGGTTTAGGGTGAATCAAGTAATTTGAATGTAATTCTATTATACTAGAGTTTCCACAATTAGTGGAACAATTATTGTTGACGTCAGACTGATCATTAATGCATATTCTGGTAGAATTCCGACGACCCGTCATCTTCCATTCATAAATGTTATTTTTAACAAGAACATCTGTGAGAATGGCTTTACCTTTATCCAAAGTGCATTTCATGGAATTGTTGGTATATGAAGTATTTGAATGCCCCAGCTTCAAACATTTGTTGCAAAAGGATGGTAAGTTTTAAAATTCTATGGATTGCCAAAATCCTTTGCCATCATATGCTATCCAAATCCTGGTAGGAAGCTCCTTAGATAAATTGATTTCAATGAAAATTCTTGCATGACTTAGTCTAGTTAAAGAAGTAGTAGCGTCGTCTAACATCAATGGTTTACCCACCAAGGTAGCAATCTTGAATAAGGCACTTTTATAGAAAAAATGAACTGGTAGATTAGGGAGAGTAATCCAAATAGGAAGAATAGAGCAGTCCTATTGGTGTCCATTTGAATATCTTCATACTAGTTTGAAAAATGTACCAACAACCTCTAAACCAAATGTGAAGGAAGTCCTCTTCACATCCAAGTTCAATGAGAATATAGCGTGGGGTAAGTAGTCCTATTTTGAAAGATTGCTTCAATGAAAGGTTACGAAACATTTTTCAAAGATTCTGAGAGTTCTGCTATATCAGTAGCAGTAAAAAAACAACCGGGTTCATTTTTGTAAGAGGCATGTTTCCCTATAAGCAGATTCTCTGTGGTAGTTGATGAATGAACCGAAGCAAAAGATTTTTTTATAGTAATATCTGGAGGTTTGGGCTTAAGAGGAAGTTTATTAGCAACTTCCATGGTGGCCGGAGGTTAGAGAGAAATGAGAGAAAGGAGAGATATAGTTTTTAGGAGGTGTAATTCACTATTACTTTGGGAGTACTTGCTACATCTTGAGAAATAGATATCACTTAGGAAAGTTTAACTCCCAGAGCAACGAACGGATATTTTTAGTGAATAAAATATGAACAAAATCAAACACTAAAACAAGAGATAAATGAGGTAAAGAAATGAGAGAACAAACAAGAGATGGGACTACACGACATATTCTAGTCATTATAATTAATCAATTCACTCGTTTGAAATCTCTCAAGTTAGTATTAAAATTACAAGTCAACTCTCGTTACAACTGCAATTTTAAAACTAACCTTTTAGAAAATTAAATTTAAACCCACAACTCTTAAAAAGTAGACTTAAATTGCTTTTAATGAATCACCCACTAGGATCGATTCACCAAAATTCATTTAATCCATAATAAATAAAACTTAGAGTTGAAATTTAAGGAATAATACCACACTTGAGAAACCCCTATCATTTGTACGATTCTAAAATGGGTATTATATCTTGAATTTTGATTTTCTCTAAAAAAATCATCTACCCTCTCTTAAGACGTAATGAGTAAAGTGAAAGTTCAAAATTAACATTCAAGGGGATATCTCAAACAATAAAATTAATTAACCATAACAACGTTAAACATGAGTTCATCCCAACCCAACATGATATGAAGCGTGATAATCAAATAAACAAAGGCGTAAAAATATTAAGAGTAGAGAAGAGAACAATCAAACCAAATCTCTTCAAGTGTAATTGAACTTCAATCCTTGCAATGAAAATTACAACCCTCAATTTGAATGATCAAACAAAATTTAAATGACGCTCTAACACTCAAATTGATTCTCACTAAAATAAATTTTCCCTCAAATTAAATAAAAAGGAGGAAATAAAAAAACAAAATAAAATTCTAAACCTAAACTACAAATTATTTCTATCTACAATTTCTCTCTACTTTCTTCTCTAGCCTAAGGTATCTACATGATCTTCAAATGAGCATTGGATCTTCTTTTGTAATTTGCACAAATGGGGTTAGGGGTAATTGGGGAAGGTTAAGTGTTGAGGGTAGGATATGTATTGCCCAACGTGCATATGTGTTATGAGGTAACGAGGGGTATTATGAGAAATGGGGCATAAGTGTATGGTGAGTCTTGGTTTTAAGAGAATCATGTATGGGAGTTAAAATGGATTTTGGTTTTAAATGGGTACGGGGGTCTTGCGTTTAAAATGGTAAGGAGGGTTTTAAAAAAGGACTTGGGTCGAGTAGGTATCTGGGTTGGGCAGAAGTGGGTTTAATTTGGAATAGGGTTAAGGGTTTGGAGCTGTTGGTCGGAGGTATAACCGATCGAAGGTATAGAGGGTATTGGATTTGTGAGCAGCTCTAGGTTTGTGGGTGTAATCAGGAGGTTGGGTAAATGGGCAGAAGAAATTGGGTTATGGTATAGTAGGTCCAGAGGTGGCTGGTTACAGTCGGGTTTGATGGAGTATTTAGCCGGAGTTTTATTGGGTATGTTGTAATACCCCGTAATTTTAAATGACTTTTAAAATGGGTTATATTTTAAATTAATGGATTAATTGGATTTTATTATTAATTAATTCATTCGGGTTTTATCCGGACGGTGGATATTAAAATGGATGATTCTGAATATTACTTAAAGATATTTAGTTAATATATGAATGTGATGTCATTGATATGACTGTATGATATAAATTCGATAATTTATATTTTTAGTCAGACGCGGTATGGGACGTGTCGGGACTAGTTTATTAAATTAAAAAGGAAATTTATTTTCTATCGACCTTATAGTCATTTCGACTGCGTCGTTGCGTCCGGAAGGTTCAAAATAGTCAGAAAAGTCTATTTGGATGTTAATTTTGAGTCTCGGGTCATTTGGAAATGAATAGACAACCCGAAAGGGCATTTTGGTCATTTTTCTAGGGGGGATGAATAGTGATTTCGAATTTTGGCCTATTATAAGTATTGGTAGATTAAGTGTATGTGGGTTATTCATCTCCTTTACACAAAATAGAGAAGTCATCTTCCTAGAGAGAGTGAAAGAGTGCTTGGGAAGGGAAAAGCCTACTTGGGAAGGAGAAGAACAAGAACCAAGGTTCACCACCACCAACCACCACCGGAGTTTGATCGGAGAAGGGACAACCAACTGAGATATACTACACCAAAGGATCAGACCTTCAGTAAAGGCAAGTGTTTGATAATTGCAACTTAAGTTCGTATATTTTCCATGTTAGAATAATTATGAAAAGAGATGATTTTCTTGTTTGGAAGACATAATGGAGTTGTTATATGGATTTATAGAAACTGAAATAATATAGGAAGTAAACTTATATTGTAGGATGATATTAATCTACGAAATGATCATGAATATGTTGAAGAAAAATCTGAAAAACCATTGAAGTGTTCTTGAAGTAAATATGTTGATGATTTTCTGGAAATAAGGAGAGAAACATGCTTTTAATCCAATCCCTTGATGATTCTAGGATGTTTGGAGTATTGGAAATCGTTCATATATGTTGATATATCATGTAGAAATAATTATAACTCATTTTGGAGGTTAATATGAAGGTTTGAATGAGTAAAAATGGTGAAACCCGTAGTTGCAGAAAATGCAGAAAACCAGGCTTGGACCTGAGGGATCGATCGATCGACCCCTGCCTTCGATCGATCGACCTCCCCAGAATATGTAAAGTTGTTTCTTTTTAAATGTTGATTATTGTCCCAAACCTTTTGTGGATCTTTGGTGATTATTATTTGGATATTATGGGACTTAGAAAATATCAGTAAACCCTTGATAAGATTTGAATTAATTTGATTTGGATTCAAGTGATTAAAATGATGAAAATTATATCGAATGGAATTTCGGTTGCTAGATTCATTTGTTAAATTCTAAATGGATATGTATGAGGATTAAAGATAGGACCAGTAGGGGTGATTGAATATAACACCTGGGTATCCTTAAGTTTACAAGAGGGTTTAATCCAAAGTGAAAGAAGATGTGTTTATAAGAGATTTGAAACTATCGATTTTAACCTTAATTAAAAGGAGAACTAAACTCGTAGTAATTAGGGAGAAATGATGTTATGGACCAGTAGGATATTAGTGAATTCTTACTGAATATATGTTGAGGAAAAACCTATTGTGTATTGAGTGAGGGTAGCCTTAGGGTTACAATTTGAACATCAAGGACTGAGTTTAAGCTCAATATTGATTTCGTAAGGACGGAGTGTAATACAAGAGCGTAGTGGTGTGTCTCCTGGATAGAGATGGGAGTTTAGAACACATTTGGTTGAAAGAAGGTATGAGGTTATCCCGATCGCATAGTTGAAGTTGTCGGACCTCCTCGATCGACAAAGTTAAGTAGTAGTGTATTGGAGGGGTTCCTTGTTTGGATTTCGCTTTGCGAGACGCTCCGCGCATGAACCTTAACGACGTCGGGAGTGGAGAGATGTTATAGGATGCGAGGATAATTAAATTATGAAGTAAAGATATGATATGTTAATACGTGGGATTTAAAAGGGATATAATGCTACGTATGGGAAATATCTTAGGGAAGTGATATTACCTTATTGATTATATATTATAGGTATGATAATACCTATTGGATTGATTGATGATTTATGTGTATGACATACCTAGCTTACTTGCTATCGGTGGGAGGTTTGCGCGTGAGGGCAGTCATATCCTGATGAATCCATGGGATCTTTGATTTGTCGCTCGAGAACATAGGTCTATGAAAGACTTATCGGGGAGTTGATAAGTCCGCTGACTGTGGGTACGTAGGTATGTGCGTGACCCATGGATACGAGAACTATGTTCGCCTCCAATTTGTTTGTTGTTGTTTGTGGTTCGTGGAATCTTACCGAACCTTTAGTCCCCTATTCGGCGACCTGCGATGATGGGACATGATAGCAGAGTAATGCATTGCACCGCAGCTGTGACTCGGGGTGCCATATTATATAAGAATATATATATAATGGATTAAATGATTGAATGTATATATTGTGGTTAAATCTATCTACGATGATAATTGTAGATAACGATGAATAGAGAAAGATAATGGAATTAAGTTAATGAATGTTTATGCTTATAGAATTGAAAAGCTTAACTCATGTTAGTGAGAAACGATTCATATTAAGGAGTAATGACTCATGTTAATGAGAAACGATTCATATTAATGAGTAATGATTCATGTTAATGAGAAACTAATCATATAAAGGAGAAATGTAAATGAATAATAATGTGACGTATGGTATGGGACATACGGGGATTATGATATGGGAATGGAATTATAATATGGAGACTAGAAAAGAGGAACCATTAACTAGGAGGTTAATAGGAAACGTTAAGTGTGCACTCTAGTTGAGAGGTGAGAATAGCAAGTGAGAGTTGGATCTAACATGTACATAATAAATGATTTATTGCACTTGTTAAATACTTGATGTTTTAAAAATCATCTACACATTCGGGCTCTGACCCATTTCCTTGCATATTTTCTCTTCTATTGTATCTCTATATCAGGTGTCCAGCAACAGGGACGCCAACCTTAGCGGATTATGACAGGCTATGGATTTATGGAGTTTTGCTTAGACACCTATCTTCATTTGATTCACAGTATTCTTAGTTAGGGCATGTCGCCCAAAGGATTTTCAGTTATCTTTTCTATCGAGGTCAAATACTTTTGTATTCGGGTCTTTTTAATACAGTTGTTATTGATGGGATTACTGTAATGGATTAATATTATTTGGGAATGTTTATTCCAATTGCATTTAAATTCTTTTGTGTTATTTATTCGGTTATCAGTGTTGTAGAATAAAATGTGTTGTGTTATTCTTAAACTAAAAATGGTTTTGTTGAAATTTAAATTTGGAAAGTTTTTAACACCAACTTAATTGGGTATTAGGTGAGTTGTAAATGTTTTCGACAGTGATGCTAAGAATGAGCCAACTGTATATTCTATTTTAATTTGGTATGGGACTGGCCACCCGGTATTTAATTAGGAGGGGTGTTACAGGTGGTATCAGGGCATCAGGTTCTAGTGTCCTTTAGGATCTGTACGACTTACTGTGTTTTCAGCTTAGCGTTCTTTGATGTAGAGCCCTATGAGTAGGATTATTGCTTTTCTATTTATGCCTACAAAGGTACGATGACTGCGGCCGAAGTTGCTGAAATTGTCGCTCAGGCAGTCAATGCAGCTTTAGCTGCTGTTCAGCAGGCTCCAGCACCAGCACCGGTTGTACCACCCGCGCAAGGGCAAGTGTTTCCTACCGCATGGGAACGAGCGAGGGATGCCTTTCATAAAGCGCACCCACTTGAGTTTTAGGGAAGATCAGATGTTGTGACTGCTAGCCAATGGAAGAAAGATATCCAACGACACTTGAGAATGATTGAATGCACTGAGGTTCAACGTCAAATACTAGCCACATTCAAGCTAGTAGGGGCAGCTTTACAATGGTGGGAAGCTACGACCACTATGGAGGAGAGGGGCATAATGACTATCCAAGACTTTTGGATACGGTTTGATGGGAAGTATTTTCCTTCCGCCATCCAGACAGAGATGAGGCGGAAGCTACTTGATTTGAAACAGGGAGAGAAAACTGTGGCGGAATATGAGGAAGAGTTTACGCGATTAACTAATTTGGTACCAGCTGAAGTACCTACTGAGGAGAGGAGAGTCCTAATGTTCACTGATGGGTTGAACTATAAAATTCGCCAACATTTATTGGGGAATCTTTCATTACGTATGTATAGCAGATGAGGGCCATTGGACGGATAGCGGAGATCGTACCTAGGAGGTTATGAAGTATGTTCGAATATGATGACCGTAGTCGAGGTCACCCCTATTATGGAAAAATTGAGGAGAGTCATCAGTAGAAGTTCTTGAAATGCGTGAATTGTGTATGTTCCCTAACGAAGGCAATATATTGAAAGGCTTGGGCATATAGTGGAGTGTGGTTAACTAGAACTGAAAATTTTGGGTAAAACTTTTCTTGACTCATCGGAGCAAAGTTATAATATTGGGATTCAACAACCATCACCCGCAAATGAGGGTATGTTTCCTATCTAAGGAAGTATGAGGCGTATTGATTTTTGTAGTGATTGATATTGTGTGGGCAAAAGGGTTGTTAAACTTAGCCTATGGCATCGTTATTTACGTAGACTCACTGAGGGGTGTGGGACACCTATATATTACTTGTTATCACGTGGGTTTGATTTTTATGGGATTACTTACCTTGGGCATGTCCGAGCGTGATGTGACTATCGGCATGCATTGACTTGTGGTATATGAGAGCATATGTCTGCATCTTGTCTTCTATAAGAGAGTAGATGCGTAGACTCTATTTGAAATCGAAAAACCAAATTTTTGTTTTAAATTGATAAACCTGATATTTTTTTTTATAAACCAAATTTTTATATTATTGACTAAGGACCTTAGGAGTTTCGATGACCGACTACTTTAGGAAGTAGTGTATAGGGGTGGTTCCTTGTTTGGATTTCGCTTGCGAGACACCCCACGCATGAAACTAATAACTGTTGGGAGTCGAAATAAGTTAGGTCTTTGGGAAACGAGTTTATAACCTTTGTGAAACTTTTAATATGGAAAGCGGTACGAGAGGGTGTATGGGCACCCTGGATGATTGGATTGTAGTATTTTTCATAATTGTGAAAAAGGTAAGTAATTGAGACTTCAGGATTTATTTGTTCACTACGAGAGGATCATTTTTCCCAAAGTTTGTCATGAGTACGGTATAGGGAAGATTAGGTAAAGTCTAAATTTGATTCAGTTGAAACTATTTGGTGAGGCATGGCGTATAACATCGATAGGGATTTTGTTAATGTACTGTATGGGCGGTACATCTTGGATTTCTTGCGATGGGAGATTTATACTCGGAGTTGACCTTACCGGTATGACTTATATTCCTGAATTTCGGGACGAAATTCTGATATAAGGGGGGAAGTATGTAATACCCCGTAATTTTAAATGACTTTTAAAATGGGTTATATTTTAAATTAATGGATTAATTGGATTTTATTATTAATTAATTCATTCGGGTTTTATCCGGACGGTGGATATTAAAATGGATGATTATGAATATTACTTAAAGATATTTAGGTAATATATGAATGTGATGTCATTGATATGACTGTATGATATAAATTCGATAATTTATATTTTTAGTCAGACGCGGTATGGGACGTGTCGGGACTAGTTTATTAAATTAAAAAGGAAATTTATTTTCTATCGACCTTATAGTCATTTCGACTGCGTCGTTGCGTCCGGAAAGTTCAAAATAGTCAGAAAAGTCTATTTGGATGTTAATTTTGAGTCTCGGGTCATTTGGAAATGAATAGACAACCCGAAAGGGCATTTTGGTCATTTTTCTAGGGGGGGATGAATAGTGATTTCAGATTTTGGCCTATTATAAGTATTGGTAGATTAAGTGTATGTGGGTTATTCATCTCCTCTACACAAAATAGAGAAGTCATCTTCCTAGAGAGAGTGAAAGAGTGCTTGGGAAGGGAAAAGCCTACTTGGGAAGGAGAAGAACAAAAACCAAGGTTCACCACCACCAACCACTACCGGAGTTTGATTGGAGAAGGGACAACCAACTGAGATATACTACACCAAAGGATCAGACCTTTAGTAAAGGCAAGTGTTTGATAATTGCAACTTAAGTTCGTATATTTATCCATGTTAGAATAATTATGAAAAGAGATGATTTTCTTGTTTGGAAGACATAATGGAGTTGTTATATGGATTTATAGAAACTGAAATAATATAGGAAGTAAACTTATATTGTAGGATGATATTAATCTACGAAATGATCATGAATATGTTGAAGAAAAATCTGAAAAACCATTGAAGTGTTCTTGAAGTTAATATGTTGATGATTTTCTGGAAATAAGGAGAGAAACATGCTTTTAATCCAATCCCTTGATGATTCTAAGATGTTTAGAGTATTGGAAATCGTTCATATATGTTGATATATCATGTAGAAATAATTATAACTCATTTTGGAGGTTAATATGAAGGTTTGAATGAGTAAAAATGGTGAAACCCGTAGTTGCAGAAAATGCAGAAAACCAGGCTTGGACCTGAGGGATCGATCGATCGACCCCTGCCTTCGATCGATCGACCTCCCCAGAATATGTAAAGTTGTTTCTTTTTAAATGTTGATTCTTGTCCCAAACCTTTTGTGGATCTTTAGTGATTATTATTTGGATATTATGGGACTTAGAAAATATCAGTAAACCCTTGATAAGATTTGAATTAATTTGATTTGGATTCAAGTGATTAAAATGATGAAAATTATATCGAATGGAATTTCGGTTGCTAGATTCATTTGTTAAATTCTAAATGGAGATGTATGAGGATTAAAGATAGGACCAGTAGGGGTGATTGAATATAACACCTGGGTATCCTTAAGTTTACAAGAGGGTTTAATCCAAAGTGAAAGAAGATGTGTTTATAAGAGATTTGAAACTATCGATTTTAACCTTAATTAAATGGAGAACTAAACTCGTAGTAATTCGGGAGAAATGATGTTATGGACCAGTAGGATATTAGTGAATTCTTACTGAATATATGTTGAGGAAAAACCTATTGTGTATTGAGTGAGGGTAGCCTTAGGGTTACAATTTGAACATCAAGGACTGAGTTTAAGCTCAATATTGATTTTGCAAGGATGGAGTGTAATACAAGAGCGTAGTGGTGTGTCTCCTGGATAGAGATGGGAGTTTAGAACACATTTGGTTGAAAGAAGGTATGAGGTTATCCCGATCGCATAGTTGAAGTTGTCGGACCTCCTCGATCGACAAAGTTAAGTAGTAGTGTATTGGAGGGGTTCCTTGTTTGGATTTCGCTTTGCGAGACGCTCCGCGCATGAACCTTAACGACGTCGGGAGTGGAGAGATGTTATAGGATGCGAGGATAATTAAATTATGAAGTAAAGATATGATATGTTAATACGTGGGATTTAAAAGGGATATAATGCTACGTATGGGAAATATCTTAGGGTAATGATATTACCTTATTGATATTATATTATAGGTATGATAATACCTATTGGATTGATTGATGATTTATGTGTATGACATACCTAGCTTACTTGCTATCGGTGGGAGGTTTGCGCGTGAGGACAGTCATATCCTGATGAATCCATCGGATCTTTGATTTGTCGCTCGAGAACATAGGTCTATGAAAGACTTATCGGGGAGTTGATAAGTCCGCTGACTGTGGGTACGTAGGTATGTGCATGACCCATGGATACGAGAACTATGTTCACCTCCAATTTGTTTGTTGTTGTTTGTGGTTCGTGGAATCTTATCGAACTTTTAGTCCCCTATTCGGCGACCTGCGATGATGGGACATGATAGCAGAGTAATGCATTGCACCGCAGCTGTGACTCGGGGTGCCGTATTATATATGAATATATATATATAATGGATTAAATGATTGAATGGATATATTGTGGTTAAATCTATCTACGGTGATAATTGTAGATAACGGTGAATAAAGAAAGATAATGGAATTAAGTTAATGAATGTTTATGCTTATAGAATTGAAAAGCTTAACTCATGTTAATGAGAAACGATTCATATTAAGGAGTAATGACTCATGTTAATGAGAAACGATTCATATTAATGAGTAATGATTCATGTTAATGAGAAACTAATCATATAAAGGAGAAATGTAAATGAATAATAATGTGATGTATGGTATGGGACATACGGGGATTATGATATGGGAATGGAATTATAATATGGAGACTAGAAAAGAGGAACCATTAACTAGGAGGTTAATAGGAAACGTTAAGTGTGCACTCTAGTTGAGAGGTGAGAATAGAAAGTGAGAGTTGGATCTAACATGTACATAATAAATGCTTTATTGCACTTGTTAAATACTTGCTGTTTTAAAAATCATCTACACATTCGGGCTCTGACCCGTTTCCTTGCATATTTTCTCTTCTATTGTATCTCTATATCAGGTGTCCAGCAACAGGGACACCAACCTTAGCGGATTATGACAGGCTATGGATTTATGGAGTTTTGCTTAGACGCCTATCTTCATTTGATTCACAATATTCTTAGTTAGGGCATGTCGCCCAAAGGATTTTCAGTTATCTTTTCTATCGAGGTCAAATACTATTGTATTCGGGTCTTTTTAATACAGTTGTTATTGATGGGATTACTGTAATGGATTAATATTATTTGGGAATGTTTATTCCAATTGCATTTAAATTCTTTTGTGTTATTTATTGGGTTATCAGTGTTGTAGAATAAAATGTGTTGTGTTATTCTTAAACTAAAAATGGTTTTGTTGAAATTTAAATTTGGAAAGTTTTTAACACCAGCTTAATTGGGTATTGGGTGAGTTGTAAATGTTTTCGACAGTGATGCTAAGAATGAGCCAACTGTATATTCTGTTTTAATTTGGTATGGGACTGGCCACCCGGTATTTAATTAGGCGGGGTGTTACATATGTGAAGGTCGGAACATGTGTGGAGTCTGGGACTTGGGTTTGGAATATTTGAAATCGGGTTTGGAATAACTCGGGTATGGGTAGAGGGATGGAAGGAGATGGAGTAATTGTCGAAAATGGGGGTTGCTGGATTTGGATCGCCGAAAAAGTAAGGAAGAGGTCCGGGTTATATTTCTGGCTGGAGCAGGAAATGTTATTGGTCATGGCCCCGTGGGTTTCTATGGATGATCGAAATTGGGTTATGCCGGAGTGGCTATGGAGAAAATGGACTTCGGGTTAGGGGGGCTCGATTTCAGGTTATCATCGGTCGGAGCTACTATGGTGTTTGGTTTAGGTCTGGTTTTTCCTGCGGGTCAACCAGGGGTTGATGATGGCTGCCACCGGATTAAAGGTCGTCGTCATTGGAAATGGGTTTGTGGGTTTCTCGCTGTGGGGTACGGAGATCGGAGTTTTAAGCAGGTCCGACAGTTTTTTTTCGGTGGGTTAAATTGGGTGAGGTCGAGTTTTATGGAGTGGGAAGTGGGTTTTTGCTATGGAGGTAGAAGAGAGAAAAATATGATGGGGGGTAGGAGAGAGAATCTGATTGGGGTGTTTGAATTAGGTGTGAGGGGTGTTTGAGTGTAGGTGAGGTGTATGGGGTGTAAGGTGTAGGTTAGGGATGTGTTTGTGTGTGTAAGATGTATGATAAATAGGTGTGTGTGTTTTTTGTACCAAAATTAAAAATTAAAATTATTTAATTACTTACAACATAAAAATAAAAATATAAGATCAATAAAACTAAACAAAAATAAAATCTATTAAAATAAAATAAAACAAAAATAATAAAATAAAATACAATACTAAAAAAATAAAATAACTATTTTTTTAAATTTAAATGTACACCTAAATATATACAGATACAAACATAATGACACACACGCAGTAAAATCTTTACATAAAATAATAAAATACCAAAAATAAAGTTCCTAAAATAATAAAATAAAACAAAAAGAAGAAAAATTGACACAACCTAAAAAAATAAAAACAAAAATACCACACACACACCCAGAACAATTGTAAGATCGGTTAGGGAGGTCTGGACTTGGTTAGGAGACACGTAATTGGTACGGGAATTGGGGTTTAGCCTCTTTTAACACGCATTTGACTTGAATTGAAGCGTTTGAAACTGCAGATGGCATTTTGCCTACAATAAAGACATATACACATATAAAACCAGATTTACCGAGAATTAACAATTAAAAACCGTCTATTTCGGGTTTTATTTGAACACTTTTGGGTGCTTATCAGTTAGCAAACTTCTCACAAAGATATACTTTCTCCTTAAATGTTTCCTTAATCATATTAATCAAATTAGACTCACTAGACGCCGCATACGCGAATTCTATGTTTATAATGGTAAGTAAAGAAAGGAAAATACACAATAAATATAATATATAATTTAAAGGCAACGAAAATTTAAAAGATTTTTATTAGAGAGATGCCTAGCATCTTATTACATAACTGAGTCTGAAATAAACAAAAATACATAATTTATACGTACATAAAACTGGTAGAAAATATTCGAGAATCATAAGAGCTGATAAATTGCGGTGTAGATATTCCAACGGGGACTGCCATCTTTGTCTACTACCACCCATACATACGAAACCGAAAAGTTTTTTCGAGGTAAAATAGAATAAAAATCTAGACATGCGGGAGGTATCTCATCTTCTCCAAGTTCGTCGTCCATCTAGAAGGAAAATAATTAAGCAGACATGCCAAGGAAATAATTTTTATAGCTATACAAGGTATGGGAGAAAAATGTATTGTTAGAGAGTAATTGGATTTAATATTCAAGTCATACAATCTGGAGGCAACTGAAATATCATAGAACTGTCAGGGATATACTAGTGTTTAATGATATGTAAATGAATAATATGGTAGAGTGTGACAAATTAAGGGTTCAGACTATAACAAGATAACCCATAAATTATCGACTATAGGGGATTCAATTGCATAGACATACTATTACAATATCATCTAAAGAATAATATATAATTGGACAAGCAATCCCAAAATATTGGGGAATAATAAACATAATAAAGTCTTGGCACACTTAGCAAGAGAGACACTCATACATATGTAGCAAATAAAAAACTAAGCACTCAACATCGGAGTCCTAGAGGCCATTTATAATTACCCTAGTATACCGGGGTCTACTATTTGAATTGTAAGGTATGCTACTATGGGTTTCGTTGATAATGGTTTATAAATTTCAGGGTAATATGCAATTATAGTAGGTTGCAGGGCTATATCATAATTAAGGGTAAACAAAAGAGTTCAGTGCCTTTTAGAAGTAATTGAAATATCGAAAGAACCCATATAGGGAATAAACATGAACTACATAAATGAGTTTGTATTTGAAATATGAGTTCAACATTGTCACAGAGGGATATAACAATCAGTAACTGTGAAAGACATAAGGTCAATTTTAATACTGAAATTAAAATCATCTACTTTAAAATTTCTACGAATTCTGGGGGTATACGTCTAATTCATGGGGTTGATTGGGAAGTATGAAATCACGGAAAATGTAAGTAGATCATAAAGGCCTAATATAATACTTATGTGAAGTGGTAAGATAACAAACTTGATTTAATTGCAGTGTACAATTAGCTATGAGGGTTATAATTATAATTTTGAGAACTTTTTACAATTAATGTTTCCTACATTTCTGGCTGGATTTAAATTTAGTGATAGAAGACAAATTGGTTTTATTTTATCTAAAGAAGTTGTGGGAAAATTTTGGGGTCAATTTGAAGCACGTGAAAAATAGATAGGGGTTTATGTGTAAACTAAAACTTAATATTTTTAAACTCAAAACTTGTTTTCTCTAGAAAATGATTTCCATGGATCCAAATAGGGTGATGTAATATACCATTTTGTTTAGAATTAGAAAATAGAATTTTTGGGAAAAAAATCAGAATTTTCTGATTGGAGACGCGCCCTCACTCGCTGAGTCAGATTAATATTGTGCCTGGTTTAACTCACACTCGCGTGCGTGGAACTCAATCGTATTCAACCTTCAATAGTTTGACTTTAGGGATTTAAAACGTTGACCTTAAATTCAAAATGTTTTAGAAATCCTTTTAGCTAAAGAGATTAACCGGTGTGTATAAGAGGCGGTGTTCCGGCTTTCCTAATGACCGTAACTCGATGATGAGATCCTTTCACACAAAAATTCTGCCTTTTCAATTTCATGTGCGTGAATTTGTGTTCCAATGCATTTACTCCCTATACCACGCATACCGAGCGAAATAGCCACATTTCGAGTGATTCATTTGTGAGAGTATCCCGTGAGCATTTGAATTAAAATGAATTTTTGAAATGTAACGTAATGATCAATCAATGGAAATTTGAGGTTAATTATTGGCTTCGCACACACACACACACACACAGCAAATTGAGACTCTTGAATACAAATTTATGGTGACTATTTTTCGGAAAGTTTAAATTATACAATTTTTAGGTATTTCGAATTTTGTTTGAGTCATAACCGAATGTTGTGGGTATATTCAATGCAAATCCTTACGAGACAAAAATCATCCTACTAGGGTGACCAAGGAGTTTAAAGGCTTGTTGAATACGCTAAATGCAACTGCTTGCCCGCGAAAGTGGTATTCTATCTTAATAAAATGAATTTCAAGAGTTGAGCCTTAGTGAAGTCCTTTTACATTTCTCGGGACGCGAAAAGTTCTAAGTTAGGGGGGTTTGATTAGGCATAAATTCTTTCGAATTTATCCCCTTAATTTAGTAGCTTTTAGCATCTCGAATAATGTAATTTCGTATTGATTTATCTCATATATGTTCTACTGATAATGCCTATATAGTGCCTCGAGTTTTGTGTATTTTTCATGCTTTTTATTGGTATTTAATGTAAGTGAAGAGAAGAGGAATCCAAGACTGACAAATTAGGATTGGAATAAAAGTCAGATGGAAAAATAGTCAATTCACATCTAGAGTTCGGACTAGGGACCAACATGGAAATTGAAGACCTAGCGTCTACCAATAAGTAGGAAGAAACGTCATCCCAAACCGAACCCTGAGTGAGAAGTCATTACAGAGATTCAAAGATGAGAGAAAATCATGAGAAAAGAAGAAAGGAAGATTTCCCAGACCGGACCGGACCGGACCGACCATGCCTTATATCGAACTGATCCGGAGGAAATCAAGCTATGTGTAAAATTAGGCCCCGAACCTATCCGAATATTGAAGAAAACGAACCGGTCCGATGCCTTTAGAAACTCTATATGAAAATGAAGGTCGAACCGATCCGTTTAGAGCAGAAAATGAACCGATCCGGATGCTACCAGATCGAACCAAAAATTCCCACCGGACTGGTTCAGTTGAGATTTTCCCAGATTTTTCATTCCAAGTTTAGAGTTTTATTTGGTTCCAAATCTTGTGAATTTCGTGGGGTATTTAAATGAACTTATTGTCAGACATTAAGAGGTTCGATTTGTCTTAGTTTTAGAGGGCTCTTATATTCAAGAACCCTAGGTTTTGAAGTTTTTTAACAATTTACTCAAGATTCAAGATTTAATTCTAGATTCCTTTATTGCCTGTATTCTTTAATTACTTCTTTTAATTACTTTCATAGTTTAGCTTAATTAGTTATTAAATTTGGGTTACAATCCTCACTTCCAAAATTTCTTCTCAATTTTTCTCGTAGCTATGAATTTTTGTAACTTTAATTCTGAGGTAGTTTTTACTTTAATCATGTCCGGCTAAGTTTCCACGAGTTGGGATGCATGAACCCGACTCGATACAGTTTATCTATTTAGAAAATATGGTTTGAATTGAAAATTTAATGAATCATGTTGTGTAGTACGCACAACCTTCGTTGGCCTTTTAACCTCATTTTCCATAGGTAACCGGGGTGTTTAAGGATGTGATGCGCGTGTTAGCTATTTGGCACCACTTTATTTTTACCTTTGATTATGTATGATGCGGGGTAGTACCCTCATATATGTAATTCTTAGGATTACTAAAGACTGGCTTCAATAACTTTCTAGTTCAAAAGATAGTATTCTATCTGGTAAATGTATTAGGGTTTGGGGGATTGTATCCTAATATATCTTTCCCTTATTCATATTCACTTCACTACAGTGGTTTATTTTGACGCATTTAGTTTAATCAGTGGTTAAATTTCCTTTGCATTTAGTTAGCAATCATTTATTTCACAATTAATCATCTTTTTCACTTATGTTCGAGAATCAATTTAAGGTTAGTCTTCTGTTCCTATGTCATCACCAGCTTTCGTCCTATTTCCCCGTGGAGATGGTCCCTACTTATCGGATTATTACTAACGCGACAGGCTTGCACTTGAGCCTATATAGAATGCACACTAGATACATATTTATGGTCACATCAAGTTTTTGGCGCCGTTGACTGGGACTTAAGTAGACTTTAGGTTTGTAGATTTAATCCCAAATTTGATTCCAAAATTTAAAAAGCCAAAAAAATTTCAAAAAATAAAAAATAATAAAAAATAATAAATTCAAAAAGAAATCATCTCTCAAGATCCCTTTCACACAAAATCAAGAACAAACTCCTCAAAATACTCCAATAAGAATTCTCGAAAATCCCATCGTTGAGTATAATTCTGAAAGCCCCCATACCCCTCGCGTTCCATAATTCTGGGCTCCACCTCCTACTCCTCCAAACTCCATCACGAGTCACACGCCGAGTAACACGTCTAGAATACTGAGTGAGGATTTTGAGTCCATTAGAGAGAGAGCCATGTCGGATATCCTTAGTTTCGGTACGGGTGAGGGAAACCTTTCATATCGTCCCATGAAAGAACTCCTATTTTCGGAGCGAACTATCACCCCTAGTTGCATTTTACTCCCTTATAATGACGGTTAGTTCTACTTCCATAATGGGATGATACAAATTCTTCCAACATTTCATGGCATGGATTCGGAGAAACCATATATCCACATCAGAGAGTTCGAAGAGGCGTATGAAACATTTAGTGATCAAGCTTGCATGCAAGATGTCGTTCGCCTAAAGCATTTTCCTTTTTCCTTAAAGGATAAATCTAAGACCTGACTTTGGTCTTTACCACCAAACTTGATCATATAATGGAAGGATATGAAATCAAAGTTTCTTTCAAAGTTCGTTCTACCACATAAAACCAACTCTGTCAAGGCTCAAATTCAAGCCTTTCTACAAACAGGTAATGAGCCATTTGAAAAGTGATGGGAACGATTCCAAGAGTTAGTTAACGCTTGGCCCCATCATGGATTTGAGAAACATCACCTTATCTCTTTCTTCCATCATGGGCTTATGATAGCGTCTAAACAACTTGTTCAAACAATGTATGAAAGACCATTTTTGGAATTAGATGCGAGTGACGTTGAGGCTCATCTTAAGTATGTCGCCGAGACTACTCAAGCATAGGACACATCCGATACGAATTTCCAAATCGACCTCGATAAGTGTCCAATATTCCGATCGCGTTTGTTATATATCAATTGAATCACGATACCATGGTAATCCGATGACTTGATCAATTTGAGAAAAGTACGAGGGACCTACTTAAGGTACGACTGAGAGAAGCTACCAGATTCACCCGTGTTGTGAAAGAAAAAGTGTGTGCCATTTGTGAGGCGGGCCATTCAACAAAGGAATGCCCGACGATACCCACCTACAAAGCTATGCATACCAAGCAAATGGAAGCTATAGGAGGGTTTAAGGGAAATTTTAACGCCCCTCATGGAAACTCATATAACCCTTTGTAGAAGGGTGTCTACCTCAAAAAATACCTTTTTTGAGATAACGAGAGGGAACCCACCTGGGTAACTGTAGGAGTCCAAGATTGAGAAGGGCCACCGCAAGGGTCACTGCAAAAATGACATTCGAGAAGTGCCCCATAAGGGCCACTGCATAAATGATATTCAAGAATTGTCCACTACAGAAGTCCAAGTTGAGAAGGGCCATCGCAAGGTTCACTGCAGAAATGACATTCGAAAAGTGCCCCGTAAGGGCCACTGCTGAAATTAGATTTGAGAAGTGTCCCGCAAGGGCCACTGCAGAAATTCAATATTGAGAAGGGCCACTGCAAGGGTCACTGTGAAAATGACATTCGAGAAGTACCCCACAAGGGCCACTATAGAAATGACATTTGAGAAGTGCCCCGCAAGGGCCACTGCAAAAGTCCAAGTTGAGAAGGACTACCGCAAGGGTCACTGTAGAAATGACATTTGAAGAAGTGCCCCACAAGGGCCACTGCAGAAGTCCAAGATTGAGAAGGGCCACCGCTAGGGTCACCGTAGAAATGACATTTGAGAAGGAACCCCCCAAGGCTTCTTCAACAGCAAAAATTATGTTTGAGAAGGAAGCCCCGACTAGGGTTCCTCAACAGCAGAAACTTACATGGGAGGAAGAACCCGCAAGGTCCTTCCCCCCCGCAGCTCCTAGAAAACTAAGTTAGGATGATGGGGTGTCTACCGTAAGCAACCCCTCATCATGAAAAAGAACATAATTACTAACACTTATTTTCTTGTATAGGTTTCCTAGTTGAGCAAGTAGGGCTTAAGTAGGCCAGTTGGGATCTCCTGGGAGTTTTGGCTTGGCGGCTGAGGGACAAGGTATGTTGAGAAAACTCAACCACTTAGCACTATAGGATTGAGAGAATACTAGTAGGAAGACCCAAAAGTCACTAAAGACTACACACACTTCACACTTGGTCACAAGTGAAGTGAGCATCCAAAACGCTTACTGCTCACAAAGAGTAAACTCTTTACAAAAAATGACTTTTTCATAAGAGGGGGTCCTCGAGGTCCCTCTAAAAAAACAATGATTTTAGAAGAGAGGGGTACTTAAGGACTCCTCTCTCAATATTTGCAAAGATTTCACCACAAGTTACCGTTTCAAACGATATTTACCAAATCAGATGTCTCGTCTTCATTGGGAGACATATGTGCTTTTTGACTTTGGTTGGCATCAGGTGGCACCTGCAGGAGGGGACATGCAGAGTTGCTTGTAGGTGGGGATAAATGGTATAATTCATACATTGTCCCCCACCAACCCTCTCAATTGTGGCGCCCAAAAGTGCCAACTCAGCCATAGTTCCCAAGTATAAATAGACCTCCGGGAAAGGTAAAAAAAAAAGACACAATTAAAATCGCACTGTTACGCTGCCAAAATCATACCAGACCTACCTAGTATTCTCTCCCTGCTCATTCTCTTAGTACCAAGTGCCTTGTTCTTTCACTCCCCACTGACAGCCATCATTCTCAGGTGTTTCCTTTGAGAAAACTACTATTTTTGCTGTGAAAGTTCATCTTCTTGCAGGGAGTGAGTTGAAGCTTGAGTTCCATTGTTACCAGAAGGAGAAAGTTTCTTGAGAAATTGCACCAAAAGACCTTAAAGACCTTGCATGTAGTGTCCATTAGAGTGGGTCATGCCTCACCCTTTCCAAATATTCATAGACCCCAGTCTCACTACCCTCCTACATTTGGCGACTCTGCTGGGGAGGTATTATTGCTTTAATGGGCAAAGAAGGTTTCAATGTCTCTAAGCAGTTGATTTTTTAGGACACTCCATCTGGTAATGGAGCTCACAGTGACGAGACTACCCAGGAAGAAGTGGCGGTGATCTGAGCCAAGGCGCCTTCACCTCAGGGAGGGTAGATCAGTTCGTTGACAGTGGCTCCAATGGCAGGTATGAATCTTATGGTAATGTTTTTTGACTTCTTGAAGCAAAATAACCTGGACCTATCAAGCTTGGGTCAAGGTTGTGTGACACCAGCGGCTGCCCCTTCTGGAGGGGTAGCCACCCCTGTTGCGATTCCGACGGAGGCAATTCCATCTCAAAAAGTGCTATCGGAGCAGGATGCGGCCCAATCAGGTTCGCCAAATTCTAAAAGCATGTGTTTGGAGGAGTCACCCTCTAAGGTTGTTACCATGGAGGAAGTGAGGAAGCTACTCTCCTCATCCCAGAGGGAGGGTCCCCACCTCTATGAGGAGTTACAAGACCCCTATCCGCAGGAGGTAAATTAGAGGTCATAACCTAAGGGGTATATCCCACCAAAATTTATCAAGTTTAGCGGCAAGGGGGAGAACCCTAGAGAGTACGTGAAGAGGTTTGTCGAGTACTTGGGAGTGCATGTGGGTGACAGGAACTTGAGGTAGAGGGAATTCTCTAAGACGCTCACTAGGAAGGCTTATACATGGTATTCCCACTTAGCACCTAATAGCATCCCTACTTAGGAGGAGATGCATAGGCAGTTCCTCTAGAAGTTCTTTATAGCGGAGGATGAATTCACATTGAGGCACCTAGCACAAGAGGTCTAGAATCCAGGAGAAGAGTTGATGCACTACATCAAACGATTTTGTGAGAGAGCCTTATATGTCCACGAGGATGTGGCGGAGGCCAGGTTGCTGCAGATATGTGTGGAAGGACTCTTAGAAGAGTACAAGTTGCACTTGATCAACAAAACTAGGGACGAAACTTTTAGAGAGTTCACCAAGGATGCTAGCAATATAGATATGATAATCAAACCAAGGGCCCCGGGTTGGAGGACGCAAGTTCCACTAACTTCTGGGAGGTTTCAAGTTTCGAGGAGACAAGCGGTCAGCTATGTGGATGGGAGTCCCAATGCCAAGAAAGGAGGCTCTGGGGCTAAGAATAGCAGTCCTAGCAATAAGAGAAAGTTTGGGGAAGATGCCCCACCACGACTACCATGCAGCGTAGCTGAGGCTATGGATTGTTACCGTACCTTAGTACGAGAAGGGGTGGCAGGACCTCCTAACTTGAAAGGATAAACCCCCAGTGCAGCTGACAATTCCAATCTAAAGTATTGTGAGTTGTACCAACGGGTGTAGCACTTTACCAAAGATTGTTACTACTTGCGAAGGGTCATTGGTGAGAAGGTGGCCAATGGTACCTTGCAGATACCCCCTATGGATGTTAATGAGAACCCACTTCCCGCACATCACTTTGGTATCACCAACATAGTAGTTTCTTATGATGAAGAAGTTACCAAAGGTCTGGTGGAGTGGGAGAGTGGTGATCAGTTATGTGAGGAGTTAGAAAATCTATCACTGAGCAGACTTGAGCTAGAAAGAAAGCAAGAGGAGTGGTTCTTCACTCCAGGACAAGAAGATGGAAGTGGGGAAGTTGAGGAAGTGACCCTCTCAGAGGGTGAGGTAGATGTCATTCTCACTCTAGATGAGGGAGGGACCTCTGAGGCGGAGTATGTCTGCATTGCCCAGACGTATGAGGTAGACTTATATTCTGAATGTGAGGCCATAACAAGGAGCCCCAATTTCAAGTGGGTTTTCAACCAAATAGGGGTGAAGTACGACACAAGGGTGGCCATCACGAGGAAAGCCTTGGAGGCAATGCAGCAGTGTGGAGATCCTTCTCTAAATTGGTAGGGGCCATTCAGAAGGCTAATTAAGAAGTATACTTCTGAAGTGGTGTTTTCAGAAGAAGATAGGTTGGTGCCTTAATTCCACAACCGCCCGCTGTATGTTACAGCCACGGTCAATAGAGTCTCATTTCCCAGGGCGTTAATGGATGGGGGAGCATCTATCAATATCATGCCCATCAGTACATTGTATGAAACAAGAATTGACCAGGGGAAGGTGGTTCCAGTACCACTAGTAATTTTTGGATTTGACAATGCCGGAATGCAGTCTATTGGATATGTGAATGTGGGAATAAAGTTAGAAAATTTCACCCCCCACATCAAGTTCCATGTTATTATTGCTAGCACTAGCAACCAATTACTCATTGGAAGGGTATGGATGCACACTCATGGCATAATGCCCTCCGCCTACCATCAATGTGCAAAGGAAAATATTAGAGGTACATAGATAATGATCAAGGCAATGCAGAGACCCTTTGTCGTTGAGGAGGCCCACCTGGTGGATGATGCCTTCTACACTGAGTTAGATGAGGAAAGAAAGGTCTCTTTAAGAAAGTTAGAAGGGATCAAGGTAGGCAGGGGAAGTGTTCCGCAGAAGAAGTCTGTTCATAACCATCTAGGGGGAGGGTGATCCCCCACATGGCAAAAGGTAAGAGGAAAGTAGAGGAGGTGGCTAGGCCTCCTCAAACTTGTAAGAAGGTGGTCTTGCCTGATGGAAAGATCATCTAACGCTATAACGGTCTGCGTGGGAGGTGTTTTGGGATGAGAGAATCGACCCGACGCCTGAGTGTTTTATTGTTGATGAATACTATATCATTAAGCGTGTCGAGGAACCCGAAGAAGCTCCAGAATGCATGCAAGATAGACCTAGAGAACAACTGCAAGAATTAGAGGAGATCAAGTTGGGGCCAGAAGGGGGCGAGAGTAGACCCATTCTAATATCCAAGGGTCTAGAACCGAAGCAAAAGGAAGAGCTCATTGGGCTACTTAGAGAGTTCACTGATGTGTTTTCCTAGAAGTACACAGAGATGCTAGGAATAGATGTAGAAGTGAGCTCCCATAGATTGAACGTCCTTCCCAATGCCCTCCCGGTAAGTTAAGCCACATGTACGTACAAAGAGGACCTTGACTTGAAGATAAAAGTTGAGGTGGAGAAGTTGTTAGCGGCAGGGTTCATCAAGCCTATCCAGCACGCCATATGACTTTCCAGTATAGTGCCAGTGGTGAAAAAAAATAAGAGCCAAATCAGAATCTGCGTAGATTTTCGTGACTTGAACAAGGCATATCCTAAAGATGAATTTCCCTTACCAAGCATAGATAGCTTAGTTGACGCCACCGCGAGACATGAGATGTATAGCTTCATGGATGGGTACGTTAGCTACAACCATATTAAAATGGATCCTACTGACGCGAAAAAGACTGCCTTCTGCACACCATTACGGAGCTTTCACTACACAATCATGACCTTCGGACTGAAGAATGCTGGGGCCACATACCAAAGAACCATGATGGAGATTTTTCATGACCTATTTCATGATATGCTAGAATTCTATGTGGATAACCTGGTAGTGAAGTCTAAGAAAGAAAGCAAGCATATACAGGATCTCAAGAGAGTATTTGAGAGGTGCCGCCGGTATAAGATGAGGATGAGTCCCTCAAAGTGTGCCTTTAGGGTTACCGCAGGGAAGTCCTTAGGTTTTGTTGTGAATAGACAAGGTGTGTAAGTGGATGCAGAGAAGATCAAAGACATTGTGATGATGTCACTGCCCAAGAGTCATAGACAGCTTAAGAGCTTCCTAGGAAAGGTATCCTACCTGAGGAGGTTTATTCCCGCGTTGGTAGAAGTAACTCATCCATTCGCGCATCTATTGAAAGACAAGGCCAAGTGGGTTTGGGGAGAGGAACAGAAGAAAGCGTTTAAAAAGATTAAAGAAATCCTAGCCTCTTTGTCCACGATGATTCCCCCCCAGAAGTCAGAGCCCCGCTACTGCTCTACCTCACTTCCACAGAGAGATCTATAGGGGCCCTCTTGGCACAAGAGAAGGAAGGAGTAGAAAAGCCGGTCTACTATCTGTCAAGAGTGATCTCTAGGACAGAATCTAGGTACACCAATATGGAGAGACATTGTCTAGCATTGGTTTTTGTAGACCAGAAGTTGAGACACTATCTTCTAGCCTTCACAGTTCACATAGTCACCAAGTGCGACCCCATCAAGTACCTCCTCACGCGGGCTGTACTCGTGGGATGAGCAGCAAGGTGGTTTTTGATCTTGTTAGAGTATGATATAAAATGTATAGTGCCCAAATCCATCAAAAGCCAAGCATTGGTAGATCTGCTTGCTCACTTCCCAAGTGCAGTTTTTGAACCACCTAGTGAAGAGCTACCCGGGGAGAGCTTTCAAGCATGTATGGCGGAGGAGGTAAAGAAGTGGTCTATGGAGTTTGATGGTTCCAGTGCTCAAGGAACAGGTGGAGCCGACACCATATTGTCATACGGGAAAGAGAACATCACTCTCTCCTTCAAGTAGGATTTTAAATGCTCAAATAATGAAGATGAGTACGAGGCCCTCATTCTAGGGATGTTGGAAGCACTCAAAAGAGGGGTCAGGGTGTTGTGTATTCGAGGGGACTCCAATTTAGTAGTGAGGCAAGTCAATGGGGAGTTCTCCCTTAAGCATGCCAATTCGGCACCCTACAGACACATCATCTAAAGGCTGTTGGGATAGTTCTTGGAAGTAACTATGGAGAGGCAGGTGCGAACAATGAGCAAGCACCCTGACGCGATAGCCACCATAACACAAAGCTAGACATGGAGGAGTCAGAAGAAACCATCACAGTGCGACGGAGAACAATATCCACTACTGTAAAATCTTTATTCCCAAGTAACGAGCCAGAAGATTGGAGGCGTCAAGTGGAGAAGCAGCTTGAAACTAGATAAGTGATTAGGAATAAATTCTTCACATTTATCCCCTTAATTTCGGTATTTTTATGATTTTGTTCTTTGTAAATAGCTTAGATTTGTCTTATATTTATTCTACTAACCCTTTTTGGCAAGTATTTCATATTTTGTGTATCTCTTATGTATTTTACAGGTATTTCATGCAAATTAGTGCGAAAGAAAATGCAAAATAGTGAAAGAAAGCAAGAAATGGGGAGTTCAAGGGCATTTTTATAATTTTACAAAGATATTACGGAGGTGGGAAAAACTAGAAAGTTGAAGATCTCTAAATTACAAGAATATTGGAAAAAATGGCACCCCAATCCGAGCTATGGTGAAGAAGTTATGCCCATTTAAAGTTGGAGACAGAAAGTCAAAGTTGAAATTAATTCTGGAAGCTGAAGAGTTTGAACTCTTGAAATTTCTTATATAATTCCATTTTATTAGTTGTAAAACATGTAGAGGCATGGGAAGAGTCATTTTTGAGATATATAAAAGGTCAAACCCTAGTAGGATGAAAGGAGGTTTGTTACTTCACATTGTAGGAGGCTAGTAGTTAGTATTTAAAGGATTCTTGTATCCAAGAACCCTAGTTTTGAAGTTTGGCTACTATTCAAGACTCATCATTCATCCATTGCAAGTAATTTTAATTTATTGTTTTTACTGCTTTCATAGTTAGTTTAATTAATTGTTGCCCTCTAGTTTTCCAATCCCAATTCAAGTCATGTTCTCAATTTTCTAGATTCAGTTATGAATTCATGCACTTTCAGTTTTAAGTTTTCTTTTATTTTAATCATGTTAAGCTAAGTTTTTAAGGGCGGGCATGCATAAACCCAACCCGATGTGGTATGCATAGATATAAAATTTGTCCTCTAAATTAAATAAGTGATTAGATCGTGTTGTATATTTTCACAACCATTGTAGACCTTTTGACCTCGTTTGCCTTTTGTAACCGGGGTGCTTAACGATGCAACGGGCGTAAACTATTGCGACACTGCTTTACTCATTCTTTGATTATGTATGATGCGGGCTTGAAACTCATATATGTAATGCTTTGGAGTACTAAAGACTGGGTCTGATCAATTATCTAATTTATGAATAGTTTTGTATTGACATACACACTAGAGTTTGGGGGAGTGTATTATTAACCCATTTCTTCATTCATATTAATTCCTTCTTAGTTAGTTAATTTTGCATGTTTAGGTTAATTTAATTGAATTTAGTTAATTCATAGATAAAATCCAAAAAAAATCATCTCTTTCTTTTTTTTTCTTTTAACATCAACTTTAGGATTAAACTACCTCCCCTTTGTCGTCACGTTCACACGTCCTGACTCCCTGTGGATTCGATACCCAGACTCACCACTATACTCCTTAAGAGTGTAGTTACAAGTTTAGGTTTTTTGTATTGAGGTTGGAAGATGATAACAACAACTAGCGTATTACACGAACGGTTGGTTTCCACTCGATCAAGAAAGGGCAATGAGATATTAGAGTTAGCCAACTATCATGTGCTGCAGGGAACTCTCTACTTCAAGAGTCCCAGAGGGTATTTAGCAAGGTGCGTCGGTGAGAAAGAATCCAGGGAAAGGTTAATAGAAATGCACCAAAAGCCTTGAAGAGATACTGACATTCCCCTCTATAGACGACTGCAGCGAGGTGGGTACTATTGGCCTGCCATGAGCGCAGAACCGGCCCGTTTACAATAAAGTTGTTTAAAATGCCAAGCTAATTTTGACCAGTCGACGGAGGCTAACTTTTTGGAAGCCTTCGAAGACTGGAGACAACCATATATAGCATAACTAAAATATGGGGAGCTACCCACAGAGAGAGCGGATGCAGTTTATCTTAGAAAAAGAATAGCCCGTTTCTACTTGGTCGAAGGAGAGTTATACAGGAAGGGGCATAATGAGAAGGCACTGAGGTGCATAGCCAAAGAGGACATGGAAAGGGTGCTAAAAGAAGCTCATGATCCCTCCCATATAGGGGCACCAAACTGTATGACCAGCTGATGACACTGGGATACTACTGGCTGACCATGGAGGATGACTCCATTGAGTATGTGAAGAAGTGAAAAGCATGTCAAGTGCATGGAAACATGGTGAATGCTCCTTCTGTCAGCCTAAAAAGCTTGGCAGCTCCTTATCCATTCCATACATGGGCATTCGACCTGGTGGGAAAGATCACCCCAGCCTCTCACGGCAAAGCTTTTATCATTGTGGCTACAGAATTGTATACCAAATGGGAGGAAGCCATCCCTCTAAAGAGAGTCACCACCCAAATGGTAACCCAATTTATAAAGAAGTATATCGTATGTAGGTTTGGTATACCCAAGGTGATATTAACATATAATGAGAAGCAATTCGTATGCAAGGAAATGGCCCTCCTCACAGACAGATATAAAATTGTGCATAATAGCTCAACCATCTCCTACCCCAAGGGAAATGGCCAAGTAGAGGCTATAAATAAGACCCTCATAAACATTTTAAAGAAAATGCTAGAGGACATGCAAGGGGCATGGGATGAGAAATTGCCTATGGTGTTATGGGCTTATCTAACTTCTAAAAGAAATTCGACAGCGTTCACTCCATTCTCCCTAGTATACGGGACCGAAGTTGTCCTACCAGTGGAGCTGGCGGTACCTTCAGCCAGAATTTAACTCAATAATGGGCTCATCCCTTACCCAAGGCATGTGTAGCTGGAGGCACTGGACGAACATAGAGACAAGGCGAAGGAGAATTTCAAATTCTACACTCAGAAACTGTCCAGGGCCTACAAGAACTTGGTGAAGCCTAGAGAGTTCCAGGTGGGAGATTTATCCCTGCGAGCATCCACTCACCATCTTCGAAGCATGTCGGCATCGAATTTAAAACCCAACTGGGAAGGCCCCTTTATCATCAGAGGAGTGGGGAAGTCGGGCTACTGTCAAATCTCAGAACCAGAGAGTGATTGCCTCCAGTCCATCAAGTTCAAGTGGCTGAAGAGGTACTATGCTTAGTAACAGATAACAATTTTTTTGTATTTTTCATGTCTGTAATGGATTTTGAGGATTGCTCCTATACCATAAAAGTTTTTTACGTAATTTTTTTAGAGAAATACCACATTGTAAACAACACACAAAAGTAAAGAAATGAAATAGCAACGCTTTTAATCATTGTTCATGCTTGCTTTGTTTACTCATCTATATATATACATAAATATATATACATTATTTACTAATCTAGAAGAGAGTACACAAAAATCAGGAACTTTGCTCACTACACTTGGGGGGGTAAGTCCATCATAAGAGAAAGTATACTGAGAAAAGTCCCCCAGACATAAATTAATAGAAAATATAGAGGGGGGGGGGTTAAATTCCTCCTCTTTAATATTTTAAAGAACAATGAAGCTCTTAAAGAGAATATAGAGCATGGATCCCAAAGGCTAGGGGCTAGCTAATTCAAATAGTTTTCAATGAAACCAAACTTGAAGGAAGGAGACAGGGGTCACACCCCTCCAACCTTGACTTTATGAACATAAGTAATAGTGTGCAGGAGTACCCCCACAGACAGGAGGGGAGATTCAAGATAGTAACATGCAAATACCTCACAGTTACAAGAGGTGCATTTTAAAAAAATAAAAAAATAAAAGTGCAGTGTATATATATACATAACTTGCTCATATTAATGCAAAGTACCCCGCAGTATATGGGGCAGCCATCAATAGGCCAAATGCTTGCACAGTATACGCAAGAAGAAAAGAGGGGAATAGTAAAAAGAGGGGGTATGCTAGTTTAATACCTTTCTCGCAGTTACCCCATTGCCAGATTCCACAGTCATTGAAGTAATCTCACTCACCTGGAAACAATGAGACAAAGGTGAAAGAGAACACTTGAATAATATACGCAAGAAAAATAGTGGGGAATAGTAAAAAGAGGGGGTATGCTTGTTTAATACCTCTCTCGCAGTTACCCCGCTGCTAGACTCCACAGTCATCGGAGTAATCTCACTCACCTAGACACAATGAGACAAAGGTGAAATGAGAGCGCTCGCACAGTACGTGCAAGACGAAAAGAGGGGAATAGTAAAAAGAGGGGGTATGGCAGTTTAATACCTTCCTCGCAGCCACCCCGCTCTCAGAATCCACAGATATCAGCGCAACCTCTTCAGATTGCATAGTCGTTTGGGCAACATCACTCCCCTAGAAACAACGCAACAAGGGTGAAGATGAGAGTTCTTGCATGGTTTAAACAAAAAATAATAAGATATGTAAGAATGATATAAGGGAAGTGGATATACTTATATACTGTACCTGAGTAACACCCTCCATAGCAGTGAAAGGAGGAGGTTCAAGGACTCCCAAAGGAGTCGCCACAGTGGCTGGTGTGCCTAAAGTGGTTGTCTTAGCGACCAATACTTCTAGAGAGGTGGCCTCAGTCTTACGTGCTCCTAAAAGAGATACCTCAAAGAAGATAGTTGCAACAGATTCTCCTAAAGGGGCTATCTCAGTAACCAGTGCTCCTGAAGAGGCTACCACAGCGGCAGGTGCTCCGGAAGGAGAAACCTCAACAACGGAAGTCATAGTGGATAGGTGAGGCTGCAAATGAGAAGTAAGGGTAAGAGTTTTAATAAATTACTTATCTCATAAATGAAAAAAAATACCTCAATTAAAAAAAGGGGGAAAATTCCTCAATGGCGCAGCACAGATAACTACCTAAAGGGGTGCAATGGCAGGGCAAGTTGGCCCGCGCATAGGGGCTGCTGAAGAGACAATAGCAGGAACCACCATCGAAATAGCATCAAGGTATAACTGTAACAAAAGTAAAAGAGGGCTATGATAAGTACAGGCTGGATAGACAAGAAGTGCTTAACTAGAAAATATGAAAGTACCTGAGCCCCATCCAGAGGGGAGGAGCGAAAAAGGATGGTCGGCGCAGCAGGGGCTGTGCTGATAGCCTACAAAGGATTAAAACTAGTTATTCATCACATGTTCGAGAAAAAAGAGACTCCATGCTCGAATGGAAAGGCTTAAGATGAAGTGTGGGCTCAATAGTTGAGGCCACAGTAAATATTGGGCCATGAGAGATTGCCTGAACCAAGGGCCTACCATCCATAGATAAGCAGACCTGAGGGATAGAAATCCTCCCCGAAGAGGATAACCCTGGGATAATAACATCAGTTAAGGGAATGGCCCCTCCCTGAGAAGAAAACCCCAAAGTCGTCTAGACCTACGAAAATGCAAAAAGTCAAAAGGTATAAAATGCCTATTACTGAAAGGAAACAAACTTTCAAAATACATACCTTAGATGAGGAGGTACCCATGGGCTCAGCTGTAAAAGTGCCCACCACCGAAGTAAGAGAAGATGAAATAACGGCATCGAAAGGCACAACCCTCTACACATTGTAAATGGGTAAAGAAAAGGGAAGAAAGAAAGTGGAAAAGGGCACAACGAAAATTTTGAAAATGGCAAGGCATACAAGAGCAGAAGGAGAAGTCACATAACTGGTCCTGGTAGTGGTAAGGTGCACGGATGAAAGCTGCAGGGAAATGCCAGCATACACAACCCAAAATGTAATTGGCAGATTAAAAAATTACATTAAATGGTAAAAGAAATAAGGATATAGAAAACATCTCTAAAAAGGCCTCGAGAAGAAACGGGCATAGAGTTCCTCTCCCGCTGAAAAGGCGTCAGTCATAGTGGGGGCAAAGGAGAGCTACTTGCCTCCATGGAAGTGACCTACAAGAAATGGCATAATAGTTTCATTAGCAAATAAAATAATGAGGGGGAAGAAAGAAAATCATATGCATAAAATTTTCAACAAAGGAGAACACTTACAGCAGCATGGTGGCGCATAGTCTGGCCATAAGGGAGAGGTCGGGTGGTGGAGATAACTCCCCCAGGATAATGGGATGCCTCATCATCACTGGAATACTCTCTCGAGACTGATAACAAAGCATAGGTGTTAGTGGTGCCTTCGCTATGGAAACCCAAGCCGCCCGTATCACCCGAAGAAGAACTATGGTCATCATAGGAAGGGGTGCTTCCATAATCAACTAGTTACTATTCCAATGAAGGGGAGGGAGATCCAGGAGGTGAAAATCTGGGAGAACTAGTTCCACTAAGTAAAGAATGTTGGGATATAGTACCTTCTGCGATGGGAATAGATGCGACTCGCGCCTCCTGGGAAGAAAGGCCCAATGCTTCGTAACCTTTCTCTTTCACAACTTGGTAGGTCTCCTCCACCCCAAGATCATCAGTATCGGACCCTTGGTCCATCACTGAGGAAGCAGCAAATCCAGCACCATTTCCTTTCTTCTTCTTTGCAGCCCGGGTGCTCACAGGAGAAGGGGGAGGAGAAACAGCAGTAGGAGGTATGAAGTTAGATACATCCGTGTTGGGGTGCTTCCTCTTGCTTGTGGTATAGGTTCTCACTTTCCCTCTTCTTTTTGATCGGCTTCTAGACTTCACAGGGGGAATCTCAGTCGGTAGATACTGAGGTGACTCGTCGAGAAGAGGTTTCACTAAAATGGGAATGGCCTACTCCAAGGATGGCCTGGAGGTGGTGCTCAGAAACCAAGGATCTTTTTGTGTCCACCTGAATAAAAATTGAGCTTTGAAATATTTAACTGGGTTAGTCTCGTGTGGGGGACCAACTACACATTTTTGGATGAGACGGACCTGTCGCTGCCAAAGTAAGAACCAAGATAAAGTAAACAAAGGATGATAATCGCAGGGAGGAACGTAGAGGCCCCCTAGGCCACTTACTCTATAGAGCAGTCCCTGGGGAGTGAAGATGGTGCACGCCTCTAAAAATGCCTCAAAAGGATCATTGTAGGTAGGAAGAGGAGGGGTGTGAACACCCTGATCATAGTTAAATTGTTGCCTTTCCCTCTCAGAATGATAGAACTCAGCACACGGACCCAACTCGATCCAAGAAGGGAGGTGTCCTGGTAAGAGCATCATCACCACATTAATATGAGGACAGGTGGAAACAGATCCCATTATTGAAGGAAAATAGAAAGTCCCGCCGTCGCCAGGGAAAGAAAGCCAACTGAAGGTGCCCCCAGGGCGCTTGGTATAAGGACGGAACTAAAACTCCTCAATATCATCAATTAATGTTCCCAAAGATTTTTTAGGAGTTTTATTGTGCCATCGGAGAAGTCGCGCAACATCCCTATGACAGGCTTGAGCCCCTAAAGTAAGGTGGGGGAAATGCTTGAATAAAAAGGCCACTAAGAGAGCGGCATTTGCATAACTTGCAGCATCATACCGACCACAAGACCTCTCTATATCTATATAAGCTCGGTCCATCCAGGTGTAAAGGGAACCCAAAGTCAAGGCGGCCTCAGGTATCGGCGTGCCGCGAGATAACCGTACAGCCAATTTAAAGAGAAGTTAGCGAGGGGAATCTTCGGGCTTACCTGGCAAAAGGAACCAAGTCAGAAACGTAACTAAGAAAGTAGCTGAATGTGAAGGAGAGTGGAGCTTGGGGCCATCCTAGGTTCTGGGGGCTGCGCAGGAAGTCTCCCCCTTCTCCAACTGCTCGAAATCCCTGAACCAATACCTTTGCCATTTGGCGAAGGAATGCTTGGAATGACCAGTTATATTTATAGCTACATACTTTGAGCACTCCCCGAGAGATGGCTGTAGCTCTCCCACCATCTCCTGCTCTAAAGGATCCTCGTAGTCATCAGAAAAGACTTGTTTACCAAAGAAATAAAGAGTGTACAATTCACATACATCCTCTAAAGTGATGGTAAATTCGCCCCAGCCTTTGACAAATTTGTGAGGCTCCATACTCCACCGAGACAGTAAAAGGTTGAGCGAAGAAATATGCTGAGATACTGTGGGACTTCAGGCTACTGACGATGGTAAAAAAACCCACTTCCCTAAGAATAGCCATGTAATCAGGAATGCTCAGAACATAGTCAACCCATCTAGCCCACTCCTTCATGGCACCCCCCGCAGTTTTAACTTCAAATTTGGAATAAGGAAAATCACCGCGATCGACCCGAACTCGGAGAATAGAGTCTGAAGAGATAGTGGGGGAATCAACAGACTCACTTAAACCCACGTGAGGGCGCTCGAGAAATGTGTTAGAAAATTTCTCCTCAAATTGAGGAAGAGAAGACATAAAATTATCAGCTGGACCAAAAAAAGGAGCACGACGATAAATACCAAAATCTCGCCCTTGGCGAATGCGCACGTAGTCTTTCCAAGCCTGAAAAGAAGATGGTGTAGATGAAGAAGTACCAAGAGCCATTACCTCAAGAAAAGAACTCCTCATGGTATAAACTCCAAGTGAGGAACTCTCAGCTGCAACAAACACTCTAGAAACACCAGGAGAGGAACCCATGGATGAGAGACCGCAGGTGTCCCTCGCTACTAAAGAAAAAGTAGAAGTGACAACCCTTATAGAAACACCAAGTCGCAAGGGACCCTGGGTGTCCCCCGCCTCCAAAAAAGAAGTGGAAGTGGAAACCCCTGTAAAAAAACCAAATTGCGAGGAACCCTGGGTGTCCCTTGCCGCCAAAAAAAGAAGGGGAAGTGGCAACCCCTGTAGAAATAACAAATCGCGAAGAACCCATGGGCGAGGAGCCCTGGGTATCTCTCTTCATCAATAAAGTATTCATGTCAGCAGCAGCTAACAACGAGGAACCCTTGGTAGTGGGTCCCATGATTGATGTCCTAAAAGCTGCGAAACCTCTAATCCCCAAATCGCAAGCATAGGATGAACTCACCAACAAAGGGGGTAGCGAGAAACCCTCGGTCAGCAGCATACTCTCTATAACGCCAACAGTTGGAGAGACACCCTTAGACATGAGGTCAATATATGGGGAACCCTGGGTAGCGCTGGCGGTCGGCGAAACACCCTTGGAGGTGATGTTTACGTGCAAGGCACCCTCGACACGACATGAGGTCGAGACACTCCCTCTTAAAACAAATTGCAAATTACTCATTTCCCCAAATGCAACATGACCAGTCGAGGAACTGTCGACAACGCAAGAGGTCGAGACACCCCCAACCGCTAAAAATTGATTCGGTGAGGAACCCTCGGTTGTGTGACGCGAGGAACCAATACCAACATAAGTGGGTGTCAAGACACCCTTAGAGGTGAAGTCGATGGGCGAGGAACCCTAGGAAGAATTTACCATCTGCGAGACACCTTCCTTATCATAGCTGGCAGTCGGCCCCCCATTAGAAGATTTTGAGACACCCATAGCAGAAAAATCAATAGGCGAGGAGCCCCTATTAATATCATCAATCGGTGAGACACCCCCAGCTACGAGGACGATGTGCGAAGAACCCTCATAAGCTTCAGTTGTCAATGAGGAACCCACTAACGGGCAGGGTCGCGAGGATCCCGCGATCGACGGCATGCCCTCCAAAGGAACCATGGCTAGCGAAGAACCTTTGTCCACATTAGACCCCAAATGGTCCATCAAATATGCTGTTAACGAGGGACCCCTTATACAACAAGGTTTTTCACCCATCTTTGATGAGGAGTGGTCAATTGTGCCAAAAGTCGAGTAACCCACCAAATGAGGAGAGTTCAAAACCTCTGACACAGAACCCGAAGTCACGAAGTTAATAGGCGTGAGACCCTCCTCTGTAACATGCCCTGTAGACGCCGATGGGGAGGAACCTAAAAATAACGAGGGTTTATACCCATTTCCACTGAAAATTGACACCTACGCAGACAACAGGTGACGAGGAACCTAAAGTTTCAAAACCCTCTCTGCCATCAAAAGGACCTATATTGGAACATGACTCGGGTATATTCCTAAGAGGGGTAGCGTCACTGGTTACATGCCCATCCGTGGGTATGGGGACGTCGAAACCATATTGTGCAGTGGAAGAGAAGGAGGCATTACGAATTGAAGATGTAAAAATGGGGTTTGATGAAGTAACAATAACATAAGATGGTATTGAACCAAAGATGATGGGAACAATGGTGGGGTTCACACCTGAAGAGGTATTTGATGGGTAAGAAGCCATCAATAGAGTGTGTGAAAAAAATTGGGGGCTATGGTGTTTAAATTTTTTTTTCTCTCACTACGAACTTAAAAACTCTATATGAGGGTTTTGAAGAAGATGAAAGAGTTTAAGAAATGGGCATTATGTTTTTTTTACACCAAAGTGGGAAAATGTGCTGGAAGGCAAAAAGGTTATGACATCTTTTTCCCAAATGATAAGAGGATAGTTCCCACACTGATGCTTGTGTTCTTGAAAATCACAAAACCTAGGATGAAGGGGCACTGCATTTAATGACTCTAGGGTCCCTCTAAATTAAAAAAAAGTAGAAATTGAATTTATGGTGTACAAAGCTTTTTAGTCTACCCAACCCAAAAAACTTTGCATGAGGGGCTAAGTAAAAGGGTATTAACCTCAAAAAATACATATTTTGAGATAACGAGAGGGAACCCATCTGGGTAACTGCAGAAGTCCAAGATTGAGAAGGGCTACCGTAAGGGTCACTGCAGAAATGACATTCGAGAAGTGCCCCATAAGGTCCACTGTAGAAATGACATTCGAGAAGTGACCACTGCAAAAGTCCAAGTTGAGAAGGGCCATCGTAAGTGTCACTGCAGAAATGACATTTGAAAAGTGCCCCACAAGGGCCACTGTAGAAATGACATTTGAGAAGTGCCCCGCAAGGGCCACTGCAGAAGTCCAAGATTGAGAAGGGACATTGAAAGGGTCACTACGGAAATGACATTCGAGAAGTACCCTGCAAGGGCCACTACATAAATGACATTTGAGAAGTGCCCCGCAAGGGCCACTGCAGAAGTCCAAGTTGAGAAGGTCCATCGTAAGGGTCACTATAGAAATGACATTTGAAGAAGTGCCCCTCAAGGGCCACTGAAGAAGTCCAAGATTGATAAGGGCCATCGTAGAAATGAGATTTGAGAAGGAACCCCTCAAGGCTTCTTCAACAACAAAAATGATGTTTGAGAAGGAACCCTCCACTAGGGTTCCTCAATAGCAGAAACTTATATGGGAGGAGGAACCCGCAAGGTACTTCCCCCTCGCAGCTCCTAGAAAACTAAGTTAGGATGATGGGGTGTCTATCGTAAGCAACGCCTCATCATGAAAAACAATAGAATTACTAACACTTATTTTCTTATACAGGTTACCTAGTTGAGCAAGTAGGGCTAAAGTACGCTAGTTGGGATCTCCTGGGAGTTTTAGATTGGCGGGTGAGGGACAAGGTATGTTGAGAAAGCTCAACCACTTAGCACTATAGGATTGAGAGAATACTAGTAGGAAGACCTAGAAGTCACTCAATACTACACACACTTCACACTTGGTCATAAGTAAAGTGAGCAGCCAAAGAGCTGGCTTCTCACAAAGAATAAACTCTTTACAAAAAATGACTTTTTCAGATGAAGGGGCCCTCGAGGTCCCTCTTAAGAAAAATAATGATTTTAGAAGAGCGGGGTCCTTAAGGCCTCCTCTCTTAAGATATGAAAATATTGCACCACAAGTTACCGTTTTAAAAGATATTTACCAAATCAGATGTCTTGTCTTCATTGGGAGACATATGTGTTTTTCGACTTTGGTTGGCGCCAGGTGGCTCCTATAGGAGGGGGAAGGCATAGCTGCTTGTAGGTGGGGACAAATGGTACACTTAAGACATTGTCCCTCACCAACCCTCTCAATTTTGGTGCTCAAAAGTGCCAACTCAGTCCTAGTTCCCATGTATAAATAGACCTCTGGGCCAGGTAAAAAAAGACACAATTGAAATTGCACTGTTACACTTCCAAAATCATACCAGACCTACCTAGTATTCTCTCCCTGCTCATTCTCTTAGTGCCGAGTGCCTTGTTATTTCACTCCCCACTAATATCCATCATTCTCAGACGTTTCCCTTGAGAAAACTACTATTTTATCTGTGAAAGTTCATCTTCTTGCAGGGATTGAGTTGAAGCTTGAGTTCCATTTTTACCAGAAGGAGAAAGTTTCTTGAGAAGTTGCACCAGAAGACCTTGCAGGCAGTGTCCATTGGAGTGGGTCACGCCTCACCCTTTCCAGATATTCATAGACCCCAGTCTCACTACCCTCCTACACCCTTCGTGGAGAAACCATCGCAATTTTAGCTACAAGCAATAACAAGCTGCATTGAATCCACATTCACATGTTACCCTACCTCCACCCCCTCGTCAATTTCAAGAAGATCCGCATATGAAAGCATACATGCGAGCTCCACCACTAGGCCCATACATTAACCCACCATAGAGGACTCTTAATGGCAACTTAACCCAGTTCACCCAGTCTCAAAATACAACCAATGACAAGTTTGAGCGTATTTTCATGAAGATGCATACGGGATTATCTAAGTTGCAATCTTCGTTGAGTGTCCAAGAGAAGGGAATTTTTTTGGCTCAAGGCCAAAGACCTCCTCAAGGTCAAGCTAATATTACCTCTACATATTTTGATCAATAGGAGAAATGTCAAGCTGTCACCACTCTACGTAGTGGGTGAGTTATTGATTTATCATTTACCCACACGAGAAGCTAAAGGACAAGGAGGTTTCGCCCAGCACGAAAGAGGCCGAAGATGCCCCCTTGAATGAGAGTGACAAGGAAGACATTAGCGAGTCTGAAGTTGTTATAAAACCTCCCTCCGCTGCTCTGTTCCTTCAACGGTTGCCCTCACCTCAAAAGGGAGCCTCCCGTGCAGATGTGCTAGATAATCTTAAGCAAGTGAAGCTGAATTTTCCATTACTTAATGCCATCCAGGAAATTACCTCCCATGCCAAGGTCATTGAAGATATTTTAACTATGAAAAGACGGCTAAAGGTGAAGAAGAATGTCTTCCTAGCACATAATGTGAGCTATGTTCTACTTAACGACCTTCCACCCAAGTTTAATGATCCGAGTGCACCCACGATCTCATGTGTTATTGGAGAACGTAGAATATAGAGAGACTTGTTGGACTTAGATGCGAGTGTTAATATACTTCCCTATTCCATTCATAGGAAACTTGAGTTGGGTGACCTTAAGCCCATACGAATCACTCCCCAATTAGCAGATCACACAGTGAAGGTGCCTCGAGGGATTGTTGAGGACGTGATAGTCTAAGTGGACACTTTCTAGTTCCCTATATATTTTGTCATTTGGGACAAGGAGACCTCCATCCATTCTATCAACCATGTTCCCATCATTCTAGTCCTCCCATTCTTATCTACGTCTAATGACCTAATCAATACACGAAATTGACAAATGCATCTCACTTTTGGGAACATGACCCTTGAGACGAACATCTTGAATGTTTCTAATCAAATGGGTGACGAAGATGAATCCATATGGTCGACCTCATAGAGGAGGTAGTAGAAGAGCACATAGAGAGAACCATAGGTGGGGATGCATTAGAAGCATGCCTAGCGAGAGGTGATGAAATTGAGATCCCATACACTGAGTATGAGCGAGAGGTAGAGGAGTTGAAAGCCATATTAGAGGAGCGAGCATCGTTAAAGGAGCTGAGAGATGTTCATTAGGTTTCTATATCCGAGGAACTACCCCTGAGGGAGTCATTCTTGACACCTTCCGAAGAGAAATTTCCTACCCTCGAGTTGAAGAAACTACCCTCTATTGTGAAATATGCTTTTCTAGGAAAGGATGAGACATTTCCTGTTGTTGTCTCCTCTAGCCTAGATATAGAGCAAGAGGGTAACTTGCTAAAAATTTTGAGGAAGCACAGAGGTTATTTTGGTTGGTCTATAGAGGATTTGAAGGGTATAAGTCCCTTAATTTGTACCCATAAAATCCACCTCGAGGAGGACGTGAAGCCCTCGAGATAAATGCAAAGGCGACTAAACCCAATCATGAAAGAAGTTAATAGAGCAAAAATTATAAAGTTGTTAGATGCCGGGATTATCTACCCTATCTCAGATAGCAAATGGGTGAGCCCAATTCAAGTCATCCCAAAGAAGTCGGGAATGACGGTGGTAAAAAAATCCTAAGGGAGAATTAATTCCTCAATGCACCACCACCGAGTGGCGTGTTTGCATTGATTACCAGAAACTCAATGCCGGAACGAGAAAAAACGATTTTCCCTTACCCTTTATCGACCAAATGCTTGAATGCATAGTGGGCCACCCATATTATTGCTTTCTTGATGGTTATTCCGGATATAACCAAATTGAGGTAGATATACTTGATCAAGAGAAGATGACTTTTACATCTCCAGTTGGTACATTTTCTCAAAAAAGTATGCCTTTTGGATTGTGTAATGTGCCCGCGACCTTTCAAAGGTTCATGTTAAGTCTCTTTATCAACATGGTAGAAAGGGGACTCAAGGTTTTCATGGAGGATTTCAGCATTTTTGGCCCCTCTTTTGACCAATGTTTAGCGAATCTTGAAAAAGTTTTGTCCCGATTTGTGGAGAAGAAGTTAGTCCTCAATTGGGAAAAATGACACTTTATGGTTATCGAAAGCATAGTTCTGGGCCACATAGTCTCATCTAAGGGAATAGAAGTTGACCAAGCAAAAATAGACGTCATAGTCAAGCTAGACGTGCGCTCCTTCTTGGGCCATGCAGGTTTTTATAAACGGTTTATCAAGGATTTTAGTGCCATCACTAGACCCTTGAGTAACCTCCTTATGAAGGATGCCCCCTTTGAGTGGAATGACGCATGCCAAGAGAATTTTGATAAAAAGCATGCTAATTTCCATTCCCATCATGCAAGCTCCGGATTGGTTTCTTCCATTCGAGCATATGTGTGATGCTAGTGATTATGAAATTGGGGTTATTTTGGGGCAAAGAAAAGACAAGAAAGATCATGCCATCTATTACGCTAGCCGGACGTTAATCGGGCCACAACTTAGCTACTTCACCATGGAGAAAGAGTTGCTAGCAGTTGTTTTTTCTTTGGACAAATTCCGCTCATACCTTGTTGGGTCACCCATCACTTACTTTACTAGCCACGCGACCCTTAAATATCTACTTACTAAGAAGGATGCAAAGTCACGCCTCATAAGGTGGATCCTACTCCTGTAAGAGTATAATCTCTCTATACAAGATAAGAAATGGGTAGAAAATGTCATTGCTGACCATTTGTCATGGTTCTCATCCGATGTGCCTAGTGATCTGATACCCATAGAAAAGTATTTTCCATATGCACAGCTTTTCGCCACTTCTTCCTTAACTTGGTTTGCGGACATCATTAACTATCTTATCACGGGAGCCGTTTCTCCTGGATGGACACCTCAAGAGAAGAAGAAATTCATCATTTGGTTCTGCATGTTCTTCTATGACGACCCATTCCTATTTAAATATTGTGCAGACCAGCTCATCCGAAGATGCGTACCGGATGAAGAAATTCAAGATGTGATTCTATTTATTCATACGGAAGCTTGTGGAGGCCACTTCTCTAATAATAAGATGGCCACTCAAATTCTGCAAAGAGGCCTCTATTGGCCTACAATATTTCAGGATGTGAATGCCTATTGTAAATATTACGATAAATGCCAAAGGGTGGGAGCTATTACCTGTAGCAACATGATGTCTCTAACCATTATACTTGTCATTGAGTTATTTAATCTCTGGGATATTGATTCATGAGACAATTCCCTCCATTCGTCGGCTTCTTATACATCCTCATCATGGCAGACTGCGTCTCTAAATAGGTGGAGGCAATAGCTACCCAGACAAATGACAACAAGGTGGTGATTAAGTTCCTATAAGAACACATACTTTCTCACTTCGGTGCTCCAAAGGCAATCATAACTGATAACGACACACATTTTTGCGATAATGCATTTGAAAAGTTAATGAGAAAGTATGGGGTCATCCACAAGATTGGGACGACTTATCATCCTCAAACAAGTGGGCAAACCGAGCTAGAAAATCGTGAAATCAAAACCATCCTTGAAAACCTATCAATCTTACCCGAAAAGATGGTCACTTCGATTAAAAGATGTGCTATGGGCCTACCGCACCGCCTACAAGAACCCCCTCGGGATGTCCAGATTTCATTTTGCCTATGGCAAGCCTTGCCATCTCCCTGTGAAGCTAGAGCACAAAGCGTATTGGGCCATCAAGAGGTTGGATTACAATCTTGACAAACCCGGTGAATCTTGCAAGATTCAATTAAACGAGTTGGAAGAGTTGTGCAATGATGCTTGTGAGAATGCAAAAATCTCAAGGAAGGGATGAAACTCACACATGATAAGATAATCCGACACAAAGAGTATACTCGGGACAAAATATGTCCTCTACAACTCTCGACTACACTTGTTTCCCGACAAGTTACGTTCAAGGTGGACGGGCCCATTTGTTGTTCGAGAAGTGTTCCCTCATGGTGCTGTGGAGTTAGAATATTCGAAAGGGGGAACTTTCAAAGTGAATGGACAACTTCTCAAATCGTACTATGAGGCGTGAGTTGAAGAAGCCGACACCATTTGGTTGTTGGATCCAATTTATGGGGATTGATTGAGCAATAGGAGAAGGTCGTCGCACCCCCGATGCGTATAGGGTGATTCTTGTGCATATTAGATGTGAGTAGGTTAGGTTATTTATAGTCGGTAGGTATAGGTCACACATGATAGGTGCGAGAGAACACACGTTGAGAGAGAGCCTAGGGTTTCGTAGCACGCATTGAGCAAAGTTATGTCCATTACGTGTCGGTATAGTGGTGAGAGCTTCTAGAGATTGACAGAGATGAGTAATTTCTAGAATTTGGGGACTCTGTTTAATTTTGAGATCCGGACTGGTCCACCCCTAGGGGTCCGGATCGGTTCGAGGTTCATCCCCCATCTCCCAGTCCATTTCCTTCCCTCCCAATACGTTTTCCCTCCACCATTTCCCTCCCCATTTCACCCCCTTCCCTCCAACACTCTTCCCTACCAAACCAACCTTTCCCTCCACCATGCCCACCTATAAATACACCCTCATTACTCCTCCCTTCCACCATCAATCCTCCTTACTCTCATACCCTCTCTCTTCCAAATTTCTAGTGCCTAACCACTGCTTATACACATGGCCAACCAAGCCCACTCTCAAAAGTACAACTTCATCGCGTTCATCAATGGTAATGAATTATACCACTCCGATCAAGAACAACGATGGCGTGAACGTTTTTTACCACACTCGCAAACTGCATATGGAGCGCCAAGTGTGCTGGAACGAGCTGCCAAATTTTATCACCAACATCTTCCTTCCAAGGGGTTGGTGTTGGTACCTTAACGATCCCCATGATGCAGTTTGGGTAATCGAGGTGCGAGCTTTCTATGGAACTCTTGTCCACACAGGTGATTTTGTTTCTGAGGCGTATGTGGACAGATAACGCATCCCTTTCTCTCTAGAGATTCTTGCCTAGAAACTAGCAGAATGGATGTCCCGAACCCCACCGACTTCATGTACCCAACGCTCTCGCCCCCATCGATAAAGCCAGTTGCATAACACGTATAACACCCGATGAGATTTGGGCTACCAAAATATTTTCTGTAGGGAGGATGAGAGACAAGGCGCGTATCACATTTCAAATCGTCTACGCAAATATCTTACAACCCTCGAATGATTCCACAATGCGACCCGACAAATGACTCTTGTGTATCACCTTTTTTACCACAACACCATGATCAACATAGCCCATATCATTTATAAAGACATATTCTATACGACCTTGGACAAAAAGGGTGTCACCCCTCCCTCGTATGCCTAACTCATCACGTCTATTCTAGTCGATATTCTCATTGTTCTTCCCATCGGGACCCTTCGCCTTCTCAATCCTCTTAGGCAAGGCACCCATACCAAAAGCGAGAGACAATGAGATATTATTCGCGCACGACAGGTGCCAGAGGAGGATGTTGATGATGATGACGATGATACCGAGACGGAGGATTTGGATGATGATGATTCCGAGGAGGAAGCAGCTCAGGACGCCGACGTAACTATGGGTGAGGGCGATGAGGAGGAATATAACAAGGACAACGATTCAAATTTTGAGCCCCCGGGAGCCGAGTTTGATATACGAATCACAGCGCTTGAAGCAAGATTAAACGATTTCATAACCAAATACGATGCTGACTAGGAAGAGGATCATCGAGCGTATCAGCATAACACAAACATGATGCACCGTCTTCAAGCCCAGATGTATCGCATGTCCTTCGGTGCACCACCCCCAAATTTTTTCTATGACCCGTACGACCCAAATGCTCCCGGACCTTCTCACCCCCCTCAGTAGTTTGTTCTTTCTAGGTTGCTCATGTAATGTTTCATATTTCCTATTTCCACAGCTTTCTATGCTTTCTATATATATAATGGAAATTGGATTACCTATCATGTGTATCTTATGCTTGCTTTTGTATATTGCATTTTGTACTTTGTTCCATTTTTGTTGTTTCTCTCCTTAATTTACTTTTCATCCTTTTTGCATTGGGACTTTGCAAAAATCTAAGTTAAGGGGGGTACACATGCGCTTTCAAATTTTCACAAAGTTCAAAATGCCCGAAAAAATAAAAATAAAAATTAGAAAATTTCAAAAATTTCCAAAAAAAATTGAAAAAATTTGAAAAAGCCAAAAATATTTTCTTCAAAATAAATAAAAATTGGAATGTAAAATTTTCAAAAATATTGCCTTTATTTTATTTAAAGTCTCGAATTCGTAAAATATCACTTCACAAAACCAAAGATGGAAATTAAACAAAAATTAACGACTTTACGAATAAGTGTGGAGATTAATCAACCCGGTGAGATTTCGAGCCTTTCACTTTTTTTGAGTTTTTAAAATCAATATGAGTTAATGGTTAACTCAAAGTTCAATTCAACATTAAAATAAGTCGTTGGGATTTTAATTTATGGTTTTGATCGGTCAAGGAATAGTGTGTGATGTTGCCTTGAAAAGCGGGCTGAAATATCTCTAAACTAAAATTCATCTCGAGACGCGTATGTTAATATGATTAGTAATTTAGATAAATGAAGTTAGGCCATCATTTGTTACCCAAAAAGATTGGCTATAAAAAGTTGTGAAAAATTCCCCTTTGCAAACCAAGTCGAGCCAAATATAATTTATCCTTTCGTTTGATAACCCGAAAAAACCAAATAGCCCAAAATTGAGAAAACTAGAAAATTTAGCAATTAAGTCCAATTTTTGTGAAAATGAAAAGGGGCAATAAAAGAAAAATGCGAAGAAAAAAAAGAGAAAATGAGCAAAAGCCCAAAAAAGCACCAATGGACATCATAGAAGATTTTCCAATTCTGAAGTTCCCATGTTTACCCAATACACCTTAAAAGCCCGAAAAAGTCATAACCGAGTCCGGATTCGAAATGGATTACCGCGTGGAGAGCTAATACCTAAAAATATAATAAAATAGATTAACCGGTGTGTATAAAAGGCGATGTTACCGCTAACCTAATGATCGTAACTCGGTGATGAGACCCTTTCACCATAAAAATCCCATATTTTCAATTTTGTGTGCGTGAATTTGTGTTCCAATTCATTTACTCCCTATATCATGCATACCGAGTGAAATAGCAAAATTCTGAATGATTCGTTTGTGAAGGTATCCCGTGAGCATTTAAATAAAAACGAATTTTTTAAAAGTAACATAATGATCAATCGGTGGAAATTTTAGGTTAATTCTTGGCTTCGCACACACACAACAACTTGAGGCTCTTGAATATAAATTTATGGTGACTATTTTTCGGAAAGTTTAAATTATACAATTTTTAGGTATTTTGAATTTTGTTTGAGTCATAACCGAATTTTGTGGGTATATCCTCACGAGACAAAAATCGTCCAACTAGGATGACCTAGGGGTTTAAAGGCTTGTTGCATATGCTAAATGCAATCTCTTGCCCGCGAAAGTGGTATTCTATCTTAATAAAATGAATTTCAAGAGTTGAGCCTTAGTGAAGTTCTTTTGCATTGCTCGGGACATGCAAAATTCTAGGTTAGGGGGTTTGATTAGGCATAAATTCTTTCGAATTTATCCCCTTAATTTAGTAGCTTTTAGCACCTCGAATAATGTAATTCATATTGATTTATCTCATATATATGTTACTGACAATTCCTAAATAGTGCCTCAAGTTTTGTGTATTTTTCATGCTTTTTACAGGTATTTAATGCAAGTGAAGAGAAGAGGAATCCAAGACCGACAAATCAAGATTGGAATGAAAGTCAGAGGGAAAAATAGTCAATTAATATCTAGAGTTCGGACTACGGACCAACACGGAAATTGAAGACCTCGTGTCTACCAGTATGTAGGAAGAAACATCATCCTAAACTGAACCCTGAGTGAGAAGTCGTTACGGAGATTCAAAGATGAGAGAAAATCATGAGAAAAGAAGAAAGAAATATTTCTCGGACCGTACCGGACCGGCCATGCCCAATATCAAAACGATCGGAAGGAAATCAAGCTCTGTATAAAATTAGGCCCCGAACCGATTCGAATATTGAAGAAAACAAATCGATTCGATGACTTTAGAAACTCTGTATGAAAATGAGGGCCGAACCGATCCATTTAGAGAAGAAAATAAATCGATTCGGATACTACCAGACAAAACTGAAAAATTCCTACCGGACCAGTTCGGTTGTGATTTTTCAAGATTTTTTGTTCTTAGTTTAGAGTTTTATTTGTCTCCAAGTCTTGTGAATTTGGTGGGGTATTTAAATGAACTTATTGTCAGACATTAAGAGGTTCGATTAGTCTTAGTTTTAGACGGCTCTTGTATTCAAGAACCCTAGGTTTTGAAGTTTTGCAACAATTTACTCAAGATTCAAGCTTTAATTCAAGTTTCCTTTATTTCAAGTATTCTTTAATTTTTGCTTTAAATTGCTTTCGTAGTTTAGCTTAGTTAGTTTTTACATTTGGGTTGCAATCCTCACTTCCAAAATTTCTTCTCAATTTTTCTCATAACTATGAATTTCTGTAACTTTAATTCCGAGGTAGTTTTTACTTTAATCATGTCCAACTAAGTTTCTAAGGGCTGGGATGTATGAGACCAACCCAATATAATTTATCTATCTAGAAAATAGGGTTTGAATTAAAAATTAAATGAATCGTGTTGTGTAGTACGCACAACCGTCGTAGGCCTTTTAACCTCGTTTGCCATAGGTAATCAGGGTGTTTAAGGATGCAATGCGCGTGTTAACTATTTAGCACCGCTTTATTTTTACCTTTGATTATGTATGATGCGGGCTAGTTGCCTCATATATGTAATGGTTAGGATTACTAAAGACTGGGTTCAATTAACTTTCTAATTCTCTATCTAGTATTCTATCCGGTAAATGTACTAGGTTTGGGGGATTGTTTCCTAATCTATATTTCCCTTATTTATATTCACTTCACTGTAGTAGTTTATTTCAGTGCATTTTGTTTAATCAGTGGTTAAAATTCCTTTGTATTTAGTTGTAATACCCCGTATTTTTATGGCTTTTAAATTTAAGGATTTATTAAACTTAATTTGAGATATTAATTCAATATTAATTCAAAAAATAATTTTTAATATTTACTAGCATGACGGGAGTTAGTAGATGAGTAAATTAATATATAAGATTGATTGTATTAAAATTATCACGAGTGAATAAATTGACAATTATGGAAATTTAAGTCGAGACGCGCCTGAGTCGTGTCGGAACTAAATTATTATAATAAAAGTGAATAAATTATAAGTCATCTGTATGGTTGTTTCGAGTGCGCCAAAGTGTCCGTAAGGGTCGAGATAGTCAGAAAAGTGCACCCGGGGGTTTAGTTTGGGTCTCGGGGCATTTTTGGGCCTAATTGACATCCCGAGAGGGTATTATAGACATTTTGTATTTTTGGGTAATTAAACCCACGAATTTGCTTAGGATATATCTGCCATTAGGAGTTGTTTTTTAGGGTTATCAATCACAGAACATAAGAACAACCATTAGAGAGGAAGGTAGGAAGCTTTCCAAGCAATTCAAGGCCAAAAACTCACTCGATTGCACCGCCACCACCACCAAAACGTAGATCGCATGACGAGAAACGCAACCATGTATTTTTCATTAACAAATCAGACCCTTGAATCCCAGGCAAGTATCTATCTTGCTTTGCTTTTAGTTAATGATTCACCCATATTAGATTAGGATTGTTAAAAACATGTTTCATAGAAGAATTTGATAACTTTGAGAATTTAAATCACATGTTTTAAAGGAAGTAGATATATTCTGGACATCTCAATCATATGTAGAGGATTACCCATGAAATTATATGGCTTTAGAAGTAAGAAATCTGGAAAAAGAATTAGATGAATGGAAGTTTCATGAAAAATTAGGGTTCTTGAAAATTATGTTAATTTACCCAATTAATTAAATACCTTTGATGAATTTGGACATGTTTCACGTAGGAAATCATGTATATAGGTACATATAACCAGTAGTAATCTTGTTTGGGAGTTTGGTGATCATTAATGGCGTTTTGGAGAAAATTTTTGGATGAAACCCATCAGTCGAATTTACAAATTCTGGGCAAGAACTGCTTGATCGATCGATAGACGAAGATCATCGATCGATCGACCCCTTTCCTCGATCGATCGATCCCTCCTGGAAAACTGTATATTTTTCCCCTTTTTGTTTAATCTGGTTAAAATATGTAGGAACCCTTGATTATTATTTATAGAGTATAATGGGTTATGAAGAGGACCACTAGGGTCTAATTAGACTCCATTGAGTGAAATATAACATGGGATGAAATTGTGGGTTGATGGGGAGTTAGTCACACATTGGAAATTGTGTGTACATTCACTAAAGAATTGAGAGACTCGTGAAAGACTTAAACCAGAAGGTTAGAAAGGGTGTACCTACTAAAGTTATATTTAGTAGGAGAGAGTACTTCGAGAGATGATAAGTAATTTTGAAATGTGCATAATTGAGAGTAGGAGAGATGAATCCATTATGCGAGACAATTGGGTAAAATTGTACTAAGTACGGTTCAAATATTACTATTTGGAGTCATGTGCGAACCTAATTAAAATAGGTGAAAGTATATATATATATATTATCTTTGTATAATCATACCCGAGCTACTTGCTATCACGGAGGTTTCCGCGTCGGGATAGTCTTATCTCGATTGGACCTTTATGGGGGATATTGACTCGTACCCTATAAGATAGTATCCTCGATACAGGCTATCTAAAAATGATAGTCAAATGGTCCTAAGAGACATGAGGATATGTGCTGACCTCTTAGTGACTTAGAACTATGTTTCGCCTCCATTTGTATGTTTATTGTGTTAATACAGTTCAAGAGTGATTCCGAACTAGTATTTCCCTTTGTACGAGTGATACGGGGACATGATAGCAGAGTATGCCAGCACCATAGATTTATATGGGGTGTCGATAGTGTATATATATATATATATATACTTATATATATGGATACTTTCTACTGTGTGTATAAGTAGTTAAGTAATGAATAAATGCCCCAGCTTTATAACAAGTGTTCGTTAATTTTGTAATGGTACTGAGTGGTTGTAAGTAATGCAAGAAAATGGAACAGATTAATTTTCTAGAACTAAATATCATGGCCTTAGTATTTCTAGAGATAAAACTTCATGAGAATAAATTCGATAGACTTATGAGATTAGTAGTACGGTAGGCGTACACACTAGATGAGAGGTGAGAATTCTCAAGAGAGTGTCGCATACTAACATGGTTGTCACATTAGCCAGTAAGCATTTTAAATACATGCTAAATTATTTTAAAACTGTTTTACACTCGGGCTCTGGCCTATTTCCTGTCATTTCTCTCTCTCTTGTATATATATATATGTATTACAGCTGCCCAGCAACAGGGGCGTCCTGTATAGATTCTTTGGACTGGACGTGCTGCAGCTTATGTGGGAGTTGCAGGTCCTTGCTTTAGACGACATCGTCGTTGCTTCTGTTCTTGCTTTAGTTCTACTTAGTTAGGGCATGTGTCGCCCATTTTCCTATTCCGTTTGGATTTGTCAGAGATTTATGTTTATTTATATTTCCAGTATTCAGTGCTCTTTGGGAGTTAATTATTGTCAGGATGATTTCATTTTTGGTTCTTAAACTTGGTTTGGTTTATCTAGATGGTTTAATTCTTGCGTGTTAATTTCCATCCTTAGTATTTATGTGATTCTTAAACGGTTGTTTATTAAAAAGGTTTTCATATCGGAATTTAATAAAGTAAAAATAAGACTTTAAATTGTTTTGACACTTAGCTTAATTATTTAGGTTATTTAAATTGGAAATATTTATTTTGCGACAGTGATGTTGAGAATGAACCAACCGTTCACCTTGAATTTAATTTAATAAAGAACTGATCATCCGGTATTTGATTAGGCGGGGTGTCACATTAGTTAAAAATCATTTAGTTAACAATTAATCATCTTTTTCACTTTTATTCAAGAATAAATTTAGGGTTAGTCTTCTTTTCCTACGTCGTCATGAGATTTTGTCCTATTTCCCTGTGGATACGATCCCTTCTTATCGGATTATTACTAACGCGACAGGCTTGCACTTGAGCCTATATAGCACGCACACTAGATACACATTTGTGGTGGCATCAATATATGCAGAACATAACCAAATTGAATAAAAAATAATTCATGCATAAAATACTATAAAAGCACACACTCTCAAATTTTTACTTTGGAATAGCTCTCACGTAAGATGGTTTTCTACTGAGGTAAAAGAGGGTATTTATTGGGTTTGTGGAGAGGAGTTGATTGGTAGGTTTAGAGGTGGATATGAGGCTGAATTGCACCAATTTTCACCAAGGTTTGTTGGACATAAAATGGGTATCTTGTTTAACCCACATGGTACAAACCATGCTGGTTGTACAACTAGTGCCATGTGACCAGGGGAAAGGGTAAATAAGTTTGGGTTTTAGTTTTGGTCCTTGGATTGTTTTTGAATAAGTTTTAAGGGTTATAAGTTGTTTTATAAAATTTTAGGGGCTTATATACTATATATTCAATTCTAATGGGTTGGTCCTTGATATTCCTACAAAATATAAGTTATTTGATTAAACTTTGAGTGAAAGTTGGGGTTAAATTGATATAGGAAAGTTTAAATTATCTTATATTTTCCTTAAGGGGAATTTTGATAATTCTATAAAAGTCTAAGGTTTATTTGGGATTTCAATCTATTTAAGGGACTAAAGGCATGCTTAAGGTAACTTTACAGTGGATTGTTACATTCTTTCCACCTAAAAGAAATTTCGTCCTCAAAATTACCTGAAAATAGCGCGGGATATTATTGTCTCATATTGTCCTCTATTTCCCATGTTCTCTTAAGTTCGATGTTATTGCTAAAGAACTTTGACTAGTGGCCTGGTTTTATGTTGGAGAATCTTTTCTTATCGATTGGGAATCTGAATCGGGATTTCTTCAATCTCGTGGTTGGATTCAATTGTCCTATTCTTCTAAGTAATGATGTGAATTGGGTTAAAAATGTATCTTCACAATTATGAAACGTGAAACACATCATAGAGATTGGATAGTTCAGGAGGTAATTCCAGACGATATGCTATTAGTCCTATATGTTCGATGATTTTAAAGGGACCAATGTAACGAGATGCTAATTACTCGTAAGAAAACTTGATTATTTACATGGAATTCTAATTGGCATAACTCTTTTGTCGACTTTGGGCTAAATGTAATCTTTCTCGAATAAGACATATATTTTCAGTGGTTTCAATAATGATCTCAGGTCCAAGTGTGTGATTTTATTCTAATTCATTCCAACATTAGGGTGAAGGACAGGGTCATCCATAAAGGGCTTCATAGGGAGTGGTCTGAATGTTGGTCTGATAACTACTATTATATGAGGATTCGATCAAGGAAATATGATTATTCCATGATTTGGGAAAATCTAATGTCCAGGCTCATAACATATCTTCTAGAGTTTCAATTACGCGTTAGGATTGTTCATCGGTTTGGGGATGAAAAGCAGTGCTTAGGTAGAGTTTGGTTCCTAAGGAGTTTTGTAAAGCTTGCCAAAATCTTTCCATAAATCCGGGGTCTCGATCAGACACAATTAAAATAGGTACTCCATGAAGTCTAATAATTTCTTTGATGTAGAGTTCACTCAGTCGTTAGAAGGAATTAGTGGATCGGGTTGGTAGAAAATGGGCGAATTCTGTAAGACGATCACTGATAACCCATATCGTATTGTATCCTTAAGAAGTTCGAGGAGATCCGCTGAAAAATTCCATGATTATATGATCCCATTTCCATTCTAGGATGGGGAGTGGTTGGAGTAAACTGCTAGGGTGTTGATGTTCAATTTCACTTATTGGCAATTTAGACACTTTACTATGAAGTGTATAGTATCTTTCTTCATACCAGGCCACCAATAATATTGCTTGAGGGTTTGATACATATTGGTGCTTCCAGGGAGAATCATTAATTTAGAGTGGTGAGATTCTTATAGGATTTCTTCTCGTAGTGAGGTGATCAAAGGAACACATACTCGATTCCTGAATTTTAATCCACTCTCGGGGACCAAAGTCTAATCCTTTTGGGGATATTGTTACTAAGTTTTTGCTTTTGGGAACACAAAAATTCATCTTGGTCTTGAAGATCAATGATTTTTTTGTATAGAATGGGATGGGTGACAATGTTTCGTAAAATAACTTGGGTCTTGGAGCAGTCTCATTGTAGTTTGTAATCCCAATAGTTTTTAAAACATAAACATACTATGAATATTTCCCTGGGTTTTGCGTCTTAAGGCATGGACGACTACATTACCTTTTAAGGGATGGTAAAGTAAGTTAAATTTATAATCTTCGAAATATTATATCAATCGTCTTTGCTGGAGGTTGAGATCTTTTCGCATGAAGATGTACTTAAGACTCTTATGATCTAAAAAAACCTAAAATTCTTCTCCATATAGATAACATCTCCAAATTTTTAGGGAGAAGAATATTGCGACTAATTCCAAGTCGTGTATTGGATAGTTACGCTCATGAATTTTCAATTTTCATGATCCGTTCTCAATCACTTTCCCTTATTGTATTAATACATAATCGAGTCCTTGTAATGAAATGTTGGTGTAGACATTGTAACTGTTGTTACTACAACGAATCATTAGGACAAAGATAGTGGTTAATTTTTTCGTCAAGGTACAAGAGGCTTGTTTGCATTCGAAAGTCCTTATAAATTGAACATCCTTTCGAGTTAACTTCATTAAGGGAAGGTTAATTCAAGAAAATCCTTCCACAAAGTGTCGATAATATCCGACATCTCCTAAAAAGCTACGTAGTTTTGTGATGGTGGTAGGTTAAGGTCATTCGAGTACTGTGATGGTTTTGTCTAGGTCGACTTGTATACCTTTTTCAGTGACTACTTGTCCAAGGACCTTGACTTCCTTCATGAGAAAATCGTATTTACTCTGCTTTGCATAAATATAATGTTTACGAAGGGTTTCCAACACTCTACATAGGTTCTCTTTGCATTCTATCTTGGTTTTAGAATAAATTAATATGTCATCTATAAAAATGATCACAAACTAATCTAGAAAAAGGCAAAATATTCTATGCATTAGGTCCATGAAAGCAGTAGGGTCATTCGTTAATCCAAAGGACATAACTAAGAATTCAAAATGGTCGTATATTGTACGAAAAGCGGTTTTGGGTATATCTTCTTCCTAAACATGAAGTTGGTGGTATCCAGATCTTAAATCAGTTTTTGAAAATATCTTTGACCCTCGCAATTGGTCAAACAAATCACCAATTCTTGGCAATGGATATTTGTTCTTAATGGTCACTTGGTTCAATTTATGATAATTGATATATAACCGAAAAGGCCCATCTTTCTTTCGTACGAATGAAACTCGAGCTCCCCCAGGTGATGTACTTAGGCGTATAAATTCTTTCCTTAGTAGGTCGTCCAATTTTGTTATATGTTCTCACAATTCTAGGGGAGCCGTATGGTAAAGGGGTATAGAGATAAGGGAGGCATTTGGCAACATATTGATAAATAATTCAATTTCTTGAGGTGTGGATATTCTGAGTAAATATTTGAAAAACATATCTTTGTAATTGATTAAGATGTTGGAAAGGGAGGAGGTTTCCTTTTAACTTATTCAAAAAAGTAGAGGCTGGTGGGGATTTTGTCCTTGAAAATGCAGTGAAGTTTGATGGGGTGGTTTGAATGTCACCATCTTTGCATGACAGTCAATGGAAGGAAAGCTCGGGGATAATACGTTCATTCCTATTATTAAGTTAAATTTTGTTAACTCTAGGAATATAAGATCTACAATCAATGTTCTAGTTCCAAAATGTAAAGGACGATGTTTATAAATCCTATCGGTAATTGCCATAGTTCCTGTTGGCATTCCTATAGTAAAAGGGTGAGCTAATGGACTAAATCGTGCTTTTAGATGAGTCATACATGAATGACTAATGAATGAATGGGTAGATCAACAATCAAATAATATATGTGCAAAAATTTTATAAAAAGGAAAAATACCTTTGACCACACTGTGGTAATTTGGATTTTTTACTGGGAGAAAAGAGGAATTCTGACCTTGGTGCTTATTAAAGTGTTCTTGCTTTCTTTTATGAGAATTTTGTTGTGTTAACCGGTTAGAGTTATTGGCTAGAGTCTTAAAAAGGAGATTTGATAAAATTAGAGGAAGTTGAAGAAGGAGGCATGTGTAGAATAGGGCATTAGGGTCTAAGATGTCCTACTTGGTTTCATTCATGACAATGAATCAAAGGCCTACAATGATTTTGCTAAATATGACTGAATACTCGATCATCCTTGGGCTTGTTATAAGTATGATCTCGATGATTTGATTGGTTCCTAATAAAACATGGATTTTGAGAAAGATTAGAGGTTTGGGTTGTGTTTGTAGAGGCGGGGTGTTTTTCTAGAAGGGAGGTTATTTCGATCATCCAGTTAATAACTCGAACTTGAAAAGGAATGATGGAGGATTTGATGTTCTACCATAAACCTTTCTCGAAATGCTTTCACTTTCCAGGATCGGTGTCAACGTATTCTTGAGCATATCAGGATAATTCAGTGAATTTAGCCTCATACTAGGCTACCATCATCTATTGCTATTGTAGGCTTAGAAAATCTATGGTCATTTAATCCCTTACCAATTCGGAAAAGTACTTGTTGAAGAATATTTCTTCAAACTATTCCAACGTTAGTTCATTCAAATTTCGAGAATGTATAATAGACTGCCACCAAAAATATGCTTCTCATTCGAATAGATATGAAGCCAATCTTAACCTAAGTTCAGGGTTAATGCCTACCCCTTTAAGTACCTTAAGTGTCTGACAGATCCATCTTTCTGCCTCAACTGCGCCAGGCTTTCTAAAGAATGCTGGGAGTTTTTGTCTAAAAAATTCCTTAAGGGCGTTCATTCTTCGAGTTTCTTCTGAAATATTATTATTAACGAGGGGTGGAGGCATATTATGTTGTCGCTGGGTTAGTACAGTTAATTTTTGTAGACGATGTAAAATTCCTTTATTAGTGGTAGTCGGATTAGGCATTTGTGGAATATATCATTCTTCTTGAGTTCCACTGGTAGTTTATCGAGTATTAACCATCCTATATAAATAATGTATCATAAGATAAATTACAAGTATAGATATAACAACATACTCGTTTCATTATATCACGTTGGGTTACATAATATAATGCAACCAAAAACATAAAGAAAAAAAGATTACCTAGCTGTTAATCCTATTTTATAACAAAAAGAACACTAACTAATACAAACAAACTTTTAGTTAAACTATTACAGTCATTTGGGAATATGGGTTTCATCTACTCGCACCGCACACCTACAGATTTTATTTATTTACATCTATATTCCAACGATAGTTTTTAAGCCATTTGGGGAACCATTCGGTCAATCTCATGATCTGGGTCATCTTTAGAGGGATCTGAATCATCGAGGGATGAACTGATATTCATGGGGGTAAATATACTAGTAGCAGGAGAAAGAGAACCATAGTCGATTGGCGCATATGGGGGAGTAATTGTAACTTTATTAGGTGGTAAGACACCCCATGTAAGATGGATTGCTTGTTGAAGGTGTCGATATCTTGAGAGAATCTCTTGGCCTGTCGGGTTGCTTGAGCCTCACCGATAATGAGACCAATAAGTAGATTGTGTTTGATTTCAAAAGTCGCAATGGCCCAATCACGATCAATGATTCTTATGTGTTGGCAAAGCTTTGCATATTCGACTTCTTTAATTTCTCTCTCGAACCTTTCGTGAGTCGAATCACGAATGTCAAGGTAAATATCATCCCAAATATTCATTACCGCAATGCAATATGAGTAATCAATGTGATAAAGGAATTATTCATTGGAATAATTGTATAAATCGAGGCTAAAGATTCTTGTATTTTATCCCTCATAGGCATAAAACCGGGTGACGCTCTAATACCATGCTGTCGCATCCGTGAATTTTATGTTTATAATGGGAAGTAGAGAAAGGAAAATACACAATAAATATAACAAATAATTTAAAGTATCACAAATTTAAAAGATTTTTATTAAAGAGATGACTAACATCTTATTACATAACTGAGTCGGAAATAAACGAGTATACAAAATTTATTCGTACAAGCCACATATAATGTAAAACTGGTAGAAAATATTTGGGAATCATAAGAGATGATAAGTCGTGGAGTAGATATTCCAACGAGGACTACAATCTTTGTCTGCTACCACCCATACGTACGTAACCAAAAATATTTCTCGAGGTAAAATAGACTGAAAGTCTAGATGTGTGGGAGGTATCTCATCTCCTTCAGTTTCGTCATCCATCTGGAAGGAAAATAATTATGTCGACATGCCAAGTAGATAATTTTTATTTTTGCACAAAGTATGGGAGAAAAATGTATTGTTAGAGAGTAATTGGATTTAATATTCAGGTCGTAAAATCTGGAGGCAACTGAAATATCATAGAACTGTCAGGGTTATACTAGCATTTAATGATATGGTCGAGTGTGACAAATTAAGGGTTCAGACTATAACAAGATAACCCATAAATTATCGATTATAGGGGATTCAATTAGTTAGATATACCATTACAATATCATCTAAAGCATAATATATACCAGGACAGACAATCCCAAAATATTGGGGAACAATAAACATAATAAAGTCTTGGACCACTTAGCTAGAGTGGCACTCATATGTATATAGAAAATAAAAAACTAAGCACTAAACATCTGTACGTCCCCTTTTTCTATATGTGTGCTTAAGGTGAAAACAATTTTTCTTTCAAAAAACCTTTTTTCAATTTTACTTAACACCAAGTTTTTTAATCAATTTTACTTAAGCCCAGTTTTATCTTGTTTAATCCTAAACATGCATCTAGGTGATTAGAGCAAGTAAAATAAATCAAGTCCACACAATAAGACGCACCGATGTATGAGGAAACCACTAAGGGAAAAAACCTAGGGCGTCCCAAGCCAGACAATCACTATGATATGGTATTACAAAGTACAGACAGTAGACTTACTCAACAACTCGATCCTTCATAAGTCTTTATGCTCTTTTATGTTTCAACCACTCCTCTACAGTGCAACGTAGAAATCCTTCCATGCCAGGTTCACAACACACAAGTTCACGTGTGCCTCGGTATCCATCAATGTAGCTTTGGAAATGTTTAAGATTCGGAACATGGAGTCCACCGCTTCTTTACCACAAAACTCAACAAAAAAATGTTCAACAGAGATGAAGAAACTTCAGATGGTGAAAAATAAGATCTCTAAACACAATACTTATGAAATATCGGATCTTGAAACATAAAGGATGGTATTTAGTGTTTGAAAACCTTTATAAACATGTGCAAAAAAATGAACGTAACTGTTCTACTCTGTGTTTTGGTTCTGTATTACTCAAAATTCTGAGCAAAAATCGCCTTAAATAAAAAATTTAGTCAGTAGCTCGTTCGAATGATATCCCTATATCATTTTAACAACTCAGCCTTGTCATATGAACAACTTACCCATGTCATTTGAATGACACCAAATGTCGTTTAACACAGGGGAAAGATCTATATGACTCTAAGCAGGGTTTATCTCAGAATAAACGAAGTTAAACATTTTAAAATCATTTTTAATGAAAATAACATCCTTAAAAAATAATATTCGAGTCCCATAAAAATTATGTATTCATACCTTATAGATCAAAACATCATGAAGATGTAAAAAGTGTAGCAATAAACACGACACGATGAATCTTTAAAGCTTGGTCGTTATGTCTTCAATAAACGCGTCATAGACTATGTGAAAATCATGACAAGTAAAAATTTATCTATGACTTAAACTTCTGGAATTAAGTCAATTACATACAAATTGACACGCATGTAAATTTGTCCTTACAAATCTCCCCCTTTGACTATTTTGGGACAAAACCAAAACAGTAAATGCTAATCTGGGCCATTAAGCCGTATGATACCTAAATCCCATCCCATAAAAACTAAAATAATAAATTACATGACACAATTTAGTATACGTAGGATCGACAATATGAAACGTGAATGCGATGTAGTCGTAAAATCTCCAATCTCTGAATAATCACTACACACACGAAGCAAATAAATACCATGTGAAGTATGGAGGAATAAATGATATAAAACCTTATGATATCAATTTGTAAAAAAAAACATTTGTTAAACGTGTGAGCAAAACATATAATGCAAATTGTATACACATTTTTCAATATAGCTCAAATAAATGATACTAATATGTAAACAATATGATCAAAACATGATATCAATATGTAAGCATGAAAAGATATGTGCTCATCAAACAAAACTCCCCCTACATCACTACTATATCTCCCCCTTTCCGTCTCGAATAGACAATAAGTGAAAAAGATAAACTAACATCGTATCTACGAATGAGAATAATCATATGAAGTTCATGCTAGATAAATATATGCATCTATCTAAAATAATCAAAAAATACCAAATCGTATCTAGCAAACAGTCATATATATGAAATCATCAATATCAGGAATGATGTGACTAAACGAATCATTGTAGTGTATGAATCAATCATGAAAAAGTAATATCGACTGAATGTAAACTGTCCTAAACAACCCATATGTACCAAAAATAATATGATATCAATGCATACACGAAACATGTACAAAATTAGAATGAAGAATCAAAAAGTCAACTCAGGGTCGTTTGAGCAACATTGTCATGTCGTTAGAATGACTAAGGCATATCGTTCGAACTAGGTAAGGAATGACCTGAAATAGTAAGGTGTTGCACAAAGCATATATCTAACGACCCTAAAAATGACTCTTCTAACAACCTATAACTGACACTTTTAACACCTTGAAACTCGTGTCACACGATCTAGTCTTTGAACGACTTGGAAATATCATTTGAATGATGTCCAGAAGCCGTTTGAATGAATTCAAAAACTTTCATATTCCATCTCTAACAATGTTTATCTTTTTCACAGTGAATTTTTTTCCTAAAACAACAACTGGAAATACGAAACACCAGCAAAACAGACTCAAAAAAAAATATGAGTTACATGCTAACATAATATCAACGTGCGTAAACATGGTTGTGGAATAAATGGGAATGAACTACAATAAAGGAGGTACAACTTAGACACATGGAAGTGATCAAGAAGCTCTAATTGATAGCTAAATGTCATCAAACTAAGTTTTAGCCATATGTGACAATTAATATTTTGATCTTAACAAACAACATGCACAAAAATCCAGAATTTTGACGATTCTACAAACAATAGCGTCATGACATAACTTTTCAACAACAGGATTCGTGGTGTAAACCTGTTGTATTTTCTCCAACCAAACTCCCTCAAATATTCATATTTCTTTTTCTATATCTTTTTAGGATTATAATTTCTCTCCTTAGAGAATTTTTATTGGCCCTGCTTGGCATATATTTCTTTTTATTGCCTTAATTTTTTTCTTCGGCTGTTTTAAACGGTGGTTTTCACGACGAGATTATTATTATCTCGCTGCCCTTTCCCGTGCACACTCATTATTTTTTCAGTATAAGCAATATCTATCCTCACGGGCAACGGTTCTTACATGCACACCAACTCCTAAGTCTAATTACACATAGATGATAAAATTGAGAGGAAAACGTCTCACCAAACTCAAATATGCATGGCATGTCACACATTCATTAAAGCTCGTGCATATGTGCAATTATATATATAAAAAGTCGAATCCAAATGCAAATCAACTTCGAAACTACTCCATTAATTAATGGTTAAGATCATTCAACGCATCAACAATTATGACCAAATGTCCTAGACACATGGATAATGAAACGATGTGGGTCTAAGCACACCAATATGCCACATCAAATATGTAATCTCAAAACTCAATCAAATCGAAAATCTTTTTATTTTTTCAAACATATTTTAACTCAAACAAAAACAAAATCCTTTTGTGTTTTCCAAGATATATAAAGCCAAAAATCTTATTGTATTTTCAAAAATTTTATCAAAATAATATCTTTTTGTATTTTTCTCATCAGACTCAATAAAAGAAAAATATAATACAAAGAGATAAACATGTCACAACACTAGCGAGATATATATCATCAAGCACAACTAGGGTATGAAAAATATGCAAACACAACATCCATAAGATATAACATGTGGAGCATCATGTTCTAGCATGTGAGAATCAACCAACCTAGTATTTAGCATCTCCAAAATGGATTTCCTAACCCAAACCGGTGTAAGCCTAACGCGACGGGTTATCGAGGACTGATGGGACACTACACTCCAATTTCCTAGGGTGTTTTCTAAAATCATAGAAAAAAGCCTAAGGTGGACTTTCCTACCACAATGCGAACATGTGTAAACATGGCGAGGAATGGGACCTTTAGGTTGACCTTTTCTAACAACCTGGAATATGGTTGAGGCCATAAAACAAATTATGGTTTTTGCTTTAGCAACGAAAGCACTAGAATATGATAATCCACTACCATCACTAGTTGAGTTGTTTAGATAATTTTTAACTTCAAAACATTGGACTCAAGCAAAGAATTAGATTCCTCAAATTTTCGAGACTCCTTCTTTAAATTTTAAATTATCTCTAGAAGGTTATCTCGCTCCCCCTCAATGTAAGAAAACTTATGCCTGAGAGTCTTCACACGTGCCTTATAATCATCAATCAAATTATTTTCTTCAACGGCACAAACCCTATAACTTTTAAAGTCCTTTAACTCTTTCGTCATAATAAGGACTCTATTCTCACTCTTTTCCTTAGCCAATTTCAAAGATTTAAAATCATCATACAAAGCAATAAACTTCTCGAGAATGATATTGTTTTGAGTTTGAAATGTTTAAAAATATGCAATCATGCGTTTAAAACGAGAATTTTCTTTTTCAAGTATTTTAATTCGTTTTGCAAACGTCAAATTCAAAAGATTTAATTCGTCAAAAATTTGAGAATCCATCGAGAGATAAACACTACAAGAAAAAGTACTTTTCACGACATATGTTTTACGACACTTTGTAAAAATGTGTCGTGAAAAGTAGATAAAGACGACACCTTATAAAAATGTGTCGTGAAAAATAGATAAAGACAACATAATTTTGAAAAGTGTCGTAAATAATTCAATTATAATAAAGATCACGACATCTAAAATAAATATGTCGTCCTTTTTTAAAGACGACACATTGTTAGGTGTTGTCAATTTCTTTCCATAACTTTTTGAGGGACGTGTCGTGATTGACGTGTCGTGATTGTTAGAAAAATATTTTTTGCCGCCACTTTTGGCACTAAAAGTTTTAGTCTTCATATGAAAAAAAAAATACTTTGGCGCGCGCTAGAAAGAGAAAGAGAAGAAGAAGTGTAGTCGCATATGAAAGAGAAAAAAGAAAAAAAAAAAAGAAAAGAAAAAAAAAATACTTCGGCGCTGGGAAGAGAAAGAGAACCAGAAGGAAAAGTAGTCGCATATGAAAAAAAAATTAGGGATAATATCCCAACGGCTTCACCGCACGATCCCCTAAAAAACTCCCCCTAATCCCATTCAACAAACTCTCCACCTCGTATACAAAACCTCCATCGCCATTTGTATTCCGTCCTCCATTGACAGCGGTACGAACTCCATTGACACACCTCTCCTCCATTGAAACAGAGCTGGTGCATTAATATAGGTAATCTTTCTCTCTTGCAAGAAATATTTATCTAAGTGTCTATATGAATCAAGATTTCACCAGTTTTTTCTTTTTTATATCTTCAAATCCAACTCTCTTCACCTGACTGTGTGCGTGAGACGAAACTACATGGGGGCCATGGCCCCCACCAAAGATTTTGAAATTTTTTGTTGTCGTCTGTAATTTATACCCAGTTAAGACGTTAGGAGTGGTGGCCACTAACCCAAATTCTATTTGGAGTAAACAGTTTTCCTATAAGGCTCTGACAATTACCTAATACTTAATTTAATTCTAGAGTAATCCTAAATTTAATTCTTACTATTACCTAATACAAATTTAATTTTATATCAACTTATTTATTATAATTAAATACAAACATTGAATCTTAATTAATTGTAATTGCAGATTTTTGATTTTCACATTGTTTATACTTTTTTGTGGATGAATATATATATATATGAACATACTCATTTTAAAAAAATAGTAAAAAATATTTTTCAATAAAATTTGGTATACATGATCTATATAATAAGGAGATCGTCTACAAAAAAAATCATCCAAAAATTCAACCCGGAAGTGAGTGAAATAAAACGTGAGTATATATGTGTTTTTTCGACTGTTCAAATTTTTTTCATCATCTCACCCTCTTTCAGGTCGAATTTTTTGATGATTTTTTTCGTAGATGATCTCCTTACTATGTAGATCATGTATACCAAATTTTGTTGAAAAATATATTCTTTAGTATTTTTTTAAAAAAGGAATGTTCATATATATATATATTATTGAATTTTTTTATATAAAATTTGGCCCCCCTTAAGGTAAAATCCTAGTTTCGTCCCACGCAGCGTGAGTATTCACCTGGTTGTGTGCATGAGTATTTACCTGCACCAGGTCGCACAGGGTAAGTGGTCTCGAATTGGGTTTGGAGGGATTAACCTGGTTGTGTGCGTGAGTATTTTTATGGGTGGGTGGCGTGGTGAGGGTAACTATGGTTTTTAGGTGCCGAATGTGTTGGGTGTTGCAAGGTTGTGTGGGTTTTGGATTTGGGAGAAGGAGCAGGGGATAAGGGATTTTAGGGAGGTCAAGGAATGGGCGGACCGGGTTTTGTCCGGGTAAGCCCGTTTATTTTTTCAAACTATAAAATGTTCTCTGTTTCTCTAAAAGAAAAAAAAAGTTAGCAATCTTTACATGCCAAGAACTCACTTGGAATTAAATGAAAGAGTGTAGTTTTATTCCATATTATTGTCAGATTATCAAATCAATGAAGAAAGAAGCGAGTAAAATCCTTAAGAACTTGTGTAGATTTTTTTCGTTTCAAATCAAGGTCAAAATTTACTTTTACGAAAAAGATAGCATCAATTTTTAATCCTTTATTTACTGAGTTTCTAAAAGTTGAAAACCATAAATTTCATATTTTTCCTCTTTTATTATTAAGTTGTTTGAATCATTAAAAACATTAAGCCCACACATAATGTTTGAAAGCCTATAACATTTAAGATGAAAGATGATAAAGAGTGGAGGGGAAGATAAGTTCAATATTTTAATTGTTGGTTAATGGTTCATTACTTTTAATTTTTTCGCTAGAAGTGACTTCTTTAATTAAGCAAGTAAATTTCAACAATCTTTATCTTTTGATTAAATTATTGGAGACGCTATGCAACAATAAAAAAAGAACATAGGACAATTGAAAATCTTGGGAAAAGATAATTTATTTTCAAGTTAGTATCATCACATTCTCCGAATTAATATTCATTTTTTCCTATGTAGTCATCCCAAATTAATAACTGTGTTTCAAGTAAGCTAGAGTTGGATTTGCAATTTAGGAGCTTTAAAAATATTAAGGGGTAAATTTTCTAATCGTGGATAATTAGTTTAACACACCTTTATGGAAATCAAATTTTCTAATCGTGGATATTAAATTACCCATTGCTACCCACATTTGGGAGATGGAAATCAAATTTGGTTAGAGAACATCAATGCTTGCGATGGGCATGGGTGAAAGCAAATTGGGTGGGAATGGGTAATTTAATTGTTGGTGTTGATTATTCGGGATGGGTAATTTGATTTCTTTGTTGCTTTGGACTAAATTTTTATTGGTTTAATTGTTGTTGTTGATTATTTGGGATCAAATAAACAAATGCATCTATCATATGCACACAAGAACAAGGTTGGATGCTAATATATATGGCATTGTTATTGGTTTAATTGTTGTTGTTGATCATTGTTCTATTTTGCAGGTGATTGTTTTGGGCAGTATTCAGACACTACAAATCAGATTTAATATAGTTATCTTTATCTTTCTTCATTTATGTATCTCCTACTTTGAAATTATTAAGTGAATATACCCACATTGATATTTTTGAACATATGTATATTACAATAAGTCAACTTGATTTAGGTGTATGAATATGTATTGTTGAGTGTGGGTGTTTATATTACTTCTATACTTAAGGAAACCATAAATAAGACAAAAATGTCTATAGTCCATTCGTGTTAATTTGTATCCTCGATGATCTAACTACATATCTATTTCAATCTACCTTTGTAGATAGTGACTAATCTAACGTTCTTTAGTAGAATGTGACTAAATTTGAGATTATGTAGAATGTAAATATATTTGAAAAGAACATGACATTTTATCCGTTAATTGTTGACATTTTATCTCTTTTTCAATATTAATGTTTGATGGTGCAAACAGACTGGAAACTAGCAAGTGGCCAACCCAAGATGGAAAAAGATTGGTTGAGATTTCCAAGGTTTTTTTTTATTATTATTACACGCATGCATATACGTTTACATATATTAGAAAAACCTAAAGTATTTTTTTGAATGAACACTGTTCAAAAATTGAGATGTGATTATGATTTCATGCTTTTTTTTTGTTATCTGTAGACATACCGAGGAGTACCAAAATGGCGTGTACAAATTTATTGAATCTGCCAAGAAAACTGCTAGAAATCTTGATATGATAATATGTCCTTGTAGAAAATGTAAAAACCTTTGCCAACAAGATCAGGAAGAACTATTTGAACACCTAGTCATTCATGGCTTTGATCCTACATACAAGAAGTGGGTATTTCATGGAGAACATTCGACTTCTTCATACTCAAATGATATTGATATTGAATTATCAGATTTACATAGGATGTATAGAGATGCTTATGTTCAAGATGCAGTTTTTGCTGATGATAGTTTTGAAAGAGGAGATGAAAGTATTAAACCAAAGTTAAAAGATGCCGAGACTCCTTTATATCCAGGGTGTACAAAGTATACAAAGATGTCAGCAATTACATCTTTATACAAGCATAAAGCTACACACGGACTTTCTGATAAAGGATTTAATGAACTTATTGAGTCTCTACATGAAATGTTGCCTGGGGATAACGTTCTTCCTAAGTCTTTATATGAAACGAAGAAGTTTCTAAAGGAATTTGATCTTGGCTATGAGAAGATAGATGCATGCATTAATGATTGTTGTTTATTTAGAAAAGAGTATGAAAATTTTGACAAATGCCCTAAATTTGGCTCCTCGCGGTGGAAAGTCGACGAACGCACAAAGAAGGTTAAGAAGGGAGTATCTGCAAAAGTATTGAGTTACTTTCCAATAATCCCAAGATTTCGAAGGATGTTTTTATCATCAGATAGAGCAGAGCAGTTGCATTGGCACTCAACTCACATAAGCAAAGATGGCAAGATGCAACATCCAGTTGATTCATTAGCATGGGGCACGATTGATAAAAAATGGCCTCATTTCGCATCTGATCCAAGAAATCTTAGGCTTGGACTTGCAGCGAATGGATTTAATCCCTTTAATAATCTTAGCTCGAGCTATAGTTGTTGGCCCGTAATTTTAACTGTGTACAATCTTCCTCCATGGTTATGCATGCTACAGGAAAATTTGATGTTGACTTTGCTTATACCGGGGCCAAAGCAACAGGGAAATGACATAGATGTATATCTGCAACCACTTATAGATGACTTAATCGAGTTGTGGAATAATGGGGTGGAGATGTACGATGCATCTAGCCAATCTACTTTTAATTTGAAATCTATTTTGATGTGGACAATAAATGACTTTCCCGCATATGGTAATTTAGCCGGATATACCACAAAAGGGGAACTTGCATGTCCAGTTTCTGGTCCTAACACATCCTCACTACGGTTGTCAAAAAGTATGAAATCGGTGTATATGGGCCATAGACATTTTCTTCCAATGAACCATCCATGGAGGGTTACCAAAAAGAGTTGGTTTGACGGATATGAAGAATTGAGGAGGCCACCAAAACCTTTGAATGCAGAAGAAATTTTAGATGCTCTGAAGGGTGTTGAAAATGATTTCGGTAAAGGGAAGAAGCGTAAGAGGAAGAAGGCGTTCTTGAAAAAGAAGTCAATATTTTTTGATTTACCGTATTGGCATGTACGTATATTTTAACTCATAATCTAAGACACTAACTTAATGAAATTCTATTAAAAGTTTTAGGATATTTATTTTTCATATTAATCCTCCCTCATTTTTTTTTTCTCTAGGCATTAGATTTGCGTCATAATTTGGACGTGATGCACATCGAGAAGAATATAAGTGATAGCCTCATTTCCACATTGTTAGATGTGAAGGGAAAATCGAAAGACGGCCTCGAGTCTCGTGAAGATTTGCAAGAATTGGGCATTAGAAAGGAATTGCATCCTCAACCAAAAGGGAATAAATTTTACCTGCCGGCAGCACCTTACACACTCTCAAAGAAAGAAAAGAAAGTTTTTTGTCAAAGACTATATGATTTAAAGTTACCTGATGGTTATAGCTCCAACATCAGTCATTGTGTTTCAATGGAAGAATGTAAGTTATTGGGATTGAAATCCCATGATCATCATGTTTTAATGCAACAATTGTTGTCAGTTGCTATACGGGGATTGCTACCAAAGGGGTCAAGATAAGTGATTTTTCGCTTATGTTCATTTTTTAATGAGTTATGTCAAAGAGTGATCGATAAAAGAAGAATGGAAAAATTAGAGGAAGATATCGTAGAGATTATATGCATGTTGGAGAGGTACTTCCCTCCCTCTTTTTTTGACATTATGATTCACTTACCAATTCACTTAGCTCGAGAAGCTCGATTATGTGGGCCTATACAATTTCGATGGATGTACCCATTTGAGAGGTAATTTAGAATGTATTTAACTTTTTTCTTATTAACAAGTTAAATATGTAGTAAATAGATGTTATATTCCTATTCTTTTTCTATGGTTTGTCACTAGGTTTATGAAGGTACTTAAGGGTTACGTTAGGAACCGTGCGCGACCTGAATGATGTATAGCAGAAAATTATTTGGATGATGAGTGTGTAAGGTTTTGTAGCATGTATTAAAAAAAACAGCAGAAATAGGTGTCCCGCAATCTTGAAATGAAGAGTTCGAAGATGAGACAATACTGGGAGGTCGACCTATCTCTAAGGGGAAGCCGATAACATTGTCCGATGACATATTAAAAATTGCCCATCGTTATGTGCTGTTTAACAATCTTGAAGTTGAGCCATATATAGAGTGAGTAAAATGATGCTCGTCATATAAAATTTATAACTTTTGTTATCGTTAATATTGTTATTAAAATTCCTCTACGTTCATATTAGAATGCATTTGAGAGAGCTAAAGCATTCCAATCGAAGGTTATCCCAGGATGAGACTATGCTACAAAAAAGACATATCGAGACATTCGCTTCGTGGTTTATGAACAAGGTAGGCCAATTTTTACATTGTGCATTGTAAGAGTCTAATGTTGTTATGTATATAAAAATTCATATAATTTCATTTATGATCTTTTAAACAGATTAAGGTTCAAGCAAACACAACTGAAGTATCAACACTCCTAAAGTGGCTAGCAGTTGAGCCACGACGTTATGCTATGTCATATTCAGGCTACATAATAAATGGCAAACGATTTCACACATCGATGGTTGAAAAGTCCACCCAAGATAGTGGAGTTTTTTTCGAGGCAGAGACTATATGTAGATCTAGTGCAAGGGATACCACACACGTTGTTGCAAATGTTTCATATTATGGCATTATACGGGATATAATTTTGTTGGACTTTCACAAATTTCGAATGCCTATCTTTCAATGTGATTGGGACAACATTTCGAATGGTGTTAAATTTGACGATGGATTCACTTTAGTTAACCTCCACCAAGGACAAAATCAGCTAAAAAATGATCCTTTTGTTCTAGCATCACAAGCAAGACAACTATTTTATTCGAGAGAAAGTGGAATATCAAATTGGTATGTGGTTCTCAAGGCACCGCCACGAGGCTTTCATGAGCTGGAGACGTATGATGAGAGTGCTTACACATCATATTTGCCAATTGATGTTTCAAAACTTGACAATAACAAGAGAAATGACGATGAGCCTCTTATGAGGATAGATTGTGAGGGTGTTATTGTGTGATTGTTATTTAATTTTAGCATGTAGACATTAAGTTTGTTTGATGAATATATACATTAGCATACTTATGGTAAATTCATTTTTATTTACAAAGTTTGTGCATGGTGATGTAAACTTAGATGAATGAACTGTTATTTTTGTTTGTAGCAAATGGAACAATCTCTACAGGTGTACTTTATGTCAATAACCACAGTAGTAGATGCCCGTGCTTATGGCACCCAGTGAGTCAATAGTATGCCCGTGATTATTACTAATGTTAGCTATGCCCCCTTTAAATTTAATTCATGTACAAAGATCAACTATATTTGTCTCTTCAAATTTCAGTTCTTGAAGTGCCATAACACCAATATCATGAATTTTGAAAATTCGTTTAAGTCTGCGAATTGATGGGGCATTACCAATACCCCGCACATTCCAAAATAATAGCCCAATCACTGAGAATATATTTTGATCTCAACTTGAGTTAATTTCATTCCACTCTTACCTGTTTCAGGTAATTACTTGTATTGATAACTGTGATATATGTTGAACCTTGTACACGCCTTTTTCAATTTTTTTTTATTATATAGATATTATACAATTTCGGATACAAACTAAATGCAAAAGCGTAAAACTATGTATGAAATCTTGATCAATCCTTTTTTTTTCAGATTGAGGATACGAATCTTGTGCAATGGGAGGCTAAGTTAAACTCGCTGGTATTGGGCCTCCAGTCGCAACGCCTTGTATGTTGGCTACTTGGCTTTTTTTTCTATTTATTTTTCTCAGTGATTCGAATGTGAAAACCATTTGGAAACTGTAAGCCAGGGGTTCGGAAAATAAGAGTATTTGATAGTGGAAGAATGTTTAAGATGTCTCTGCCACTCATTATTAGAATATATCAGGGTGAGATATTCCCTTTTGAAAATATGCCCTCCTTTTGTTCCCATTGTTCAACCATTGGACATCACATTGGAGTATGTAATACTCTCAAAAGAATGCGACAGGCTGCTGAGAAATTGGATCCCAAAACCAAAACCAACCCTAAAAAATAGCCCACTGCAAAATCTAATCCAAATGCTCCCCAAAACCAGCCTACAACAGTTGTTCCTGATACTGTCATCACAGCTGTTGCAGCACAGGGGATTAGTCCCCCACCTCCTGCAGCTATTAAAGATCCATCATCTGCTTCTGGATCTAAAGCCTCACCTGATGATGGCTCCCCTTCCTTCAGTACCCCACCTGAAAGCCCCAATGATAGTCCTGATGATAGTCCTAAAGCCAACATCAACACCTCTAATTCAGCTGACTCCATCTTTTTAATGAACAGTTTGTATTGGAATTGTAGGGGTGTTGCTAATAGCAACACTCAAAAAGTCCTATATGATATCTGTACAAATAATGTCATTGACATTCTCTGCCTTGCTGAACCAAAATGTGTCATTTCTTCCATATCTCCCTCCCTATGGAAAAACCTCAATCTCAAGTTTCTATGCTACAATGAGAATTTATCTCCTACCAAAACCATTTGGGTATTCTATTCTAAGAATATCATTCCACCTATTATACTCATTCAATCTGTCCAACAGGTCACCATTTCTCACAATAAATGTCTCATTTCTTTTGTCTATGCTAAAACTGACTATGTCAGGAGAAAATTACTTTGGAGAGAGCTCTCTCAAATCCCTAATCTCACTTCTGATCCTTGGCTCATAATTGGAGATTTCAATGATGTGCTAGGTGCACATGAAAGGCTTGGATGCAACCCCCCCTTAGTGCTTCATGTTATGATTTTCAGCAATTCATTGATGGCAACACCTTGATTGATATGCCCTCTAAGGGCTCGTTTGGTTCGAGATTTGGAAAGGGAATAGGAATTCTCAATTCCAGGAATTCTAAGTTCCTTGAATCTTGAATTCCTTTCCATTGTTTGGTTCAAATAGGAATTCTATTTTCCTGGAATTTTAAATTACTTTCCCATGTTTGGTTCGTCAATAATAGGAATGGAATCTATATCATTTACCTAAAATACCCTTTTGCATTAATATGTTTATAATTAAATATCAACACTAAGATTTACGCGCGCGCGCGCACACACACACACACATTCTCACATTTCACTCACATACGCACATTCACACACACACACGCACACATTCCCTCATACACACACACACGCACACACACACACATTCTCATACACACACACACACACACACGCACACATTCCCTCACACACACGCGCACACACGCACATATTCTCATACACACATTCCCTCACATTCACACACACACGCACACACATTCACACACACACATTCCCTCACACACACACACTCGCACACATTCCCTCACACACACACACATTCCCTCACATTCACACATTCACACACACACACTCGCACACATTCCCTCACACACACACACATTCCCTCACATTCACACATTCCCTCACATTCACACACACACGCACACACATTCACACACACACATTCCCTCACACACACACACTCGCACACATTCCCTCACACACACACACATTCCCTCACATTCACACATTCACACACACACGCACACATTCCCTCACACATTCACACACACACGCACACATTCCATTAAGGTGAAGGCATCTGTAATAATTTGCTTCACTTCGTCTGGCAGGGCTGCAAGATTGATTGCAAAGTGCAGGCCAACGATGCCAGTTCTTTCACTATCGATTCTAAGTAGTCATTGAGGTATTGTTCCCTTTTTAAGGCATTTGTAAGGCAGCTTTAAGGTTGTAAAAACATATTGTTAATTATTTCCAGATATTCTCAAAGGCTTTACTTGATGATTTAGTCAAGTAAACTATTGATTTCACGCAATCAGTGATTGGCGCCATAATAGTGCTGAAATTATGAACATAACACTTATAGGGCTCGTTTGGTTCGAGGTTTGAAAAGGGAATTTAGGATTCCTGGAATTTATAATTCCCCTCATTTAGAATTACCATGTTTGGTTGGAGATTTAAGGGAGAACTTAGAATTTCTGGAATTTAGAATTCTCACGAAATTGGAATTCTTCTTTCCCCTATAAAATGGGGGTAATCCTATATTCCCGATCATATTACCTTACTTTATGGTGATACAAAAATACCATCTCACATAAACTCATACGTACACACTCTCTCTCTCACACACACACACACACATACACTCTCTCACACATACACACACTCTCTCTCACACACATACATATACACACTCTCTTTCTCTCTCACTCACACACATGCTCTCTCTATCTCTCTCACACACATACACATACACACTCTCTCTCTATCCTTCTCTCTCTCTTACACACACACACACACACACTCTCTTTCTCTCTCTCTCTCTCTTTCTCTCTCACACACACACAACCACACACACACACACAAACACATACACACTCTCTCTCTCTCTCTTACCCACACACACACACAAACACTCTCTCTCTCTCTCTCTCTCTCCCTCCCTCTATATCACACACACTATTACATATAAATACACACATACACACACATTCTCTCTCTCTTTCTCTCTCTCACACACACACACACAAACACATACACACTCTCTCTCTCTCTTTCCCTCTCTCTCTCTCTCTTACCCACACACACACAAACACTCTCTCTCTCTCTCTCTCTCTCTCTCTCTCTCTCTCTATATATATATATATATATATATATATATATCACACACACTATTACATATAAATACACACATACACACACATTCTCTCTCTCCCTCTCCCTCTCTCTCTCTCTCACACACACACACACATGCACACACTATAACACATATAAATACACACACACTATTACATATAAATACACACATACACACACATTATCTCTCTCTCTCTCTCTCTCTCTCTCTCTCTCTCTCCCCCTCTCTCTCTCTCTCTCTCACACACACACACACACATGCACACACTATCACACATATAAATACACACATACACACACACTCTATCTCTCTCTCACGCACATACACTCACACATATAACCCATGGAATGATTGGCGCCACTTTTAAGTTGCTCTTATAATGTGTTATGAACAGAACACCTATAATATGTTGCTAAATCACACATGTATATTAGAAAAAATATGTATACAATATAATATTATAATCGTACATTACAAGTGAATATATATCTTACTAGTAATGTTACTGTGTTTGTACCGAGTTGTACTAACTTTTCTAATTTTTTGCCTGTCAAGTGGAGTGAATAGAAAAAAATATACTTTTTGAGAATATGGCGGATATGTTTAAAGAGGTGAGTTATTAGTCCATTATCTCTTCAATTTAAACTTTGTAATATGTGTTATTGAAGTCCATATAATTTACACTACATTCCATGTATATTGTGTGTATCCAAAATAGGTTGTTAGGGGAAAGAGATCGAGACGAACTACAAGTAATGAGAATGAGGATGCAAGAATATCATGCGAAATCTATAACTCACATGCGGAGGAAGAAATTTATGCGGATGAAGTACCCAACATTGATTCTGTTGATAAGGGCAAAAAAAAGAAGCGGGGGGTATCAAAATTGAATGTAATTGCAACTGGGATAAAAGACCGTAAAGAGGTAGAATTCAATGAGTTTGGGCAACCAATTGGAATCAATTCCATCCAACTTAGTTCTATGATTGGGATTTTAGCACGAGAATGCGTACCAGTAACACATGAAGGTTGGGATAAGGTGACAAGTGACACCAAGGATCAAATATGGGAGTTTATTACTGTGAGTGTTTTATTTCTCTACCCTTTGCACAATTATGTAATATTTTGAATGTAACTTTGTACATAATGAATTGTAACTAATATAGTGTATTTGTTCTTTATGATGCAGCAAAAATATAACCTTGAAGAATGTCGAAAGGCCATTGTTTTGGGTCAGACGGGCAGAGCTTGGAAAGATTATAAGTCAAAATTATCAACACAGATACGAGAAGAAGCTAAAGGACCAAATTCCACTCGCCATCTTACATTACTCAAGCCCCCTGGAATGAAGTCAAATTAATGGGATGCATTTGTTAAATCTCGTTTGTCACCTGAATTTGATGCAAGTGAATTTCATTATTTATTTTTTTATTGTTATTAATAGACTAAAGTCCACTTTTAGTATTCTTGTATTTCTCGCAATTATATATGATTTCTCTTATTTTAATAGGAAATAAGTGAAAAGCATAAGGAGGCTAGAGCAAAGCAAATCCATCCACACACAACTAGTCGTAGAGGCTATGCAAGACTTAAGTAAAATATGGTATGTTTCCCCTTTAAAGTTGTATACTTCATAAGTAGCTTACATTATTTCGTGATTCTATATTTTAAAATTTTGTAGAAAGCTGAAGACCCAAATAAAACTATACGCCGTGTTGATGTTTGGATAAGGGGATATAGGAGAGAAAATGGCAATCCGGTTAATCAAGTTGTTGGTGAAGCGATAGTAACGACTTAAATACTTACACAATACTTTACAATTTTTTTAAAAGCTACAATGTGTTTATTATATTTTTTAAATATGTTGAATTCTTGTATTTATTTTAGGAAAAGATGGAAAAAATTCCGTCTCATGATTCAACATCGTTGAGAGATGATGCATTAGTAAAGGTGCTTGGTCCTGAACGTTCGGGTCATGTCCGAGGTCTTGGATTTGGGGTGATGCCTACGAAGGTAGATGCATCGTTACATAGTAATGCAAGGGTAACGACTCTTGAAACGCAAATTCAACAACTTTTGGAATGGAAGATGCACATGGAAAGTCGAATGACACAAGGAAATGAAAGAAATGTGGTAATTTTTTAAAATTAAATATGATTCAATACATATAGTTTTTCCCTTGTTTTGTTTTTATATACTTCACTTGCATTTTCTATAGGGTCAACATGAGGGTGGTGGGGATGACATGCATAATCATGCACATACTCTACAGGTTATTGTTAATGAATTATCTAAGTCTAAATTGTTTTACTAATTGCATTAATAATTTTTTTTAATTGTTTTCTTTGTACTATTTATTAGTGTAATCGTGAAAGTTCATGCGCACAAAGTGCTCCACAAAGAAATTCTCCTTGCAAATTGTTGCATTAGTTGGGGACCGGAGAAGAAGTGGCAAGCGCAAAACTTGATTCTACAGACCCAAACTCACTAGTGCACCACCAAATCCTTGGGCCTGATTGCTATAAAGTATGGGTTGTTGAAATTTTAGTGCCCAAAGTGCCAGTTTTTCGATACTCGGATGCATTTTCCATACTTGATGATGCAAAAGGAAGTACCATAGCATGGCCACATCGATACATTCGTTTTGACTAATAATGTGAGTGGAATAGTTACAGTTCTTGGATTTTACTCTAAGAATTTTTCTTTGACATTCTCTCGTATCGATTTCAGAAAAATATAAGGAATCAAGTGGGTATGGAGTTTCTTCGTTGCTTTTTGGATTGAAGGTATACTTTGATTTTTTATTTTTTATTACAAGTGTGTTGTTAATTTACGAGACTATTTAATAAAATTGTTTTCTGAACAGGTACCTATTTTTGGATGATGTTGAAGGCATTTTGGGAGGAATATTTTTGAAGAATGCTATTAGTTATTTTTTTAGGGAAGATTGCATTTTAACTTGTTAGGCTAATGCTCGTTTCATTATAATCCCATGTTTTTATGTGGCTTGTAACACCCAAATATATATTCATTCAACTATTTTGGGCATGACTTTGATATTATGGTTATGAGTACATACTATGAGTTCCTCTTAATTATATAAGTTTGGTTTAAATTTTATGAATTGTGGAATTGTTAATTGTGATGCTATCATATATGTGGAAGCAACATGCATTTGAGAAGCTGGTTTTTATAAAAAAAAAATTATACCCTTTTAACGACATATTTTATACATCGTAAAATGATAATAACGACGCTTATATTTAGTCGTGTACAATATGAACGACACGTACGTTTAGTCGTAAAATAACATTCACGACACAATAAATAGTCGTGAAAGGTTTTTTTGGGTAATGACTTTTGCGACACATATCAGGTGTCATGGATATTATTTTCAACAACAATTGGCAGGTGTCGTGAAAGTAGTTTTACGAGACCACAAAGGTGTCGTGGCTATTTACGACTAGTAACTAGGTGTCGTGGATAATTGTTTCAACGACAATTGGCAGGTGTCGTGAAATAGTTTTATGACACCACAAAGGTGTGGTGGCTATTTACGACTAGTAACTAGGTGTCGTGGATAATTGTTTCAACGACAATTGGCAAGTGTCGTGAAATAGTTTTACGACACCACAAAGGTGTGGTGGCTATTTACGACTAGTAACTAGGTGTCATGGATATTTGTTTCAACGACACTTGGCAGGTGTCGTGAAATAGTTTTACGACACCACAAATGTGTCGATATAGAAGGTAACTTTCTACGACACCCCTCTTCAACGACTACAGTTTCACGACACATATCAGGTGTCGTGGAAAAGACTTTTTCTTGTAGTGTACACCAAGAGAGAGAAATAAATAATCACCCAAAATGAATCACTAAATGAGATCAAACACAATCAGACAGTGCTACCTGCTCTGATATAAATTTGTAGGTCCCCTTTTTCTATATGTGTGCTTAAGGTGAAAAATATTTTTCTTTCAAAAAACCTTTTCCTAATTTTACTTAACAGCAAGTTTGTGAACCAATTTTACTTAAGCATAATTTTATTTTGTTTAATCCTAAATATGCATCTAGGTTATTAAAGCAAGTAAAATAAATCAAGTCCACACAACAACACGCGCCGATGTATGAGGAAATCACTAGAGGAAAAAACCTCAGATGACCCAAGCCATACAATCACTATGATGTGGTATTACAAAATACAGACAATAGATTTACTAAACGAATCGATCCCCCATAAGTCTTTACGATCTTCTATGGTTCAACCTATCCTCCATAGTGTAATACATAAATCCTTCCACGTCAGGTCCACAACACACGAGTCCACGTGATCCTCGGTATCCACAGATGTAACTTTGGAAACATCTAAGATTCAAAACACAGAGTCCACCACTTCTTCACCATAAAACTCGACGAAACAATGTTCAGTAGAGATGAACAAACTCCAAATGATGTGAAACAAGATCTCAAAACACAATATTTATGAAAGATCGGATCTTAAAACACAAAGGATAGTTTTTAGTCTTTGGAAACCTTTGTAAACATGTGCAGAAAAACGTAACTATTCTATTATGTATTTTAGTTCTGCACACCTCAAAACTATGAGCAAAACCTGCCATAAATAAAAAACTTAAGTCTGCAGCTCATTCGAATGATATCTCTATGTCGTTTGAACGACTTGCCCATGTCGTTTGAATGACATTGAGATGTTGTTTGAATGACACCAAATGTCATTTTATCCTTCGAAACTCAAGGGAAAAATCTATATGAGTCTAAACAGTGTTAGCTCAGAATAAACGACGTTAAAACATTTTAAAATCATTTTTAATGAAAATAACATCCTTAAAACAATTTTTGAGTCCCATAAACATTATGTATTCATACCTGAGAGATCGAAAAATGATGAAGATGTGAATCGTGCACCAATAAACACAACATGGTGGATCTTTGAAGCTTAGCTTCTATGTCTTCAATAAACACATCATAGACTATGTGGGAATCGAGATAAGTAAAAATCTATCTATGACTCAAACAAGTTTTTTCTGAAACTAAGTCAATTACATACAAATTGACACTCATGGAATTTTATCCTTACAACCTCGTAGTCCTACTGGCCAATTAGAATTACCGTGGTATACCGGGGTCTAATCCCTAAATCGTAAGGTATACTCTACGGGTCACTGATAATGGTTTATAAATTGCAGGGTAATATACAATTATAGTAAGTTTGCAGGGCTATACCACAATTAAGGGTAAACAAAAGAGTTCAGTGGCTTTTACTAAAGTAATAAGTTGTAACGGTTTATCGATTTTAGAGGTAATTGAAATATCAAAAGAATCAATATACGAAATAAATGTGAACTACACAAATGAGTTTGTATTTGAAATATTAGTTCAACATTATCACAAAGTGATATCACAATTAGTAATTGTTAAGACATAAGCTCAATTTTAATACTAAAATTAAAATTACCTACTTTAAAATTTCTAATGATTCTGGGTGTATACCTCGAATTCAGGGGGTTGATTGGGAATTTTAAAATCATGGAGAGTGTACGTAGGTTATAAAGGCCTAATATAATGCTGTGTGATGTAGTAAAACACCAAACTGAATTTAATTGCAGTGTACAATTAACTATGAGGGTTATAATTATAATTTTGAAAAGTTTTTACAATTATTGTTTCCTACATTTCTGGTTGGATGTGAAATTAGTGATAGAAGACAAATTGGTTTTATTTTTTCTAAAGAAGTTATGGAAAATTTTTAGGGCCATTTTGAAACACTTGAAAAATATCCAGGGGTTTATGTGTAAACTAAAATTTAATATTTTTAAACTCAAAACTGGTTTTCTTGGATCCAAACTGGGTGATGTAATATACCTTTTTTAAGAATTAGAAAATAGAATTTTTGAAAAAAAAATCAGAATTTTCTGATTGGAGACGCGACCTCACGCGCTGAGTCAAACTAAACACGTGCTTGGTTTAACTTCCACTCGTACGTGTGGAACTCAATCATCTTCAACCTTCGACTGTTTGAGTTTGATTTTTTAAAACTTTGACCTCAAATTCGAAACATTTTAGAAATCCTTTTGAGTTGATTCCTGAAAGAAAGTTGACTAATTTTTGAAGAGGAATCCAACCATGTTGATTTTAAGGATTTTGGTGGGCTAAATTAAGCTATTGGTTTTCTAAATAAATGGTGAAATTTTGACCGAAAATAAGTAATTGAAAGCTATGATTCTTTTTCCAAAACCATAAGGGTTTTGTTCTATATAAAAACATATGGTGAATAAACTTTGTTTGAGGAGTTTTGGTGGAGTAAAACTCTCTACTTAGTTTTCTAAAATTTTTAGGGCCGGAAACTTCAGGTTTCGATTTGGGCTATTAAAACCAAGTTTTGGTCCAGTTAAACTTTTCACCTAGGTTCCTAAAAACCTAATCTCAACTTACCTCACTTCGAAATTGGTTCAAAACCAAGGAAGTAGAATCCACCATTAAAGCTTATGCTTTAATGGAGTTTTCTAGTTTTTTAGCCATTTCAGTGCATACACACGTTAATATTCACATGAAAACTCATAATTCCACTCTATATACATGTAGAAAAATAACCAAATTGAAGAAACAATCATTAATGCATAAAATAATAGAAAAGAATAATCTCTCAAATTTTTACTTTGGAATAACTCTCAGCTGGGATGGTTTTCTACTGAGATAAAAGAGGGTATTTATAAGGTTTGTGGAGTGTAGTTGATTAGTAGGTTTGGAGGTGGAGATGAGGCTGAATTTCACAAGTTTTAACCAAGGTTTTATTCGACGTAAAATGGCTATCATGTTTAACCTGCATGGTACAAGCCATGCTAGTTGTCCAACTAGTTCCATGTCACCAGGGGAAAGGGTAAATAAGTTTAGGTTTTAGTTTTGATCATTGGATAGTTTTTAAATAAATTTTACTAGCTTTAAGTTATTTTATAAAAGTTTAGGGGCATATGTGCAATTTATTCAATTCTAGTGGTTTGGTTCTTGATATTTCTACAATATATAAGTTATTTGATTAAATTTTGAGTGAAAGTTTCGGTTCAATTGATATAGGAATGTGTAAATTATCTTAAATTTACCTTAAGGGGCATTTTGCTAATTTGGTAAAAGTCTAGGGTTTATTTGGAATTTCCATCTATTCAAATGACTAAAGGCATGGTTAAGGTATGTTTAGAGTTGGTTGCTACACTAGTCTTTATCTTTTCCACATAAGCTACATTCTTTTTAATCATACTCAATTCTTTGTCACAAGTTTTAAGCTCGGTGAGTAGCCTTACATCGACCTTCTCCATTTTTGGGCCATCTCGTAGAGATCAGAGTAAGCCTTTTATCCTTCATCATGGGAATTTTTATTATGAGATTCTTCACCATTTTCCATAGATTTGTCTTTGGTAGAGGAAGACTTTTGGGTTGACACATCCTCGATAGCGGTAAAGAGGTGAAGTTACATTCAAAGGAGGATTTGTTATTGTCAAAATTCGAGTCATCATCACTTTGTGTATAATTCATCACCTTTTTTATATTTCCCTTGCCGTTTTAGTTAAATAAATAATTCAAAAGGCTTGTGGCCATATCCTTGGTATCCATAACATTTTCTTGAGTTCACCTTATTTTTATTACTTTTGAACTTGCGATCACGACTACCCGATGACTTTTCAACATGATTTTATTTAATTTTTTCATAATTATTCTTATCGTTTTTAGCAAACTTATATTTTTTACTTAAGGAAAATTTGAAAGTTCTTTGTCAGTAAGTCCATCTCCTCCTCATTAATTTCAGATTCGTCGTCGGATTCAAGTTTTCTATTTTCATGTGCTTTTAAAGCAATGCCTTTGCCTTTCCTAGTCCGAGGACATGATTAAAGTTCAAATGTTTGTAAGGCTTCTAAAAGATCATCTATTTTCATAGTCTCCAATTTTCCTAAAATATTAAGAGAGGTGACTTTAAGGGTAAACCTATGTGGCTGGTAGCGAAGGACTTTCTTAACTACTTTTGACTCATATAATTTCTCTCCCAAACTAAACGATCAGTTCATGATGTATAAGATTTTAGCATTTATATAATCAAATGTTTCATTCTTTTTAATTGTTAAAATTTTATAATGTGTAGTTAAGTTTTGGAGTTTTGAAGTTATGCCATTTTATGCACGGGGCAGATCGTTGGAAAGGGTGTTTAGTGCCCTTCAAAGATTCATTGAGATTTTGCTCTCACGATGAAGTTGATCGGGGTCAAATTGAGGCTCGGGAGCGCCTGATAGCCTCCAGATCCGTTTTCAGTAGTAAAATGATCCGTTCATTCGAACTATTATTCTAAATCATGCACAGGGTAGACATTTGTAAAGAGGATTCAGATCCCTTAGAAGATTCATAGAGATTTCACTCTGACGATGAATTTTATCGGAGTCAAATGGGGACTAGGAGTGCCCGATGGCCTTTAGATCGGTACTCGGAGTATGACCTAGGGTCTGTGGTAAATGGGGAGGTTCTAAGGACCTAAGGAGGGACTTAAGGGGTCTTATAAAGTGTTATCTACAGATACCCTATACGGGTGAGCTTGGAACAATTCAATTCCATCAAACATACGACACATGATGTTTTGGGAAAGAGGTCAATTCTGTGAACCAAAGGGATGAGGATAACCGTTTCAGAGGGTCGAGATCGATTCTTAGGACCTAAGGTTAAGGGGACCAATTTGTGGGTCATGGTCAATTATGAGGATCTAAAGTAAGGGTGACCAATTCTACGAGTTGAGGCCAATTATGAGGACCTGAAGTACGAGCGACCAATTCTGCGAGTCGAGGTCAATTCTGAGGACCTAAAGTTAGGGGGACCAATTCTGTGGGTCGAGGTTAATTCTGAGGGCCTAAAGTTATGGCGACCAATTCTGCAGGCCGAGGTCAATTATAAGGACATAAATTAGAGGTGATCAATTCTGCGAGTTGAGGTTAATTCTTAAGTAGGGACAACCAATTCTATGGGTCAAGGTTAATTATGAGGACCTCTAGTTGTAGCGACCAATTCTGCAGGTCGAGATCAATTTAAAGGACCTTAAGTTGTGGCGACCAATTCTATGGGTCAAAGTCAATTCTGAGGACCTAAAGTAGGGGCGACCAATTCTGTAGGTCAAGGTCAATTCTGAGAACTTAAAGTCATGGCGACCATATTTGCGGGTTGAGGTAAATTCTAATGAATTGAAGTAGGGGCGACCAATTATGCGGGTCGAGTTCAATTTTGAGGACCTAAAGTAGGGGCGATCAATTATGTGGGTCGAGGTCAATTCTAAGGACCTGAAGTAGGGGCTACTAATTCTGTGGGTCGAGGTCAGTTGTGGGGGCCTAAAGTAGGGGAGACTAATTCTGCGAGTCGAGGTCAATTTTGGGGACCTAAAGTTATGGCGACCAATTCTGTGGGTTGAGGCCAATTCTGAGGACCTGAAGTAGGGGCGACCAATTTTTCTGGTCGAGGTCAATTATGAGGACCTGAAGTAGGGTTGACTAATTCCGTGGGTGGAGATCAGTTCTTAGTACCTAAAGTTGTGATGCAGGGGTTTACTCTCTGGGGAGTCTTTAATTTATCTTTGGGAGCTTAAATGCATTTGTTGTTTGGCTGGGGAGTGTGTTTCTCTGAGACACTATTGGGGAGAGATATTTGACTAGGTTTTTTAGCTTTGTTGAGGGAGTTGGGATTTTTCTACGAGAAAATTTAACTTGGAAATTCCACTGGGGAAATGGTATAATATTACATTTGAATTTTGAGGTTTTGGGATTCCACTGTGGAATTATAGTGGACTATGGGATGCGGGCACACCAGTTTAGTTTTTAAGTTGGGTATAGGACTGTTTTTTTAATATGGTGCTAGTTTTGAGAGCCTGAAAAATGGCTTTCTTGGTGAAGAAATGTTCTGATATTTATTTAGTAATTTTAAGAATTTTTCGATGAATTTTTGGAATTTTCTGGGATTTTTTATAAGAGTGTTTTAAGGGTTGTTGATCGGCATGTTGTAGAGGTTACCGTTTGGTAATGGCATGGTCTTCTGGGCTGCCTTGGGAAGCGAAAGAGGCAGGTGCCAATCGGTGGGTGTCAGGGGACTACCGATCGGCGTGCCCCATGGCCTCCTATAAAAAGGGGACAAGTTCTCCTCATTTTCACATCTTCTAGCATTCAGATCTTCTGCCCTTTCTTTCTAACATCCGTTTCCAAGCTTGTTCCTTCTTTGAGTCTTAAAAATGGTAGATTTTTCAGGTATCACGACCCACGTGACGCCGTTGGGTGTCGATGATCGGGAGAATCTAGAGTGGCGAGCTAGGGTGCCCCTGTCATTAGGCAACGAAAATTCCATCGAGTTGTTCGAGCCAGTTGCTGAGGATCTTTTTCTTCTACATGATCCTTCACATCATCGGTCGTCTAGGGTGAGGGACCATTGTTGCTACGTAAGTGTTAATGACCTTCCACATTCTTTTTCTTTTCTTCTTCCTGGTTCCCTTGAGTTGACAAAAGGTTCATTTATTGATTTTTTGTTTTGGCAGACTAACATAGCTTCTACGAGCTTTCGTTCCCGGGGGATAATGGGGTTTAAGGATGTGTGGGAGCATCTTTTGGCAATGGTGCACTAGGTAGTTTCCTCAGCGGGTTTTGATCGCTTGCCGTCTTCTTTGGACAAGAAACTGCGCTCTATGATTGTTTTGTGCGTGTTGAGGGAGAGGTTGTGGGACAATACCAACACCATTCATTTGGAATTTGGGGAGATGACGGTGACTCCCATTGATGTCCAACAGCTGCTGGGGATTAACTGGAAGGCCATGCAGATTAAGGTGGATCGATCTTGAGGGTAACACCTAAGGCGATTGAGGTTGCATTAGGAGACGTGGGAGGATAGTTTCTGGTGATTCGATACGCATTTCTTATCTCTAGGAGATGCCGTTGATCCATAGGATCAATGATGCAGACGAGCTGTAGGTACGACAGATTGTCCATTTATTCATTCTTCTTTTGTTGGGGGTTTCTTGGTGTCGAGTGGCGACGTCATCCACCTATGGCTTTTACCATTTTTGAGGATATTTTTGAATATCACGCTTTATGATTGGGGTAACTTGACCTTGGTGACCCTTTATTCTTCTCTGGATGCCTTCAAACGGTGCTGAAAATAGACCTTTACAGCATCACGTACCTTCTCGTGGCAATTCTTGCATTTCTTTTTATGTATTTTCTTGCATTTTTCCTTTAGTTTTTTTCTTCTACTAATTCCTATCTTTCTATAGACGTGGTTTTATGGGGTTATCGGGACCAATGTCCATTTGATAGGATTGCATGATGAGGAGATGGGGGACTTCTACTAGATGTACCGTTGGCGATAGTCCAAATGGTGGTCAAAGCAGTCTCTTTCTTTGTCGGCAGTGCGTCGGGTCTTGAACACCTTGATGAGTGACCAGGGTAGCCCCGTTTTATTTTGAATTCTTGTTTGGCATTTTATCTTCTAGTGAAAATATTGATCTTTATTGGAAATTATAAGTGACTTTCTATCCCTAGGGGATGGTTGTCTAGTATACGAGGTGACTATGGTGCATACATCGATGCGCCAGCTGTTGGCGCATGTGTTCGGCAATTCTTGGTACTTGGGGGAGAGAGTGGTCCAAAAAATTGTGGAGGATTAGGTGGTAGTCCCACCGGTGGCACCCTCGATGTATATGAGGCGGGTGTGGTAGATTTCGGAGGAGGACAGGATGGCGGTTATGATTGGTGAGCCGTATTTGCTATATACGGATACGGTGGTGACTTATAACTACTTCGACTTTACAATGAGTTTCATGATTAATTATTGTATCTACAACGTGGTGAACAAGCCTCCGCCTCCTACGGATATGAGTAGGGGTATGAGTAGGCCGGTGGGGTTCGCCCACAGTACCCATGGTGCATCGTCGGCGACAGTGGTAATGGAGGTTCCTTTCATTCAGCTTGCCCCGTCTACATATAATTTCCAATTAGCTCAAGGAAGATCACTGTGTTTGCCACGTTGCCCTAATGTGGTGGATCCTGGGGTGTTGGGGCTAACAAAGGACATCCTTTAGTCAAAGGTCTACCTTTTCTCTTTCCATGTCCCTGTTTGGTCTTTTCGTTGCTTTAGACTGACTGATTTGCCTTTTATTTTTGTTGCTTTATCTGCAGCATGTCCGGTTGATAACTACTTGGCTAAGTGTCATCTCGGACTGGGTGGCCTCCATGACTTCCTATATCAAGGACTCGATTTCGATTCCTTCTCGACTAGCGTCGTCTGTTACTTTGGAGGAGGGATCATGATCAGGGGGTGGAGGTTCCATAGCTCACCGCCGTGGTAACCACGCTCTCTATAGGGATGGTGGGTCTTAGAGAGAGAGAGATTGAGATTAGGGGTGTCGGGTTGAGTCCCGCTATTCTTTCTTTCTACTGTTTTTTTATTTTCTTTTCTTTTTCCTGAAAAATGTAATGATGCAAATGGCAATATATAAAATGAATGAGGTTTTTGTTTATTTTGCTTAAGTGACTTATTATACATGCACTTTTTACTTTGTTGCTGAGACTGTAAAAAGGATGGGATATTTTATTAAATAACTCGAGAGGAGATTTATTTTGAGAAAGGATAAGTAAAAATAGATAATATAGGAAGAAATAACCCGGGGATTTTGAAATAAGGATTTATTTTTTTAGATTTGTTTTGTTTTCATAAAAAAGGAAAGACAGAATCTTCCAAAATAAGGGGCTACTAATAAGCATACCCCTTGTCCTGCCTATCGACAAGTGAGTCCAGTCAAATCACTCTAAGGCTTTGATTGCACTATCTGCATCTTTGAGTACTTCGTGGGGTAGGCAGTTATTCGAGTTTCTCAGATTTCTTGTTCTTTAGCCCATATTTTCATGTATAAAAAGGGCGTAAGGTGGTGTGGTTTTCCACCCATTCACATTTTCTCTTCGTTCTTGTTTATTTGTTGCCTTCTGTCTTATTATTTACCAAATGCCCCTTCCCAGAAGTGCAAAATTTCCTTCATATCTCGAGAGCCTTGAAGTTATGTGTTTGTACAATGTGGATTATGATGCTTTTAACTTGTGTCGAGTCTCTTTGTGGAGCAATTGGCTCATCGATTGGAATATGTTGTCGGCGAAGTGCAATTTTAGTATTCCGAGGATCATATTTTCCACTTTGTCTTGGACGAGGTCTGTTCGACCTATGAGGGGTTTTCATCCATGTTGGGGATTAATGCCAGTGTGGCGATGACTATGCTCAAATTTTCTCGATCTCCTTAAGCACTATTTGCAAAATTTCTCCACATCTCCCCTTCGGCTGCTCGACCATTGGTCATTGGGGGAATGACCTCTCTCCCATTTGTCCTATATTCTATGCGTCTGCAATTTTTTCAATGATGCGGGCCATGCCGGAGCTATTGCCCTGGGCCTAACTTCGAGGTTACTGCTGGTGACCAAGGACCTGATGGCGGGCCCTCAATTGGCTGACATTACAATGTGGATGTCATATCATCGTGATCCTGCGACAGTGATACTGACGGACACCGTGAATGGTCTAGATTCTTGGTGGGAAGTTCGTTCTAATTTTTTAAGAAGAAGCCAAGTTATGCTGTTCATGTGGCTAGTTGAGACATACTGTTTAATGGTCCCCATGAATATCGCTTGGAAGTTGTGTCGAACTTCTTTACTGTTATTTCATCAACTTTGGCCCATCCATAGAGAACTGGGTATGGAGCATGGAGTTTGATGTCTGTGCTGGTCGGTGCCATGATGGGGGGGAGCTGCAACCCATTCTTAAACTGGGGGAATACTAGTACATTCAGTTAGTTGGACTTAGGTGGACCTCATTCTATTTCCCTTAGTGTCTCCTGCATAAAGTCGGATGGGAGAAAATTGTGCCTCCCCGTACCCAAGATTTCTTTCTTGTCGAGGATTTGACTTAAGGCTTTGGCGTGCGGTTAGGTTTCCTGTTTGAGAATCATCGGCCGTCAACCCGTTCTTCTCAATCTATTGGTAGAGTTTGGCATGTCTCTGGAGATTATCTGAAATGGCTATGGAAGCGGGTGATGGCAAAGATCTTAGCGGAGGAGACCGAAAAGAGATGGTTTTCCCTTTTTGATACTATAGAGAAGGCTTAGTGGTTTTCTCTAGGTTGATCAGGGCATATCGTTCTCTGGAGAGCCTTCGGAATACAATTCAGGTAGGGGAAATTTGGGGGCCTCAAGGAGCAGAATATGATGGGGCTGGGTCTTTCGACAGTTACGGATAGGGTCTTTGTGAAGCTGGTGTTCATTTCTTGTTAAACTTTTGGTTGTTTTATTTGCGGGAATAATTTTAGGAAGTTATGGTTAGGTTTATTTTAGGGGTAGTTTAGTTGGTGGGGGGGTAGTTTTTTTGACTCCCTACGTTGATATTTCATGTAATTGTACCAAATTCTCCAATTATGGAATACAAATGATTTTAATTATATCATTGTGACGCTTAATGTGTTTTACGTTTGAATAATCTATACCAATCGCTAAGGCATACATTATTCTTTTGTTCATGTAAATGATAAAATGAACTGTCCTTCTTGGTTGTAAGAAAAGAATTACATTTTGTGAAAAAGAAGGGGATTGTGCCCATGTAAAGCATATGTGCTGCCTACTTACCTTTGGGGGTTTTAAAAAATTTATGAGTTTAATTTTGAAGGAATTTTTTTAGAGGATCAGGCCCCACGTATTTCTGAGTAGATGGAAATAAATAATTTTTTTAGAATAGAAGGGAGATGAGAGGAGTCGTAGCGCGTCGAGATTTTGAACTAAGGGTAGAACTTCTTGAGATGGTCCGGGTTGACTGGATGTGCCATATCCTCTCCGTTAAGGTTAGTAAGCATAGCGGCGCCATAGGACAAGATCTTCTTCATGATGTAGGTTCCACTCCAATTTGGCTTCAATTTCCCTCTAGGGTCCCAGATGGGTTCTATGATTTCTTCGAGGGCAATCCCTTCTTAGACACCGCAGTCCTTGACTCTTCGATTGAAGGATCGCTCTATCTGGTGATGGTACCCTTGTATATGATATAGATCCTTTAGCCTCCTTTCATCTAAGAGTGACAACTCGTCAAAATGGCTCTGATGCCAGTCTTCCTCGCTGACTTTGCTTTCAAGCATAATGCGTAATGAACGTATTTATAGTTCAACGGGTAAAAATGCTTTCATTCCATATACTAGAGAGTATGGGTTAGCCCCTGTAGATGTTAGGAGTGAAGTGCGGTAGCCCTAAAATGTATAGGGGATCCGATCGGCCCAATCTCGACAACTCTCGATCATGTTGCTAATAATTGCTTTGAGGTTCTTATTGGAAGCTTCAATTGCACCATTGGTTTATGGTCAGTAGGGAGAAGATTGGTGTCGCTGAATTTCATACTCGTCGAAAAATGCTGAGACCTTTACCTCAAAATGTAACCCGTTATCTGACACTAACTCATAGGGAACCTCGTATCGACAGATGATGTTCTTTCGGATTAACTTAACTACCTTTTTAGCATTCAGCACTGTGTATAACTCGGCTTTGACCCATTTGGTGAAGTAATCAATGGCAACTAGGATGAAATCGATCCAATTAGAAGATTTGGGTGTAATATTCCCTATGATATCAATGCCCCTTATCGAGAAAGTCCAGGGAGAAGTCATGTTGTATAATTCCTACGGAGGCAAGTGCTGGTGATTGGCAAACTGTTAACATTTAAGGCATCTTCGAACATAGGTGGTGCAATCTTAAATAATGGTGGTCTAATAGTACCCTTGCTAGATAATATTTTTAACAAGTATATGACCGCTCATGTAGGGTTCTCATTCCCCGCTATGGATATTCTGTATCATTTCTTCACTATTAGCCCCTGCAATGCAGTGCAAATGGGTTCCATTAAAGTCTCTTAAACAGTGCTTTATCGAGATAATAAATTGGGCAACCAATTTTACGAAGAGTCGCTCGGTCTTTCTTGTTGCCATCTTGGCGTTACCTAACATGCTTGAGGAGATGCCAAATGTCATAATACCAGAACTCGGCCATAATGGAGTCCTCTTCTGTGACGTGCTCAATGTGGTAACAGTGGGTCGGTTTAGCTTATTTTTAAACCACGAAGGGGGCCATCATCATTCCCTCGGGCATGTCAACCATGAAGGCCAGGGTAGCAAGGGAATTAGCAAAGTTATTCTTTGCTCGGGGTAAGTAGTGGAAGGTGATATCTTGGAACTAGGAGGCCATCTCTTCTAGGTGGGTTTGAAGGGTAAGATCTTTTCATCTTTTACTTTCCATCTTTTAAGGATTTGGCCAATGATGAGAGTAGAATCCCCATAAATATCTAGGCATTAGATACCTTTCTTGAGAGCGACTTTGAGGCACACGGTGCATGCCTCGTATTCGGTCAAATTATTGGTGCAGAAAAAATCTAGCTTGATAGCAATAGGAGTGTGAGAGTCATCAGGGGAAATTACGAGTATCCCAATGCCATATCCTTTCTTATGACCGAATATGTCATCAAATAAAATTTTCCACCGAAGGTCTTCCTAAAAGGTGAAAAGGATATTTTCATCTGAGAAATCAGAGATCCAAATATGGGCCTTTTAAATGGGGTAGTCAATAAAGTAATCTGAGATGGCTCTCCCTTTTATGACTTTCTACACAATATACACGATATCGAACTCAGACAGTAATACAACCATTAGGCCATTCGGCTAGATAGGGCAGGTTTTTCGAGTAAGTATTTGACAGGATCCATTCGGGACACAAGTCTCATGGGAAAAGTGAGCATGTAGTGCCGTAATTTTTGAGTGACCCAGACTAAGGCAACGCATGCTTTCTCTAAGGCAGTGTAGTTGACTTCATCCCCGACCAATTTGTGATCAGCATAGTAGATGGATATTTCTTTTTGGGCTTTCTCAATGTATTGGGCTAGCAAAGCCCCTTCTACGGTGTCTGTTATGATCAAGTATAAGAGTAAAGGGAGACCAGACTGCAGTGGCATGAGTATTGGAGGTCGGGTAAGATATTGCTTGATTTGGTTAAGGGCTTATTGATAGTCCTCATTCAATATTTTGGTAGAATCTTGAAGATGGGTTTGCACAAGAATTTGCACCATTAGCAACAATATTTAGCAACACAAGTTATTTTTATTGCCAAAGATACCCTTTTGGCAACAAAATCTTAATTATGTTGCCAAAAGATCATTTTACATTGTACTTTTGGCAACATAAAATAAAACTTGTTGCCAAAGGTTAAAATTTCAAGAGAAAAGGTAACAAAATAAAAAGAGGGAGTAATTTAGCTTTTGGCATTATAGTTGGATGTTTCCAAACATCACCTAACCTTTGGCAACATAAGAGTGTGTTGAGAAAAATAAGTGACTTTTTGCAACAAAGAAAATTTTCATGCCAAAAGTATTTTTTTTTCTTTTGTTAAAGAGAACGAAATACCTCTCTATCTGTCAAACCCAAACCTTTTCGATTATCAAACTCAAACTTAGAAACCCACATGAACCCTTGCTTCGGAAACTCGCTCATCTTCTCTTCCTGAAATCCGTCGTCGTGCAAGATAACCCATATCCATCTATTTACTTGCACTTGCAACGAAATTTGGCTACGGTTTTGATCTCAATTGCAGGGTTAGTTGGATTTATTCCACGGATTGGTTGGATTTAAGAATACTGGAAACGAATTAATTCCACGGATTGGTTGGATATGGTGGATTTGGATTCAAGGTTGAAGAAAGGGGAGGTTCGTTGGAGGCCATAGTTCTCCCCATGGTTGTAAGGTGACATTAATTTGTAGAAACATAAATTATATCTCCAAACTTATTTTCCCTCTTTTGTAATAGTAAAGGTGAAACTAGAATTTTGGCATATTATACCTCATCTCATCATCTTAACACTTGTGATACTTGCATTAATACTTTTTATCGTGTTTAAATTGCTTCCCAATCAGTTAGTTGGTTAAATTGATATTTATTCCATGTTTAACTAGTTGCAAATTAGGTTTTGGTATGCCATAAATAACCGAGGCCATGGTTCTGTTTTGGTTAAAAATTAGGTTTTGAGTTTATGTTTTGGGATTATTATCTGTATGTGTACTCATAAGGAGGTTCTTAATTTTTGTTTAATTTGAGACATTCCTTTGGTTTCAGTGAAGATGGGTTTTAGAAGGTGGGGGTTAACGAGACAGTCCTTTGGTTTCAAATATGTGATCCAATGATTTTCAACCATGATCCACCGTCACGTGCTGAATGTACGGACTGTGGGAGTCAATCAGGTTGTGGCATGTGTTGAAGTGCACTTGTGTCTCACAACACAGGAGGTTACCCATTAGCGTGCTACTAGTGGAATACGGTGATTCTACATGCCATCTCGTCAATGTTCTGCTTCACAATAACAATTATGATGGTTAGTAGATTCGTCTGCATAACACTAAACACACTTGTGCACCTTGGGTACTTTTTCATATTAATAGTAAACTAAATAAATAAATAACCCACAATGTGTTGAGTTATTACGATTCTTTAGTTTCACACATCGATTCAAAGTCATGGTATAGTTAGGATTGCCTAAGTGTGTATATAAATTGTATTTAATGCTTTCAATTCAATGAAGATCGGGTTTATAGGAGTTTTAAGAAATTGGAATTGTAATTCAAGCACTAGTTGTGATGCTTATGAATCTAGTCTAGAAATGAATTCATAGTCCCCGCTCTCTTCTCTACTTAATTAATCCTAATTTCATTCCTTGTTATCCCTTCAATCAAATTTGGAAAAGCGCTCATTTTTCATCCTAATAAAGTCCCCAACGTAACATATGTTATATATTTCAAATAGTAATATATGTTATTTCAAATTTTAGATCATAAATGATCTTATTATAATAAATATATAGCTTTTCATGATTTTATAGACTTTGCGCCTTACGCTTAGGCTCCACGATGACCTTGTCGCCTTGGTGCGACTTTTGCCCATGACAACTATGCTTCAAACTAAAATTAGCTATATTATTGCTAATGGATGTTAGGTATAGCAATGAGTTATGTCGGGTGGGGTCGTTATCAGTTTTGTGCAAAGAACGACATCATTTGTACCCTCCCCATTGATAATCATGGTTTCTTATCATGTCGGGTTTGTTTCATGTTTAATTCGTGTATTTGTCACTTTAAGGGTTCATGTTTGTGCATGAAGTTTTATCTCCAACATATAGAGAATCCTTTCTTATTCCTAACAAATATAATTATTGTACTTTTTATCGAATACTAGCCATGTGGACTGTGTTTTGACTTATTATGAATATGACTAATTGTTCGGATTTTTTTCAACTTATGTAATCAAATACACCCTGACATTTAACATTTTTCACTTATCTTCCTCCAAAAAGGACTATGTAGATGCCCCTGTTCTATTTGACTCAATGGTCTCTTTCAGATCACTACTTCACAAGAGAGAAGCATGTGGACTTCGATAATGGAACTGTTGAACAAAATAGAGTTATTGAGCCCTTGTGTATTGTTGTTGATATATGCTTCTATTGCCTGATCATCTTTGGGATTTTCATTTTTTATCCTTTCCTTGGACCTCTCCTCTCCATTAGTAGTGCTTCCTCTTTCTGAGGACTCGTAACCAATGTGCATATATGCTCCTCTATTTTCACCAACGAGAGTTGTAAAACTGAACATTTGGCATATAACGAGTTTTTATGCAAAATCATCTCTTTATCAGGTTTATAATATGCGCCAAGCAGAATTTGGGTGGGGGGAGGCTGCTTAGTGCCTAGGAGGCTAGGCAGACACCTATGCTGATTATATTTTTAAATACAATATTATAAAAATTCACTTATTAGCATAAATTTAACAATTAAAATAAAATCTTAAGTAGTCAAATCAATGCATTAAAAACAATACAAAAACCAAAGTAGAAGCCAATTATGTATTTGGTCCTATATGAGATGACATAGAAGCATTTAATGCCCAGGCAAGGTCTAGGCGGCAAAGCAGTGTGTAGTGCTGAGGAGCGGCCTTGGCAGCGAGAGAAACATTTTATTAATATGTTTGATTTGCTGGTTCTCAATAAGCATTTTATTAAAATGTTTGTTACACTATAAAAATGTTGTTCTAAAATGACAGTTATCGCAATGACATTCGTAAATATGGTGCTTCTCTAAAATGACAGTTATGTTGTCTCATATTCATTGTGGCATTTCATTTCTCTTAGATTTATGAATTGTTAAGAATGCATTCTTGTAGAAGAGTAAAGTCGGACTCAAAATTTGCTCACAAGATGATGTGATTTTAATCATGATTTACCAGGTATGTATATGTATTGTATAGAATTCATTCAGTTCTAAAAACTTAATTATTTTCCCAATCATTAGACCCATATATATTTTCTTATCGTAGTATATATTGGAAACCAAGGTATACCCCTAGTGAGTCTCTTATTAATTGTTCTCTATTAGACCAAATAGCATAAATGTATTTGTTTAGCCATAAATGGTGGTATAATACATCATTCCTAACCCAAAAGACCCTCCCCTGAATCACAAGTTACAAAAAGAAACTCTATAAAAGGGAAATCCTAGGAAAACAAAGTGATTTCAAATGGGAATGACCTTCCAAGAAAGCATTTCAGCATTCTGAAATCAGATCCATTTTTAGCATATTTGGAAGAGCATGGTTAAGGTCAAAGATAGTCTTCACGTCATCAATGGCTTCAAACTGTGTTGGTCATTAGTGACCACGTGATCCACGTGCTCGAGTTTTTCATAGATATCGAAAATGATTATATCAAGAACAACATCTTAGTTTTGATTTTCATGCTTTACATTGTCTAGAACATGGTACTTACCATTTGGTTGTCAAAAACAACAATGACATATTGTTTGATATTGTTTAATTGAAAAATAAGTAAATATGCTTGCAAGTTCTCCAATAAGTGATTTGATTAGTGGCATTCTATTTCCTTAACAAAGTGAGCATTTTTAGTTATTTTGGCAACCTCTAGCATTCAATATCAGAGGTAAACATTTTAAAATTCAATTCCCCTATTTTTTTGCATTTATATTTTTTTTAATTTATCTTTCTTTGTTTAGTTATGGATCATAGTTCTCGGAGGCAAACTTCCTACATATTGTGGACGTGACTAATTGAAGGACGACCCAGAGCCACGATTTTGGCCCTCTTGAGGTTCACTTTGGTGGAACAAATAGTTATTATTGCTATTACTCCATAATTAAGGGTACGTACACGTTCAATCCTATCCAATAAGTACATCGTTATGTTTTGAATTACTTTTTCATGTTTTCATAGTTTATTAAACTTGGAGTCTTAGAATAGAGGGGTACGTGTTCAATCCAATCTAAGTTTCTTAATATTATAATTGATTTATATCTTATAGTTTCTCTGTTGGTCGAGTAGATTGATATCTATTTATAACATAATTAAGTTATTGCTATTACAATTAATTCAAATTTAATTATAGATCAACGTTAAATAGCCGTAACAACTATTAATTAAAATTAATTCAAATTTAATTCAAGATCAGTTATATAACAGCTATATATAACTGTTATATATAACCGTAACAGTTATATATATAACAGTTTATATATATGGGTGTTACAGCTATATATATAACAGTTATATATACTCTTCATGTAACTGTTTATGTAATATATATATACTAGCGTATGGCCGTGCCTGAAGGCACGACGAAATTTTCCAAAGTACGTAATTTCAAAACGACGACAATTTTTCAAAATACGTAATAGCGAAACGCAAAAATTTCGAAGTGTAATTTTAAAACAATGTCAAATAGTCCAATAACATTCAAATAGTTCAGATTCATCAAATAAATTCACATATAATACGAAATATACAATATTCATCCATCGAATTCACATTGTCTAAAAAAAACAAAGTGTCAAATTTTTAAAAAATTGGGCATAATCTCCTTTATTTATGAAAATATTCACCCTCCTCAACAAATAACAAATAGTCCAACATCCAAATTGTGTAAATTCTTCAAAAAAATTCACATATAAAATGAAATATACAATATTCACCAATCAAATTAACTGTGTCTCAAAAAAACAAAGTGTCAATTTAAAAAAAATATTGGACATAGTCTCCTTTGTTTATTGGACTATCCACCCTATTTAAGGGGTAACAACAAATTCAACAAATTAAAAAAAAAATACCAAATTCGGAGATGGGAGTTAGAAGGCAGGGAAAGGAGAATATGTCGGACTTTCTCAAAATGTTTATGCCATGGTGCTTCTAGATTAGGTGCTACTACTGTTGTCTTCCCATCCTTCTTCCAACCTCTGGCCATTATCACTCTCTCCCTCTCGATTTTTTCTGTACGATTTGACAAACAATAAACATAATTAATCAGTTTCTCGAACAAAGATACAGTCACATAAGTAAATATACAATCAGTAAAATGATATATACAATCACATCCAAATTGTCTAAATTCGAGATTGATTCAGGCAGATACAATCAGCAAATGAAGATTAATTGAAAAAATATCAACTACGAGAGCTTGAAAATTGGGCTTTGAAACCTTATAATGAAGTTTAATTTATGAAAATCTCACCCATGGAACATAAGCTTTGAATTCAACAATATAGGTAAACACACGATGTTTATAAGGCTGTCGACATAACAGTCTACTATAAGATTGTCGGATAGCAAGGTGTCAAAAACTATATGTTAACACATGAATGCTGTGTTTGGTGTGATATGCATATATATGCAATTTGCGAGGCAGTGTTTGGTGTGATATGCATATATATGCAATTTGCGAGGCAGTGTGAAGTGTGATATGCATATTGTAAGGACACAAATTTACAATTGAGTCCATGTATAGTGTTGGCTCAATCCTGGACAAAAACATTTATTCATAGGATAGTATTTAATTGTAATATTCTCAAGCCTATGAAGTGTTTGTTGAAGACGTAGTGGCAAAGAGTATAAAGCTTCATCAAATATGTCGGTTTGCGTGCCTCGTTTCTACGTCATCAACCATAGTTCCATGCTCCCAAGGTATGAATGCAATATTATATATATAGGAGCTTGGAAGATGTTTATTGGGTGTTAGGTTTTATAAAAACTGCATTTTGATTTAGAAAAGCTCGCACTCTAAAATTGGTATCAGAGCCGGAGCGCTAAGTTATCGTGTTAAAGATCCATTTTTCGGCTTTTTGTATTTTCTTACCTTTTTAGGTGGTTCAATTTTTTATCACTCTCATATTTTTTTCTCTCAATGGGACGTCTTAATGAAAATTTGTCCAATTTTAATGAAAATAAAATTTTTGATTTTCGAGAGGAATTAAATGGGCTTAACAAATGTAAAGAAAATTTAAAGGAATTAAATTTGAGATTTGTAAAAAGAATTAAATTTCTTGAAAATGAAAATTCTTGTTTTAAAGCTCACATTGAGTCTTTGCAAATCTCCTTATCTCAAAAAGATATTTTTCGTGAAAAGCTCATGGACTTACATTCAAATTTTGATATTTTAGAAAAGTCCAAGAAAGAGAGTGAAAATCGTGAAAAGACTCTTAGGGACAAGTTTGCTCATATTCAGGGAGAGCGTTTTAACCTTCTAGGAATTATTGAAAATTTAAAGAAGGAGTCCCATAATTTTGAGGAGTCTAATTTATTACTTGAGTCCGAAATTTTAAAATTTAAAAATGATTCTCAAGACTCTAGTAGTAGTTCTAATGGTTCTAGCACATCATGCTCAAATTCTTCCATTGCTAAAGCTAAAACCATTGTTTGTTTTAGAGGGTCAACTTTGTCCAAGGTCTTTAAAAAGGGTCACACCTTAGGTAACATTCCTCGTGTTTACACATGCTTGCATTGTGGTAGGAAAGGTCACCTTAGGTCATTTTGTTTTGATCTTAAAAGAAGTCCAAGTAAATCTTTATCTAGCATTTTATTATTTCCTAATCCCCATCATGTTAAATATAAATCTTGAAGAATGTATTTTTTAAGAGTACTGATTATTAAGGATGTATTTTTTATACAACAAACCTATTCAATTCCCGACGGATTTCTTATAATTAATAGTGTATTGTGTTATTGGTGGTACGTAATTGTAATATTGTATGAGGCTCAAAGAATAATTCTGTTGAGTTCATTTGAAGATTAAGGAGATGTTCCAATTACTTAAGTTATTTCCTATGTATGTTCATACCTCAATATAGTATGAATTTTTCTTATATGTGGGGTATACTAATTTTTTAATTTTTGAACTCAAACCATTTAGAATAATTGTTTGTTACTTTATTTGAAAGGACTTTATCCTCTTATGTCACTAGGAATATGTAGGAATCACGATTTGTTTAAGGGTGTTTGTAACCAGTGGTGATTTTAATGGGTGAAAGTACAATAATCATTTTTTCGTAGGTTGGGATCAATATGTATTAGTGAGAAGTTCCCTTTGAATGATTAAGTGAGTCACATGTGAATGACACATTTTACTTTAAGAAACGTAAAAGAGAACCAGATAAATGCATAATATACTAAAGACGTACTCATTCAACTTTGTAATTTAATGAATTTTGATTTGTTTGTATTGTAAAATTGATGGGGTTTTCACAATATTAAGAGTGGATGGGTAAAAGTTCTACAATGGGTCAAGTGTACGTTAATGGGGTTAATGACTTTGTGGAATATGCAAAGAAGAATCTAAAAATTTATATTTTCATGTGTTCGTGCGTTCGCTGTGGAAATGGTAAACGTTTGAAAGCGGCAAGTAGTGGGGTCTGCAAGAAGATTACACTTTTTGGAAATTCTAGGAGGAAAGGAATTTCCCGTATATTCTTGAAGAAATACATGTCAATGAAATGGTTCATGAAAGGTTATCTGTTAGCACATGCTAGGTCAAATGATATCATAAATTACACTTATGGAGTGCACGTAACTCAAGCAAAGCAAGATTGTAGAGTAAATGGTTAAATTGTGAGGATCTTGTTAATAATAATATCGACCAAGATATGTATTATATACGGTTATATATATCAGCCGCAACATCATTATACTATAACTCTAACCTCGAACACATAATGGTATATGCCATTATTGGGTTGCATAACTTAAAGAGCCAATTTGTATTATCGGGGAAAAGTGTGACAGGAATCCTCCTTGGGAAAAATATTTTCTCTCGATGGGAAATACATGACCCATTGGTTATCCAAACATGAAGCGTAAATTCACGATTAACGCTACTCTATATGGGCATGCTTGGCAATCCCAATGAGGGAACACGGTTTAGACTAAGAGCAACATGGAAATTCCTATTTGGGTACTCAAAATGCACGTTTCATTATTTCCTACATCGTAGCATCCATGTGTTTCATAATTAAAATAGATGAAAATATTATAGAAAGAATAGATGAGATGATGAAAACTGTGTTGATTAGACTTGATCCTTAGTTAGATGATTACCTCCCACTTTTAAGCCCACTTTTATCCAAACATCAAAAGAAAGTATCTGGAGTTAAAACAAGATTCAAATTTTTAATAAATAAGGAAACGCACATTTAGGCAGGGGGTATTAAATTTATGTCGAATTGGTATGTGTGGTTAAGGTTAAAGAGTGAAAACCAAATGGGTTACTAAAGCCCATCCACAAATAACCAAACCATTGTTAGAAAATGAAAAAAAAGGTGATGGGTTCTGGAAATCATGAGAGTAAACAAAGTCATTGCACACACCAACACAGAGAGTCATTACACAAAGCTCTATGCACACTAACACATAGAGTCATTAAACAAAGCACACAAAATAAATACACACTAAAACCTCTATGCCCATGCCCATAATCAAACCAAAAATAGTGAGAATCTACTAAATATAATTGGGTTTGTGTTGAACACCCCCACCCCCCCCATAAATACAAACAGTAACACATAAGATACACAGTCGCTCACACTAACATACGCCATTTTTGTATTCCTGCAATAATATAGTTATTTCATTTTAGATTATGACCTTACTAATTCTTATAGTGTATTGAATTTTGGATGTGCCTATGTAGGTGTGCCTGTACGTGTTCGCAAAAAGTTTCTTTCATTGTGTTAGCTCAAGAAATCATGAGAAAACAAATTAACTAGTTTTAGCGTTATCTTCAAATATGAACATGGGTATTTGTGACTTACACGCATAAAGTATCGGCTTGCCTACAGTCACATACACACTGAGGTTATTTATCCTTTTATTTGATTTGAGAATGATATTATAGTAATTACATTTGAATGTCTGCAGTTATATAGATGGCGTACCCTACATATGTAGTATTCAAAGGGCTAAATCCAAGTGTATAAACTACCTGGCAAGCAACATAATCACAAGTTAGTGGATACCCAGGAGAAACAAATAAAGGATTTGATTCCATTGAACTTTCTCACCAGGAATACTCTAAGTATACAAGGGCAGTTGTTACCTCATCAATAGCCACTACTATAGATAAACTCAACGGCATGAAGCATACCCACTATGTGGTAACCCATGGTCTAGGTTCATGATGAATGTTACATGTTCATGTTATGCAAGTGTTATGTTACCCGTCGTTACTTATGTTAGTTTATTTTTATTTCAATTTTCATTTTGTACTTGGCACTCGGGGTAGGTATTTTGAAGTTTCTTTCTTTTAGACTTGTATGATGCCCGAAATAGGCTTATGTGATATTATTGTTGATGTTAAAATTAAGTTTCTATATGTATTTGCCAAAATTTATTAAATATTAATATTTGCAATATTTTGATATGTATAATTGAGTATATATATCAACATTAGTTTTCAAATTAATATAACCCTTGATCGTGATAATATATTATTTTATGTCATTTGTCTTTAAAATTGAACAGTGACAAATTTAATTTTTACAAATATTGTCACTGCTTCGAGAATTGACAAGTATTAAATTTGTCAATGTTGCAAGCAATGACAATTATTAAATTTTTCACTGCTTGAAGTTATGACAAAATGGGTGGGGTGTTGGCCGTCAATGTTGGTAAACCCCTAAGGGTGGAAAACAAAAATTTCTCATTGTTATCGGTAATAATAAACATTTTTTTATCACCCCTAAATCGTGATGATATACAATAGTTACAAAGATCATTTTTCACTATTAATGGTAGTGATAAATCTCTTATTTTACTGTAGTGAGGTTCTCATTTGAAAAACATTCATAGGAGGGTCTTTTTTTCATTCAGTGGGCCCTTGTTCGAAATTATCTTAGATCAAGGGAACCTCGTTCGAAGTTTGTTTTCAATCGAGGTCCGCTGCCTTGAAAACTAATACCTCGTTTGAATCCATCTTCGATCGAGGATAACCTCATTTGGTCGAGGTCACTGACTTTTTGCCCTTGTTGAAAGTTTGTTCAAAACGGTTTATAAAGTCTTTTCCTTATTTGATTTAATCAAAGTCCCACCTTGTCACTTTCAAGCAATAAGGTACACTATAGGGAAATACAAAACTTTTAAAACGTTTAGCTTTTCCAAACCTCTAATATGGAATGAATATGTATGATCATGTTCAATATTCTCTGTCACAGTGCTTTATCTTTTTATCTTCACTTGATGTAATATTACAACTATATATACTCAATACAATGACATTAAAACACAATGATTTGTTCCAGAATTAAGCCAGCAAAAAATAAAACCTAAGGGAGTGTAATACATATCCTTACAAAACTCCCACTTTGGATATTCTGAAACAAAACTAAAAATGGACAAGATCCAAAAACATTTATCGGATAAAAATTCTTAAACACCAATCGACATGTCCCAATCCCCATGAGACTCGGTAGTAAAATACATATTTTTTAATCCACGAAAAATTAACATCACGGATCCTGTAAGCCATGCACACTTAAACAAATACCACATGACATGCCAAAGATATAAAAAATATATATAAATTAATAGGAATTGAAAAATGCAATGCATGCACTAAACTACCCATTCTCCCACCCTGAATCCCAAAATTTCTCCCCATTTTGTCTCGAATAGACAAAGGAACAAACCAGTAGATATCTATCACAAATCAATCCAATTAAGCAAAAAAGAATCATCAATATAACAAATGTTCCATGAGATAAGTGACATAAATTCATAGAAATATGAAATGATGAAATATGTATCAATTTAGAAAATCATATTCATATCTCCACACCACTAAAACACAAATAAATAAATCCAAACACAAGTAAATATCAAGTGCGAGATTATGTTAAATCTATGAAATCCCACACAAACTATAATTGGAATATGAATGAACTCGAGCCCTTATGTTATGAACAAACCCTTTTGATGCAAAACATAGTTGAAAATAATTACGAATCAATCATATTAAAATGCTGACTTTACAAAGGTTCATGCCTATTAAGACGTAAAATTAACCACCCGCATTAGCAGTTCATTAAGGCAAAAAATATCACATAGTAGACAAAAATGTTCAAACCCATTGGTATTTAACTTATAACTCCCTCAAAGATTTCTCTCTCTCTCTCTCTCTCTCAATATATATATATGTATGAATTTGCATAGATAATTTACTTTTTTCTTATAATTAGCCCATAAATATAAGTTTCTTGCCAAGGGTAGTTATAACCATCTTTAGGTTGATCGTACCAATGCTTTTCTCGAAAATTTAAGAGTAAATTTCCAAGAAATGTTTTTTACATGCACATATAAAAAATATAGCGAAGAAAATATGAATTGGTAGAGTGAAAACAAGTGTAGGTAAAATTTTCGGATTGAAATTGAAAATTCACCTTACTCAACTCGTATAAGTATATGCGGTATGGTAACGACCACACCGTAGTCAACATAAGTCCTTCTCGAAAAACTTAATAGGAAAGATTAAGCAAAACATGCATAAGTTCACACTACATTCCTAAGAATTGAATCCAATGATAGGAAAATAGATAGGAGGGTGACTTATACAAAGCATTAATCATCTCAATGCTATTTATCCAAAAAAATCACAAAATATTTTTATTTTTCTTAAAAAAAATTCTGAAAGCATAAATCTTTTTGTTTATTTTTAAAAGACTCAAAAGAAGATAATTTTTTTTTTGTATATTTCATTTATAAAATAAAAACAAAAAGATATACACAAAATACATATCTAAGATATATATTAATAAATGAATAGAGAAGTCAAGACATGACTAAACCTAAACAAATGGTTTGAACTCAATCAATAGTGCAAACCCCTATGGATTTCCTAGGGTTATCATACCAAGTGGAATCGAGAGGTTTGGTGAGTATGTTTGCAAACTGATAATTGATAGGAACATAATTCAAAGACACAATTCGCTATTCAATTACCTCACGAATAAGGTGGTGGAAATTTTTTGTGTTTTGTCCTAGTGTGCTGAAAACGAGTACGAGAAATGTTAATGGTGCTCGTGTTATCTCTATATATATCAGTATGGTACCATGATCTATCCTATAATCCTGAAGAATTTTCTTCATCCAAAGGATTTGAGTACAATAATCCCCATCTTTTATGTACTCAGCCTCAGTGGTCGATAAATAGATCAAATTTTCTTCTTGTTTTTTTCCAAAAAAAGCCTACCTAGACAGAAACACTCACCCAAGGTGATCTTATGATCATCGACAGCTTTATCCCAATTAACATCAAAGTATGCGTAAAGCGGGATGTTAGTATCAAAAGAACACAAAACATCATTCTCGGGAGTCCAACCCACATATTTTATAATACGTTTTATAGGCAACAAATTCCCAAACACCATGTTTCTCAAATTCAAGAAACTCCACTTTTATTGAAAATATCCAAAGTTCATCTTTAAGTGCTTCCTTCACTTTATTCAATCCAAGTTGGGAGATGTAGAAAAAATTAATCTCATTAGTGACTTTAGAACGTGGCATTATGATTATTCTTTACCGGAGATGGTGGATATTACTCTCTACTCAAATTATTATCAACTTCTCTTTGATCTCTTTAATGAGTAATGGGATCATCAGAAAAAGGTGCATTACTCTCATGGATCTGGTCATCTTCATCAAAAAATGAGGCCGGAGAGCCATCCTAACCACCACATCATATGATACCATAACCTTTGAACTTTTAAGGTTGTACATCCTATAATCTCTCATATTTGATGAATGTAACAACATGATTCCTTCATCATTCTAGGAATCAAAATTCCTAAATGTTGTTTATCACAAAATGTTGAAAACACTCCCCAAAACTCAAAAATACTTTAGGTTGGGTTCATGTCCAGTCACAATTCATAACAACTCATGTTTGTTCTTAAACGATAATATACCTAATTCATCATGTGACATGCAATATTAACTACCTCTGCACGAAACCTCAAAGGAACATTCCTACATTTGATCATGTAATGCGCCATTTCTTCAATCATTTTATTATTCATCTCCATAATTCCATTTTGTTGAGGTGTAACAACAATGTAAAATCCATTCGTAATGTTGTACTCATCCTAATAATTGGATACTTATCGTTATGTAATCTTTGTACCATTATCACTACTTAAACGAATAATAGAGAAATGATGATGATTTTGAAAAAAACTATCACTGAGTTACCCCCAATTGCGGAGTCTTTGACTTTTCTATAAGGAATCCAAGGAATACCTCTAGAATTCATCCACCATCACTATAACGTACTTCTTACCACTGATGCCTTTTCTATGCATGGGCCCCGTGAGATCCATGTAGATAACTCGAGGACTTAAGAGGTGGTAATATTTCCACATTTCCTATGTAGGCTTCTTATTTGTTTACCTTTCTTACATATCCCACACACACACTCGAGGAAGGACTTCCAAGTGATCATAAGCAACAAACTAGGTATTTCTTGACAATATGATCATGTTACCTATGGTTTATATGACTTAGTCATTGATGTCATAGATAAAAAAAGGTTCTTTTGGCATAGTGATAAATAAATGAGGACACTGGGCAAGCATATGATAGTTATCGCGCACCCTCACACTATTGGGTACCATATTTCCTTTATCGTCAAAAACTTCATAACACTTTTGAAGGAAATTAACTACAAGGTCTTGGTCACACAATTGTCTTATTCTAATAAGATTAGCTTTTAGACCTTCTACAAAAAAAATGTTCTCTAGCTTAGGAAATCCATAAATGTCAATGGTTCCCTTTTAAAAAAAATTCTAGACTAACTATAATCTCCAAATATAACTTTACCATCAATGTGATCTCAAGGTGGCCAAAAATAGACTTACCATTGCTCATATGTCTTGATTAACCACTATGAATAACCATTTGTAGGTACACTTGACCTTCAAGATTGTGTTAACAATCTTGTTCTTCTCCCTCATAATAATATCATCTTGGGGACACTCAAGTGTTTACTCTGCATTATCATCCTCAATCATTCCTTAAACAAAAGAAAATGGGTACATAAAATATCCTCAGCAATGTTGAGAGCATTAGAAGTGATCTTAACTGAGAACTCACTACCATTAGAGTCTAAGTCTTTTTCACTAAGGAAGATTTTTCAACCCTTTTTCTCCATGCTCCTCTTCCTTAGTCGAGTGGGGCACTCAAAATATTGATGTCCAAATCTTTGAAAATTAAAATATTTCCACACACCCTTAATATCCCAAGACAATTATGTCTACCAAGATAGTTCCCATCCTCATTAATCTTATAGTTCTCTCCTCCTTTCAAGTTACTCCCTTATGAGATAGATTTGAGAAAATGTAAGAGTATGAATTTTACTCATGTGCCCCAATAGGACTAGATTGTCTTATTTTGTTAAACAAATATACTTTGAGTCTTATCTTTGACATCATTCTAGAAATGCGTCATACAAATCATTCAGTGGATATCCTCACCTTTATGTGCATCCTTTTTACACCACCATTAGGGAGGTAAATAGACATGTAGAATCATAAACATTTTACTCACACATGTTCTCTTTAAAGAAAATAGTTGTTTTGTGTGTGTGTGTGTTTATTTGTTTGTGTGTTGATATGGATCTTTGGACTTATCTATGAAATGAAAATTAGACTATTTCATAAAATCTTACAAATTGCATTTCATAAAGACTGCTGAGGTCTGTCACAAGAGACCTTCATTGTAACTATAGTGTATCTCTTGGCATGCCTTTGTTTAGATATTTTTATCTTTGGCTTGCCTTCTATCCTCTCCGCTGGATCGTTTCAGTGATGTGAAAGCTCACTGCAACGACATTGTCTCACTTTTTGTCTCGTGCCTCATTCAAAAAGTCTAAATAAATGCACCACTTAGATAGCTTCAGGTTCACCACAGCGATGCACTAACTCGATGTAGAGACCATGGGGTGACATGGCTCTAACAACATCGAATGTCTTTTTTTGAACTAGATACATGTACATCCTTATTGATACTTGTGCAAACCAAAAATATTTCCATATATTTTTACTTTTACACCTTGTCACCTCATGTAAGTTTACTTACCTACTTATAACTTCCTAGCTTCTCTTACAAGATTGGTGCTATATGTAAGTGGGTTGGACTTCATTTTGGAAGAGGAAAGTGTAAGTGTTATTTTGTGATTTATTTGTAGACAAAATACTTTTTTCAAATCTTTCTTGCCATAAGAATGATTTTAGGAGAGAAAGAGATTTTAGTAAAAAATTCTTTTTGAATCTTTTATTCATCCAAGTTTTAAGTATTGTTTTTCTGTTTTATATATTTATGAGATATCTTTAAGTTTAAATATGCGTGAAATTTAAAAATGTTTTGAAGTGAACGTCTTTTCTTTTAAACCTTTATACCTTTAACAAATCTCTTTCTAATTTATTCTTGAGTTATGTTTAGATTTTATATATCTCAAAGATATATTTTGTGAGTTAAGCCATGTTTTTAGAATACACTTTCACCTTAGGTCAGAACACACTTAGAAAGTGGTACTAATCTCCAAGGCGGATTCTTAAATTATTCCAAATAGTGGAACACATATTTCTCTTCAAACTCAAAACAAAGAAGTTGCTTGTAATTTGAAGAACATTATTTTAGAATGAGGACTTGGCAACATTGGTTGCGAATCAAAATTGGTTGCGGTTGTGTAGCATTCTCCAATTATTGGCGCTTTCTATAAAGGATATGGTTGGAAAGCGTGTCTAGTCAGTTATAGCATTGGGAGGGTTGTGGGTCTATTTCGTCTAGTTGTGAAACTCTAACAAAGTACATTTTTCATTCTGTCTGGCTAAGGTTTTTTCCCGCTGTGGGATTTTCCTCGTAGGCCTTGGTGTTATGATATACTGTTTATCTTTGCGACCTTAGATTAAGTCACCTAAATCTTGAAGATAAATTTGATGTAATTTAATTTTGTAAATAATTTCCCATATAGACCTTAGGGATTGTATTTTATATCCCAACTTGAACATTTAAAGAAAACCTTGTAACATTTTTACAAGAGATTTTAATTGGGTATTTTTCATCCATATCCGTTTCAAGCACACAAACTCTTAACTAGTATTAGAGCCATACCTCCCTTTTATAGGTTTAATAACCTTGAGGTAGATCTAGTTCCAGTGAAATGGACTTTAATATGTGCAATAGTATTCATAATTTAATTGACACATGTAATTGCCATGTTTTCAGTGGACTTGTAACTTCATCCGACTTTTTAAATCACCCTTGTACGACCATGTCTTTTACTAGCACTAATGATTATGAAGATAATGATCTACATTCTTCTCTTGATTCTCTTATTTTAAAAAATAAGAAATTATCTAAAACTAATTTTAAACATTCTTTAAGAGTGAAATGTTTGGAAAAACGAAGAGCCATTGAATAAAGAGAAGAGCACGAATCTTAGTGGTTATCATTTTATATGGATATTTTTCTTGATAAAATTAAAGTCTTTGAAAATGAGAAAACCAAAATTACTTATGAGCTCCTTTTTGTAAAAGAAGAAAATGTTTTCTTTGAAGCCTTGGAAACTCATGGTAATTATTTTTTTTCTAAGCTTAAAGCCATTGATGTTGACTTTAGTGATCTACTAGACTTTCTTGACGAGTTAAAAGACCGAAAGGAGGCCTTTAAAGAAGAGGATGAATGTTTGTCCAAATTAATAAGAGAAAGAGATGATTTGACCATCTCACTGGACAATTTGAAGAAAGAATATAAATTTTGTAAAGAATCAAATGTCAATCTTTTAGAAGTATTGAACAAGTTCAAAGAGACTTCGATTCTAGCAAACTAGATATTCCTAGATGAGAGATAATATTTGTCAAATCTCTGTCATGAAATGAGACAACACAAAATGAAAGTGTTACCAAGATCTATCAAAATAAAGGGAAACAAGTGTTCAATTATTTGAAGGGAAATATTACCGTCCCTCCCATTTATGCAAATAAAAATCATTCACTTAATCATAGGACACCCGAAAAAGACTTTGCTTGTTCCCATTTCGACAAAAGGGGTCATCATAATGATTTTTTTTATATTGAAAGAGATTCAATATTTTGATTAAGTTTCTCCTAAGAAACCTCCTCATGTTCCTCATCCTAAGGTTTATAAATGTGATCATCTTAATAGGAAAGGACATGTGAGAGAATTTTATTATTTTTTAAAATTAACCTTGTACTTTCATTATCTTAGAAAAAATCATAGATTTGTTAGGAACAATAATTTGGGAAAGCAACATGAACATCCTAAGCATGTTCCCAGACAAAGGGGAAAAAGAATTGCAATAACGCCTAAGATCCAACCTACTTCCAATCCACTTCATATTAAAAAGATTATGGATTAGGAAGGATCATTTAAATTTCGTAGATTTATAAACTAGACTGAATCACTTGTTGATCCCCTAAACTTCTACTTATTAGAAGGTTTATCTATGATCTTATGACTTCTTATAATGCTTATCTTATTCCTTAGATTTACCTATCGTTTTAAAGCTTTATTTTCATAATTTTTTTCTAGATATTTTTTATGATTATGTTCTTATAGGTCACCTTGCTAAAATACTTAGACTAATCTATTTGACTAGTTTGTACATGATGCTTGTATCTTTGTTGTGTTTATGACTATGACCTCTACAGTTAGAATTTAAAATCTCTGAAAATATACAATTCTTTGAGCTTGAGTTATCTAGAGCTTATGCCATAACTTTTCTCACTTATACCGAACTATATTTTAAGCATTAATTATGAACTAAAGGATAAAACACTTTTGAGTAATGCTTTATGGAATTTTCAAAATGTATGTGAACTGAGAAATGGTGTCATTTTTTCCTTTCTATATGTGAGACTTGTATTTTCATGGTTGGAGTTTAAATGATATATATTTCAAAATCATGAGAGATGAAGTACTTAGGGCTACAACTTTGATTGGACAATACTACCTTTGAAAATTGAAAATAGTATTCTATCATAGTAAAGAATGCATGAAAGCTCCCCACATGAAAATTTTGTTTTTAAAAGGGATGTTTCAAAGATTTATATCCATTCAAAAGTAGAATTATCTCAAGGATGTGAAAAAAAATGTTTTAACCAAAAAATCTCTTATTTAAGGAAGAGAAAAGTATTAGTTGAAGTTTTTACTTTTCAAGGAAAATGAGACTTTTTCAATAAATTTTTTTATTTAAAGTTTGAAATTGTCAAATAAGACTTCTCTTTTAATATTAGTTTTGATTTCATCGGACAAATGATCATATTTGTGCAATTTTTCTCTCACGCGTGTTATCTACTATGTTATTTTACAAATTAACTTAAAAACATGTTATCATTTTATCACTATTTAGTTTATTCTCTTATTAGAGTACTTGGAATAACCATATATACCTTGCCTATGATAATTCATAAAGTAAATGTTTCAAATCATATTTGTCTAAGTCATTTTAGAGGTAGGTCATATATGAGACTGATCAATTGGTATCTTTTGAGATTTGTTCTTTAGTTTCGAACACTCATTTGAGAAAGTTAAATCTTCTGGTCCTTTTCCCGACCAATGAAGGGTTCACACAGTAGTGACAAAAGTCGTCGCTCTGGCCAAGTTCACAGCCTGCGACACATCTCGCTGTAGTAAAATAACATGTTTAAAATCAACCAAACTTTCTTCTCGTCACTTGCTCAAAAATATTTCTCTCCCTCTTCTAAGTACAAGCTGGTCCTACCCCTTTTTGGACATTTTTGAAGCTTTTGAGGATTATTTTTCTCCATTCCATCTTTTAGACACCGTTTGGTAAGTTGAATCTTATATTTTATTAGTAGATTTGGATTTGTGATATTCTTTTATGGGTTCAAGAATGTTTATCCTTTTTAAGACTTAACTCTTTGAATATATTAAAGGTGTTTGTATACTTTTCCATGTTAATATGAGTTAGATTCACGTATTTGACTCCTATATTGCATGTTCTTGAGTATTCCTTTTGATTTTGGGTCCGAGATTTGTTTTTGTCAGACCATTCATGGAATTTGTAAATGAAGAAGGTCTACGCTAACCTCTTTTAATTCCGGGGAACCATCCCCTTCCTGATTCTCTAATCCATCTGATTTTTTTCGATTTTAAAATTTCTAACTCCGCGTTGTCCACTACGAGTGCACGACTAATTGGAATTCTCTTCAGTCTAATCATGATTCTAGGGTAAGGGTTTTCGAGGATAAATATTGGCTAAGCATAAAGAATCAACACGTTGACAAAGAGTAGGTATATCCTAATCTGGTTCAGGAATTTTACACCAGAACTTTGATTTCTAAGTAATCTTTACATTTGTTGTCTGTGGTATTTTTATCACCATTACACCATCATTTTTAGGGAGATTTATGTGTTACCAATTGTTCCCAAACCTACTTACCCATATGTAACTCGTACGACTTCCAACATGGATGAAGTGGTCACCGTGATAACTGGAGGGGAAATTATCGAGGATCCACTTTGTGCTATACCCCAAGGTATTCTCACGGATTTTTATTATCTTTTCCTCATCATTTTCTCTGCAAAAATTACGCAAACCTCAAACATCATATCACCCCTCCTTTCACTTGTCAATTCCTATATGCCATAGTAGCTGGTGTCACTGCGGATTTAGGGAAGTTGATGTTTAATTTGATGATTGAGGGTATTGGAAGCACCGATAAGGGTAACTATCATGCTATTTATGATAGACATCTTATTCAGCGCTATTTACTTAAGAAAAACATCCATATCTTTTCTTGCGAGAAAATGGAGAAGGCTAGGAAGATGATCACCCACCCCACAATTATTGATGGGATGAATAAACGAAATAAAACACCTCCACCTCCCATTGTAGATGAAGTGGAATAAGTTCTCACCCAAGGACATAGAAGTAGAAATTCTCAACCACGACGTAGGACTACACATGCCTCACACTTGACTGCCGCCCCCGTTCTTAATGATCAGATCACACAGATATCTATTAGGGTTTCCAATTTATTATGTTCTTCTATCACGGCCTAGTTCACCTCATTCCAGGAGGGTAAGAATACGTTTCAAACCTCGATCCTTAATCAAATCGATGACATGTGATGCTCTTGTGGTCATCTGGGTCAGAATGCTCCGATGTGGGCTGGCCCCGAAATTGAAAGGGAGAGAAAATGGGAGAAATCCCTATATCCACACATGTGAGCAAATGAGGATAAATGAAATCCTCTTTTCACCACTAGCACTAATCTTTGTCGACTGATATGGATATAAATCAACCATCGTCAAGGGGATAAAAATATAGAAATGGAGTCGGCAACCTATTTTGCTCAAAATAGGCAAAAGAATGTAGCCATTTCGAGAGAACGGCATCAGAAGACATACTGATGCATACAAAACCAAATTAGTAGAGGGTCCAGGAAATAAGTTAAGGAATGGGAAGGTGCTAGGCAACCATTCCACCCTTTCGGTCTCTCATGGGCTATTATAATATTCTCCTCTTCTCTAACATGTGATACATGTGTACTTGTGTGAAATGTTAACAACGGGAGAAAGAAATCATTCAACTCATGTCATGGAAAAGATCGAGAAGATTCATCCTAAGTAGTGTACAAAAGAATAATATAAAAATTTAATGCGAGTGTCCATCAAATCACAAATCACTATGAAGAAGTGAGTGTGTATATTGAGCGGGATACGAATATGTAGGAGTACGTGTATTCGTAATACTACTAAATGCAAGAAAACATAAAGTGACTAAATGGGAAAATAGGACTCAAATCCCATGATTGGATCACGATGCCTACGTAGCCCAAAAGGCGTCAAAGTCCACGTAGTTCGATAACACGCAAGGGTGGGGTTTAACCTATAATTCCTAAATTATAACTTCCTTTAATTTATTTTTGGAAAATGTGCACAAGTTTAAGGAGTGTGGAATATGAGGAAATTCAAATTTAGGATTCATAGGAAAACCTTAATTTTGGATTTTTTAGATTTTATGAAAATAAGATTTGTGTGTACTAAATAATAAAAATGGAGATTAGTTTTACTGTGAAGAAATGAAACAAATAGATATCAAAAGGGGAAAGAAAAGTAAATAACTAATACTAATTGAATGAGTTGTAAATGGATAAGAGCAGACCTCTTAGAGGACTTTAATTATAATTTTATCGTAGTAGAGGCTGATATTTTATGTGGCCCGATGGTGGTGAGGTTAGAGTAAAAATTGTGGTGAAAGATGGATGCTAGCGATGTAAGAAATTGGAGAGAATGTTTGAAAAAATGGAATTTTGGGTTCTGATTTCGAGGATAATGTTTTGACTTCAGAGAATGGGCCCCCTTGGGAATGAGGTCACGATCCCCTTAAATAGTAAATAATTAGGGTTTTAGGGGGGTGATGCTTTTCATGGTTCCTGGCCTACCTATCGGCACAACCCTACCTTGATGGCAAAGAAAAGTACACCTTTTCGATAGGCGGGGGTTTGAGGTGCCTATAGGCAGTCTGGAACAAACATTTTTATAAAAAATGAGCATAAAATACAAACCATAAGTTTGAATTATGCTTGATTGGGACCATTTAAAAGGGTATTCATATCCCTATAATAACCTATTGAGCCACTCCCGGCTTTGAGGGTTGATCGAAGTCAAATAGGGCTCAAAAGCACGTGATAGCCTCTCGATGGGAGATTCTGAGAGTAAAATGGCGAGTACATATGAATTGTGAAGCCGATGCGCACATCGTATGGACCGTTGGAAAGGGGATTAAGATCCCTATGAGGTTTTAATGAGCTTCACTCGATTTGGATGGTTGACCAAGGTGAAATGGGTCTCGAGAGCACTCAATGGCCTTTAGATCGAGGTTTGGAGTAGAAAGGTGTGTACGTGAAAATCGTTCGGCCAATTCACACATGGTATGGATCGTTGGAAAGGGGAGTCAGAGACCTATGAGAGTTAAATGAGCTTCACTCTGGTTGGAGGGATGATGAAGGCCAAATAGGGCTTGAGAGCGCTCGGTGGCCTCTAGACTAGAGTTCGGATTAAGACCTAGGGTCTTATGATGAGAGGAGTGTTAGGGACCTAAGGAGGTATTTAGGGGGTATATGAATGGCGTGCCACAAATCCATTCTTGATCTCTGGTCTAAAGTTTGTATTATCAATTGGTATCATGAGAACACTGATGAAAATGATGATGATGAAGAAGAGTAGGTGGTGGTGTTGCTTTTGTTGATGTATGGATTATTTAGACATTTTTTGGTTATTTTGATAGCATAAATATTTGGCTTTTATTGGTTTTGCTGACTTTTTCTTGTCACTTTGGGATGTTTAGTACTCAGCAGGTTAGAGTACTATTTTTGTGAAGATATTTTTATTGACTTCTTTTGTATATCTTATGGCATCCTTATGTCATTTTACATATATATATGGGTTTTGTATATATCACCTTCTTATCATGATTATCTCTATGTGATACTTAGCTTATTATATGCTATTTGCTTTTATTTAGCGCATCACATATTATGTAGGGATTTTATTCACTGACTTGCCTTATTTCCTACTAACCCATGTTTTATACTTGTTAACTTGCGCACCTGCTTCGTTCTATCTTTTTATGGTGCACTTTATCACGTATTGGTGTTGCATGCCCTAGCTAAATTATGTTATTTTTCCATCTCTATTGGTGAAATATGGACTACATTCCTTGAATTGCATAATTTATCTTCATTTAATTTTTATTGAAATAAATCACAATATGATCCTCACACTTATTTAATTTAATGTTTCTTTACCTTTGCCAATTCCACGATAATAGGAGGAGGGAAATTAGACTATGGGTTCTAATTAAGAACATATCTTGAAATATTTCACAATAAAGTAGATGAACGTGGAGTATATATCCAAGAAATGTAGTACATATCTCAATGTGGCCTTTAGCATTAAGACATTGTCATTTCTAGAACTTGTATACACCTTAGAATGATGAATCATTTTCCATATCTTATTCATCACATATTTTCTATTAACTTCCCATCATATTGCTATATCTATATCTTGTATTAAATTGAATGACAACTTAATAGTTGGAAGATTTTATAGGGATTCTTCTACAAAATGGTGGATTCGTAGTATAGGGATGTCTTTACCTTTGGACGGGCTGGTGTCTATTTGTCATAGGATGCTAGACTTCATTATAATAGTTGTAATCTTAATTTTTATATATTTTTCATGGAATAGACAAATGAGGAGATTATAAGAGTATGGATTTTACTCATGTGCCCCAATATGACTAGATTGCCTTATTCAATTGGCCAAATATACTTTGATTCTTGTCCTTGAGGTTGTTCTGGCAAAGCGGTATGCAAATCATTAAACGTAAATCCTCACCTTCAGGCTTATCCTTTTTATACTACTATTTGGAAGGTAAATGGACACATCTCATTTTACTCAAACATGTTCTCTTTATAGAAAAAATAAATTTGTGTGTGTGTTTGTGTGTTGACATGGATCTTGGGACTTATCTATGAAATACAAATAAAACTATTTTGAAAAATATTACAAATTTCAATTCATAAAGGATGTTGAGGTCTATCAGGGGAGACCTTCACCGTAACAACGCAAATGCTCGTTGCAATGATAGTTTCTCGCTGGTCGCGCCTTTGTTTACATATTTTATGTTTAACATTCCTCGTATCCTCACTACAGGATCGCTACGGCGATGCTCACTGTAGCAGAACTGTCTCACTGGTTGTCTTGTACCTCTTTAAAAAAGTCTGACCTTGCGGTGACATATGTCTAACATTATCGAAAATAATATTAAACTTGATACATCTACATCCTTCTTGATACTTGTGCGAACCAAAGATCTTTCCACATATTTTCTTCTTTTAAACAATATCACCTCATGTAAATCTACTTACCTACTTGAACATTCCTATCTTCTCTTGCAAGCTTTGTGTTATATGTAAGTGGGTTGGACTTCGTTTTGGAAGAGGAAAGTGTAAGTGTGATTTTGTGATTTCATTGTGGACAAATATTTTTTTGAAATCTTTATTGCCACAAGAGTCATTTTAGGAGAGAAAAAGATTTTGATAAAAACTTCTTTTTGAATATTTTATTCATCCAAGTTTTAAGTCTTATTTTTATCTTCTATATATTTATGAGATATATTTTAAGTTTAAATACTTGTGAAATTTAAAAATGTTTTGAAATTAACTTGTTTGCTTTTAAACCTTTTCAAAACCTTTAACAAATCTCTTTCTAATTCAATCGTCAGTTTTTTTTAGATTTTATGTACCTTAAAGATATATTTTTGTGAGTTAAGCCATATTTTTAGAAAACACTTTCGCTTTAGGTCATCTCACACCTAGAAAGTGCTACTACACTCCAATGTGGGTTTTCACATCGTTCCAAGCGGAGGGATATATAAGTAACAATCCGAACATACGAATAGACTAAGATATCACTAGTTTACTTATATGTCGGAACCATGACTACTCACCGATAAAAAATAGAAATAGCCTATATCAATACGCCAACGATTTAAGGTAATAATTTTGTTTAAATAACTAACTACGTACCAAAGAAACCACAAATTACTTAGAAGATCCTTATTTTATAATAATTCCAATAGTGACCCTAGAAATTTAACAACCTTGTTTCAATCTATAAACCAATCCCAAACCTAAAACTTAATTACACAATCAACTTATTACATCCCAAATTACTACAAATACACTAACATATCCTCACAAGTTAGTAAAATTTTATTTTAGCACCTAAAACTTTCAAAAATGTAGGAAAAGAGATATATACTTATACCTAAACTACCTATGGACCAAGTACTTAAACCAAACTAATTTCACAACCACCCCTGCTAATTTGGAAGACACCTAGGCAGCCACCTAGACCCAAGCACATGATAGTTCATGTGAAACTTCATGGTATTTATTCTCTCATAACTAAAACTCTATAATAACCTCCTAAAATCCACCTATAAACCCACCAATCATCTCCCCATCTTTAAACCTATAAAAGGCCCTTATTACCAATATAAAAACGTACATATTTAACTTTCAAAAATCAAGCTCAAAAGTTTTGGTATCTTAACATTTTATGCATCAAATTTGGTTTTCTTGATTCCATTGTGTTCCTGCACTAACCTAGAAATGTTTTTAGCTTTTACATGTTAGAATTCACATTAGTTTGGCACTGAACTGGGTCAAATAAGAGAAAACTTCATTAAAGCTTGAGTTTTAATGGTGGATTTTGTGTTTCTGAACTTTGTTTAGTTTCAAGGTGGGGAAGTTTGATCTTTGGTTCTCATGAACATAAGTTCAGTGGCCAATTTGAGTATTATATAATTAAGATACTCGAAATCAAATTTTTTTATTTACGGCTTGAAAATTTTCAGAGTTAAAATTCTCCCTCTAAAGTATGAATGAGGACCTTAAACCAAAACCTCTATCTTCGAATTTACCCAGAAAATCACGATTGTCAAGTTAAATTTTTAAAGTTTTTGCAGAAATTGAATATGTGTCTATAGTCAACCTCAATCCATAAAAGTGATATATTTGGATTCCTTGTGAAAAATAAGGAAGAATGGCTTTTGAATCAATGAAAATGGTATTCTATACATGATTTAATTGATGGTCAAAGTTTGGCACCTTAAAGTCAAATATCAAGAGGTTGAAGATGATATGTTAAACATGCACACAAGTGAGGTCAACCAAAAGCGCGCAGGAAGTTTGACTTCGCGCGTGTGGGAACACGATAAATGAAAAAATTATGATTTTTTTTTCAAATTTTTTATTTTATTTTTCTTGTCAAAATGATATATTACATCGCCCTATTTCGTCAACAAGAAACCATTTTCATAGAAAATCTTAGAAAGGGGATTTAAATTATAAAAGGTATATTACACATAAATCCCTGAACTTTTTTAACTTACGAATTTAGACTCCAAACTTTATATATAGGTTTTTGAATATATTAGGGACAAAAAAGTCTATTACACCCATTTTCAAATATACCTAAAAACCTAACTAGTTAAAAGAAATAGAAAATAAAAATTCAACCCTAATGTTATTTTCGTTATGCGATAAAACTTTATATTACAATATTATTTTAAAACCAAAAGTCCTTACTTATTTTTTCTAAATTTCAGATAATCCCGGTCCTTAACCTTAATAAGAAAACTCGAAATGAAACATAAAACCCTTATCCAAGCAGGTAAATTTTATTTTGTTATTATTTCACTCAATTACCTTGATTAGATCAATTGTTCATATGTGATAGCCCCAAAAATCTTGTTCTTATTTATGAACTCATTTTTGTAGTTCATAATACGTAAACTTGATTCGATTTTGAAAACCCTATGTTGATTTTGAACCGATGATTTCAATTAATCTCATTTCATTGAACTCATTTTTTATATCATACATTATAATCAGGGAATAAACTACCTTTTACCCACAACAGTATTATTTGTCCTATAGGTCTCAGGGTGTTGAGTGCCTAGTTTTCCTTACCATATAGATGCCACCCTTTGGAGTTTAAGCTTAACAATGTTGCTGTGGTTACTGCTACTTTATCTCCAAAGGTTTTGGATGATTCGTTATCTGTATTTCTATTAAACCTAAGCCTCTTTAATAGATAATTATGGGTTATATTGTTTTAGAAACTATCTGCAACCTTAATCATTCTAAACTTGATATTTCTAAATTGTTGTTATATCATCATACTGATTATTTACACTGCTTCAGTAAGATGATTGTTATTCAAATCTAACTTTCTTTTACAATCAATTTATTCAATTGATTATGTTAATACTCTATAAATTATTTTTATAAATGGTATAGAATTAGAATTAACTACTTGGCAAATTTTTCCTTATTCTTTTTCCTTCCAGATGGACCTCAAGCATAAGAAAGGAAAAATCCCTCTCCCCCCAACCCCAACAACTTTTTAGTATCGTAACAAATGTTCCTATCGGTTATGTACGAATGGAAAGTCATTAACAAAGCAAGAAAAACCACGTGGATAATATATACTATCACTTATCGGGTGATGTAATACTTATGTGCAATCTTTTCTTTCTTTTTATTTTTCACCCCAAAGACTTATCGATGTAATAAATAAGGTTCTTAAGAACCATGTGCTAAATAAAGTTCAGTTTGAGTGAACAATTGTTATATTTTATGTAATATTATTATATACATATTGTTACCATTTATACATGCGGTAATTTTGGGATGTGACAAGTTGGTATTATAGCGAGCGCCAGGTTTGTTACTCCTATCCGGGACTTTAGGATATATACATAGCTATTTTAATTTCATAACTTCTTTATAATATTATGACACTAAAAATTTGTCTTCCATCCATAAACATCCGGGAAACTATCTATCTCAATACCAAAGGCATCGCCCATGAACACTTTAGTGAGACAATAAGAGACAAAGGGTACAAGAAATTATGCAAAACTTTCATAATGTAGACAGGGAGTGGTCCATAACAACACATAGCGTAAAACAAGACATAATTCTGTGTCGACTCATGGGTGAGGAGCAGGCAACCAAGCAAGCTCGTAGGTTCTCGGAGGATTGTGTGATTTTACAACAAGCCATTCACTTATCTTGGGATTTAGCCCCAGAGGATGATCTATGTATGACTCGTCTTATATCTCCTGATGACTATAAATCAGATGTTCTGTATATAAACATTTCCACATCCATCGAGTTAAAGTACTGGAGGCTCGAGGACAAGAGTGGACCAGATAGTACCTCAGATAGTTGAGAACGTAAGAAAGAGGAAGATAAAAAGTCAGAATGTAGATAAATAACCAACGAAAGAGGGTGTGTTATCTTTCATCAAGCGTGGTGTGGTGAAGGGGCAAGATGAAGTTATGTTATATGTAAGCGTAATTAGTATGACAAGATGATTGTTATGTTATATATAGAACTAGTTAGTTCGGCAATTATACGTGTCTATGTAACACCCCATAATTTTATGCATTTAATAGTTAATTAATTCGGGAAAAATTTAAATTACTAGCGTGTCGTAATTTAATGGAATTAATTATGGAATTTTTATATAAATATTAATCGGGTGAATAATTGGTTAATATTTATGGGAAATTAATTTACTAGGTAAATAGTAATATTTAATTTACGTCTTAATAATATTAATGACGTGGGGTTTACTTATCTTAATCGGGAGTTGGTTCCAGACTAAGTTAGGTGGGAGATAAGAAATTTTATAAACATATTCGGATGCCAATTTTGAGTGTAAGGTTGAGTCCGAAAAGGACAAGATAGTCGGAATAGAGTACCCGGGGGTAGTAAATGGGCTCGAGGCATTTTTAGGCATAGTCGGGCCCACACGGGGGTATTTAGGTCACTTAGGCTTGGACCATTAGGCTAAAAACGGGATTAAGCCTAATAACTTAATTAAAGGAAAAAGGGGAATGGCAGATTATACTGTGGAAAACCTAAAATTGGAGAGAATACCCTAGGGAGCAGTTAAAGGCACTGGGAACCAATTTGGGAGACACCAGGCAAGAACAAAAGGGGATTTCATCATCAACCTTGAGAATCACAATTCCGGATCAGGACCTACCAAACCATAAGGCAAGTGGTTAACATGCTATAGCATTTATTTGTAATACAATTCATATTTGTGTGAAGTGGGAACAAAAATTCATTTTTGTGTGAAGTGGGAACAAAAATTCATTTTTGGGTAAAGAGGGTACAAAAATGGGGTTTTTGTAAATAAATCTTCTGATTAGAAATTATTGTAGATAATCATGATATAATTTTAGATTTATATGTATTGGTCAGATGCGAAAACCCAGATGAATTATGAACGAATTTGAGATAGAAATTTGATGTTGAGACTGGTTAACGAATAACACGGGTTCTTCCCCAATTCAGAAAATAGGAGAGAATGGAAATTAAACGGGGTTTGGGGACTTTATGGGGGTTCCTTATGGTGTTCTTGGTGTATTATATTGATGATAGGACCTGGGTTAAACTGTAGAGGGAGTTAGACATTTAAGATTTTTGTCCATGGCAGAAACAGGTCTTCGGAGAAGACAAAGACCTGCTCGATTGATCGATGGCTGGGATCGATCGATCGATTGCCAGGATTTTTGACAGGTCGGCCAATTTTGTTATATAAGAGAAATTAATTTAAAATTTGATTCCCATACATTATTTAGTGAGAAATAACTATGGAACGTAAATTCCTAACAATTATAAGGGAAAGTAATTGGGATTGGGAGGGATTTATGTGTGGCACACTATGGTTAATTTTGGGGAAAAATATTCCAAAATAATTAAATATAGATCGAGTGGGCGAGTCCGGATATTTTGGTTGAGTGATACCAAGGTGTTAAATTAATTAAGATTGAAAGCTAATTAATTCGAAGTCGGGGATATAGACTCGGGTATTATTTTATTCTCGGGCCATGAGAGTGAGTCTGAATATATTGGCTAAGCGACACCAAAAGTAATTTAATTAATGAATGTGCAAATTAATTAATAATCAGGGTTGGATCATAAACTCATGATAATTTGTATAGTCTTGTGTTACGGACTTAGTACACAGTAAAGTCGGGGTATTTTATTTCTATATATATACATATATACGGTGTGAGATAGTGTATATATATGGTGTGTACACAAATATATCAGTGATTAGATATTATTAATATACATACTCTAGTGCTATCAGGGGAGGTTGCGCGTAGTGGGTGAATCCCCTTGCTTGAGGAGTAGGGAGAGTATATCCCCAGGTCATAGCGTCCATTATATGGGTGAGGGGCATCTCACTTTTAGGGAAAGAATATGACCGCCTCTAATATTTATGTTATTAACCAAGTTAGTGAGCGATTCTGACTTGGGATAACTAGGTTATGTGAATACACCTAGTGGGATAACACTTTAGAGAATATACATCCGGTGAGTTATTACTCTTATCATTTATTATTTATTATTTCAACATATGTGTGAATGTTGTAATATGGTTATACATATATAATGAGATACATAATTATATACAGGTAATTTAATACAGTCCGTGAATTGTATTATGTGTATAAAGGGTATGAAATTTATATGAATTTAAAAAGGGAAATGATTAATTAAGTTAATGTTGATAATAGCGTAGAAATCATAATTATTGCATACTCAGTCAGAGTATGGTGGTTGCAAGTGGTTATATCGGTTATCTAGTTACGGGATAAATAACTAGGGGAATTAATTAAGGCATAGTAGTGCACATTAGAGGATGGGTGAGGATGTCCTCAAGGGAGTGCGACACTAACTAAAATATGAAGATCATGCATACATATTTATTACTGCAAGTTAATCATTTGCTAAATATTTTCCAAATGTTTTGGGTTCTAACCCTTACTATAAATATTTTAAAAAACTTTTAGTTGTCCAGCCACAGGGACGCCAGACTTGACTCATTCCGGGGATCCGTTACTGCAGCATATGTGGATGTTGCGGGAGTTTGATAGACGCCTCATTCCATTTCATTTCTAGTATAGAAATTTCCTATCAGTTACTCGAGTATGTTGTACACAGCTTTATTTAGTTTATGTCAGACTTGTTGAGACTTATCTTTTTCTGTCTTTACTTATTGTTGGAT